>OW679195.1:43670447-44361666 GCA_940337035.1 Agriotes lineatus | reverse complement strand
ATGCGTTTTCCTACTTTCACATAATAAACCAATACGAAACGTCCAATCACATCGTCATAGACATCTGCTTCTATAAAACGGCGTCTGGTTTTCAGTTTATGTATACTGAAACTCTGAAGGTAGGTAAATGATAAAAATCTTAACCTAACACGAAATTATTTTGACGTTTCGCACAGAACATACAAAAGCTGCCCGACTATGCAAATGACCTTCGAGTTCGACCAATGCGTTTTGTACTCCCACTACTTGATCCAGAAAGCTTGGAAAATGTGGGAGAAAATTGCATTTCATTACCAAATACCACTGCCGAAGCACATTTAACTAAAGATGGATCCATTTTTGTTAAACCTGAACTCTTATGTGATTTTGGTTGCGAATTACCAGCAATCAATTACGAAGCATATTCAGGTAAATATGATGTACAAATACATTACTCTTAAAATACTTTATCGATACCACAAACAATAAACGTATCGCAGCAGTATTTCTAATGTAACTCGAATTTCAATGAAGTTATATTAAAATATACATTAAAGCAGTAGATTAAAGATACAGATTTAACCTTTCTTCTTCAAGGGAAGGAATACCAATTTTACTATTCCATAACAATGGATTTGGACGCGGAAAACCCAGGAAAGGTAACAAACTCCTCTCTTTTATCATTTTAAACGTTTAACTGAGCTGCATTCTTTTAGCTCATCAAAGTTGATGTGCGCAACAAAACTGTACTAACCTGGTACGAGAAAAACTGTTACTTGAGCGAACCAACATTTATTCCGAAACCAAATGCTCAGGTATGTATCTGTTAGGAACCCTTGGAAATGTTAATTTTCTTACACTATTTCAGTCTGAAGATGATGGAGTTGTTGTGGCAGCAATGCTGTGGGGTGGTAACGAAACGAACCGAACAGGTTTATTAGTATTAGACGGGACAACATTTCAAGAACTCGGTAGAACCGAATTTGAGACAAGCGGGCCTGTACCCAAATGTTTTCATGGTTGGTTTCTACCGAACAGAATATAAGTTATACTAGTATTAGTTAATATCAAAATGCTCAGGGTATTTAAACTATTATGTGATTATTAAATAATAAAATTATATTACATTTTAACTATCGTCCCAATATTGAGATTTGTTAGAACCATTGTCTCCTCTCCCTTAGCTTCCTGGGGTTTATACTTATCAGTGCGAGAATTGTCTTTCTTATTGTAAGTTGGTTTGGTTTTTACTGCACATATTGTGTGTTGGGGTTTTAAATGTGCTCTTGATTTAAGTATTGGGGTTGGGTGGTTTGGCGTTGTGTCCGTGGTTTGGAATTGGTGTGGACCATCGTGATGATACTGTCTTGTGTAAAACATTCTTATTGCTCAGACTTAGCTCAGTATTTTTCTAGTATTTTCTTCTGACTTGTTTCCCTTTCGCCTAAATTTGAGTTGGTGGTTCTTAGGGTTTGTATTCTGAGAACGACGCCAAATTTCCAGTGTTTTGTTTCTACTTTTTTACTTTTGATAAATTGTTACACTTTCAAATTGAAGTAACTAAGCCAAAAATGCCTCCAACTAGCTGTAGTGGGACACAGAACCGGTTTTATTCTGTAATCGTGGGTGTATCTATATAAATAAATTCCGGAGACACGTCGAAAGTATGTAATTATGATTTGTCAGGCCCCACTGGATTCTGAATTCTCACCCAAGAAATGATTGGCTTTCCCTAACTCAGAAAGGAACGGCCTCGACGAATAGGATGTCATTGCAGCTGCGTATTGACCTTGCCTTAACTTACTAACGTTTAATTCGTTTATTACATCACACACAGTTTTACAGAGCACATGCCAACACATTGTACATATAATAACATTATTAAACACGCAAGCCTGCAAGGTAAAATATCGGCCGCAGCCGGCGCTGATCACTATGCAATTTATTACTATCTGAGGAAAATTACTCTAAGGTAACGTCACGGCTATTAGCTATACTTTATTAAACCTATTCAGCTGGAGGGCGGGGAGGCTCAAATTGGTGTCTGTAAAGCGCACACTCGAAAAACACACAGCTATAATAATATTATCCGATTTACTTGTAATTATAAAATAAGTAAGGTGTAGCTACTAAAGGGAAAAGTAGAAAAGTGCAGAATCTACGAGCTCTGTAGAAACTATTCAGAAAAGGCAGCGAATATTTAACTTAGCGGGTTTGCAGCTTCAAGTAGTGAAGTTCAGAGAGCTGCAGCTTTTGAAGGCACCCCTAATATCATGGGAGTGTTTTCTCCAGACCTAGGTTACGACTGACTCACGAAGATGGTTGCCGGAACTCGTTAGCCTTAACGTCCAAAAAACTCGCGCAGATAACTCTAAAGCCAAGCGAATGTTACGAACGGCAAAAATAAACACAACGCACAATTATTGGAAAGGCACTAAGAAAGAGTGAAAAATGGATCCATACGCGTAAACTGCCAAACTCAAAACATCGTAAGATGGGCGACCAACAAAGAGGAGATCGGTTCGCATTGCACATGCTAGAAAAGTTCTAGGAGAAAGACTACCAGAAAAGCCGTTTAAAAATAATAAGGAATACATTAGCAGTAAATTACGGGTCTGGTGTATATAATAAATACCTCAATGCAAACATTAATATTCTATTCACACCGATGAATAATTTAACATCTCTAGAACATACTTTCGTTAAAAAAATGAGGATTATTCACACTATTTTACAATATTTACATTCAAAGATTCATATTTGACATTAAAAATTTTGCATTTTTAGCGTAGTTACAAGCTTTTTTAACAGATGCCATAAAATTAATGTTGCTTTCGGCTATCGAATGTATTAACATTTTATTCAAATTAAAGTGTTTGATTAATAAAACTTACAGATATCAATTAAAATGCCTTCAAGAGAAGTTGTTCAAAATTGGAATTTTGTAGGTGATATTATTTGTGCATGCCATGGTGTTCAAAACAGTGTTAATCCAGAAATTCTTTGCTCTACAATAAAAATCAACCGAAATAGTACTGACATACAGTTACAGAAGATTGCAGAATTATATAAACATTGGAATTTCAACCGGGATCAGTACACATCATTTTCTACTATCATTTTCCACAATCTTCGTTATCATAACCCTCTGATTCGGAATTTGATTCCTCCAATGATATAATAAAAGGTGGAATATATTGACTCAATAGATCTTCCATATGCTGAAATAAGTTCTTCGCAATGTTTACAGAAATTTAGCCACATGCCACATGTCAGCAGTAGATCTTGAAAGAGATTCAAGCCATAAATTATTTACTCTATCGTTCGATAAATGTCGAGAATGTATGTGCTTGTAGATCAATGACGTAGCGTTTGTCCTTTAAAAAATGTTTAATTAAATTCCATAATTTTCTTTTAGTAATTTTGCCCTCAATCTTGACATTGTGATTAATCAACCATTCCTACATCTCACCCACTTTAGAAAAAAGCGTAGGTGGTTTCCCTAATTGCACAGAATAGTACTCGCAAGTATTGTTTAGGCTTTGTTTATAGACGGTGCTATTGTTGTAAATGGTTATCCATAGCGATGTAAATAAGTTTTTGATAAATAAATATATGTGAACGAGTTCGTTTTCACTCATGCTATGTATATTCACTAGAAAACTGCAATAACTAAAAGGTTACGGGCCCACATCACAGAGAATAGCGATTTGGAAGTTAAAGCAGGAAGATAGATAAAAAAATCTGTTTTTGGTAAATAGGCCAGGCGCTTGAGGCCAAAAAAGGACGTGTTCGGGAAATAATTAAAGGAAAGCTGCAACTGGATTTAATCGCTTTATTTTGCGTCTAGAATGAACATATTAACTTTTTCCCCTCGGAAGACGTGAGCGTTGGCCGCCATAGTGGAAAAAATAAGCAAACTTGGAGTTTTCGTCAATATCTTCGTTTATGTTAGCCTGAAAGTAAAAATACTTATTACCAATATTAAAGATAATTAAATTCTCTACAAAAATGGTCTTTTGTACTTTTTTGCTAAGACTTATAGTATGAAAGCAATATCCTTGAGAAAAGTGTTGTTTTCGCGCAACCGCACGAAACGTCGCGTCGGGTTTCGCACGCCGTATTTCGTTCCAACATTTTAACAAAAACCAACAAATTTTTCAGTTAATATATCAATATTTCTTACCTCTTCCCTGAGTCAAGCCACCAGTGCTCTTCATCGATCTCATGAGGGTTTGCTCGATAGTCTTATCCGACCATATCCCTCACCAAAATTTCTCAGAGCGTCGGAACCCATTCGATACAAATCGTTCGTAATCCAATGAAGAGAGTCTGAATTCAAGATCAAACATATCCTGAAGGTATAGTTGGCAGGATTTGGCATACAAAAAATGGCCACTAGCGTGTAGATATGGCAACATTTTTTGTATGCATTGCAAGTGTAAATCCCAGTCTCCACCTCTCTCAGCTTGGATAAACTGTTTTATTAGGGTGACCATATGGAAATATTAGACCCAAAGTTTTGCCGTCGCTCCATTCGATTGAAGTTTGCTTAATTTTTCCACGAATTTACTTATAATGGTGTTGAAAGGTTCTGCTTCAACTTTATCTCTGAATGAAGGATCTCCGATATCCAAAACGCATTCCTGTAGTGCAGATTCTTTATCAACGTTTAAATGAAGTGCGGATAAGATAATTTTTGCCAAAGCCAGGTGGGCTAAGATATATGCTCTTACAGCTCTCGAATAAGCATGGCGGCCTAACATTTTTTTAGTGGAGGCAGCAGTATACACGACCGTGAATAACTCTTGTAATCCACTTCCATCCATGATGTATCCAATCGCCCCCATAAACGACATTAAGAGATGGAAACCCCCAAGTCTGACTATGATGCTGCTTGGGTAGGAGTTTGCACTGCTGGAAGCTATTATATCTTTAGCCTTAAGGTAGACTAGAGCAGTCTTTCCCAACCTGTGGTACGCGTACCACTAGTGGTACGCAGAGGCCACTGCGGTGGTACGTGGTGCTCTGCACACGAGAAAAAAAAATTTTTGTTTTAAAATTTGGTTATTGAACAAAACCACATTTTTTAAAAGAATACATTTCAACAATTATGGCAACACAACTTCTTGCCATGGAGATCAACTTTTATTCGCATTACAGCTTCAAAAAGTGATGTTGAAAGCTTATTCCTTTTTTAGTTTCAGTATATGTAATATTAGACAATATTCTTTCAACATCAGCATTCTCGTGTGGAATACACAAAATAATAAGGGCTCGTACGGCAATATTTTTAAAAATATATTTCTCGTGAAAATCTTTTGAAGTACAAAATAAATTTTTAACTGATTGCATTCCTTCGTGCAACTGATGTCGACATGATAATGCGAATTGACAAAACTAATTTATTGTGTAAGTACGTTAAATAAATGTTAAAAGAATTTTGCTTAATCGTGATTTTAAAAAAAACATCCTTAAATATTATTATTTTTGGTAGACACAAATTCCGCTAGTTCTCTTTAAAAAAGGTCTTGTCGCCGCTACGCGGGCTGAAAATCCGCTACCGTAGCGGAATTCCGCTTGGTCATATCAATTAATAAAATATTATAACACTACACAGAATTTTATTTTTCATACTTATGGTTGGAAAATGGGTTAGTTAGATTAGTTAGATAGTTAGATAATAAACATATTCCATCCATAATTACCTCCACGTGACTAAGTGGTACGCAAAATATTTTTGTGTTGTGAAGTGGTACGCCAGAAAAAAAGGTTGGGAAACACTGGACTAGAGAACTCTAATGTAGACTGGCTGATCGAATGTTACGAAGCAGCAGCTTTGATTTAAGGATTTGCATTTTTCGGCTGCGTAATCTGCGGTGAGAAGCACCGTATATATCGTGTCATAGTTGCTTGAAGGGGAATTGACGAATGGAAGACACAATATACGCGATTTTGAGTAGCTCTCGAATGATGTTACTCGTTCCATCATGCCGTTCCATCCTGGAATATCGAGCAGATCTTTCCACTTCCCATAAATCCACAAGAAATCAGTAGGCAATATCTAGATTTTCTTCATTCAGATCTTTTATTTTTATGTTTGACAGTCCCGATTTTCCGTTTTTTTTTAAAGATATTCATGGAATTTTGCCAAACTATCCTACAGCATGCGCACTTGGAATCTCTTTTAATCTTGTAATTTCTGCACGTAGAGAAACAGCTATGGGGAGTTACGCATTGAATCCCCCCATCGCATGAAAGGTATTGGATCCATCTATCGTATTGATATTAACATCGGCGTTACCACACACAAATTGCGAAAATAAAGTCTCACCACCACTTTTAACCGGGAATATCAGTAAATGTGTTGTACAGGGACGGCCATAATCAAGTACCCGATTTTAAGTAGCGGCCGTGTACAATGCAAGGAAATAAAAAGCAAAAAAATATGGGTAGGACATTTATTTGTATTTAAAGTTTAAGCCTAAACTTAATTAAAGATGATGTCAGTCAAATGACCGCCTCTAACTGCGATGCACATCTGAGCTCTTTTTACGGCATGTTCCATAACTCGAGTCAAGTCATTTGGCGTTAGATCCTCTATTTCTTGACGGATATTATGTTTCAGCTGCTGTAGCGTCTGAGGGTTATTGGCGTATACCTTTCCTTTGAGATAGCCCCATAAGAAGAAATCAGGAACCGAAAGATCTGGCGATCTCGAAGGCCACGCTAAGTCGCCAAATCGAGAAATTAATCGCGCAGGGAACATGTTTCGCAACATGACCATTGTCTCTCTGGATGTGTGCGCAGTCGCACCGTCCTGTTGCAACTACATATCCTCCAGTCCTAGGACTTCCAACTGAGGTGACAAAAAGTTATTCAGCATTGCTCTATAGCGCTCTCCGTTGACCGTAACAGCAGTCAGTGCCTTCATCGTCCTCAAAGAAATATGGACCAATTACACCTTGGGCAAAGACGCAGCACCAAACAGTGACTCGTGAAGGGTGTAGTGGTCTTTCCTGAAGAATACGAGGGTTTTCTGTACCCCAGTAGCGGTAATTCTGCTTATTTACAAATCCACTTAAGTGAAAATGAGCTTCGTCGGTCATAATCAGTTTATGTGGAAAATCGTCAATATTGTCGTTACGGTTTAGGAGACTGTGGCAGTATTGCAGGCGTTGTTGATGGTCTCTGGGAAGAAGCTGCTGTGCCACCTGGATTTTGTATGGAAATGCGTGCAAATCTAACTTCAAAATTCGCCTCAGGGACGTCCGAGACATGCCCAATTGTGTGGCTCGTCTTTCTGTCGATGTTCTTGGATCTTCTGCAATGCTTTCTCTTACACGCCGGATATTTTCAATTGAGCGTCCTGTTCGTGGTCGTCCAATATGCTTTGCATCAGCCGTTGTTTCACTACGCCGAAATTGTTGACATAAACGGCGTATTGTCTTTCCAGTTGGAGCAGGACGGTGAGGATAATTTCGGCGAAAATTTCGCTGTGTTGAAATAACCGATTCATTGTTTTTAATAAATAAAATTACTATTTCTGCACGTTCCTCTAGTATGTATCGATTCATAATAAAACTTGAACATGTGCACTGGAGAAATGTCAAAAGTAAACTAACAAAAGCTGTCAGATAAAGCAATTACGAACGCTTCAAATCGGGTACTTGATTATGGCCGTCCCTGTACAATGTACGTATACACCTACCAATGTGTATTATGCGAATTAAAATGTTCATATCAACGCAAAATTGTAGTGGACCTCGTGGAACATTTTATTTCTAACAATGTACCACACTTCTCGCGGCTATTGCTTCCACACTAGAAGTTTTGTCACAAAAGTATAAAGGACCTATTTTGCAGAGAATTCAATTATCTGTATATATAAAACTGAAAATCCTGACTCCTGGGGGTTCCAATTTTGTATGGAGAAATAATATTAAATAGACATTTCGACTTGAAACTTCGTAGGAGTACTCCTAAAAACAAATAAGCAAACACGTATTTCGTGATTTTCCGAAAATCAACCCCTTAGGGGGAGAAATGGAGTTAATAAGCCTAAAATACGATATGGGTTTTTTGGGACGTTGATTGCGAAAATGGCATTTATTTTTAAGCCAAGACGGTGGACATGACGTAATGAAAGGGACGGGACTGGACTGGACTGGATGGGACGGGACTGGACTGGACTGGATGGGACGGGACGGGACTGGACTGGACGGTACGGGACGGGACGGGAAGAGGCGGGACGGGGCGGGACGGAAAAGGATGGAAAGGGTTGGGATGGAAGGGGAGGGGACGGGACGAGACGGGACGGGACTGGACGGGACAAGACTGGACGGGACGGGACGGAAAAGAAAGGGAAGGGATGGGATGGAAGGGGAGGGGACGAGACTGGACGGGAAGGGACGAGACGGGACTAGGCGGGACGGGACGGAAAGGGAAGGGGAAGGATGGAATGGAAGGGGATGGGACGTGACGGGACGGGACGGAAAGGGACGGGATGCGACAGTACGGAGAAAGGGACGGGAACGAGGATAGGATGGGATGGGATGACAGAAAATATTAGTCATTATTTAATACACAAATAACGAATCTCGCGTGAACGAAGTCGCGGGTAACAGCTAGTCTTTAATATTTATGATACGTATTTTGAACTCCAATTTTGCTCATTTTTCCAATATGGGGGCCAACGCTCAGGTCTTTCGAGGGGAAAAACTTAATATATTCATTCCAGACCTTAAATAAAGCGATTAAAGCCATTTGCAGCTTTCCTCTAATTATTTCCCGAAAAAAACCTCTAGTGCCTGGGCTAAAAGGGAAGGTTTGACATTTAAAAAGTGTCACATCAGGTTTCACTTACTTGATCTGCTTGTGGAAAATACAGTGAGGACATTCAATAGTAATATGGACAAGATTAGATCCCCAAACATTAAAAAATTTGATGGAAAAAATTTTCAACTTTGGAAGTATCAGATGGAGATTATTTTCAAGGCTGAAGGTATTGCAGATTTGGTTAATGGAAGAATAGAACGTCCGGCAGAAACTTCCGACTCCAAATGAAAGAAGGAATGGGAAGACCTTAATGCAAAAGCAATATTAACTTCGATGGAATTTGGTCAGTTACAAACAGTTATGACCTGTGAAATAGCTCCGGAAATTTGGACAAAATTAAAAATAATTCATGAAGAGAAGTCAGCAGTTAACAAGGTGATGTTAAAACAACAGTTTTTCAATTACCGTATGTCCGAGACAGGCAACATTGCACAACATATTAGCAAGATCGAGTCGATGGCACAAGCCTTACCAGATGTTGGAGAAAAAGTAGCCAATAGTTATAAAATAGCTAAAGTTCTAGGAAGCATGGGATTCTTATGACGAGAGTAAACAAACGTTTGACAATTTGACTGCCAGACTTCTCAAGGAAGAACTCCGACTAAGTGAAGCAGATGATGTATCGACTGCTTTTGCTGCAGTTAAAACTCAGAAGACAGCGCAGTCGAAAGCTAACAAAAATAATTTTAGAAGTAAGAAAAATATAAGTGTGCTTTTATTGCTCAAAAAGTGGTCACTTTCTTTAAGTCCAAATGCAGATCACAACTAAGAAATCAAGGTCAAGGAGGTAGTAGTAGGTAACCATTATGATAAAAATCAAGCTCTGAGTGCAAAAATTAAAAATATTGTGCTGATGGTTGTAAAGATATTTGGTTAACTGACAGTGAAGCGTCAAAGCATATGACTTCGCACAAGAAATGGTTTACCGACATTGAACCTTTACTATCTTCAATAGTAATTCAGATAGGTGACAATTCTTTTATACAATCAGAAGGAATCGGAAAGGTTAAAATTATTTCATCAGTAAATGGCAGAAGAGTACCACGTAGGTACTCTAGTAAATACGTTGTATGTTCCTAAGTTAAAGAAAAATCTATTTTCAGTGGGGGCAGTGACAAACAGGAATTGCGAAGTTATGTTTCGCAAAAATACAATAGAAGTTAGAAACTCTCATGGCTTAGCAGTTTCAGGTATAAAACTAGCAAACCAATTTTATAAAATGCACTTTGAAATGCCTCGCATTCAACAAGGAAATGCAGCAAGAGTAAATCAAGTTTTATTATGGCTCGAGAGGTTAGGTCACGTTAATTTTCAAACTTTGAAACAAATGTCAGATAAAGGATATCTACCTGGAGTAAATATTAAAGAGACAGACATTTTTTCTGTCAAAGTTCTCAGTTTGGCAAGCAGCACAGAAAACCCTTTAAAACAAACCTTCAATTACATGCTCAAAAACCAGGAGAATATCTACATTCGAATGTGGCAAAATATCAAATACATCAACTGGTGGAGCAAATTATTTTATCTACGACAGTGTGTAAAATTGCCTTTTAGTTGGCAGTTTTAAGTTTGTAAAACGACTGTTTAATAACATGTTTTCATTAGTTTACGTGGCTAATAGCAACGTGCTTAAAAATTTCATTAGGCACGTAGTTAGTAGCAACGTGTTTTAAAAATTTTAAAACACTCAAAATTAGGACCGGTGGCTGGTAATTCTAATTTACATGTAAAATATTTTTTATATTTACCGTATTTTTTAGATTCTATCGTAGATAAAATATTGTACGATACACATGCGTACAGCATCTTTAGTCACTCGCGGGGCTTAAAACGCTCGCTCACTCGCGTTTTAACTCGACCCCACTCGTGCCTAAAGAGTAGCTTTACGCACTTGTATCGTAAATTACTATTATTTTATTTAAGAATGATTGTACGTCATATCGCTTTGTTTATTTTGTCAAACACAAAAGCGATAATCCAGTCACTATGTACAAAAATAAGGCCTTTGCTGGAAAGTGAACCAAAATTTGAAATTCCTTTTTTGGGGTGTTGGGGGGTCCAGCAAAGCTTAACTTCAAGTTGTCGACCAAGATTTCCTATGTGCTATTTCCGCCATCTTAAAAAAAGGTGGGTTTGATTTTTTTACGATAACTCAGTTTCTATTAACGGTACGTCAAAATAAAGAGGACCCTTTATTTGGAGTTTTTTGGGCTCTACAATTTATGTTCAATTACTTTTTCACGAACGAGCGATATTTGTCGAAATATCGAACGCGAAAGAAAAGCCTGAACGGGTCGAGATTTTTTTTCGCGCTTCTTCGCTTGTATTTCGTTTCTCGACTTATTTAGCGAAAAAGTAGTTATTATAAAGCTTGTAGGGCTTGAAAAAACCTGCAGTTTGATCTATTATAAATTTCAATGCGACTAAAATTACGACTTGTAGAGCGGACCAAAGTCATCAAGTCAGTGCGTAATTTTGATTTCGTGTAACGTACTATTACATAAATCACATAATAAACTTCATTACATTATTAGAACCATTATATTTCATAGAACATCTTAATGGACAACTTGAAATTCAACTTTTCTGGACCCCCTACATTCCAAATAAGAAATTTAAACTTTTGCTTCTTAAAAATTTGTTGTTTCGGTATACGAGAGTCATCCATCATATAGAGATGTTCGTGTGAATTGGTTCTGTATTGTTTTATTTGTACTTCCTTTTACAATAAAGGAAGTATTGGATTCACCCAAAAATTCGAAATTGAGTTTTCAACAGATCTTCACGTTTCAGAGTCCCCTGAACCCAAAAAACATATTTTTTTTTATTGGTCTGTCTGTGTGTCTGTGTGTATGTCTGTGAACAGAATATCTTAAAAAACGAAAAGAGGTATGGGGTTGAAACTTCATATATACATTTTGTGTGCTATGTGGATGTGACAGCAAGCTTCTGAAGAAAATCGCATAACCGGAAGTAGGTGTTTACTCTTGTGATTTTTCGATTTTTTCAAAAACGGCTCTAACGATTTTTTTCAAACTTCTCAGTTTTGTTACATTTTTAATGTGTATTGATGTGAGATGGGTGATTTTCCAGTTGAATACTTCTAAAATGGG
This sequence comes from Agriotes lineatus, assembly GCA_940337035.1. Lineage (NCBI taxonomy): Eukaryota > Metazoa > Arthropoda > Insecta > Coleoptera > Elateridae > Agriotes > Agriotes lineatus. The sequence continues at coordinate 44,349,736 of OW679195.1, read as the reverse complement.
TTTATTTTGTTTTTTTTTTCTATTTTTTTATTCACTTCTATTTTAAATAGAACACCCGGTATATTTTTAATTTTTGAATTCAGCTTAAAATTCTAGAGATAATTTGTCTCTTCACCTAACACTCTATTTTGCACCGTTTTTGTAGAATTTGTAATTTTTTTTAATTTTTGACAAATGCTTAAAAATTTAAAATCAAATTTTTGGCCAATTATAGGATCACTGTAAAAGGAAGTTGTGTGGGTGTATCACACCAGATTTTTTGTGTTTATAAGATATATACAAAGTTATTTTAAACTTACTGTTCATTCTATATTTAACATAAAAGGATATAGTGGAGTAGATCTGGGTTTGGAAACGAACTGTCTCTTTTCGAAAATGTTTGTTTGTGATTTCATAGAGTAGGGGTCCCTCTTTCAGATGATCATTATGGGAAGACTACCGGAGGTGCAAAGGGGGGGGGGGAATTACCGTTCAAAGATATGGAGAAGTGGGTTTTTCGCGAATAACTCGCTGAGTTTCATCCCGATCGGAACAGTTTATAGGAGATGAAATAAAGGGCTCGCAAATACAAACAAAATGAACTTTGATTGGTCGAAATCGGTCCAGCGGTTCGCGAGATATTGCGTTTTGAAGGTCGAAAAACTGCGCCCGGAATTTCGCCGCTGCGGGAGCCCTCCGCGGGCCGTGTTCGCGTTTTTCGCGGAGAAGATATTGACCTAGCGACTTTATATTTTTTCCCTGTTAGGCAATCACAATCAAAATAGTTTGTCCAAATTTCATGTCGCTAGGTCAATTAGGAAGGGAGGGGGAGGTAAAACAATAAAAAAAACTTTGATCGGGGCGAACTTTTTTATTTATTGGCCGATCCGGATCATCCAAACTGGAAAATCTTTATTAATTTTTTCGCTACAAGATGAGTTAGAGGTGACCAAGATTTTCGCGACAATGGGGAAATGGCTGGCAATTTTCCGATTTCGAAAACTTTATTTCTTTATTTTCGCGATGAAGGAGTAGAGTAGGAGACAATTTTTTTTTGTCACCGGATTGCAATTTTTTTCCCTTGAAAATGAGCCCTATAAGAACCCGGTAAAACAATTATGAAGGTAGGGAGAGAGGTGAACGCGTTTTGCCCTGTAGAAGGGCAAGGGATAGGACTAGCGACTTCGGGCAGGGCTCATTCTCAAGGGTAATCAATTACCTCTCATGGTTTTTTTATCGCGAAGCGCTGTCTTGATCAGGGGCTGCACGCGAGAGTGATATGTTTATCACGGAGAGCGCGAGATGCCGGCGGCAAAGCCTAGCGCTCCCTCTGCTCTCTGTACTCTCTTACAAATACCGGGTGTCTTAAAATGAAATACATCTAGTATGCTTTGAATTTCCCATCATGCAATCTAAAATACTACTTGAAATTGGCAAGACTGTAAGTCTATGTCAAATTCGAGTTAAGTAGGTTAGGTTTTGCGCCAGTCTGTGTCAAAAGTGACGCAAAACCTAACCTACTTAACTTGAATTTGACATAGACTTACAGTCTTGCCAATTTCAAGTAAAATTTTAGATTGCATGATGGGAAATTCAAAGCATACTAGATGTATTTCATTTTAAGACACCCGGTATTTGTAAGAGAGTACAGAGAGCAGAGGGAGCGCTAGGCTTTGCCGCCGGCATCTCGCGCTCTCCGTGATAAACATATCACGCGCGCGAGCAGCCCCTGATCAAGACAGCGCTTTGCGATAAAAAAAACCATGAAAGGGAATTTATTACCCTTGAGAATGAGCCCTGCTCGAAGTCGCTAGCCCTATCCCAAGCTCTTCTACGGGGCAAAACGCGTTCACCTCTCTCCCTCCCTTAATAATTGTTCTACCGGATTCTTAGGGAGCTCATTTTCAAGGGAAAAAAATTTCAATCTGGTGACAGAAGAAAATTGTCTCCTACTCCACTTCTTCATCGCGAAAATGAAGAAATAAGGTTTTCGAAATCGGAAAATTTCCAGCCATTTACCCATTTTCGCGAAAATCTTGGTCACCCCGGACTCATCTTGTAGCGAAACAATTAACGAAGATTTTCCAGTTTGGATGACCCGGATCGGACAATAAATAAAAAAGTTCGCCCCGATCAAATTTTTTAAATTGATTTCTCTCCCCCTCCCTTCCTAATTGACCTAGCGACTTGAAATTTGGACAAACTATTTTGATTGTGATTACCTAACAGGGAAAAAAAATATAAAGTCGCTAGGTCAATATCTTCTCCGCGAAAAACGCGAACACGGCCCGCGGAGGGCTCCCGCAGCGGCGAAATTCCGGGCGCAGTTTTTCGACCTTCAAAACGCAATATCTCGCGAACCGCTGGACCGATTTCGACTAACCAAAGTTCATTTTGTTTGTATTTGCGAGCCCTTTATTTGATCTCCTATAAACGGTTCCGATCGGAATAAAACTCAGCGAGTTATTCGCGAAAAACCCGCTTCCCCATATCTTTGAACGGTAATTTTCCCCCCCTTCGCACCTCCGGTAGTCTTCCCATAGTGATCATCTGAAAGAGGGACCCCGACTCTATAAAATCACAAACAAAAATTTTCGAACAGAGAGAGTTCGTTTTTCGGTTTTTTTTCGCCAGATCTACTCCACTAATAAATTAAACAGCGCTATTTGATATTTGACAATATTGGAACACATGTATATGTATAACCATATATTTAAAGTACTATATTGCTAGTAGGGCCTGGGAACGAGCGTAAACATTACGGCGCCGACATAGTCTCATTCCGAGTACTACGCGTCTCGTGCGCATGGCTGAGAATTCGAACTGCACAGCTGTGTTCACATGTAGAATTGTGTGGTCATTTATCGCCTTAATCTAGGAGGCCGTGTCATTTATACACATCTTACATGTATGTTATCACTACCTCCTGCAGGAGGCAGTGATGTTATTCAATTATGTTAAAACTAGTGAATCGCCCAAGCTACGCTTCGGTTTGCTAATTTAAGAAAGATTCATTAATGTAAATTAAAAAAAAAGGTTGCATCGGATTGGAATCGAACCCGGGCCGCCGGCATGGCAGGCGAGCACTCTACATACTCGGTTTAATAAGGTGCTACTATCTTGTAACATAAAATCGTTGCTCTCTTTCTTTGTTTGTTCGCTATCTCCTCCGAAGATACTGGACCGATTAAGTTGTATGATGGCTTAAAAGTTTGCTAATTTTTAGACTTAGATCGTAGGCCGGTTTTTCTTTTCAAAAAGAGTACGAAAAAGTTTTAATTTAATTAAATCCTCTAAGCAGCGGAGTGTAGCGTCTGTCCCCATGGGCTGTGATGTGACAGCTGCTGTGGCCGTATGCTGTTAGCTCGCGTGATTCACTATGTTCATATATCATTATAACAGCGTGTTATTCAACCAAGCCACGTTGGTCTAGGGGTAGAATTTTAAATTTATATTAATGAATCTCTCTTAATTTAGCAAACCGAAGCGGGTGACTCACTAGTAACAATATATAGTGATTCACCTGAACTAACAGGCCACGACTTCACTGCTACTTAAGGATTTAATTAAATTAAAATGTTTTCGTACTTTTTTTTAAAATATAAATCGGCCCACGATTTAAGTTTAAAAATTAGCAAACTTTTAAGCCATCACACAACTTAATTGGTCCAGTATCTTTGGAGGAGATAGCGAACAAACATACAAAGAAAGAAAGAAAGAAAAAGACCACCGATTTTATGTTATAGGATGTGTGTAAACGTGCTCGCTTAACTAAACTGCTAAATTTTAGCTACTTCGTTTAGTAACTTGCTTTAGCTACTATACAAATGTAAAGCCGCCTTTAGAAGCAAATTTTAAACTTGACCATGAGGTTCACTTCCCCACCTTGTTGGACGACGCTTGCGCACAGCTTACCAAGTACATAAAAGAGTTAGTTGTCTGTCTCACTTACGCTGTGACCTCCCCACTCATAGCCGCTAGCAATATAGTAGTATTAAATATATGTGTATAACCAAACATTTGACAATGACATCGATTGACAACTTACAAATTTCAGTGTTAAACCCTGAATCTTAGATTCCATTGACCCGCGATAGCAGTGCCTCTAGTTGTAAATTTAGATGGAATGGACAGACATGTTACAATCAATGCAGACGATGGTTCAAAGACAGAAATTCTCTTTGAACATTTACTGTAATTTTTGACGTTTAATAAAGCTTATGTCTTGTTTGAGGTTAGTTTAATAAATTGATAAATGGCTGTTAACCAAAGTTCGAATCTAAAACAGAAATTCCACTCTCTGTCCCGCTTTTAAATGATCTCACGGTATATGTACAGCTGATTGCAAATAAAACTGGGACAGCTAATATGTAATACAAGCAATCCAGTGAGACAAATGTCTCATTTAAAAAAACAAAAAAGACCGTTTTTCAAATAGAACGCGTATTAAATAAAAACTGTACCCAGACCTGGAAGGTGTCAAAGTGGTTGCCTAACCGATCGACGTTTTAAGGCGCAGAGGGTCGCAGCTCCGTTTGGCCGCTGAAACATTTTTATTTAATACGCGTTCTATTTGAAAAACGGTCTTTTTTGTGATTTCTCGAAAGTGTCACGTGACTGAAATTCGGTTCCTGAGCTGACATGACCATTGCAAACATAACTTTCATAACTTTTTTCTCTATCTCTTACGGTTTGGCTGCTGAAACAGCGTCCCGGACGGACGGACGGACGGACAGACAAGTCTATTAGATAAAGGATTGTAATATGAAGTACAATAACATATTAAATACTCGTAATTATGTTCCTTTTCTTATGCTTCTATCTTTAATAATATTTTATGTATTCACCTACGAAAATATAAGTTAGAGAAAGTTTCACACGTTATTAAAAACGCAAAAAGTAGTCTCAAGACTTGTCCCACTTTTATTTGCAATCAGCTGTACAACTTAAATGTTCTATTCATAAATTATTGTAAGACTATCTGTTGCCCGCGACTTCGTACGCGCGAGGTTCGTTACTTGTGTATTAAATAATGACTAATTATTTTCTGTCATCCCATCCCATCTCATCCCATCCCCATCCCCGTCCCTTTCCCCGTCCCTTTTCCCGTCCCCGTCTTGTCCCGTCCCATCTCGTCCCGTCCCGTCCCGCTCCGTTCCCTCCCCTCCCCTCCCATCCCATTTCTTCCCGTCCCGTCCTTACCCGTCTTGTCCTGCCCTTCCCGTCCCGTCCAGTCCCGTTGCTTCCCCCCTTCTTCCATCCCATCCCATCCTTTCCTTTCCCTTCCCGTCCCGTCCCGCCCCGTTCCCTTCCCTTCCATCTCATCCCATCCCTTCCCGTCCAGTCCCGTCCCGTCCCGTCCCGCCCCGTTCTCTCCCCTTCCCTCCCATCCCATCCCTTCCCGTCCAGTCCCGTCCCGTCCCGTCCCTTCCCGTCCTGTCCCGTCATCTCCTATTTTCACCTTCAGGGGACAAATTTCCAAAAACTTTGAATGACAGTTCAAAATTTGATCTTTCAAAATTCCAACCCCTTTTTACCCCTTTAGGGGTTGAATTTTCAAAAATCCTTTCTTAGCGGATGCCTACTCCCTATGGGAAATCTGCTTGCCAAATTTCAAATGCCATTTTCGCAATCAACGTCCCAAAAAATGAAGTTTCAAGTCAAAATGTGTATTTAATATTATTTTTCCATACAAAATTGGAACCCCCATTTTACCCTTCTAGGGGTTGAATTTCAAAATATCCTTCCTTATTCCGTGTCTACATCGTAAAGGGCAAAATGTCAGCTTTCTAGGTCCAAGGGTTGATGAGTGAGTGAGTTAGTCAGGACTTTGCTTTATATATATAAAGACTAGCGTTCTGCACCCAAATTGGGCGCGAAATAACTCATTTAATGCAATTTGTACAAGAGTGATCCATTTTGTGTGTCGAGTTAATTTTGAGGTTAGCTAATCCACATAAAAAAAGTCATTTATAAAAATTTGAAAACCCTACTACTGGCTTACTTGCGTCGCCCTGAGTCGATTGACACCAAAATCAGCCAATTCGGCCCACGGGTTCGCTCTCAAAGTGGCGTCAAGCAAGCAAGCAATGAAAATTATTATGTCGGATACCTGTTTCCACCACTTGGGGGTGCAATTTTGGATATCCTCATATTATTCTAACTGGACTCACAGCGAAAAAATCAATAACCTTAATCCATCTTTATTTTTACTGCTTTTTTATCACTTTAGCAGTGAAATTTAAAAAAAACCTTTAAATCCTTTTTTAATGATTTTAAAAAGACATATACGACAAAAAATGTTGGTCTGATTATAAACACCGGAGATACAATAGGTTGATTAAGGAAAAGTTCTGAAATACATTTTTAGACATTTGTATTGAAAATCTTTGCAAGCAAACACCAAATTGATATATTCTCGGGTTTAGGAGATATTGAATAATTCAAAAAAACAGTTTCCCCATTTTCACCCCCTTAGGAGTGAAATTTGAAAAATCCTTTCTGCCTCATTTTATTCTGCAATGGACCTACAGCGAAAAAAATCAAAATGTTTAACCCCATACCCTTTTTCTGTTTTCCTTTTTTTGCCACTTTAAGGATGAAATTTGAAAAAAACCTTGAACCCCTTTCCAAATATTTTAAAGACATCAATATGCCAAGAAAGAATGTTCTAACACACCGAAGATACGAAGGATTCTATAATTCACCCCGAATGCATATTCACACTTTAGGGGTTGATTAGGGCAAACTGAAAATATGTTTCTGTGCATTTGTATTGACAATCGTTGCAAGTAAACACCAAGTCGATATCTCATCGGACCTACGAGATATTGAGGAATTCGTAAAAACACATTTTACCCCTTTTCACCTCCTTAGGGGTCGAATTTTAAAAAATCCCTTCTTAGCACTATCTTACGTAACAAATTGTAACAAGTTCCTAGTACCAGTCATTACGGTTCTGCATTGATTAGTCGAGGTTTTGAATTTCGTTTAAGTATATACACTGTGATTTTTACTTTCTTTTACAATAAAGGAAGTATTGGATTCACCCCAAAAATTCGAAATTGAGTTTTCAACAGATCTTCACGTTTTAGAGTCCCTTGAACCCAAAAAACATATTTTTTTTCATTGGACTGTTGTTAAGTCATTTTGCTGTCGCAGATGCTTAATTGCATTTGACGCCTTTATTTAGGTCATTTTGGTATTTTAAATAGCCACCTAGGCTTTAGGGCAGCGTGCCCGTAGGCTAAGCCCTTGTAGTTCTTTATTTGGCTCCATCGCCTAATTTCAGAATCACGATTTCGCACATATTTAGCCCCAGAAGCAGTATTTTTCGTCGGTTGGAGCTCCCCTCTGATGGCGTTTGTTTTCGAATTCCGAATCTTCTAGAAAGCACGCTGTCGTGGCGTGATACCATCGTGGCCCGCATTGGCTTGTTTCATTTTATCGCCTTGCGATTGGCTGCCAAGGTTTAGTCACGTGGCGGGACGCGGCCAAGGTGACCTTTGCCAACGCTTCCCTCGGGGATTCAGCCGAGAGCCGTGGAACGAACAAGTGGTCAGATAGTGTGTGAGTTCGTGCGACGCTCCCGCCCTTGGCGGGGGCGTCAGCCTTTTTCCCGTCGAAGTGCTGCTTCAGCACGTATGTGATATACGGTTTCGCCTTAAGGGCAGTTGTCCGCAGCCCGTTGCAGAGAACGCTCGTGTGGTGGTTGCGAGTCGCAGTTTTCGAATTGTCTTCGGCGTAACGTGGGTGTTTTGGAGCCCAGTTCCTGCTTCCGTAAGTAAGGGGTCGTGCCCCCTTCATCTCGACCTACGAGGATTTGTTCAGCAGAACGAAAGTGGCCCATTTTATTCGTCGTCCCGTTGTACGCGTCATTGACGCGTCTCCCGTCGCCATTAAGGCGGTTGTGCATTCACCCCCATCGCCGTTGTAACATCGAAGGTACCTGCCACCTACGACCGCAGCTTGTCGCAACTCAACTGTACCAGGCTCCCTCGCCGCCTACGCATTAAGGTATGTGTCTTAACCTGATTACCGCTGTGAACGCGAGTGCTAATTTAAATCTTCGCCGTCCGCCGCATAAGGCGACGCGCATATTTGTACTCATTACTACTTATTACGGCTCGTTACTGCTCCTTACTGTTCATTACTGTTCACTACATGTTCAACATCTGTCGTTAAGTTTAGAGCGCGCGTGCCAGCTGGTGCCCTTAATTATAGGTTAAGTATAGATATAGGGCGACGCATTCTGCTGCCCCATTGTAACCCGAAGTTCAATATATGATTGGTTAGTTAAGGAAACTATTGTTTTGTTTCGGCTTGTGCATGTTCTGTTACAGATAGACGCCCCTTCATTGTACTGAATATTGTACGACGGAACGAGGAAGCTCTGAGTGGGCAGGTGGGTAAGACAGCTGCGTAGTCGCGGTCGGATTGACACCTATTTACAATCTTTGCTTAAGGCATTCCCGAACCTGTTATTTGACCTTGCAACTCTTGAGTAATCCTATTGGCGGAGTATTTTGCATGCTTCGCTCCCGTCTAACCGTCCAGGCCCGGTTAGCCGGGTTAAGACAGGCTTGGTGGCGCCCTCATGATTTCGGCATACCCTGTATATATTATGCCATCACGCGCTTGCCCAGAACGTATCGTGTGACTCACGCCCGACTCCCTGAGCGTCCCAGCCGTGGCCCATTAGCCTATTTCGAACCGATTTCAGGGCAAGTGTGCCAGTTTTTCAGGACTGATTCCGTGGTGCGATGCTCACCTTGGGTGGGTGTCGTAAAGTTCTTTTAATACCGTAACAGGTTAATTTTGGCTATCCCAACGTGTGGGCCTGTTTTTTTCTGATATTCGTCTTCTCGTCAAGCCCCTTCGTTGTGCGTCTTAATTTTGGCGCCCAACATCGGGGGCCTTGTATGTTCGTTTTTCTTATTAAGCCACCCGTTGTCTGCCTAATTTTGGCAGCCCATCGTGTGAGGCCTTGTGGGGCCTTGTGGCTCCTTTGTTCTCGTCAACGCGCCTAATTTCGGTGCTCCAACGTCTGGAGCCTATTGGTGCACGACAACGCCCGACCTCATTTTGGGGTTTTCCTTTTTTTGCGTTGTGTGTCTTAATTTTGGCGCCCAGTTTTTTTTTTCGTCATTTCGAAGTGGTATGGACTGGTAAACCGTTTTTTTTCTTAGTAGAATATTTTACCGAGCTTCTTTTCTTGTTTTCTATTTGTCTTTTCCTGTTTTCTTCTGTTTTCTATATGTCTTTTCTTGTCTTTTCCTGTTCTTAGTTTATTTCGTTAGTTTTCTTGACCGTGTATATGTTTTTTCTTAGTTGTCATTTGTCTTTACGTTTCTTTTCTTGTTTTCTATATGTTTTTTCTTGTCTTTTCTTATTTTCTATTTGTAGTTTTGTGTTTTGTTGTTGTTTATCGCCTTTTTGAGTTTTCTTTTTGTGTTTTTCCATGTCTTTTCATATTTTGAGTATCTTTTTCGTCATTTTTACCGTCGTTTCTTGTTTTTCTTAGCCAGTTCATACTACCGAGATCTCTCGTTGCATTTAGTGCAGATTTTTATCCCGTAGTAGTCGGATTTAGTACCAGATGTGGTTGAGTGAAGGTACCGACCTTGTTTTTTAAGTCTTTTCGAAGGCTTAGTGGGAGTTTCGATTCCCTGTCGTTTACATTGTTTAGCCTTGGGCTAAGTTGACACTTTTGTTGTACCGAACTGACGTTTATCGATTTTGACGTTCACGTTAGCGAGGTTTATCGATTTTGACGTTGATGATTACCGATTTTGGACATTTTTTTTTCTCTATCGTTTGGTGTTGTACCGAGTTGATTTTTGGTAAGCAGGTTGGAATTCATTTTCACCTTCATTACCGTGTCTTGGTTTGTTGATAAGTTTTGGTGTGCTGTTGGTGTGCTTGGGGAGATTCGCTCGTGCGGTTATTACGTCCCTCAGGCCATCTTCTTAGTTGGTTTGACGTAGTTATTTTCGTTTGGCCTTTATCTCATTCTCATTATTATCATGTACCGCCCAACCTGGTTTACCGACTTCTTCGTGGACACCCCTAACAGTCATAGTAGTGTTTTGTACACTTTCCGTTAGCATTTAACGAGTCTTTACCGCTGGCCGGTATGGTTCGTATTTGTTGACGTTTTGTTGTCATTTACCGTACCCTTTTTGTCTGATGACGTCATGTTGTCAAGTATCGTGTTCTTTGTGAACAGTTTCGTTGAAGCTTCTGAGCTTTGTGTGGCGGTAATGGCCGGCTGTCCGCACGAGGTTTCTTGAGTAGAAAGATTTTGAGTGTCTAAAGGTTGTTGACTTTTTTTTTGTAGTGATGCCCTGTTGTTTTCGTGGCCTAGCGCTCTTTTACCGTACCGTTGGCCGTCGCCATTTTCAACCACCTATGTGGGATTACATAAAGAGAGCGTGTTTCTGGTCATTTTGTTTCGTGCGGACCCTGTCGTAGTAAGGTAGTCCCTTTGGGCCGCATGGATTTCTGAAAAGGATTTATTGGGCATGCGTCATCGAACGCCTACACCCTTGGAGACTTGGTTCTTCCGGATTTTCTTTTGGTGTTCGGTGTTGGAGTCACTTTCGAGCTCGCGCTTTGCGGTTTAATAGTCGACTTGGCTCCGGCATCGGCATCGATTGAGGATTTCGGTGGACTGAGTTTTTCATATCACTGATTATGACTATTTTTGACAGTTTCTGTCACAACCATTTCCTTTTTTTTTTGGTGGTTCATCCTCTTCTCTTGGGTACTCATACCAGTTGTGGGATCCACACAATGCGCCGATCTCGTGACGCGCAGCGTGCCCTCTTCAGGTAACCCTTGGGTGGGACTTTGGACTTCCATTTCTATACCCCCCCCCTCCCTGTGTTCTTTTGGAACGGTTGGTCGGAAGTGTCCACAGGTGTAAGACCTATTTTACCAGATTTAGACCCAATTTACGTATTTTCTACTGGCGTATCCAGTCTTTCTTCTTCCTCTTCTCTCTTCCCACCTTTGTACCCTATCTGGTGGCCAGTGTGCGTAATCCCTTTGGGGGTGCACTCTATCGTATCGAATTTTTTTTTTGTTTCGTTCGTTTTCCGTTGTTGCGTTTTCGTTTGAGTTCTCGTTACGTTGTCGCAAAATGCCTCGTTGTTTTATAAGAGACTTCGGGGAACTCTCTTTCAAGTAAGGGGAGTGTTAAGTCATTTTGCTGTCGCAGATGCTTAATTGCATTTGACGCCTTTATTTAGGTCATTTTGGTATTTTAAATAGCCACCTAGGCTTTAGGGCAGCGTGCCCGTAGGCTAAGCCCTTGTAGTTCTTTATTTGGCTCCATCGCCTAATTTCAGAATCACGATTTCGCACATATTTAGCCCCAGAAGCAGTATTTTTCGTCGGTTGGAGCTCCCCTCTGATGGCGTTTGTTTTCGAATTCCGAATCTTCTAGAAAGCACGCTGTCGTGGCGTGATACCATCGTGGCCCGCATTGGCTTGTTTCATTTTATCGCCTTGCGATTGGCTGCCAAGGTTTAGTCACGTGGCGGGACGCGGCCAAGGTGACCTTTGCCAACGCTTCCCTCGGGGATTCAGCCGAGAGCCGTGGAACGAACAAGTGGTCAGATAGTGTGTGAGTTCGTGCGACGCTCCCGCCCTTGGCGGGGGCGTCAGCCTTTTTCCCGTCGAAGTGCTGCTTCAGCACGTATGTGATATACGGTTTCGCCTTAAGGGCAGTTGTCCGCAGCCCGTTGCAGAGAACGCTCGTGTGGTGGTTGCGAGTCGCAGTTTTCGAATTGTCTTCGGCGTAACGTGGGTGTTTTGGAGCCCAGTTCCTGCTTCCGTAAGTAAGGGGTCGTGCCCCCTTCATCTCGACCTACGAGGATTTGTTCAGCAGAACGAAAGTGGCCCATTTTATTCGTCGTCCCGTTGTACGCGTCATTGACGCGTCTCCCGTCGCCATTAAGGCGGTTGTGCATTCACCCCCATCGCCGTTGTAACATCGAAGGTACCTGCCACCTACGACCGCAGCTTGTCGCAACTCAACTGTACCAGGCTCCCTCGCCGCCTACGCATTAAGGTATGTGTCTTTAACCTGATTACCGCTGTGAACGCGAGTGCTAATTTAAATCTTCGCCGTCCGCCGCATAAGGTGACGCGCATATTTGGACTCATTACTACTTATTACTGCTCTTGTGCATTCATTCAGACTTGCAGACTGTTCATGCCGCGAGTGCTAATTTAAATCTTCGCCGTCCGCCGCATAAGGTGACGCGCATATTTGGACTCATTACTACTTATTACTGCTCTTGTGCATTCATTCAGACTTGCAGACTGTTCATGCCGCGAGTGCTAATTTTATATCTTCGCTGTCCGCCGCATAAGGCGACGCGCATATTTGTACTCATTACTACTTATTACGGCTCGTTACTGCTCCTTACTGTTCATTACTGTTCACTACATGTTCAACATCTGTCGTTAAGTTTAGAGCGCGCGTGCCAGCTGGTGCCCTTAATTATAGGTTAAGTATAGATATAGGGCGACGCATTCTGCTGCCCCATTGTAACCCGAAGTTCAATATATGATTGGTTAGTTAAGGGAACTATTGTTTTGTTTCGGCTTGTGCATGTTCTGTTACAGATAGACGCCCCTTCATTGTACTGAATATTGTACGACGGAACGAGGAAGCTCTGAGTGGGCAGGTGGGTAAGACAGCTGCGTAGTCGCGGTCGGATTGACACCTATTTACAATCTTTGCTTAAGGCATTCCCGAACCTGTTATTTGACCTTGCAACTCTTGAGTAATCCTATTGGCGGAGTATTTTGCATGCTTCGCTCCCGTATAACCGTCCAGGCCCGGTTAGCCGGGTTAAGACAGGCTTGGTGGCGCCCTCATGATTTCGACATACCCTGTATATATTATGCCATCACGCGCTTGCCCAGAACGTATCGTGTGACTCACGCCCGACTCCCTGAGCGTCCCAGCCGTGGCCCATTAGCCTATTTCGAACCGATTTCAGGGCAAGTGTGCCAGTTTTTCAGGACTGATTCCGTGGTGCGATGCTCACCTTGGGTGGGTGTCGTAAAGTTCTTTTAATACCGTAACACTGTCTGTCTGTCTGGGAACAGAATATCTCAAAAACGAAAAGAGGTATGGCGTTGAAACTTCATATATAAGTTTTGTGTACTATGTAGATGAGACAGCAAGCTTTTGAAAAAAATTTCATAACCGGAAGTAGGTGTTTACTCTTGTGATTTTTCAGTTTTTTCGATTTTTTCAAAAACGGATGTAACGATTTTGTTTAAACTTTACATTTTTATTACATTTTTAATGTGTATTGATGTGAGATACATGATTTTGAATGCCTCTAAAATGGGTTTCTTTTGTTTTATTTTCTATTTTAAATAGAACACCCGGTATATTATTTCATTTTTGAATTCAGCTTGGAATTTTAAAGACTATTCAACTCACCCCCTTCAAGTTAACTATTCACCAATCATAAATTTAGTATTTATGTCATTTGCCACCAATCAGCGTAAAATTGTGCAACAATTCCGCTAGCGGAGTTTTAATGACTATTCAATTCACCCCCTTCAAGTTAACTATTCACCAATCATAATTTAGTATTTATGTCATTTGCCACCAATCAGCGTAAAATTGTGCAACAATTCCGCTAGCGGAGTTTTAATGACAATTTTTTTCTCTTCCTGTGACATTTATCTAACTTCCTGTAAAATTAATCAAATATGATATTAGAAATGTCAAATTTGATAAACAATTTATTTTACGTCAACAGATTTTTATTTTCAAAGAGGACGTGATAAAATTGATTAATTACTAAGAAATTTCAATTTTGTTCGTTGAATAGTCCTTCAAATGCCGCTTGCAGCCGACGAATTGCATGAATTTTTGTCAAAGTGTTTATTCGTGTTTATTGCTTCAAAATTGGTCTCGTGCTGTCGCACTCGACCAATTTATATCGAAGCACTCAACACTCATACACTTTGACAAACATTTTCGGCAATTTGTCGACCGCTCGCGGTATTGTATATGACAATTTTTTTCTCTTCCTGTGACATTTATTTAACTTCCTGTAAAATTAATCAAATTTGACAAACAATTTATTTTACGTCAACAGATTTTTATTTTCAAAGAGGACGTGATAAAATTAATTAATTACTAAGAAATGTCAATTTTGTTCGTTGAATAGTCCTTCAAATGCCGCTTGCAGCCGACGAATTGCATGAATTTTTGTCAAAGTGTATGAGTGTTTATTGCTTCGATATAAATTGGTCGAGTGCGACAGCACGAGACCAATTTTGAAGCAATTCGTCGACCGCTCGCGGTATTGTATATGACTATTCAACTCACTCGTCAGCTATCAAAAACTGACCAATAAAAATACAAGATTTGACCTCTTTGAGCCAATAAAAATGAACTATATTGACAATTTTCACTAGTGAAAATAATCGACAATTTTCACTAGTGGTGTAGTGAATATTTTAAACAAATGTGATTTTTATTAGAAAAAGTCAATATTTGTGTTCTGTTACTATAGAAATTGCGTAGTTTGTTGCTAGATTTACTGAAAACTAATTTGAAAAAGGAGTTTAGTTCATTGAATAGTCTCTCGAATGCCATTCTTAGTCAAAGTTAAGTAGAATATTTTTGCGCCGGTATCATTTCTCATGTCCATTGCGCTTAGGATTAGGACTCGTGCTAGCGCACTCGTCCTAATCGAATCTAAGCGCAATGGACATTCGTAATACCACAGCAAAAATATTCGACATAACTTTGACTACTCATGGTATTATAAGTGACTATTTTTTTCTCTTCCTGTGACATTTATTTAACTTCCTGTAAAATTCATTATGATATTAGCAATGTCAAATTTGACAAAAAATTTATTTCACGTCAACAGATTTTTATTTTCAAAGAGGACGTGATAAAATTGATTAATTACTAAGAAATGTCAATTTTGTTCGTTGAATAGTCCTTCAAATGCCGCTTGCAGCTGACGAATTGCATAAATTTTTGTCAAAGTGTTTATTCGTGTTTATTGCTTCAAAATTGGTCTCGTGCTGTCGCACTCGACCGATTGATGTCGAAGCAATAAACACTCATACACTTGACAACAATTTTCGGCAATTCGTCAACCGCTCGAGGTATTGTATATGACTATTCAACTCACCCCCTTCAAGTTAACTATTCACCAATCATAATTTAGTATTTATGTCATTTGCCACCAATCAGCGTAAAATTGTGCAACAATTCCGCTAGCGGAGTTTTAATGACAATTTTTTTCTCTTCCTGTGACATTTATTTAACTTCCTGTAAAATTAATCAAATATGATATTAGAAATGTCAAATTTGACAAACAATTTATTTTACGTCAACAGATTTTTATTTTCAAAGAGGACGTGATAAAATTGATTAATTACTAAGAAATGTCAATTTTGTTCGTTGAATAGTCCTTGAAATGCCGCTTGCAGCCGACGAATTGCATGGATTTTTGTCAAAGTGTTTATTCGTGTTTATTGCTTCAAAATTGGTCTCGTGCTGTCGCACTCGACCAATTTATATCGAAGCAATAAACACTGATACACTTTACAAAAATTTTCGGCAATTCGTCGACCGCTCGCGGTATTGTATATGACAATTTTTTTCTCTTCCTGTGACATTTATTTAACTTCCTGTAAAATTAATCAAATATGATATTAGAAATGTCAAATTTGACAAACAATTTATTTTACGTCAACAGATTTTTATGTTCAAAGAGAACGTAATAAAATTGATTAATTACTAAGAAATGTCAATTTTGTTCGTTGAATAGTCCTTCAAATGCCGCTTGCAGCCGACGAATTGCATGAATTTTTGTCAAAGTGTTTATTCGTGTTTAATGCTTCAAAAAAGCAATAAACACTCATACACTTTGGCAAAAATTTTTGGCAATTCGTCGACCGCTCGCGGTATTGTATATGAAAATTTGTCTCTTGAATTAACGCTCTATTTTGTACGGTTTTTGTAGAATTTGTAATTTTTGAGAATTTTTGACAAATGTTTAAAAATTGTAAATCAAATTTTTGACTAAATATAAGATCACTGTAAAAGGAAGTTGTGTGCATGTATCACACCAGATTTTTTTATCTGTTCTGTTCACAGACAGACAGACACACACACACACAGACAGACACAGAGACGGACACATAGACAGACCAATGAACAAAAACACGTTTTTTGGGTTCAGGAGACTGAAAAATGAAGATCTGTTGAAAACTCAATTTCGAATTTTTGGGGTGAATTCAGTACTTCCTTTATTGTAAAAGGAAGTAAAAAACCACAGTGTATATATAGATTAAACATTCTAATTTTTATTTTTACATTTATTTCCTTAGATTGCCATATAGTCTGTAGTGAATTATATGACCATTGTGCCCTATGTATTCTTGCTCTTATATTTAACTAACTTCCTCCATTCTTGTCTATTATGATTCCGAAGTAGTTTATTTCTTCCTCCTCTTTTAGCTGATTGTTATTATTTATTCCTGTTCTCTGGCTGTCTCTTGTTATTATCATTGTTTTTGTTTTTTTTATTCATTCTTAATCCAACTTTAGCAGCTTCACTTTTCAGTTTGTCTAATTTCTTTTTCATTTGTTTATAACTTTCCGTCAGTGAACATGCCGTCATCATTCTGCCTGTGAGCTCTGCCGAGTGAAGAGCTCCGCGACTGCGGATACGTTTTATCTACGCTGCGAGTCGTTTTATTTATGATCTTTCGAATTGTATAACGATCAGTGAAAGTGTGATCCAGTTTTTCACGAGTGTCGGTAATTTTCAAGTGCTTAATATTACCACGATGCCGGATATTTGCAACACTTGTACGACTGGGATCACTAACAAGTCGCTCGGTCTCAGATGTGCGAGGTGCAAACTATCTTATCACGGAAAATGTGTCTCTCTATCTACTTCAGCTGTTACCAATATAATCGACTCTGGGTCAGATTGGTTTTGTGGTTCATGCCGTGTCAACCGGTCATGGAGGAGCGCAATGGATCTCGGCCTTGCTTCCAACTCCGCGTTCGAACCAGGTGGACACATAGCCTTCGACCTGCTATCTAAACCAGCGACCTTAGAAAATGTTTGGGAAGCTTTGAAGTTACTTCATAAAAACTTCGATAGCCGTTATGATGATCTTCTTGCCTCAGTTAATTTCTGCAGTGCCCAGGTTGACGATTTTAAAAAATCGCTTACGCAACTTCAAGATAGAGTCAAACGCGTCAATGCTCTCGAACAGGAAAACTTAGAACTTAAAAAACAATTAGTGATTGTCGAGTCAAAACATAATGATATGGAGCAATACTCCCGTCTACAAAATTTGGAGATTCAGGGTATTCCTGAAAGGCATTCCGAGAATTTGGTTAAAACCATCGAAGAAATTGGGAAAGCTTTAAGCTGTCCCATCTCTGCTGATGACGTCGATGTGGTTCACCGTGTTGCTCAGCGGAAACCTGATAATGGCGATACTGTGAAGAGACCTCGTAACATTATCGTTAGATTTGTAAGAAGAGCGAAAAAGGGTGCTTTTCTAGCTGCGGCCAAACTATGCAAGAAATCAAACAATTTTCTGAAGACTGAAGGAATCTCCAACCGCTACTATGTGAACGAAAACCTTACTTCGACCAATAGGATATTATTCTGTGAAGCTAGATTACGAGCCAAAGACTTAAATTATAAATATGTATGGATCCGGAACGGCAGAATTTTTATGCGCAAATCTGAGGATTCAAGGATCCTTGGTATTTATAACAATGAGTTTTTGCGTAAACTCAATTAGGCATATTTTCTCAGTCACTCAAGTATTTACTTAATCAATGCAACGTTATTTTTATTTTTGTTTTACAATGGCTAATGCTCGAGCTTGTTATTATCAGAACGTCAGGGGTCTGCGTTCTAAAACACTAAATTTTTTCGTTAACATTAGTGACGTGGAATACGATTTCATTTTTCTCACCGAAACGTGGCTTAACGGGTCGGTGCGAAATTCCGAACTGTTTAATGACAAATATTTCGTTTTTCGCCGGGATCGTGAAACTACTGCCAACCCGAGAACTAATGGTGGCGGCGTACTTATTGCAGCAAAAAGCAATTTTCCACTCTTACATCGGCCGGATATGGAAAGTGAAGCTGAAGACGTGTGGATACAACTTAACTTACCAAATAGCTATAAATGTTTTTTCTGTTGTGTATATCTTCCCCCTCGTGAAGATGCAATCACTCTTCATTTCTTAAATAAATTGCAAAGCAACTTAACCTGTCATAAAAATGCGCTCTTCTTTGTAACCGGAGATTTTAACCTTCCTTTGATTAAGTGGAACGCCATAGCAGGATCAAATTTTTGTAAACCTTTTTCTAATGACGCCCATAGTAACGAAGTGCTAAATATTTTCCAATTCTTAAATTTAAATCAATTTAACTCTCTATCAAATTCCCGCGGCAATTTGTTGGATCTGATCTTTTCTAATATAGATTCGATTGTAATAACAGAATGTTTAAATCCTATTTCGAACATTGATCAGTTTCATGTTCCACTTGACTTTTTAATTCACATTAATCACCCTAAACCTTTATTGGATAACAATAGGCATTTTCTGAATTTTAAAAAAGCAGATTTTAATGTAATTTCTGCCGAAATTGATTCTATCGACTGGCACTCGGAACTTTCTTCACTGTGTGTTAATGCGGATGTATCTGTTTTTTATAAACACATTAATTCTATCATTGATAGGAATGTTCCAATGTCTGTGTGTAAGAATGATCACTACCCTCCGTGGTTTTCTCCGAGTTCTATACGAATGGCTAAGAGTAAGATCAAAGTTCATAAACTCTGGAAAACTTATAAGAATAAATTTGACTATCTAATCTTCAGTGATATTCGTAGCAAATTAAAAGCCAGCATTAAACGTGACTATAAATCTTATATCTCAAATTTAGAAAATGACATTGCATCTAACCCAAAAAAATTTTGGAAATTCACTTCTGATAGAAAGCGCGAATCGCTGATCCCAAATGTGCTGAAATGCGATAATCAACTAGCTTCGACTGGTGATGAAATTTCTGAACTTTTCGCTAATTATTTTAAATCAGTATACAGCCTATCTTCTACGTCCACCAACCCTTCTCACTCCGTTGATAACAACAGCTTTTTGAGTAATACTAATCTCATCACCTTATCTTCCATTAAATCAGAAGACGTGGTAGCCATTTTAAAATCTCTTGATCCTAACAAATCAGCCGGTCCTGATGGCATTCCTCCATATTTCATAATTAAATGTTCTGAAGTTCTTGTCTTCCCTTTAACACTACTTTTTAATAAAACTATTAAATCTGGTGTATTTCCCGAGGTGTGGAAAAAAGCACACGTCATTCCTATTTTTAAATCGGGAAACAGAAGTCTGGTTAGCAACTATAGGCCTATTTCAATTTTGTCCTCTTTTTCAAAAATATTCGAAAAAATCATCTACAATTTCTTATTTTTTAACCTTAAACGTTTCATTATTCCTGAACATGGACGCACTGTAGAAACAAATATGTTAACTTACACAGATTTTATTCTGAAGGGAATGAACGAAGGTGTACAAGTTGACTCTGTTTACACGGATTTTAGCAAAGCCTTCGATAAAGTTGACCACAATATTTTGATGATGAAGTTATTGAACGCTGGAATTCATGGCAATTTATTTCGTTGGCTTTGTTCTTATATTCGTAATCGGTCTCACTCAGTACTTGTAAACGGATTTCATTCCAAATATTTTTTAGTCACTTCCGGCGTGCCGCAAGGTAGCCATCTTGGCCCCCTGCTGTTTCTTTTATTTATTAATGATATCAATTCTGTATTTCGCTCCTGTAAATTTATTTTATATGCGGACGATCTGAAATTGTACATTTGTGTAAGGGGTAAGGATGATTGTGAACGTCTTCAATCTGATTTAAACGAGTTGTACAATTATTGTCTTCGTAATAAAATCGCTCTTAACCCTGATAAGTGTCAATATATATCTTTTTTCCGAATTCGTTATCCTATTAATTATCAGTATAAGTTAGGTGATTGTACTCTAAAAAAGGTTGATATCTTAAAGGATCTCGGCATACTTGTTGACTCTAAACTATTTTTTCACTCTCATTTCGATAGAATCGTAAACAAAGCCTTTCGTATGTTGGGTTTTATCTTTCGAGTTGGTTATGATTTTACTAATGTTAACACTATTATTACTTTATATTTTGCTTATGTCCGTTCGCACCTGGAGTATGCATCACCTATTTGGAATCCGAATTACAAACGTTATATTAACTTAATTGAGAATATTCAAAACAAATTTTACAAATTCGTGCTATACCGCTTTAATGTTGAACTTATTTCACTTTCATTGAGAAAAGAAGAAAATTAAGAGATTCTATGGCTTTCCACAAAATTCTGAACGGTGGTTATGATTCAATCGATTTATTATCACTAATTTCTTTAAATATTCCGTCATATCCCACGAGAACGGCTAATTTGTTTTTAGTCCCGCATGCAAGTACAAATTATTTATTTTTTGCACTTCCGGGACTAAAGTTGATACTTTAGTCCCCGTAAACAGGGACTAGAGTAACTCATTTAATCCCTAGGGACTAAAGTAAAAATGATACCGTAACTATGGTAAATTTATGTACACACGAGGTTAGTACGTTAGGTTTTGTTTGTCATCTGACACACACTGACGTAAAACTTAACCTGCAAATCTCGAATTTGACATATACTCACAATACACTTCAGTACTGCCAACTGATTCAGGCTATCCAGGACCTGCTGCAATTCAGTTTGTAATAAATTATAATTGTCAGTTTCCAAATTGACAGATTCCAAATTTTGGAAATGTTTGATGATAATGTTCCCAAAAGTGCAAAAAATAGCGTATATACCTCGGGACTAAAGTGCCTAAATCCCTTGAGTGGTTATTGCCCTCGGGCTTCGCCCTCGAGGCAACAAACTCCACTCGTGGGATTAAATGGTGCACTTTAGTCCCTCATGATATAATATACTATTATTCGCCTATCATTTGAATGATTAGATCTCAGAATATCATTTCCCATGCCGACATTTTCACAAATAATGTAAAAAAATTTAAAAAAGAACTTTCTATGTTTTTAAGATAAAATATTTGTTATACAGTCTGTTCTATAAAAAAGGCCCCGCCTTCTAGCTACTTTATTATTTATTTTAGACCCAATAAACCTTATATCAAATCAAATGACACATAAAAACCTACATTTTAACACAATCAACAAATTTTTATCTTCAATTGTTTCAGAGTGGTGACGTCACGTGCAATTTTTTTAAATGACACTGTATATATTTTTTGACATTTTCTGGTAGAGGTTTTTTTTCTGTTTTCAACAATATAAATATTTCATGCACTTGCATAAAAAAATTTTTGTGAAAAATTACAAAAACTTTTTCACAGTGGAAGGCCATGTACAAAACTGTAAACAAAAGTGTAACTCAGAAAAACAAAACAAATAGTAGCCAAACGCTTTAACTGTCAGATTTCAGAATAATCTAAAGTGTTTATTGTTTTGTTTTTCTGAGTTACACTTTTGTTTATAGTTTTGTATGGTGGCC
This sequence comes from Agriotes lineatus, assembly GCA_940337035.1. Lineage (NCBI taxonomy): Eukaryota > Metazoa > Arthropoda > Insecta > Coleoptera > Elateridae > Agriotes > Agriotes lineatus. Next base: position 44,328,100 of record OW679195.1, on the reverse strand, counting down.
TCCCACCGATAAAAAAGTTTTTTAATTTTTCTCGAAAATATTCTTATGCAAGGGCATAAAATATTTATATTGTTGAAAATAGAAAAAAAACCTCTACCAGAAAATGTAAAAAAATATATACAGTGTCATTTAAAAAAATTGCACGTGACGTCACCACTCTGAAACAATTGAAGATAACAATTTTTTGATAGTGTTAAAATGTAGGTTTTTATGTGCCATTTGATTTGATATCAGGTATATTGGGTCTAAAATAAATAATAAAGTAGCTAGAAGGCGGGGCGGGGCCTTTTTTATAGAACAGACGGTATATGTACAGGGTGGGCCAAAGTAGACGCTTTCTTATGGAAACTCATGTTCCTGTCAAAGATAGACAAATTTTGACCAACATCTCCCGAGCTCAAATTTTATGAAAAAGTTACTGGTGCAAACAGAATTTTGCTATCGTAAACCGTTAGGCCGCTAGGGGGCGTTTTTCAAAATTCGTCGATTTCTTTAAACCCTTCTAGCTTTTTTGTTTTTAGTAATAATTGATTTCTGTAAAAACTTTCTCATAGCAGTTTTTGGTGTAGAATAGGCTGGTGCATTTTGTTTTAATACAGGGTGATTCGTAAATTTGCTGCAACAAAAATTATGTGTATTTCTGTGTGTTCTCTCTTGCAAATAAATAAATAAATAAATCTGCAAATTTAATGTCTTCTAGCATTTCCTCCATTTAATTCCAGTCTGTCTTCTTATTCTCTATGTTCATTATTCAATCTATTATGATACAGTATTGGTGATACGACGCATCCTTGTCTTACTCCACTTTCTATTTTTATGCTTCTTGTTAGTGTGTTTGCACGGATTTTTGCTGTGTAATGTTCATAGAGTAATTTGGTCATGTTTATAGTTTTGTCCGGTATGCCATATATTTTTTATATTGTCCACATTTTTCCTCTATCTACTTTATCAAATGCTTTTTCAAAGTCTACAATGCTTATTAATAGTTCTTGTTGCCATTCATTTGTTTGTTCGACTATTATGCGTAATGTGAATATATTGTCTATACATGATCTCTGTCTGAATCCTGACTGGTTCTTCCTTAGTGTTTTTTCTATTCCGCCTTTAATTCTAATTAGGATTAGTCCCGCCAGTATTTTGCTAGTTGCACATAATAACATTACTCCTCTCCAATTCAAACATTCTGTTCTGTTTTCTTTTTCGTTTGGTATTCGGATTAGTCCTATATTCCATTCTTCAGGATTTTTTTTCTTCTTTCCATAGTGTGTTTATAAATTACGACTTCTGTTATTTCATCTCCTTCTTTGATAAGCTCTGCTGGTATATCGTCTACACCTGCTGCTTTGTGGTTTTTTAGCATTTTTTATTTCTTGCCTTGTTATTTCCCATTCATTCATATTTATTCCTCCATTAATCTGCTCACTTACGTCTGCTATTTCCTCTTGAATTGTTCCGTGTATTGTTGTTTTTATCGATTTTCTCGAAGTATTCAACCTATCTTTGATTTCCAGAATTGTTTTGAGAGTTTTTCCATACTTATCTTTTACTCTTGTTTGTCCTGTTTTTATCTTGTAATTTCTTTTATTATATCATAGGGGGATTTCATATCATTCTTTCTTTCTGCTTCTTCTGCTCTATTTAATTGTTCTCCTCTTCATTTTCCTTCTGTCATTTTTTTAACTTCCATATGCTTTCCTTTATAACTCTTTTTTTGTAGTTCCTTTTCATTTTTATATGTGCTTGACAGTATTTTTTATCTTATTTCTCTTCTTTCTTCGATTTTCTTACATGTTTCATTTGATATGCAATTTTTAGCTTGACTGTTTTATATCCCAGTATTTTTTATCTTATTTCTCTTCTTTCTTCGATTTTCTTACATGTTTCATTTGATATGCAATTTTTAGCTTGACAGAAATAGTTCTGCAGCATGTTTAATGCTTGTTTTGTGTTTGTTCCATATTTTCTGTACACTTTCCTTTTCTTCATTCTTGTGTTTCTCCCATTCCACTTTCAGATTTACATGGTGTTGATTTTTAATTTGTTCTTCTTTCAACCATTGTACATTATAACATTTTCTTCTTATTCCTTTTTCTCTGTTTGCTTTTAGCTTAATTTTTATTTTAGCTTTTACTCGCATATGATCAGTCTCTCATTGTTTTTAAGTCATTCAATAACACATAACCCATGATATTATCCCGAACTAGGCCCCATAGAAAAATATTGGGCAAAGATCAAACAATTAACTTCAGAAAAAAAATTTTAAAAAATGGCAAGAAAGATTTCAATATTAACGCCTACATCACGGGTACTTTCTTAAGATTAGAAGTTGTTAAAAAAGTGACCTTTTCATTTTTTTGAGCAGCATATAAAACTTTGCACTTTATCTATCTTCAATATTCTTCCTTGATCTAAATTTATCTCTAGTTTCTGTTCTGCCTGTTCCCTCTCCCTATCCTCGTGTATTTTGTCTTTCCTTCGGGTCCCGAGTGGTGTAGCTTGAACAAGCGTCCACGTTCGATCAGCAGAGTTAAGCAACGCTGTCTCTGGTCAGAACTTGGATGGGAGTTCCACGGCTGCATCTCTCGGCGCCTCGTGGTACGGCTATCACGGAAAAAAGTTGGTCCCGGCGGTCATACAACATCATGACAGTCGTTAGTGGGGTTGGAAGTCCTCATAACTGCACAGCGACGCCTGTAATTGGCCTAACGGCTGTTGGCTGAGTGCAAATTAAATAAATAAATAAATAAGTAAACCGGCTATTCTTGCTGCTTTTTCCACATTTCTCATTATTCGTACTAGTTCATTAAAAGTCCTTGCTAAAAGTTATATTATCAGCATAAGCTAGACATTAGTGACTTTTGTTAGTTATTCTTCCTGCACCTTCAAAGTGAAGTGAAGTGTCATTCATAAAATAGTTACACTATTATTCGAAGTGTTTATTTTGTTCCTGTGCGGTATGAATCCTTCCTTTTCTCACCAAAGTTATTGGTAGTTTTTTACTTCTTTACACCTTGTAACTTAAAATTAAAATGTGTACCAATGGATTGGTACAAGAAAAGACTAGTGGAAAATTATAACCATTTATTGAACTATTAATATCATGTACAATAAGCAAAGAACATAAAATCTAATCTAATAAATTATTAAATCTGTATATATTAACAACGTGATCTTGATATACCTAATAATAATAAAATAGTTATGGGTTCAGTTCATACTTGGCGGCACAACCAAGTTATGTCATTGACATCAATATTATGACTTACAAAGGTAGTTCGAAATTTCAACCTCTGCATTATAAAAAAATAAATGCAAGCAGACCTGTTTTCGTGATTCTTTATATTTTAGATCTAATTAAACATCTATTACTGAAAAACGATAACCTCAAAACTAATTCATTTCTTATTAACGGGGTTCACTTTCAAGAATTGCAATTGAACGAACAAGTTTTCAGGCATCGACAATTTTTAAAATTAGCAGCAATGCAGTGCTCGTATCGTTTTTGAAAATGTTAATCCCTTCTAAAAGCTGGTTGTATAATTGACTAAAATGTGTCCACTTGTTATTATTTCTTTTTATCAGCGTACACTAATACTGGACTAAAAGCGATTCTAACAAAATTAAAAATATAAATAAAAGCCATGAAAAGGCATGAGGATGTGTTGTTAAGCTGAGGTTAGGTAATTGCTTTTCATAACCTTCGTGTAAAAATGAATGGATCAGTAGTTAGTCTTTACATGTTAACATCAAATTTAATTTAAAAAATTTAGAACCATTATTTAATTCTATTCTAGTGTTGGTTAATTGCAATTCAACATCAACGGTTATTTGGAATTTTGAGTTGTAAGCACACACATGGAAGTTTACACTCAATAACTGCGTCAAAAATACCTCATACTTTTCTATCATCACAGTATTTACGAAAAACAATTTTCATTGTTTAACTTTCACACTCGGCATTTCCGAATTTGGAATTTCTAGGTTAGGAAGCAAACGCCCAAATTCAACAAACTCATTTAAATCTTCTCTGTTAGCCGTTCAACACGATCCGTCTACTTTAAAAATCATGTTTATGCATTATTTAAAACAAATTAGCGATCCTATGTATGTATAAAAACAAACAGAAAAACCAACAGTCATTATACAATGGAAAACGTTTCATCACAAAGATTAATTTCTCTACACCTGCCATATCACCTGACTTAAATTAGTTGCAGATTACGACAATTTGCTGTAGCTAGGTGGTGAAAACTTCTTGCGCAAAAATTTGAGAATGTAAAGTGGTAGACAAGAAATCAAGGTTATTACTAAGACCTTCCAGAAGAAATCCGGGGTTCGAATAAATTCGGAATCTGAAACATTTAACATGAATAATGAACAATTTTTAAAGCTAAATGAGGCTTACCAAAGTAGTCGTGTAGAACGATCAGCGACAGTACATATAGAGCTAATGAGAGAAGTTCTGCCAACACCATCAGATAATGCCATGTCCTGATGTTCAGTGCTACCATTATCAGTTCGGTGAGTATAAGGGAGCTAAAGCTAATCGCTACAATGTGTATAAATTCGTCCTCAAATAGCAGCAGTGCCCCATACATAATTACTCCACCTGCAAATAATAATATATATTAAAAATCTAGTCTAGCATCTTTAACCCTTTTATTACGGGGAAAATTTTGACTACTGCGCTGTCCAGGCGGGGCAATTTTGGCTTTGCTGAATCGTACGTTTTCTGCAGTGAATGTGAACTAAATATATACGGATTCGTCCGCTTCCCGTAGTTAATTTCAGAAGTAATGCGCCCCTTTTTTACATTTCCTGGTCTTTATTTACAATTTTGTGAGGACAATTTGTTGTATTTTCGCCCTTTTCCGCCTTTCCAGCCATTTTTACTTTGATTTTAATACTTTTCTCAGATCAACCATGCCTAAATGAAAAGTTCGGCGAGAGCTCAAAATTTTAGTCCATACGATACTTCCTTCCCTTCATTTCAAATCTAAATAAAACTTTGTTCCTGCATGCCATGTCGCAATAGGGCTTATCACACTCTAAGAATTTCTCCGTTACCTGATGGTCCACAACTTCACCGAAGCTTCAGGCAGAACTGCTAACTCAAGATTTAATCAGCGTGACGTTTTTCGCATAATTCCCATAAGCTACAGAAAGAACGAGTTTAAGTCACGTGTGCGCCTAGTCATTCCGTTCCCGCAAGCATCACTCGGTGGCCGGCGCTAAGATCGTCAAGAGGTGTTGGTGGTTGAGTCCGCGACACCGATTCCGTCAGTCAAGCGCCGCGTTAGTCGAGATTAGTGGAACTACAGTGTCGCTGTCTTCGAGTCCTGTGTTATGGTGATGTATTGGTGAACGTTTAGCCAAGTTTTCCATATCGTTGGAGCTAAACATCTCAGTTTACATTGTTATAGTGGATCTTAAGGGGGAAAAAAAATTCATCGTTGTGCTAAACCTCGTCTTGGGGATGCAATGCCGCTTACACCCCCGCTCGAATACCGCCCCTTCCATGTAGTTTCTAGTAGTTTCCTGTCGTTCTTTTCATGGCATTAGGTGAGGTGCAATCCGCAGCTGCATTGGACATCAGTTCAGAGCATCTGGATTCGTACACCAGGTATCTGTTAGTTGTTCTCAGTTGTACCTACCACCTATATATTTACAGTGAAGTGATTTTTGAAGTGTTGTTCCGTCAAGCGATGCCTTTGTTTGTTTAAATTGTAAGATGTCGAACAGAAACTACCATTTTGAAGTGAATTTTTAGTCTTACCGTCAAGTTTAGTTTTATTGTTTATATGTTGTTTTGCATTGTAAGTTCAAGTAAACTTTGTTGCTGCGTTACTGAACAGAAATGCCTGGAAGCTGGATGAGGTTTCTGTTGGTTGCACCCTAATTTTTAAGCACATGAATGAGACTGCATTCATGTATTAAGCCAATGTAGTCTATGGCACTTAAAGGGATGATAATTAGATAACTACCCTCACACTTCAATTTTAGCCTTGGAAAGGTAGTATCGATGTAACTGAATCAAACAGTCAATGTTGATTGATTATATTACAAAAATAAATGGGCTTTTATACAATATAACTACTTAGATACTAAATTAAAACATTTCAAAGTGCAAAGGTATAGTTCACTAGAACGATTCTAAAATTGCAAAATAAATAGTAAGCAATAATAGTTTCGCGTTGTCTGCGAGTTCGTGCGATGAACTTGAAGTTCTAGGTCATTTCGTAATATAATATGCTTACTGTTGTGATAGCGGTCTTTAAACCGACTGATTATGAAAGCAAAACTGGCTTTTAAATTGTGAACGATATTTCATAAATTTTGACTGAAATTTATATCTGTTTAATTCAAAATTAAACAGTTACTATTTCAGTGATTGTTGATAATTTTGATCATGTACCGTAGTTCCTTTGTGCACAATTTAAAGTCCTTGCTGTATGGGATGTAGTCATGTTAATTGTTGTCATTTTCCTTGCTTGTGTTTAGTTTAAACATTGTGACTTTAACCTGACTAACCTTTTCAACCGTAATAAGTAATTATTGTATCGTTTATTGTCACCTTTTATTTATTTATTATTTCAATAGAGTTCATTGTTAATTACTTATGGTTTTCATTGATGTTTGCATGCATATATTTGTGTTTTGTTTCGATGTACAGGCATTCAGATGATTGTAAGCAAGTGTAACGAAAGGTAAGTAAAATTCAACTGTTGCAGTCGCCGCCTCAAGCTGTGCCAAGCTAGATGTAGAAAGCTGGGCTCACTTCCTTCCACTCTCAAAGTGGGCCTACCTGTGTTGATCTTTCCTGATTTAGTCCGGAAGTGGTGGCATCTCGGTTATTTAACATCTTTTAGCTCACTTACCGCCCTAATGTTAAGGTAGTAAAGAACCCGCCCCTTCTCGCTGAGCATCCCTAAAGCCGGACCCTTGTGTTACAGCCCATCGTAACAAGGATTAGGGCTGCGAATTTGGTGAAATTTACTGACTGTATCGTTAAAGAGTATTTACGTTGGAACCAATTGTTGTTTTTGGTCTTTCAAACCGTTTTTGGCTGTAACAATTTATCAATAATATATCCCTAGTTTGCTTTCCATATTGTCACTCCAAGATATTTAAAACTTGTGACTTGTTCTACTTTTTCCCCTCCAATTTCTATGTCTAGGGACTCCTCTGGTCCTTTAGTTACTACCATTACTTTAGTCTTTTTGATGTTTACTTTCATTTCATATTCTGTCAGGGCTCCTTCCTATATTTTTAGGTTTTGTAGTCCGTTTTTACTGTTACTTAGAATTACCAGATCGTCCGCAAATAAGCATTCAGTTATTTCTACTGGTTTTAGTTTTCTAAAACCTACGTGTAACTTTGTTAGTCTTGGTTTACATTTCTTAATTATTTCGCCCATTAATAAATTAAATAGAACTGGACTTAATACCCCACCTAGCCTTAATACTTCTTCCCTTTCAAATTTCCTCAACTTTCTGTTTCTGTTAATTACATAATTGGTGTTTTGCTTATATAAACTGTTTATTGCTGTTATACGTCTATTGTCCACATTTCTCTTTTCCAGGCAGTTCCATACTATTTGTCTTCTCACTCGATCGAACGCCTTTTCCAGATCTACAGGGTGTTTCAGAATAACGGTTCCTAATTCTCAGAATTGAGAGAGGGCATGTTATTCAACACTTTTTAATAATAAACTAGTGTTCGGAAATACTTCTGTTTCGAGATAATACGACATTAAGGAATTGAGTCTTTCAACATGCGCATGTGCACCATGCACCAGCGCATTTCGGTTTAAATGTTCGAGATTATTTACATGCACAATTTCGAAACCGATGGATTGGGAGACAAGGTCCTATTCTTTGGCCTGCACGTTCGCCAGATATGACTCTAATTGATTTTTGTATTTGGGATCATATTAAATCACTTGTCTATGCGACACCTGTGGACACAGCAGAGAAGTTAGTGGCTCGAATTATTCTTGCTTTTGATGACATTCGTGATCGTCCGCAGATATTTCGAAGAATTCGTCGGTCAATCACACATCGTTATACCTTGTGTGTCGACAATGGCGGCCATAATTTTGAACAATTCTTATAATTTTTGTGTAATACCATTTTTCAAATATTAATAAAAATTGCAACCGCTGGAAATCAATACAATCGTTACTTTCCACATTGAGATTATTTCAAGTACTCAATTCGTTAATGTCGTATTATCTCGAAACGGAAGTATTTCCGAACACTAGTTTATTATTAAAAAGTGTTGAATAACATGCCCTCTCTCAATTCTGAGAATTAGGAACAGTTATTCTGAAACACCCTATATAATGGCAAAGAATGCCTTACCATGGCTCATTAGAGTTTTTTGTAGTTAGTATTTGTTTTAAGGTGAAAATGTGATCATGTACACTTCTAACCTAGTAGTAACAAGAAAACCAATAGAAATTCAACAGTGCTACCATAAAATGAGTTTAGTTATTACAATCCCGGGTATTTCCCTTTTTATGTATTGGTACTATCACTGCTTTTATCCAATCTTTCGGTACAACTCCTTCTTTCCACGCCCTATTATAAATCATTAGGGAAAATTCTTTTCCTTGTTTCCCTAGGTTTTTAAGCATTTCTGAGGTTATTCTGTCATGCCCGGGTGCTTTTCCGTTTTTCAATGCATGGATGGTCTCTACTAGTTCCTGCTCAGTTATTGGTTCTCGTTCTGCATTCTCGTTTGGTTTCATCTCTACAGTTAATCTTTCACTTGGTATATTTTTGGTTACATGTGTACATAATAATTCTTGGAAATACTGTTTCCACCTTTCCATTATTTCTTCTTTATCTGTTATAATTTCCCCTTTTTTGTTCATTATAGCTGTATGTCCGTTTTTCTGGTATTTTTCAGTATTTTATGGAATAGTTTTTGATTTTCTTTTCTGTGTTTTTCCATTTTTTCTCCGGATTCAATCCAGCTTTCCGTTTTTGCTTCTTTCACTAGGATTTTCACTTTGTTTCTTTGTTTTTATATGATGTATAATGTGTTTCTGTTTTGTAGGTACCTCGGCCATTTTTCCTTCTTTATTTTTATCTCCTTTTTGATATTTTCACTCCACCAAGCTGTTTGTTGTGTCTTATTGTTACCTTTCATTGTGCCGGATGTTTCTTTCGCTGTTTGTAATACTATTCCTTTGAAAGTTCGCCAGATCTCTTCCACTCTTTCATATTCTATTTTCACTAAATTCTTTATCTTCATTTCTGTAGTTTCTTCGTAATTATTAGCTACTTCTTCTTCATTTCTCAGTTTGTAGGTTTTTATATTTTCAAATTTGGTTTTTTCCCTCTTATGTTTTACTTCCTTTTTTTCTTATTCCTCTTTTTCAATTTTCGACAGTGCTAAGTGGTGATCACTGTTTATTTCTGGGCCTCTCACATCCTTTACATTTTTTCTATTACTTATATCAACTAATATGTAATCTATTATATATCGTTCATTATTTGAGCCACTTCTTGTGAATTTGTGTATACTTTTGTTTATAGAACGAATTCGTAACTATGAGATTGTTTATCAAGCAGTATTCTATTAACCTCGTTCCGTTGTTATTCTGGATTACTTCTCCAAATCTACGTATCACCCCCACGCCCTTCGTTCCTTTACATTTTTTTGTTACCGAATTAAGATGCTTCCAAAATGTATCTTTAATTTCTACTTTTTCGTCCGTAAACAGCCACTACTGCCGCAACTTTTCCATCCATGTTGAGCTATACAGTAAGGATCCTCTCCGAATACCCTTCCCACTTTTTTATATTCTTTGCTAGGCTTTCATTTACGAGGCATTCTATCCCCGTAGCTGCATTTTTTTTCTTTTGCTACTCCTGACTAGACCAGTATGTGTCCTTTTTCTAGCAAAATTTCCCCTTGGCCTCTCCTCTTTGTTTCAGGTACTACTAGAGAGTCTAATTAAAGTTTATCGAATTCATCATTCAGTTCCTGTTCTTTTCCATTCAGCCCTCGTACATTCCAAGTAACCAGTTTCCATCTTTGCCTCCTCTTCTTTACATAATTTCTTGTTCCCATTTTCTTGGTCTTTTGGAACTTTGGCTGTTCTCTTCTAATTCTCAGTTCATCAATTCTTTTTAGCTACATTTCCATTTCTTGTCCTCCGTTTTCAATTTTTGCTAGCTGTTTTAGCTTCCATGGCGAATATCTTGTAATTTTTTGTAAATTTTTTGGTAGTCCTGCTAGCTCTCGCTACAAATATTATCTTTCTATATCTCTTTCTTCTTCTTTCCTACTAATTTTGGATCTTAATTCAGCTAGCGCGGTTGTAACTTTCTCTAATTCTGTTGCACTATACTTTGGTTCTATTAATAATGTATTGTTTACCTTAAAGTACAAAAGTTTCAAGTATAATTCATAAGGTGAAGCATCTCGTTACAAGGTTCTTGTTTAGCATCAAAAACATAATGCAAAACATTCAAAATCTAAAAATGCAGTTATGGTTATTAAATTTCTTACCTTGATAAATAGAGATAAGAACCCACATAAAGAAGGTTTTGAAGGACAAACTTCTTCCTTTGGACAATTCCTTATATAATTCTGGGTAAGTTAGTGCGATTTCGGCACTTACATCTTCATCCAGGACCAAACTGAACACCTTGAAAGTAAAAGTAGGTTTTATAGATTATCTGTATAAACAGTATATTCTAAAAATAAATGGAGATCTTGTAAATAGTAAGAGATACAAATTAGAGAACAAATGCAACACCTTGACCCCTATTCTCATGACCACTTCAAAATTTAGCTTGGTTGAAAAACATAAATTTTCAATTTTTTTCCCTTCTAAGTCGATAATTACGTTAAGAATAATACTACACTTCTCCAATAAATTAACGCACCAAAAAAAAGTAGCCAAAAGTTTAAAGTTAATTATTGTCGAAACCACTTATCCGATTTGGACGATTTTTTTTTGAATGACACGTCGTCTCTTTCAGAAAGTTAGTGTACTACTCTATTCGCATAGAAACTTATTTTTTTATAAATACCGGGTGTAACAATTATTAAAATTTTTAAAATTACATTAGCACTTGTGAACTCATTTGAAAATTAAATATTAAATGCAACCGTGTTTTAAACATTAACAATAATAGCAGCATTGTAATCAAACACTTAACTAGTCTTATCAAACGTGCCCCTACTTTACATTCCAAGCAAAAACAGCCCAACCAAGATAATTAATTACATGTCAGATACTTACTGGAAACATGGTATACAAAGTTGCATATCCGACCATAAGAAATCCTTGGTACAATGCCACCGAACTGAGATAGAATACGCTGCTGAAGACCGCCTGCATGGTAGAAATAATAAGCCCTCGGTGTACAACAAACTGAGACAAAGAGGCAGAGCGTTTGTACGAGTGCCTGCCGTGAACCAGCAGAAGACGTGCCAGGTATGAGAACTGCGGTATGCTAAAGTCACCAGCTAAACTGGCCTGCTTTCCCTCTCTGCCCTCGATACCAATGCCCGCATCTGCCTGTTGGATCATGCTCACATCGTTGCCACCATCTCCTACAGCTGCGGTGCGTTTGCCAGTGTGCCTTTGAATTAGCTGTACCTACGGAACATTATCAATATTTGACGCTGCATTATCCTACTGTTGTTTATCTACTTACAACTTGAGCTTTTTGGGTGGGAGAGCATCTGCAGCAGACGACAGCTGGGGCGGCAGTGGCTAGTTCCATGAACTCTTGCTGGTAATAATTTAAGCACACTTCTAAGCTTTCTCCGCTCACAACTAGGGCACAATCACTGCGTCTTCTGAAGGCATTTAGCTCTAAATGTGCGTCTGTGCGTGTAACTACCCTTTTCAAGACGTACAAACCTGTATCATAAAGAAACAATAATTATAGTAGCTGTAGTACCCAAATTCAAGGTTAATAGGTTAGGTTTTGCGCCAGTCTGTGTCAAAAGTGACGCAAAACCTAACCTACTAACCTTGAATTTGACATAGACTTACAGTCTTGCCAATTTCAAGTAAAATTTTAGATTGCATTATGAGAAATTCAAAGCATACTAGATGTAATTCATTTTAAGACACCCGGTATTAGTACTGGTTTTTATTTATGAGTTTGTAATTTGCAAAAACCAGTTTAATAATAAAATGCCAATAGCAATATATAAATAAAATTATGAAAAAGCAATTTTATATTAACTGCCTTTTGAGTATTTAATCCTACTGAACTAATATACTGGAACGATTCTACAGCCGGGTCGTTGCCCCGGGCATATGATTCAGCATCCCGTGCGACAGCATTGCAGAACGACCTTGGAGGCAGCTGCATGAGACGGTGTTAGTCAGACTTCCCGAACATTCCAGAAACGGCCTTGCGCGTGACACGTCAGAGTTGCCAGAAAGGTCGAGCGAACTCGAGACGTTTTCCAGAAGAAACTCTCTGGCGATATAAATACACGCCCACAGGAACAGCAGGCAGTTCGAATTTGGCAGCAAAACACATAGAGCTCCCATATAAATTAACCGTGTGTGAAATAAATAACAGATAAATACCATATAAATCGTTAGTGTTTAAGTCGTAAATAGCCAAATAAATAATTGAATCGTTGTTAGAAATAGTGTCTGTAGTTCGTTAGTTTAAGTAATTCTGCCTTCATAATTCTTGTATATTTAAATAATTAATCATAGTCAATAAACGTTTAAAACCAGAAGCGTCGTATAATTTTTATATAGCCCGAACATAAAAACGTAACAATACTTTACACAGTGTAACCATCTATCTCAAACAGATTTAGAATTGTTTTAAAATCTGACGAGATATTATTAATGGCATATCTCCTTTGGAAATGTTCGCCGCTTCTGTTGAAGCTTTATGAATCCATTTTATGGGGTGGATTGGTCCCCAAGATTCTCTTTGTGTTATCCTTACAGTTTTTTATGTGTTTTCGTCTTCTGCACTACTTCTCTCCATGCTTTTCGTGTCCAAACCATCGTAGTTTCAGTGCTTTCATTACTCTTATAATATTTCATGGTTCATTTTAGATCTATATTCAGTTACTCCTATTTTAACAGCCCCTAGTATCGTTCGTAGTATTTTTCGTTCCCATATTCATAACTGTTCTTCTTCTTTTTTGGTGAAGCATGACGCTTCTGTTGCGTATGTCATCACTGGTCTAATTAAACTTTTATATATTCTAATTTTTGTTGTTTTGGATATTTTTTTATCTTTAAGCACTTTATTGTTACTATAATAAGCCTTATTTCCTAATTGCAGTCTCTCTTTTATTTTGTTACTTCTAGCATTTGTGCTGTTTATCATCACTCCTGGACATTTAAAGGTCTCTAACAGTAATTAAGAAGTTATTAAGTTTCTGTTTATATATGCGTATATGCGTTTCAGATGGTATCACTTTACTTACATATACATATTCATTTATTTATTTTTCTTTTTTTTTATGTTTAAAAGTTTACGTTGGAAGTTGTGTACAGGACAGGTTCAGTGGAAGAGCAACGCTCAGGTAACTGAGTAGCTGAACTGCGCCTTTTGCTACTTCTTTTTACTACTTCTCTACTTCCTCAAATGTGTACTTTCCTATCTGTAAATTTCGTTTTGTATTCTTAAATATTTCGTTTTCTCAGGGCTTATTGTTAGACCTCTTTTTTACAGTTTCTATTTTCCAGAACGTTTCTTTTACCTTTCTTAGGCTCCTCGTCACTACCACTACATCATCAGAATATGCCAGTATTGGTTCTTCTTTATTTCTTATTGTCGCTTTCGCCCCAATGGCTCTTATTATTATGTTTTCCAGTATTATATTAAATAGGGTGGCTGACAGTGTATCACCTTGTCTCACACCTGTATCTGTTGAGAATGCTTCAGATTTGCTCCCGATAGTGTCATTTTTGTGAGTTGTGTTAATTTTGTCGGTATATTCAGCTGTTTCATGTCTTTGATTAGCATCTTCCCTATCAACTCTATCGAACGCCTGCTTAAAATCAATGAAAATCATGTATAGTTGTATGTTATGTTCATACATGATAATAATTGATAATCTCCTATTTGTTGTTCAGTGAATCTTGTTAGTTACTTGTTTATCATGGTTGTTAAGATCTGATATGTGACGTTTAGTAATGATATACCCCTATAGTTTTCACACTTTGTTGGATCTCCTTTCTTGTATATCTGTACAATCATCCCACTCTTCCATTCATCCGGCATTCTTTCTGATATCCATATTTGTTTTATAATTTCAAATATTCTTTGTTGCAATCTTTCTCCTCCTGATTGTATCATTTCGCTATGTATTCTGTCACTTCCTGTCGCTTTACCACGTTTAATTTTTTGTATTATATTCTTGAATTCTTCTAATGTTTTCTTTGCTCGGTCTCTGTTTCTGGTCTTTTTCCTCTGTTTGTTGTTTATTTGTTTTGTTTAATAGTTTAGAGACGTGATTCCTCCATATTTCCTTTACATCCTCTTGCTAGTGTTTAATTTTTTCATTTTCACCTTTCGTTCCCCCTGTTTTTATTCTATTTCTGCTACGTTTATTTTTTATATTCCACTACATTTTTCTTGTTTCATTTTCTCTGCTGTTTCTTTCAATTTCTTCCATTGTTTGGTTTAACTATTGATTTTTTCGTTCATTATTTATTCTTCTGGATTCTCTTTTCTTTTCTTTATATGTTTCCATGCCCTCATCTTTCCCAGATCTCAGCCATTGTGTTCTTGCTTGTCTTTTCTGCTTTGTTGCTTCTTCACATTCATCATTAAACCATTCATTCTTTCTTCTTCTCTCTGAGTGTGCGATTACGCTTTTGGTTGCTTTCAGTATTACTTCTTTAACACAAAGCCATTCTTCATTAATGTTATCTCGTGGTATTATTTCTTCCAGATCTCTGTTTATCGTATTTACATAGAACTTTATTGTTTGAGTCTATATTTTGTTTTTCCAGGGCCCATTTCCTTTCATTTGTCTTTTTTTATTTTTTCTTATCATTTTTCGTTTTATGGTTGCCATTTCCATATAGTGGTCACTATCGGCATTGGCACCTCTGTAGGTTCTTACATCTTGTATCATGTTGGATCTTTTCTTGTTTATTCGTATAGGATCAATTTGCGTAGCTTCATTTGTGGCTGGTACTATCCACGTTTATTTATATAATTTGTTTGCTTACATTTAGTGCTGCTTATGATCAGATTCATCCTTGTTGCAAAGTTACATAGTTTAGTTCCATTATCGTTAGTATTTTCATGTAATGTTTGTTTCCCATTCCTCTGTTCTTATCTGGGCACTTAGGTCACCTAACACTATCAGAGTGTCATGTTTAGGAGCTTTTTCTGTTACTTCTTCCAGTTTGTCGTAGAATTCTGCTTTCTTCTTCTCATCTGCCTTTTCAGTGGTGGCATATACATTGATTAATGATATGTTTGCCGGATTATTTTATAGTCTCAGGTACGATATTCTTCCACTTATTGGCTTGAATTCTACTATTCTGTCTTTCAGTTCGTTTGCTACCATGAAAGCTGTTCCATTATATCCTTGCTTTTCTTCGCCACTATATAATATCATATAATCTTTTTTACTTATTTCGCCTTGCCCTTTCCATCTTATTTCTTGAATTGCACTGATACCCACTTTATATGTTTTCAATTCATTCATTACTTCTATCATTTTTCCTGTAGATAATAATGTTCTTACATTCCATGTTGATATTTTTATTGCATACCTTTTCTTTTTTTTTTTTGTTCATTTAATGTTTTTTCTTATTTTTAAGTTATTCATATTCATTATCCCTATTTTCGCCGTTGTCTTATCTTCCTCCTGCCCTGCATATCTTAGTTTTTTGATATCGGCTAGTTTTGTCTGGTATATCCATCATTTTCCCGCATTGCTCATTCCATTTATATGCCTTGTTATTTATTGTTATTTTTCTATATCCTATTTTAACCTTATTTCCATTTTTGTATTCTTCTTTTGCTATTTGTTTAATTTCATTTTGAATTGACATTTCCTTGATGGTTAGGTCATTATTAATAATTATTTTTTGTCCTTTTAGGTTCTTTTTATTTGCCATTATTGCCATTTTTGTTCCCAAGTTTGGATTTTAGCAATTACCTACTGCTTTTTTTTCTTTAATCTTTCCAACTTTATATGCATCAGTTACCTTTACATTTACTCCCACATCTTTAATGAGAAATTGCTCTACTTTTTTCTCTATTTGGTTATCGTCTAACATTAATTCTTGTTTCTCTTTCTTCCATTTCTCTTCCCTTTTAATTATGTCTTCTTTCATAGCAGTCACTTGCTTACAGTATTTTTGCTGTTCTCTTTTTAATTCTCTAATTGTTTCTCTAACTTGTCGCATTTCTTCTTGTTGGTTTCTTTGGTCGCTTCGTAGGTCTTTAATGCCTTTCAACATTTTCTTCATCATACTCATTAGCCCAATCGATCCTTCTTCCACACCACCTCTGTCTTTACTTTTTCTTGGTGATCTTGCTGTTTTTTTGCTCCTATTAAAGATTCCCTTTTTCTTTTGGCATCCTCATTTGAGGATCCATCGCTCTCATCGTGATGACTGGTAATATGTCAAATCATATTTTTAAGTATTTTAAAATATGTTTATCATATCTGTTGTACAGTATTAACACACTTAAATTGTAAATCCCAATGTCTCGACATTTGATATGTTCAGTTTCTCTTCCAGCAATGTTCACATATACGCTAGAGAAAGATAAACAGATGCATGAAAAATATGGTTTGACATATTAGTAAATACGTAAATATAAATTTCTGCCGACACATTATTATCATTTATATGGCTCTTCAACTCGATGTCCGTTATAACCTCATCCTTTTGAGATACTGTAAAATCTTTGTATGTGAGGTGGATTACTCCTCGTATTCTTCCCCTTACCATAACTTATGGTGTGATTTGTCCTTATCCTTGCGCTTGAGCACTTCACTTGCATTTTGGTCTTCCTCTATATCTTTTCACATCTGGCTTCCATTCTGTTATTTTTTAATGGTTTTACAGCCAGTCTTATAAAGGCCAGTAATCTGACGTTAACTTTAATTCGCTGTTAAAATAAACAAAAGCGCATAATTTGTTTACTAATGAATAAAATGTCATAAGCACTTACGTTTTGCTGCGCTTTTGTTTATTTTAACAGCGAATTAAAGTTAACGTCAGATTAGTGGCCTTTATAAGACTGGCTGTTAGTGTTTTGACATTGCATGATATGTCCTAACCAGTTCATTCTTTGTGCTTTTATGTACCTTACTATATATTCCCCTTTTACTTTTTCTTGTATTTAGAAATTCATTTTCCTTCTAAGAGTGTTGTCATCCATCTTAACTGGTCTTAGTATTTCTCTTGGTATTTTTCTTCCAAATTTTCAGAGTTCTTCTTCCTCTGTTGATTAGAACACCCAAGTTTGCATTTTGTCACTATCGGTCTTACTATGGTTCTGCAGATCTTTCATTTCATTTCGTAGGTGCTTGCTTCTTGAAAGTGCATTGTTACTGTAAAAAGCTTTTCTGCTCCTGCTTTGGTCTTGTGATGAGCTACCAAGATAGTTAAATGTAGTTATCTCTTCAAATATGTATTGCCCTGCCTTTAAGTCATGTTTTTGTTCTCTGCTCTTATTGTAGTTTAGTTAATTTGGAAACCCTTGTATTTTACCTCTTTGTCTATACTCCTTAGTTTGTTCTTTGTTCTGCTTATTATCGTTAACATCGTCTGCGTATGCAATCACTTGAGTTCCTTTGTTGATAATTATTCCTTTTATTTGTCTTCTGTATGATTTTCTCCATAACTATATTAAACAGTACTGGAGATATGTCCCCTTGCTTTACTCCTTTATCTTTTTTTTTTATAAAGTCTGTTGTTATTCCATTAACCTTTACTGCTGCTTCTGTCTCTTCCAGTGTCATGTTTATCAGTTTTTTTTAATTTCTCTTTCCTTCAGTTCTTGTATCATTCTGTCTGTCAATGGTATCAAATGCACTTTTAAAATCTAGTAATATGATATACAATTCAATATTATAAGCATGTGCTCTCTCCATTATTTGTTCCATTATATATAGCAAATCCGTTGTGCCTCTTCCTGGTCTAAATCCTTGTTGGTAATGTTAGATTATCTTCTCTATATATAGTTGTATTCCGTTCTTTAGGATTTGTATGGCTTGTTCAATAATGTAATTCCTCTGTAGTTGGCACAGTTCTCGGGGCCCCTTCCTTAAGTAGCAAAATTATTATTCACCTACCCCATTCTTTTCGATTTTCTTTTTCCCTTACCTCTTTCGTCAGTTGAATTGTCTTTTTCCTTCCATATTTGAACAATTCCGTTTCTTCGCAATTATTATCATGGTTTGCTTATTTGTGGTTTCTTCCTTTGCTACCCCCTTAATTTTATTTTGTATTAGCATTTCTTCGGCCGTTACGTCGTTATCAGAACTATTTTTGTCCTTTCAATTTCTTTTTATTTGTTCCTTGTTTGGATTTTTGCTACTGCTTTTCTTGCTTCATTCTTTCCCACGTTCCGGATATCTTTAGATTAGTAGTAGTGGTATTTGTGGGGAGACTGATGTCAACCCCGCGGACAAGGTCTAGGCATGCAGAGTATAAGGTACCTTAGTCCTACTTAGAATTTTGCCGAGAGTAAGGAGTTCCAACCCTGGCAAGGGATCTTTTACATGCTACACATCGCAGTAACATGGGACCCACGGCTTGACATCACTTCCGAATAATAACATTCTGTAGAAACTTTCATCTTTCTTTTTATTTTTAAAAACCTCACCCAGATCGGGGATCGAACTGTCGACCCTTAGATCAGTAGCCAGAATGCTTAACCACTGAGCTATGGAGCCCGGCATCTTTAGATTAGCTTCCACTTCATTGATTTCATAGTTATATCGTAACATGTTTCCTCAGCTCATTTTCAGGTTTAACCTTTGTTTTCTGCGTCGTTTCACTTGTACACAATTTTAAACTTCAGTCTTGTTTTTATTAGGTTGACCTTCCTGTAAATTTTGTCATGTTCACTTGTTATCAGCTATCATGAATGCCATAGACATCTTTCATTTCTTCTTGGTTTTACAATTTTAACTAGATTCCAGTTAACTACTTGCATTAAGCTGTAATTTATATTTTCGATTGTAATAACTTACTTTCCCACTTTAAAAACACAACATCCTGCTGACATATTAAATAGGATTAAAAACCCAAACGGCATACAACACTAAATTCAAGAATGAGAAAACGTTGCTAATATTCAAAATAAAATGAAAAACAGCTTTTTTAATATAGAAACTGCTTGAACAGAGCTTCTGTACATGATGAAATTAGAAAATTAGTCTTCTGTATCGACATTTTCTTCCAATACTTTGCTCATATCATTCTCTGTTTTTCACGATTTCTGCTCTATTTAAATCACCAGAAGTTTCTAAATTGTTATTGACATTCGCAAATTCCAATAGCAGTTAATCAACAGCCATCACTGTGTCAGTTGCTTTAGTTGCAAAATCTGCACTGCTTTTCTCATACACTACTAGTAATAAGCTTAACCGTATTCTTTATACAGGGTTATTCACGTAAGATGACGAGCCTGACAAGGTAAAAATGCAACCCAAAATACGATTTATAAAGCTAACTGGATCCCTACTGCATTAGCACCTCGAATTTGACATAGACTGTTTACATGTCATTGATGGCACTGTGAGTCTATGTCAAACTCGAGGTTAGCAGGTTATGTTTTGCGTCAGTTTTGACACAAACTGACGCAAAACCTAACCTGCTAACCTCGAATTTTACATTTTTACCTTGTCAAGCTCGTCATCTTACATGAATAACCCTGTATGTCTCAGTATGTATTAAGTTAGAACGCACTATAAGTGCCTCACAAGGGCAGAAGTGAAAATGTAAGACAGCTAATCCCAGGTAGCTGAGTTAAAAATAAAACAAAGCCAGCAGGTGCGTGAATGACTGCAGGAATGGGAGTTGCGGTAAAACTAGCGACTCGTACGTGTGTCGGCCCGCATTAACCAAAGAGTGCTGATAAAGGCACTAAAGTGCACAAAATAATGAGTTGTTGGCCTGCATTATTCGCCACCGACAGAAAGACGTTTCTAAAACTGCAATATGAAGTAAGGACGCGATTGCAACATTTTTGGCAATGGTTTCAATGAACAATTTCGACTTCGTGGGCAATTGTTTTCGTGCCCAAGACAATGGGGAATTACCCGCAACCAGTACGCAGTCATTGAGTCATTTGGTGACACAGCGGGTCGCTTGATTTGAACGTGACAAAGCTGTGTTCATAGTAAAGTACTTCTAGCAACTAGCGCATTTAAACAATGGATAGCTTTGCCTTTAGTGTATTTGTGGACGGAATTTAAATACATTCTGCACTATCGGTATTCAGCTTTGAGTCAACAGTTGAACATTAACGCACTATTTAAGGTGCTTTCATGCATGTAGCGTATAGTCTATATGAATAATGTGTATTTTTACAGGTATTTTTATGTAATAATGCGAGTAGAAACAGTTTTCGCTCGTAGATAATTAAAGTATTGTTAACAGCTTCACTGTAGGTTTCGATGTCGATCATTCTTGTTGATTTAGGCACATGTATTTTCTTGTATTTGTGTCTTTTTATGTAAACTGTTGGGTTTATATTGCTGCCAGTGTTTGAATGCATCATTTCAGCATTCTAGGTGACAACGAACAAATCCAGAACAATATTAGCTTTCCCTTAGCCGCACTGACGATGTTAATAGAGTTTTATGTCTCTACGACTGTTTGAGCTAGCGAACCCAGGGCAATAAAAATTAATACTACAGTAAAGTATAGGGCTGAATAGAAGTACTGTTACAATATGGTGTCCACCGTAAGAGCTGAAAAAAAGTACTGTTACAAGGGAGACCCTTTATCTCCAGCTCTATACGCCACCTTAGAAAAAGTTTTCAAAAACTTAAGCTTGAGAAAACCATGGAATTAACATAAACAGTTAACTGGATATCAAATCTGTGGTTCACTGATGATTAGTATTTGCATCATCCAAGACTGGATAAAAAAAATTTAAAACGAATTAAATAACAAAAGTACGCAAATAAATTTTACATAAACCCAGATCTTAATGAACAAAGGTGGGAACACTGCAATGATAAAAAAAAACAGAAATTAGAAATAGTTACAGAACTAAATCTTATTTGAAAACCAACAAGAGGACATAAGTAGGAGAATAAACCAAGATTGGCGGAAATTCTGGGCATTAAAACAGATTTGCCAAGAAGATAACCCATAAAACATCTAACCAAAATTGTTTAATATATGCATTATACTATCACACATGCGAACTGCATTAAACAACTTGAAGTGACACAAAATAAAATGTTACAATCAATACTAAAAGTGAAGTTAAGTGACCATATTAAAATAGAAGTAATTAAAAAACGTGTAAAAACTCGTGTGATAAAATGCAACAAAATGGAAATGGGCTGGGCACCTGTCGAGAGTAGACAAAAGGTGAACCATAATAACAACCCGGTGGACACCTACATTACAAAAGCAAAAAATGGGGACGATCAAAATAAAGATTAGCAGATGAAATCGGGGAGGTTGCTGGAGAGAGATGGATGGATAAAGCAAACGGCCGACATTAATGGGTTTGCTCAACAATGGGATTATTATTAATGGAAGGTGAAAAGCAGAGATTAATCGCTTTACTTTGTTAATCGTTTGTATTGAGGCTACCAGTACCAGCCATTAATAGTTGTATAACTATCCCACCAACGTGATATAGTGGCACACTGTTGGAATTCCGAATTTGTGGTCGTGAGTTCAAATCTCACTTCATACAAGATTTTTTTTTAAAATTTATCGAAAGTGTGGATGCAAATTTCTATCAATCGTCACCTTTAAATCAGAAATGCAACATTATCAGCCCTCTATTCCCCATCCACGCTCCTTGTTACCAGTATTGACCCCATCTCATTTGAGAATTCTCTTGGGCCGACCACACCACATTGAAAGCACTGTCTCGTCCTATTCACTTTTAATTTCGTAATTTACACAGACTAATTTGGTAATAAAATGCCAACACTAATTTTCTACATAATTTCAATAGAACGATGCATGAGTTAGAAACTAAATTGTGAAGTAATTTTTAAAAATGTGATAACCTACCAAGTTCCTCCATATTTACTTTCATATTAGTTAAGTCATCATCTAACAATTCCACAATAGCATTAAAATGCTTTAGAGCTTGCATTAGTGTACATCAACCATTTATTTAAAATTAAAATAGATCCTAACACTTTCTCAATTTACCTTGTGTTCTGGAAACAAGTCGTGAGCTCTTGGCAATGCAAGTAGCAGTTTCCAGTTTGTCACCGGTAAGCATCCATATTTTAATACCAGCGTTGCGCAGCAGCTCCAGAGTAGGCCGAACGTTATCCTGCAGCTTATCTTCAACCCCGGTCACACACAAAAGCTCCATTTCTCGTTCAAGCGACTCCACAACCTGTGCCACTCTTTGGACACGGTCGGAAACGGACATTCTTGCAGCATTATATCGACTCTGTTAGAAATTTCATGCATGAGTAACAACATTTACAGCAATAAAAACCATGATCACCTCAAAATCATTATACTGTTCCTCACTTAGAACTTTGCGTGCTACAACGAGGGTTCTCAAGCCATCTCTGGCCATATTACCGCATTCTTCGTCGAGCCAATCTGTGTATTGCACAATTGCCGACATCACAACGTCGGCACCTTTCAAGTAGAAAACTATTTCTCCAGTTTGTAAATCCTGCCATTTATAAAAAAAATTATTATAGTGTCTTAACTAATTCCACAATGCCTTGTATACCTTCACAATAACGCCCATCCGCTTAGTTTCACTGGTAAAAGGGAACACCAGCAATATGGAATAATTCAACAATCTACCATCTGGTGCCCTCAACTGCATGGATGACAAATCTCTACGATTCAAAGCAAGACCAACTTCCTTAGTCCACTGAACAAGTGCTACCTCGTCAGGGCTGGAGGCTTGGTAGGTCACAACTCGCTCTTCGGTAGATTGCATGTGTTGGTCGGCTTCAGCTTCGGAGGACGATATTGAACCTAAAATGTTGGGAGTTAATATTTGTAACGTACTATTGTGTGTTACTTACTAGTTTCACTGTCATCATTATTTTCATAGACGGGTGTAACGTTATGACATAAAGCTAATGCTTGGACTGCATCTTTAATTCTGGTGTTTTCAGATTTTCTTAGCTTTCCACTATGTGACGATGGGCCCTCGACACCAGTATAAGTTTGCTTTAGTACTGATTTTACCTAGAAAAATATTAATATGCAAAATACAATTTTCACAACAATTTATTTTATTTTTATTTATTTAAACAAGAAAGCCGAACCAACAGTGTCTGCAGTACAGCAATCCAACTCTAGGTCAAAACTTACAATACAATACTTACAGTGTACCACTGAGTATATGTTAATGTCTTACTGTTGTTATAAATGCAATGGGAGTGCAAAACTATGAATAACAAAATTAAAAACTTACATCATCAAAACTGTCTTGTGCATAACTAACAGTCCCCAAATGTACTCGTTTAAGAACCATAGAATTCTGAGTCAACGTGCCCGTCTTGTCACTCAGCAGATACGAAATTCTTCCTAGTTCTTCCGGAATTGTAGTGCACCTCACTGCTGTGCCCCTCATATTTGGGTCGTGGCTAATCGCCCACGAGTAGTAAGTTTTGCCCATATCCAGGTTAACTCTTAAGCTGTGTGATAAAATATATTGGCTATAATCTACCCAACAAATCACAACCTTCACTTACCTAATTGGAATTATATATGAAAAGAGAAGCACAAAACGGAACATGTATCTGTACCACGGTCCTCCAAAACCTTTGAGAGCCATCATAATCAACGCCAGTCCTATTACAGCAACGAATAGTACTTTGGTGATAGTGTTCACTTCGATGTCCAGCAGCCCCACTTTCGACCTTGGGGCCGAGTTGTTCATTACAGATCGAGTCTCTGGACCTAATTACGAAAAGTTATAAAATTGTATATTTTAAATTTCAAAGCAGCATTATAGCGAGCGGTGGCCGAGTAAGCAGCATGATCGAGTTTTAGACAGCAAGGATTTTAATATCGTACGTCCTCTGGTTATAACACTAATACCTGTGGTAATCGTCAACCCTTATAAGGAAAATTTTCCTCACTCTCGGCTGACAAGGCTTACGAATAAAGAGGACTCACAAAACCACAACTTTGTGAAATTAAACAGACCAATGGCCTATAATAAAAGAAGAAAAAGGATTATAGATTGAATTGCAGTGAGGGAATGGTCCATAAAACAAATTCTCGCCTCTCAGGTTGCCAACCCAGGTTCAAATCCCAGCGACTCTATAGAGTTTAAAAATCGTACGCTCCCCAGCTACCACGCTAACACCTGTGGTAGTCGTTAACCCCTAACAAGGGAACTCTTTCTCAGTTTCGGCCTAAAGGCAAACAGGCTCATAAAACCACTTTGTGGTTAAAGCAGGCCACTGGCCTATAATAGAAGGTAGAAGATTGAGGAGCAAAATTTGAATAATTTAATGGCAAGTAAATTAAATATTCAAACTGTTTGTATGTTATTAGATTCAACAGCTTTTATAATATTACAACACACTACGAAATATTTTTATTTAAATATTTTTACAATTTCCAAAAGTGGATTTTTCAACATTTCTTCTGTTTCAACTGGTGAAGTTACAGATTGACATATTGACTATGTATTCCAGAATCTACATAAAAATTTACTTTTATAACTTAAATTGACAATTATAGTGTGTTCCATTGTGTACTTAGGGATTTGTTTTTTCCATAAAATTCATAATTATATGTGGATATATCAGCTTAAAGCTGCCTTTCTACCTCCAATAATAATAATAATAATAATAATGTATTTAGCTCAGCCTAAATTGAGGTTATTGGATTTTTACTCACCCTAGTAATATTTTCGTTTGAACAAACATTACCAGCCCGGATTGTCGTCTCTACATCAAGAACTAAAACGGCCGCCTCGTATTTACTGATTATACCTATACCATTTCAGATGTTTTTGCATCAGAATCGACTATTGAAAATTTGAATTTTGTTGGTATGACTGAGACCCAGTGTCAATAGTTGCTTATTTAGGTTATGTTGAGAAATTAAAATATAACAAAAATATAAACATTATTGCCAGTGGAAGTTTCCAGAAATCACCTTATTTTAATAAAAAAAGTTTTATGATAGACATGTAATAGTATATCACGCAACAAGTTTCGAAAAGTAATGTTTTACTGAACAAGTATAACCGGCTATACGAGTTCAGTAAAACCACTTTTCTAATGTATTCCGCATGCTATTTTATCACATTTCATAAAAAAATTAAAATATTAAATTATTATATAACACTAAATGTCAAAACATAATCAAGATGAGCGAAACTCGTTTCTATGTACTAAAGCACAATACGCAGCTTCAGTTGATGTTATGCGATTGGCAGTACTAAAATGTATTGTTGGTGGCACTGTAAGTCTATACCAAATTTGACATTAGCAGACATTAGTCACCAACAATACACTTGAGTATTGCCAAACCTAAAACGAATCACCGTTGCTACTCTGTACTGGTTGCTATAGTGCAAAATACCACTTTACTCAACGATTTTGAATGTAGAAATGTAGTACATTACCATATGAAATGCGATAAGCTGATTATTTTATTGTATTTTAATCATATTAGAATACTAACTAAAGTCGTTGAAAATCACCTATCAGCTACTGTCCTTCATAAAAAAAGTTACCGTGACAAAGGTCGCATTAAAATCTGAATGCAACATTTTACAAATTTTATCAGTCTATGCAACCTGGAATGGTATATAGGTTGCGAACTGTGATGTCACTTGGCACATGATTACGACTAAAAATTACAAGAAGTTTGCAAATTGTATTTACAACAGAAATTTCGTAAAAAGTTTGCACAATTTGTATATAGTCCAATCAAATGGTGCTCAGAAAGGGTGAATAGGAGAAAGTTTTGATATTTGATTCCCATATGTTTTTTGGGTGGCTGTACGCGAATATCAGGTTTGCGTTTGCCAACACGAATTTTGACCGGGAACCTGTTTCTTAAGCAAAAACAGTCGAAAAACTGATTATTTTGTTAGTTTATCTAAAATTACTTGAAAACTATCTATTTTTCGTAAATGTTGAACCTGTATGAAATGAAAGAGGATAAAATTTCCTACATTTTATGTACCTGATGTTTTTTTCTCCGATCAATCGTTCAGCCGGGAGAGCGCCGCGAAATTAGGTGTTAGAAGCAAAAAACGGGAATTATCCCAGTTTATTTCAAAGTAACTTGAAAACTATCCTTTTTTCGTAAATGAAAAATGGTATATGAATTGAATCTTCATGTATGAAATGAAGGGGAGGGTGTACTGGTAAAGTGGACAATGAAAGTGACGTCTGTGCAGCATGTTTGTGAACAGATCAAAAATTACTGTGGCATTGAATTTCACTCTTCAGAACAGCACATAGGTCTGAAAGACTCAAGAGTTGAACGGGACAACACGGATGAGGCCAAGATGTATGAATGGTTACTGCAGCATTTTCCTTTCCCTGAAATCCCTGATTTATTTTCAATCAGCACTGGTATTGTGGCTGACGATCGAATTAACTGCCATAAGGCTTGGGTAAAATTCCAAGGGACTGGCTAAAATCTGCATTTATAACAATACCAAAGAAAAGCACGGCTAAAATGTATGATGAATATAAAACCATCAGTCTAATGAACCATTTGTTGAAAGTATTTATGAAAATCATTTATGGCAGGATATATACGAAATGTGAGAATTACGTAAGGAAAACACAATTTGGGTTCCGCAATGGCCTCGGTACCAGGGAGGCACTATTCGCTATTAATGTATTTGCACAAAGAAGCCGTGATATGTCAGTTGATATTTATGTCTGCTTTATAGACTTTCAAAAAGTGTGTCCTGGTGGAGACTCTCAAGCTGATTGGACTAGACGAAGCGGATATCAGAGTAATAGCAAATTTATACTGGAATCAAACGTCCATAGTGAGAGTACAGGGAACTGACACACCAGAAGTAAATTTCAAGCGAGGTATAAGGCAGGGATGCATCCTGTCCCCTCTACTCTTCAATGTATACTCAGAAAGAATTTTCAAAGATGCACTCTCGGAAGCAACAGTAGGCATTGTCATTAATGGCGAACCGGTAAATAACTTGCGGTACGCTGGTGACACGGTCTTGTTAGCCTTAATCCGGATGATCTACAATGGAGTTTAAATAAGGTGGTAGTAAGATGCGAGGCTGCTGGCTTAGAACTAAACATAAAAATCTGGTGTGATACACGCCCACAACTTCCTTTTACAGTGATCTTATAATTAACCAAAAATTTGATTTTTAATTTTTAAGCATCTGCCAAAAATTTTCAAAAATTACAAATTTTACAAAAACGGTACAAAATAGAGTGTTAGTTCAAGAGACAAATTTTCTCTAGAATTTAAAGCTGAATTCAAATATGTAATAATATACCGGGTGTTCTATTTAAAATAGGAGTTAATAAACAAAATTTAAAAAAAAACAAAAGAAACCCATTTTAGAAGTAATCAACTGGAAAATTACCTATCTCACATCAATACACATTAAAAATGTAAAGTTTAAAAAAAACCGTTAGCCGTTTTTGAAAAAATCTAAAAAAACTGAAAAATCACAAGAGTAAACACCTACTTCCAGTTATGCAATTTTCTTCAAAAGCTTGCTGTCGGCTCTACATAGTACACAAAACTTGTATATGAAGTTTCAATGCCATACCTCTTTTCGTTTTTGAGATATTCTGTTCACAGACACACACACAGACAGACACACAGACAGACCAATGAAAAAAAATATGTTATTTGGGTTCAGGGTACTCTGAAACGTGAAGATCTGTTGAAAACTCAATTTCAAATTTGTGGGGTGAATCCAATACTTCCTTTATTGTAAAAGGAAGTAAAAAATCTGATGTGATACACTCACACAACTTCCTTTTACAGTGATCTTATAATTAGCCAAAAATTTGATTTTTAATTTCTAAGCATTTGTAAAAAAAATTCAAAAATTGCAAATTCTACAAAAACGGTACAAAATAGAGTGTTAGTTCAAGAGACAAATTTTCTCTAGAATTTAAAGCTGAATTCAAAAATGTAATAATATACTGGGTGTTCTATTTAAAATAGGAGTTAATAAACAAAATTTAAAAAAAAACAAAAGAAACCCATTTTAGAAGTATTCAACTGGAAAATTACCTATCTCACATCAATACACATTAAAAATGTAATAAAAATGTAAAGTTTAAAAAAAACCGTTAGCCGTTTTTGAAAAAATCAAAAAAAACTGAAAAATCACAAGAGTAAACACCTACTTCCGGTTATGCGATTTTCTTCAAAAGCTTGCTGTCGCCTCTACATAGTACACAAAACTTGTATATGAAGTTTCAATGCCATACCCCTTTTCGTTTTTGAGATATTCTGTTCACAGACAGACAGACAGACCAATGAAAAAAAATACGTTTTTTGTTGGAGTACTTTGGTCATGTGATGAGGAGAAAAAAGTACTGGCTTCTACAAAACATCATTCAAGGAAAAATAGACGGCAGGCCGGAGAAAAACGTCATGGCTGAAAAATATACGCAACTGGTACAAAATTAACTCATGCACACTTTTTAGAGTTGCCGTCGATAAAGTACGCTTGGCTTTGTTGGTAACCAACGTTCTAGAAGCACATGGTACATAAGAAGAAGTTTGGGATTTGGGCAGTAAGGGCATTAACAGTTATTGGTGGTGGCTTAGGAACTGTCAAATTGGAATGGAATGACAGAGGACAACCTCTGGCAATAATGACCAGTGCGATACGAGTAAACAACCAGCTGAATCCTATCAATCCAACAACTCTGTTCCAAAGAATTACCATTGCTAAGCATTCGGAAGACCAGCTTGAGAAGTTCTTGATCTACGATCTAGGCCCCTTTTCCTTGTCCCTATTTGACAATATATATATATAAATCAGCACTGCAGGTCTATAGGCCTATGGCTTGTATCTTCTTTTTCCATAACTTTCTGTTCTTGGCGATTGCTTCCCATTCCATCGTTAGCTCGAGGTGTTGTACGTCCTCTCTTATGCCCTCCCACCACGTTTTTCTTGGCCATCCTCTCCTATTTCTTCCACTTATCTCCATTCTGTACTTTTTCTTCGTTAGGTCTTCATCTTCTAGTCTTGTTACATGTCCCAGCCATTTTAACCTATTTTGCTGTACAACTGTTCTGATACTCTTCTCCTGGTATATGTCTGCTAACTCCTTATTCGTTCTTCTTCTCCATTCTTCATTTTCTTTAATACCCCCAAACATTGTCCTTAGTACCTTCCTCTCCCATATTTCTAACATGCTCCCAATTTCTTCTGTTAACACCCACGTTTCACTCGCGAAGGTCACTATGGGTCTTATAACTGTTTTGTATATACGCACTTTTGTACGTCTTGATATGTTTTTATCACTTAGTATGTTCTTTAAGGCCCCCACACATCTCGATCCCGCTGTTATTCTTCTCTGTATGTCACTTTTGTAATTACCCTCACTTGTAATCTCCGCCCCCAAATACACCACTTGATTTATTATGTTCAGAATGTACTGCTTGTTTGTATCTAGTGCTCTCACTGTGAGATTTTGTGTTTCCTCCTGCTTCCTATTCCCTAAAATCATATACTTTGATTTCTCTTCATTTATCTCCAATCCCACTTTTAACGCTTGTCGCTCTATCTTTTTAAACACCATTTTAAGCTCTTCTTTCGTTTTTGCAAATAACACTACATCATCGGCATATGCCAAACATTGTACTGAGTCCTTAAGTATATTTTTTTCTGTATTTAACTCTCCTTTCCTAAGCACGTTTTCCAGCACTATGTTGAACAGCGTTGTAGATAAAGGGTCTCCTTGTTTTAAACCTAAATTGCTTTCCTCTGTTCTCGATTCCCATCCTTGAAATCGGATCTTAAACTTTGTATTTTGTAAAGTCATTCTTACCAGTGCTATTAGCTCTTTACTAAATCCTAATTCGTGCATAGCCTCGTAAATCCGTGGTCTTTTTATTTTGTCGAAAGCTTGGTTGAAATCTATAAATAATGTATGAAGTGGTTTATTCTTTCGCTCGCATTTCTCATGGATTTGTCTCAGTATAAAAATGTTATCAATTACTGACCTTCCTTTTCGAAAGCGTGCTTGGTATTGCCTGATTTTAGATCTAGCCACTTCTTGGATTCTGTTGTTTATTATTGATGCCATTATTTTGTACATAACATTTAGCAATAAAATAGGGCGATAGTTGTCTGGCTGTTGCTTACTTCCTTTTTTGTGTATTGGACATACTATAGCTGTGGACCATTCTTCCGGCATGTTCTTCTTTTTCCATATTTCCATCATTTCATGTAGTCTTTTCCCTAGTTCCTCGTCTGCTAGCTTAATCACTTCTACTGCTATTTTATCTGAACCCGGGCTTTTGTTATTCTTCATATTCTTTAACACTTCTGTAAACTCCTTCCATGTGGGCTCAGCGGTAGTTTGTTCTTGCCCATTTTGCTGTACACTCTGGTCGACAAATAATTTCTTGTAGTGATTTTTTAATTATTAGCAATATTTTCCCCCAGTGTTGGAAACATGCAATTGTCATGCCACTTCCTAAAAATAAGCAACCGACCAAAATTAATGACCTACGTCTCATTAGTCTTCTTCCGACGTTGTCCAAACTATTTGAAAAAGTTATTCACTTTCAACTTAACACTTTCATTAATAATAATAATGTTTTACCTCCGGTGCAATCTGGTTTTCGATCTGGCTATAGCTGTACTACTGCTTTGCTAAAAGTAACTGACGAAATTTTAGGTGCCACTGACGAGGGCAAGGTCACTGCACTTGTGTTGTTAGATTATAGCAAGGCATTTGACACAGTGAATCACGACACTCTTATCATGATTCTAAAATACCTGGGGGTTGGTCATGCTGCTACCTCTTTAATCGCAAGCTATCTTTGTAATCAAACACAATCTGTCAGTTTGGACAATAATATGTCTAGTTCACTATCAGTGAGTCAAGGAGTTCCACAGGGATGAATTCTGGGCCCCTTGTTGTTTTCAATATATACATCTGTGTTTATGCAACATGTTAAATTCTCAAAAATTCATATCTATGCGGATGATACTCAATTATACCATTCATTTAAAGCAGCAAACTGGAGGAATGCTGTTGATGAAATAAATTTGGATCTGCAGTATATCTATGATGTTTCCGTTAAACACTCACTTAAGATAAACCCCGACAAATCTGCCGCGTTACTGTTCGGTAATAAAAATATCTGCCATAATTTAGTTAATATTGCTAACATTATTATTAATAATGTTAAAATTCCTTTCGTGACTAAAGCCAAAAGTCTAGGATTAACGCTAGACAATACTTTCCGTTATAGAGATCAAATATCCAAATATATTTTTCAGAGTTACCAACATCTTAGAAAGCTCTATCCTCATAGGTCATATTTAAACTGCGAAACTAAAAAAAAATTGTTCGAAGCTTTTGTTCTTTCGCAATTCAATTATTGTGTTCCTGTGTATCACTCAGCATTAGACGCCATTACCACCCATAGAATTCAAAAGATTCAAAATGCTTGCTTGAGATTTATACCGGGTGTCCGTTCTCAAAGTCGAACATAGGCGAATAACATTGTATTGAACGTTTTTGCCGATTCCTGCTCGCCAATTCAACTTACAGGGAAGGTAATGGTATCAATGAAAGATAAAATTATTACGCATCAAATGATACCAATAATAATATTCAAGATGCGATTTTTATTTTAAAATTTTAATTTAAAACTTGGGAATTTTAAATATATTATGCCAAGTTCGATAGCATTTGTCAAAAAATTGGTATTTAGTTGGCTTAAATCAGATATTTTCTGTCAACGTCTGTTAAAATTATCTACAGAAAAATTAATTATTTCAATGAAGAACGAGTGAATGCACAGATGTTAATTGCCTATGTTCGACATTGAGAATGGACACCCGGTATACGGCATTAGAAAATATGAGCGTATATCTTACAAGCTAGTTGATGCAGGTTGGCTGACAATGCAAAATCGTAGAATACTGCAGTCCCAATGTCTCTTTCATCAAATTTTATCAAACAAGAAACCTCCTTATTCATACAATAAGATTACCTTTAGAACTGATGTTCATAATATTTTTACTAGATTTAGAGGCCAAATTTCACCACCTCTCCATAAAACAACCTTATTCGAGCGGTCATTCTCGTTTCAGATATATGCAATGTATAACAGTTTACCTTTTAATCTTAAAGTCTACAGTTCTAAATTATTTAAATCAAAATTGTATTTAGACCTTTTGCAAAAACAATAACTTGTTTACCGAACTGTCCACAAGTTAATGCCATATTTTGTTTGTTTGTTTGGATAGCAGTACATCTTTTCAGCGTTAAATATTTTTTGTTTCACCGTCACAGGATATCTTTAGTTTTTATAAGGTTTGTTTTAGGGTTAGGAATTCATTCTGTGTCATTTTGTTCTTTTTTTTCTCAGGTTTAGATGGTAGAGCAGGAGTAGGGTTAACCAAAACTGAATCTCGCCTTGTGGTTGATGTGCTTTTGCAATAGATTAGTTTTTTTTTGTGTACTCATGTGTATTTGCTTCTTGTATGAGCGCATCAATAAAGTTTATTATTATTATTATTATTATTTATCCATATTTCCAATATCATCGTTTCATCCATACATAATTCACCCTGTTCATTCCTCATTCCCACTGTTTGTGTTCTACAGCTTGCCCTTTCTTCCTTCAGGTTTCTATAAAACGCTCTGGAATTTTATTTCTGAATGTTTCTTCCAAGGATTCTATTTTCTTTTCCGTTTCTTCTCTTTTCTTTTTTCTGTACCTTGTTTCTGGTCTGTTTGTAATTCTCATGGGATGCATTTGTTGGATCTTGTAACACTCTTTGCCAGGCCTTTCTCCTTTTTTTCACAGCTTCTTCGCATTCTGCATCAAACCAGTCTTTCTTTTTCTCTTTTTTCTCTTCTTCGAATCTTTGTATGCTCTTTTCTAGGGTTGTTTTGAGGAAGTTCCATTCCTCCTCCACATTTTTGTACTGTCCCTCTTTTTCTACAAGTTCTCTGGTTTCTCTAGCATATTCTTTTTGTATTTGTTCGTTTCTTAGGCAGTCTATGTTCCATCTCTGTTTCTTTTTTCTGATTGTTTGTAATTTTAGGTACGGTTTGTTTCAGTTTGACTTTTAATAAGAGATGGTCTGAGCCTATCACTGCATCTCTGTAAGACCTAACATTCTTTATATTTTTACTGTGAATTGTTTCTATAACGACGTGGTCTATTTGATTTTGTGTCTTCTTATCCGGGCTTATCCATGTCACTTTATGAATATTTTTATGTTTCATCATTGTACTTTTTATCACCATTTTGTTTCTACCTGCAAAATCGTTGAGTTTTTGTCCATTGTCGTTTGTTTCTTCATGCAGGCTTTCTTTTCCTATGATCGAACTATATCTGTCTTCCTTTCCAATTTTTGCGTTCCAATCCCCTAATATAATGTACTGGCTGTTTCCTAAAAAACGCCGCAACCCATAACTCCGTTGTTTTAAATTTTAGACCCAACAAACTACATATTCTTAAATGGCAAGACAAGAGCTACCTTTTGACATCGCCCGTTCGTAAATATCTTTCAACTGTTTTGAGCAACGATGTTCAACTTTTTTATTTTAAATGGAATACCCTGTATATTTTTACATATTTGGATTCAGGATGAAATTCTGCATGCAGTAGTATGCTTCATTTGTTTTTTGGACACTTGGAAATATTTAAAATAATTTTTTAATATAGCATGTAGACAGTCGTACAGTACCATAAAATTTTTAAGTGTGCCGTGGAAAACAATCCGAAAGTTGAAATATTTCATCCAACACGTCCAGAAAACGAAGAAATTCTGAGGCAGAGGATTATCAATGCTTGTCGTGAAATACCTCCCAATTTGATATTGAATGCGACCAATGGAGTAACTGGAAGATGTCAGTTGTGTGTTCAACAAGGTGGCGGTCAGTTTGAGCAATACTTGTAGATACGTTTTGAAGTTTTGTTTAAATTTGTTTGAAATAAAATATTTCAACATTCTGATTGTTTTCCACGGCACACTTGAAAATTTTATGGTACTGATGTACGACTGTCTACATGCAATATTAAAAATTTATTTTAAACATTTCCAAGTGTCCAAAAAACAAATGAAGCATACTACTGCATGCAGAATTTCATCCTGAATCCAAATATGTAAAAATATACAGGGTATTCTATTTAAAATAAAAAAGTTGAACATCGTTGCTCAAAACAGTTGAAAGATATTTACGAACGCGCGATGTCAAAAGGTAGCTCTTGTCTTGCGATTTAAGAATATATATAGTTTGTTGGGTCTAAAATTTAAAACAACGGAGTTATGAGTTGCGGCGTTTTTTAGGAAACAGCCAGTACATATCAAACTTTGGTAATTTCTCCACTATCTCTTCCAACTTCTTATAAAACTGCAATTTTTTCTAATCTTCTGTGTAGAAGGTGGTACAAAAAGTGCAAAGCGTATGAAAAGGTCAAGGAAACTTGCTTCAGCTGACATACTGTTTGATGACACAATGATGCCAACAAAAATTTCCTTGCCAACCCGAAAAACAAATGTCGGTTAATATCAATGCTCACTACGAAGTTCTCATCAGCAGGAATGACTTGCAAGCAAGCGAAGGAAAACGCTGACACCCTGATAGTGAACACAGCTTTGTCTTTGGCTCCAAAAAATGAGACCGTGATTGTAGTTGGTGAGGATGTAGAGTTGCAAGCATGAAAATGTGTTCTTTTTTAAACCTGGGAAGAACAAAGTTTCTCCAGCTATATTCTCCCCGATTCATGCTGTACGTGAAGCAATAATTGCTGATAAAATTATTTTCTTACACGCAATGAGCGATACAACGTCAGCATTGTTCAATCAAGGAACACTGAAATTTCTTCATACTCTGACCAAGAACCCTAATCTTGCTGACACTATCAAAGCATTCAAAAACTTCAAGGCTACTCAGGAAATGGTTGCTGATGCTGGTGAATGTTTTCTTAATTCACTATACGGCTACAGTGGGAAGAACTTGCCTTCACTCCACCACTGGAGATATGTTTGCTACGTCAAATCTGCCTTCCAAGTACAAGGCAAACATTGCTGCACTACCACCATCTGCAGCTGCAGCACGGCAACGCTCATTAAGAGTCTACTATCAGGTGCAACAATGGCTAGGTGTCGAAAAAAAACCTGAAGAGTGGGGATGGAAAAGAATGAAAACCGGACTTGCACCTGTGACAACCTTGTCACCACCTGCTCCCCCAGATTTATTGAAGCTTGTTTCGTGCAAATGCAGTAAAAACTGCCAAAAAACTTGTGGGCAAGAAGGCAGGGCTTAAGTGCTCCAACTTGTGCCTCAACTGCGAGAACAGTTGCGACAATATGCCAGTGGTTTTTGAAGATCTGGAAGACAAGGTGGAACTGGAGAACGAGCTGGAGCTGGATTTCCCAGCTACTGACCCTGTCGACCCCATGGAAGAAGATGAGGACATTCCACAACGTATCAAATAATACTTGTCATTAACAAACAATATTTTGTAAAAAGAGTTTTGCCCGTATATTCATTCATTCATAATCTATAGCCTCTTTTACCTTTCGGTGTCGTATATAACAAATAAAAATAAATAAATAAATATAATATACAATATTGATAGTAACAAAAACACCTATTAATTCCATTTGTCTTTTTCTATGTTGTAGATGTCGATGAACAGCCGGGGCTTTCAAATAAAAGGATGCGTCGGTGAAGATGAAGTCCACCTGCTTCCAAAATGTATTGTGTTCCTTTTTTTAATATTTCAATTCGTTTACTTGTATTACTTTTTACTACATTATTTTGTTTATTAATTAACTTTGCTTTTTTCAATTACAATGTACAGTCGTATTCAAAAAAGTGTTGTACACCGACACATGTAAATTTATCGTTGTGTTATTACTCAACACAGGCTCACACTGTATCACTATTTAGGTAGACCTTGATGTATACTTTCATAATATTTGTATATACAACACGTTTTTGAACTTTGTGTAATTAATTTATATTGACAAAGTACAAATGCTGTACAACACTTTAGTGAACACGACTGTACAATGATTCAACAGCCATCGTTTTTATTAGCAGGCAACCCGTTGCATATAAATTACATATAGAAGACCTAAGGGAGAGTGGCGGAGGATATGTGGAGTGCACAGTTACATCCAGTAGCATTTTTTTCGCTTGGTTCTACGCACGCTACCAACGCAACCGTTGATCAGACAAAAAAACTTTGAATAACTACATAAACTGTAGAAAATTGTATCCCCTTTCATTTCATATATAAAGATTAATTTCATAGTTTTCGAGTTACTTTGAAATAAAGTGGGATAATTCGCATTTTTTGCTTTAAACACCTAATTTCGTGGCGCTCTTGCAGCTAAGCGGTTGATCAGAGAACAAACTTCACCTGCATAAAATATAGAAAATGTTATCCTCTTTCATTTCATATAGGTTCAACATTTACGAAAAATGGATAGTTTTCGTGTAATTTTAGAACTAAAATATCAATTTTTGCACCGTTTTTGCTTAAAAAAACGTGCTTCCGGTCAAAATTCAAAAATTGCATCAAATTCAAATCCCCATGTTCACAGTGAAATACCCATTATAATGTATGATCAACAATTAATGAATGAAACTACATGTTCATTAAAAAAGTCCATAAGGGACGGCTGTGGAAATTCAAACGTATGAATAATATGTTGGTGGCAGTGTAAGTCTATGTGAAGTTCGAGGTTAACAGGTTAGGTTTTCCGTCAGTTTTAACACAGACTGACGCAAAACCTAACCTGCTAACCTCAAATTAGACATAGACTTACAGAACATAAGGGCATGCATCGATGAAAAAAACAAGAAAAAAATGTGCTTTGCAAGTTACCAATAAAGAAAATAATGTAATTACAGGTGACTGTGATGGAAACAATTAGAAAAAGCGAGACATATTGTAAGGGCAGGTAAACACAAACGTTACCTTTTATTTATGAATTTCCAAGGTAGATAAGCAATTACTGGATCTCTAATGTAAACCCATCAGGGTGAACGTTATTGATCCAGTAATTGCTTATCTACCTTACAAATTCATAAATTGCACAAACAGCTGTGTTTGATTCACACAGATGCGTGCATCAAAACCTTTTTGATTATAATTAATCACGTAATTCAAGTCATAACTGTTTTATCTCATTCAAAGGTCGTGGTAAAGCCAAATTTGCATCTTGCCGTATTTGTTTGCCTCTGTTAATGTTGGAAAGGAATTTGTAAGCTTCCCTTAATGGCTTTAAAGCGGATGGATACATTTTCTACTAGAACTTAAGCCGACTTAGCATATTTGGGAATCATGGGTTTATGGATTTCGTTCAATTGCCTCATTGAGAGAGCTTAGCATTAAGGTTTCTTAGAATAAGCATTCTTCCTAAATAACGTGCGATGCTCCGATTGGCTACGCAGGATCGCCTCAGCCAATAGTGTTTGAGCTTGCCCCTCCTTGAATTGGCGAGTTCGTCTCGCTGTAAATTCAGAGTTAGTTAGATTCAGAGCCTCGAGGAAGCAAGTTCAGCTATGCTTTGTGCTAGTTTGCGTTTCGGTCTAACTCCCTGGTAAAGTCGTTTCCAGGTTATTTTGTGTTACGGTTACGCGCAATTCGCTATTTTCGCGTGGCCAATCCAAGCGTGTCACAACAGTTGAAGCTTTTGTAAAAAACCATCGGTCCATCAGTGACGTTTGTAATCGTTGTTACTCAATATACTCGTGTTTGTTAAGTCTTGTTTCACTCCAACAACTAACTGAACCCAAGTTAGGGTTATTAAGTGGCAGTTCCCGGCAATCCCATTGAACCGGAACTCGCAGTGGATTAATTGGGGGCCCCATTCGTGGAAGCCTCTTATCAAGTTAATCGTACAAAAAACATTGGTCCTTCGAGCCGGATGTGGAAGAAGCTAAAAAACGCGAGTGTACAAGTTTCCAGTAGCTGGTGGATGCAATTGCTCCAACATCGTTTCGTCGGAGAGCGTCAAGAAGCTTCGCCAACACCAGGAAATTCAACCATCGAGAGCTTACACCGAGTCCAGGTCCCACGTCAAGCGGCAGCGATCGGCAGCGGGTTGGTTTTCTGTTCGTCAAGAAGTTACTACGTTCTCAAATCAAAAGTAAGTCCTTTTCCATTACACCTTCGTTTAGTGCTGTTTTTTGCTTGTGTCAGTCATGGTGGAAACTCGTTCGACATCAGCGGTCATGTCGGAAACTCGCACTTTAACCACTCGTTGCAAATTCATAAAAGCCCAAGTAGATCGTTTCAAAACTCTATTTCATAGAATTTCTTCGTCCAGCCCCGTGAAGGCTCACGAGGTCGGCAACTTGTCAGAAGAGTTTAGTTGTTTCCAAAATTTGTTGGATGAGTATAAGAAGTCAATGGAGGGCCTAATGGAGGCCGACGCTGAAAACTTTGATGAACTTTTCAATGAATTTGACTCTTTTATGACTCATTTTAGCGAGATTAGTAGCGCAGTAAAGGAATTCTTATCAAAAAATAAGATCAGTTCGGGTATAAAACCGAATGTAGGTCAAAATTCTTCGCTGGATTAAGATTACCACCCTTAGATTTGCCTTCCTTTTCGGGGAAATTCGAGAATTGGGTTCAATTTCATGACTCCTTTACGTCGCTTATTCATAACAACGTTAATTTGACCAACGTTCAGAAATTTTACTATTTGATTTCTTCCCTTAAGGCAGAAGCTGCTAGTTCAATCTCGTCGTTAAAAGTTACCAACGATAACTATACCATTGCTTGGGACATTCTAGTCAAGCGATTTGAAAATAAGAAACTGATCGTAAAATCAAACATAAATGCGTTATTCAGTTTAGAGAACGTAAAAAAGGATTCACATTCGTCTGTTCAAAGGCTGCTTGATAGTGTAGTTAGAATTTTGGAAATTTTAAAGGCGTACGGGGAACCCACAGTCGACACCATACTAATACATATCATAGTTTCGAAGCTCAGCTCAGCAATGCAGACTGACTGGGAATTATGCAAACATGCCGGACAATTTCCTACTTTGCGAGAGTTGTTAGATTTTTTAGAGAGCAAAAGTCACTTATTAGGTTCGCTGGAAGCTGCGAAAATAGGTTCGAGTTTGGGAAATCAGGGATCCGAGCAAAAAAGTCATGCACGCGCTCATGTAGCCAGAGAGCAAGGTAATCACTCTTGTGATTTTTGCAAAAATAGTAATCATTCGATTAGCGCTTGCGAATCATTCTCAAAATTGTCGGTAAACGCTCGTATCGAAGAGGCGCGTCGTTTGAAATTATGCAACAATTGTCTCAAGCCCGGACATTTCGTGGTAAAATGCACATCGTCGAGATGCCGCGTATGCAGAAAAAAGCACCATACTTTACTGTGTTTGCGTCCAAAGCGCGACGCGCACGAAAATACTTCGTCGCCGCGTCCTGGACCGCCAGAATCCAGCAGTGACGCACGGGAGGTCGGGGCCGTCTCCCCGAGCGAGGCACCCGTCGCATCCGTTTCAGCAGCTTGTAGCCGTCCTGCAATCGCGGCGCCAGCGCAAGTTTTATTGGCCACGGTTAGCGTATTCGTAGAAGGATCCTCCGGGTCATTTTCCCGGGCAAAAGCTCTTTTGGACCCCGGATCCCAACTTAACTTAGTTAGCGCCGACTTGTGTCAAAATTTGAAAATTGAGAAACGAGGTAATATCACCTCACTGTCGGGTGTTGGTGCCAGGGCTCTGAACGCTGAATTCAGAGCAAACGTTCGAATCCGCTCCCGTAACGGGAAATACGAGGACATTTTGAGCTGTATTGTGTTAGACAAAATTACGGACCCTCTGCCGGCCCTTTCTTTCTCGTTGAGGGATTTGAAGATCCCACCAAACATTGTGCTAGCCGATTCAGATTGTAATACACCGGGAAAGATTGATCTTTTATTAGGCGCGAATGTCTTTTGGCAAGTGCTCTGTCAGGGACAGGTGAAATTGGGCCCAGAGAAGCCATTCTTAACAAAAACTCTTTTTGGTTGGGTTTTAGGCGGAAACTTGAACATCGAAAATCGAGCGCTCATGCTTTCAAATAGAGTTCATTTAAGTGTAGCCGGCATCGAGCACGGCATTCAGAGATTTTGGGAAATCGAGGGGGCTTACGGTTCATCAGGCCGACTCTCTGCTGATGACAAATTTTGCGAAGACCATTTTCAATCGACTACGAAACGGGCGTCGTCGGAGCCGCGTAGGTTCATCGTGAGCATACCTTTCAGGAAAGATGCTCCATCGCTGGGAGACTCGCGCGGTATAGCGTTAAAGCGTTTCTATTCATTAGAAAACAAATTGTCAAAAAATCCCGAGTTGAAAACCGCGTATTCCGCATTTCTCAAAGAATACGAGTCGCTTGGTCACTTGAGCAAGGTGGACGACGAAGCGAGCCTTCCTCATCCTAGGTTTTATTTACCACATTTGCCAGTCATAAAGGAGGACAGTTCAACGACCAAACATCGCGTTGTTTTTGACGGCAGTTGTGCGTCCTCCTCCGGAGTATCGCTTAACGACCTTCAACATAAGGGCCCAGTGGTCCAGCAGTCGTTGTTTGCAATTCTTTGTCGCTTTAGGCAATTCAAGTACGTGCTGAAAGCAGATTGCGCCAAAATGTATAGGCAAATTCTCGTGGACCCCTCGCAGACGCAATACCAATTAATTTTATGGCGTGACGACAAAACCTCAGCGGTAAAATGCTTCAAATTATTAACGGTCACCTACGGTACTAAATCAGCCTCGTACCTAGCAACTAGGTGCTTGATACAAATCGCCCAGGAAATCGAAGCATCGCTTCCAGAGGCCTCATTAAGAATTAGCCGGGATTTTTATGTAGATGACCTACTGACTGGTTTTGAAAATAGGGCGGAAGCCATAAAAACGCAATTCGAAATTAGTAGCGCTTTGTCGGGGTACGGGTTTGAATTGCGAAAGTGGGCATCCAACGACAGTGAAGTAGCTAGCGCCATTGGTGTAGATCGCGGCAGCATGGAGCCCATTTCTTTGACGGAAGACGCCACGGAGAAAACTCTCGGCATTTTTTGGGATACTCGGCGGGACGTGCTAAGTTACAGAGTAAACCCTAGCTGTTGCAAATCAGTTACCAAGCGGGCTATACTCTCTAGTATGGCTCAAATATTCGATCCCTTGGGACTACTTGGTCCAAGCGTTCTAACTTTGAAACTTCTCGTGCAACGGCTTTGGCAGTTGAAGTTGTCATGGGACGAAACGGTG
Source organism: Agriotes lineatus (assembly GCA_940337035.1). Taxonomy (NCBI): domain Eukaryota; kingdom Metazoa; phylum Arthropoda; class Insecta; order Coleoptera; family Elateridae; genus Agriotes; species Agriotes lineatus. The sequence continues at coordinate 44,286,506 of OW679195.1, read as the reverse complement.
CCCATGGAGATGCGCTCCAGATACGACGAACTCCATTCTTCATTACGCTCTTTGGGCTCGTTGGCAATTCCGAGACGGGTAATTTGCGATGACATAAATTCGATAGATCTCCACGGATTTGCGGACGCGAGTTCTGTAGCCTACGGGTGCGCCGTGTATATACGTTGCGTTGACGCGCGCGGTAATGTCACCACCAATTTGCTTTGTGCTAAGTCAAGGGTCGCTCCATTAAAAACAATATCCTTGCCTCGTTTGGAGCTTTGCGCAGCCTTACTGTTGGCTCGTTTGATTAAAACTATACTCGATTCCTCCGCATTTAAATTTGACCGCGTGTACTATTGGTCGGACTCCACCATAACTCTGCACTGGATAAATAAGGATGCGAGTAATTGGAAGACGTTCGTCGCGAACCGGGTGTCCGAGATTCACGAACTAAGCAATAGGGAAGAATGGTTTCACGTGCGTACAAATTGCAACCCGTCCGATATAATTAGCAGGGGAATGTTACCCCAGGAGTTACTCAACTCACGCTTGTGGTGGCACGGGCCAGAATTTTTGTCACAGGCGGACTTAAAACCCCAGCCCGTTAAAATTGATTCGGGTGAGCTAGCAGCCCAAGAGTCGCGCCCAGTAGTGGCCACTCTTCACCATCGCGTCCCAGAATTTGAACTTTTCAGGCGCTATTCCAGTTTTACAAAATTACAGCGCGTAGTCGCGTACTGCCTGCGTCTCGCGAGAAACAGAAACACCGAAACGCGCTGGTCGGGACCTCCAGCCATTGACGAATTGGAGGACGCGACTCGCCGCCTGATCAAAATTGCCCAGGCGGAAGTCTTTTCCGGAGAAATAGCAGTTTTGTCTAAAAAAGCGCCATTGCCGAAAAATAGTGCGCTGCTTTCTCTAAACCCATTTCTGGACGATCAGGGCCTACTGCGCGTGGGCGGCCGTCTAGAAAACTCCAATCTAAGCTTTGATCAGAAACATCCCCTTTTGTTACCAGCTAGTCACCCTTTGTCGTTGCTAATCGTGAAGCAAGAGCATTTGCGGCTCTTGCATTGTGGACACTCGGTGTTACTGGCCTCATTGCGGGATAAGTTTTGGATCGTGAGAGCCAAAGACCTAATACGTAAAGTAATACACAATTGCGTGATATGCTTCCGGGCCAAGCCTAAGATGAATGAACACTTGATGGGATCACTACCCGAAGCTCGTGTCACACCCTCTCCCCCTTTCAGTAATTGCGGGATAGATTACGCGGGTCCCGTGTTTATAAAAAACAAATCCGGGCGAGGCGCGAAAGAAGTAAAGGCTTACGTAGCCCTATTTGTGTGTTTAGCCACGAAGGCTATTCATCTTGAACTCGTGGAAGACCTCACGACGGAGGCTTTCATCGCATCATGGAGGAGATTCATCTCCAGACGCGGTTTACCCTCCAACATATTTTCTGACAATGCTACCTGTTTCACCGGTGCCAGAAATCAGCTATCGGAATTAAAAAATATCCTGTCAGGCTCTAGTGAGCAATGCATAAGGGAAGAATTGTCGAAACATAACATTAAGTGGAATTTTATTCCGGCACGCTCTCCGCACTTTGGCGGCATTTGGGAAGCGGGGGTAAAGTCATTGAAATATTATTTAAGGCGAATATCTTGCAATGCAAAGTTAACTTTCGTTGAGTATTACACCATGCTGACTCAAGTGGAGGCGATACTAAATTCCCGTCCACTCTGTGTTCTCCCTACCGACGCCTCATTCCCCGAAGTCCTTACTCCTGCCCACTTCTTGATCGGTCGGAAGCTGACTTCGTTTCCGGAAGCCCAACTCCAGGGCATACCGGAAAATCGTCTCAGCCGCTATGGGCTGGTCCAGCGGCTGTCCCAGCAGTTTTGGGATCGCTGGTCCCGGGACTACCTCCACCTCCTGCAGCGCCGGCCTAAGTGGAAGTCCTCCAGCACGTCTCTAGCCCCCCAGGTGGGCGACGTGGTACTCGTCCACGACGAGGCATCTCCAAGCTACCGTTGGCCACTGGCAATCATTTCGGCCACATATCCAGGAGCGGATGGTGTTGTGCGTGTGGTGCAAGTGCGCGATTCCCGAGGGAATCTCCTGAAACGCTCGGTGCGTAAAGTGTACATCCTACCCAAAGACGATCATTGCGATCAAGGGCAATAAACATTGACTTTGCTCTTAGTTGGTAGTTTTCGCTAATTGAACATTTTGCTAGGTTTAGTTGTTTCTTTGCTTGTATTCATGCTAGTTGTAAGTTATCTGTAAGACTCTTGGATTATCATCTGTCATTAGTTCTTGTTATGCATTTGATTATTTTGTAGTGTTAGATTTCAGTTTAATTTTGGGATTTAATCACGTCGTGCCATAGTCGGCACTTCGGGGGCGGCATGTTTGATTCACACAGATGCGTGCATCAAAACCTTTTTGATTATAATTAATCACGTAATTCAAGTCATAACTGTTTTATCTCATTCAAAGGTCGTGGTAAAGCCAAATTTGCATCTTGCCGTATTTGTTTGCCTCTGTTAATGTTGGAAAGGAATTTGTAAGCTTCCCTTAATGGCTTTAAAGCGGATGGATACATTTTCTACTAGAACTTAAGCCGACTTAGCATATTTGGGAATCATGGGTTTATGGATTTCGTTCAATTGCCTCATTGAGAGAGCTTAGCATTAAGGTTTCTTAGAATAAGCATTTTTCCTAAATAACGTGCGATGCTCCGATTGGCTACGCAGGATCGCCTCAGCCAATAGTGTTTGAGCTTGCCCCTCCTTGAATTGGCGAGTTCGTCTCGCTGTAAATTCAGAGTTAGTTAGATTCAGAGCCTCGAGGAAGCAAGTTCAGCTATGCTTTGTGCTAGTTTGCGTTTCGGTCTAACTCCCTGGTAAAGTCGTTTCCAGGTTATTTTGTGTTACGGTTACGCGCAATTCGCTATTTTCGCGTGGCCAATCCAAGCGTGTCACAACAGTTGAAGCTTTTGTAAAAAACCATCGGTCCATCAGTGACGTTTGTAATCGTTGTTACTCAATATACTCGTGTTTGTTAAGTCTTGTTTCACTCCAACAACTAACTGAACCCAAGTTAGGGTTATTAAGTGGCAGTTCCCGGCAATCCCATTGAACCGGAACTCGCAGTGGATTAATTGGGGGCCCCATTCGTGGAAGCCTCTTATCAAGTTAATCGTACAAAAAACAAGCTGTACAACAAATTTAAAATTTAAAGTTACCTTTTATTTTCAGGTAGAACAATTAGTGACTCCTAAAGCTAAGAAAATTATTTGTAGTTATACGCAAACAATTATAAACCCTTCCTTTGTTTTGAGTGTGGTGTAAGCCGATATTTCTGGCAGCCGTTAGAAATTCCAGCAGGATCTTGATGTTATAATATAATCTACTTTAGTACAGGGTGTAGCTTGTAAGGCAGCTTCACAGGATACAAAGGGGTGCTATGATGGGGAGATTAAGCAAAATTAGAATTCCACTACATTGAAAACAAACAACCGAAAACGCCAAGCTAATTAAACTTAAAATGTATGGGGCCGTTACAAAATTAATTCAAAATTTGATGGGGGAAAGGATTAACAAGAGTCTTAGGGTTTGGAAGGGCAGCAATCAATTAAATGCTCTGTTCAGCAAATGGCTTCACTGGTAATGAAGTTTAAATTTTTTCATTGGTTATCTTCTTTGCGACTTTGAATGGAGGGGGGGGGGGGAGAAAAAGCAATGTCTGGTGCACGTAGTAGCTTCATTTATTATCTGGAGAACTGCTGTAACAGATCACACCTAACTTTATTTCTGTGCTGATATCGCAGTATATTAACTGTTAGTAGGTTTGTGGACCACAATAACTCCTTGTCTATCTTTTATTTCTCTAAGTAGATCACAAGCTGACATCGCAGTTGAATGACTGTTAGTAGGTTTGTGGTGCACACCAACTCCTTCATTATCATCAATGCTCTCGCTCACTAGAAGCATAGGGCATCATTTTATCAATGATTCTTTATCATTTCTTTGCGTTTCCATCTATGTGGTGTCAGCTCTGCTCCTGTTCACTTTAGTTATTTTCACTATTTTTTTATTGACACTGTCTGTCCTTCACTGGTTCACTACACACAGCACCTCACATAGTTTTCTCCATTCCGTCTTATTCTTTGCCTTTATTTTTATTTCATTCCATTGTAATCCCTTTTCAATAATTTCATTTGTGTCTTCTTTCTCCATGTGACCACTGATCTTCCTCTCTTACTTTTTCTTCCGACATTGTGCTCCAGTGCTTGTGTTATACATATTGGTATTCGGTTTCCTCAATGTATGGCCAATCTATTAAATTTTCTTTTTTTATTGTTATCTATATTGGTTCTTGTTGCGTTTTATCCCATAATTCTTCATTTGTGATTGTTTCCGGCCAGTATATTCGCAGGATTCTTCTGAGACATTTGTGCATATGTGTGTTTCGTTTGTTGTCCACGATTCTGAGCCATTTAACAATATCGTTTTCACACTTATATTAAACGTTCTGAGTTTTGTTTTCATGTGTATTTTCGATTGCCAAATTTTCTTAAGTGTGTTAAAAGCTATTTGGGCTTTCTGTATTTCCTTCAATTGCCAAATTTTCTTGATTGTGTTAAAGACTATTTAGGTTTTGTGTATTCTTGCTTTCATTTCTGCTTTGCTTCCTCCTCTGTCTAAAGTATGATCAAAACACAAAGGCTTATTAGTTTTACAATTTTCGACCATCCAATATCGTCTATATTCTGATTATTGCTTCGTTTCTGTTCTATTTGTCTTTTCACCAAGTGCAACATTATTACCTAACTCCGATTGTACAGGAACAAAAAAACGTAGTAAAATTTGGAACCTGTTAAATGTAGTAGATGGAAATACTGAAAAATGTAGTGGCACATTTTCCTACAAAGATGGTGCAACAGCAAATTTAACTAGGAATTTCAAGAAGAAACATCCGACCTATACCGAAAAGCTGAGAACGTGAAAAGAGCAAAGCATTGTTCGTTTTGAGTTCTGAGTGACCGGGGACCACGCGTATCTGAAATGCACATTCAATTTAGATTTCGTTCCAAGGAACAAATCCGACGGACTCGTTCCACTTGCGGAATGGAATTGGAATGAACGAGTCCGCGAAAGTATCGAAACTTCCCATCATTACTCCCAGAGGGGTTCTATTCAATTTTCTATTCAATGTGGCAAGACTGGCCATCGTAGACTGAAAATCTTCGTTTCACATTTAATTGTATTGATATTAATGCACCATCTGTTGAGCCAATTAATTAAAACAGTAGCGCTGTCCTGGAGTTGTTGAACGGCTGTGAGTATGTCCATGTCTTGGAAAAGTAACACTGCATCGTCTGCATCTCCCATAATTATTGATAATTTGGTACTTTCAGGATTGCCAAAAATTAAAATAGGCAACTTTGTCCTTGTTGTCATCGTAAAATTTTGTAAGCAGGCGACTATCTTCGGCATCAGTTAAATTAATTTATAACCGAGAACCTTGGTTGGTTGTCATAAATTCCTTTTCAATTATAGATTTAATATCAGATATAACCATTTGGTAGTTATTAGCGTTTTACAGAAATATTGGTGGTATTTTGCGGGCTGTAAGAATTGGAGTTGATAATTTGGTATCATCAATGTTGAGGTCAATATTCGTTGGAAGATTGTATTTATTTTTAGTGAGCAGGTCTTCGTTATCAAACGAGTATTTCTTATTCTGGCTTTCAGGCGTCGGAGAGGTGATAAGACGTTTATTTGTATTGTTGACCACCCGCTGGTGGTGGTACATCTTGTATCTGACTACTTCTGTAGATAAGTGTGGGATCCCGAATTAAAGGTTTATCCATTGTTATAATAGGATGTAGTTACTTGATTAGAAGAGAACGTGGCATAGCCAAAGGCTAACCGTGCCAGCTGTGTTTGATTTATTCTTATAGATTAGACGTGGGTTGATAAACAGCAAATTCAAAAAAGGTTATACCTGGCTGGTGCACAGAAGAACGCAGTGACTGACTAAGATCACTCGCATTCAAGTGCAGAGTGCGACTAACATAACCACTTGCGAATACGACTCAATGAACTCTCAACATACTGTCTAGGACGGGCATGTCAAACTAAGGGTCCTTAGAGGGCCAATGTGGGTACATTTGTGTTGCATTACAGCCGCACACGACAACTAATTGAAGTCATTTAATAAAAATTATTGCAGAATTACCTAAATTACTTCAATTAATCGCTACAGTGTCCTTTGTGCGAGCCGCAGGTGTGCTTGCAAAGTACCGCATGCGGCCCACGGGCCGCCTGTTTGACATGTCTGGTCTACGAGATAGCTACAAAATAAAGTTTCAAGCACAGATCACACGTAGGCCACTGGTCATTTTTTTATGGTGTATTGAATGTGGCTGGCATTAACTCTTATGTAATTTAAAAGGATAAGAATATGCAATAAAAACTACCAAGAAGATTAATCTTAAAAAATCTTGGAACACCAATTAGTTGAGGGTCACATAAAAAACGACTGAACTCCACCAGTCTTCCTAGAACTACAATGAAAATTCAGAATATTTATAATATGCTTGACATTGATGTAGCTGATGTTCTTATTGTTCAAGTAAAAAACACAGAGACTAAATAGAGCTGCCATAAGTGTAAATAATTCATGTGTTTGAAGCACTTGACCGCTTTTTGTAAAGAGCATCTGATTTTTAATGTTGCTCTGCTATAATATGCCACAATTTTCAAGTGTTCACGTGACAAGTAACAATAATCTATATTCAATATTTACTGGCTTATTCACAAAAAATAAAAATTGCACAACATTTTGCAGTTGCTTTGAGTTAGTTTTCTGAACAGATAATACAAGTGTCAGCAAACCTATATGATTAATAAAGCAGTTACTTTAATTACCTGTGTAAATAACAACCCCGAGTGCCTGTCCAGATGCAATAACACAATTCGTCCACAGCGTATTCTCCAGATCCAAACTCTCATCGCTACTAAGCAAATCGTGCTAATAAACAATAACAAAAATTACAATTCGGCAAAGCACTTTTTACCCAATCTTACTCTAGTGAATGTCCCAATGAACGAATGTATGTCCCTCTGCGGTTTTTCTGCATAAACACTGGCATTGATTTCAAACAGCTGACTATCGTGCGCCAGCTTTTGTGTTGCAGGCACCGCCAGTCTAAGCTTCCAGTCAGTTTCTCCATCCAGCTGATCTGTACGGACAAAAACTGACCCACTTCGTTCCGACGTGCGCAACAATATCAAATCTGTCGGCACACGTTCATCTTTGTCCACAATAATCAGATCTCCCACCTTCAGTTTTGATGCTGGGACTATTTCGAAGGCTTTTTCAGAATGCCTTAACAGCCGTTTGCATTTCTGATTATTCACTTCCTGGTCTCTTTTGTGTCTGCGCAGATCATCAACGGCTTCTCGGCAAATGGTCACGAACAGCACAAAACACTGCAAGTATTAAGAAATTAGTCGAAGTTCGACTGTATTACAAGCGACATACCAATGGTCCCCAGTAGGTATACAAATAACCGATTCGAATATCAGGCACAAACTGACTGGTTGCCATTATTAAAAAGTATAAGTTCAGGAAAAACTTAAATTGTTGGTACAAAACGAGCGGTAGGAAGGTTATAATGTTGTATTTTTGGTTCCGTATCGTATTTGCGGGGAACTGGCCAGGAGTTGGCTTGCCGAGATGTATGGTGCGAGGCCGCAGCTCTCGTGGCCCACAACACCTGCGCCATATCGAGCAAAAACAGCTAAAAATAAAAATAATTAAGTAGTCTTGTTTGCATTTTCTATTAAATCTACCTTAAATAAGGTTCGTTATATGATTTCGTGATTAATGGTATATCTTCTTTAGAAGTAGGTTTATTAAGATTAGTTTGAGATTCAACAGACTCCATTGTGCAAAAACAGTTATCACCAAAAACTTTTAAATAAGACGGTTTACACACTTTACTAATGTTTATTACACGTAAAACGCGGTGATTGACACCATGCGTAACATTTTCAGATAACTTAATAGCAGAACGCCCAAATTAACTTCCACGAATTACAAACTGTTGACAAACTGTCATAATTTGTCAAGGTTGTGTCAACACGGAAAAATATCGATACTGCCAACTTTTACCTACCCACACAAGAAAGTTCCTACAGATTTTCGATTCCGAGGGGTTCGGTTATGTACTGCAAGGCCCCCGTCCATGTCAGCCCCATGGTTTATCGTTCCCCCAAGTAGAAAGTCTGTTTCCTCCTCTAAATCAAAATCTTGCAAGGGAAATTCCATTCCAGAATGACAACTGTTCCATAACCTCACATTATTATGGCTATATTTTCACCACCCTACACGCAACTTGCAAGCTATTTCCCAGTTATTTTTAGTGCGTTGAAGCTACTTGCAAAACGTGCAACTTCCCACAAAAAATCAAATGCTTACAGTTCTCGTCGACGCAACGTCATTTTTTTCTAAATATGTTCAAGGTGGCAATTCAGATAATTGCTGGAATACCGTACATGCAAATTTTATTTACATTTGTCGTTGATTCAAATTCCCATTTATCCAAAAAGTATTTGAGACAAGTAGTAATTTCATAGCCCGCGGGCACGGCACATTGTACAATTTTCCAGTTAGCACTTAACGATTTGACGCAAAATTAAACTGATTATACCATTCATAATGCACAAAATCCCTATTCAGGCCACGTATTGATAAGTGAAAACACCGTGGTGTTATCGTTTCGGTGTTTTCAATTTTGAGCTGTCAGCTGTCAATGTCATGCCATTTCCAATAAGTTGTTTAGGATACGCATTAAATACATTTTTAGTGTAATTCCCTTATTGATATTCATGGTATAATCTAATCGAATACTCACTGGACGACTTTATTATCAAATTTTATCAAACTCAAACTCAACGGGTTGCTTTGTAGAAACACCACTCGCCTTCGGCTAGTGTTGTTTCTAAGCAACCCGTTTCGTGAGAAAGCAAAAGTATTTTTGATAATTCACAGTCGTCTCGTGGTATTTATACTAATTATTCAACACTATAGTGAACGAACCAATGAAAATGGTTCAATTTGTCAGAAACGGCCAATCAAAATTGACTGTCCTTGAAAACACCTAATGTCGCAGTGTTTTCACGGCAGCCCGAATGGTTTCAATGATTTCAATTTAGCGAATAGCCTTTGACTGACATTTCGCCAAAACGTCAAACTGAAGTTTTCAAATCCGCGTCGTTCTAAAAACTAAAAAATAATCGTGTTAGATGCTTCAGTATTGAATTAATAGTGGAAAACGTTAAAAATGTGTGCTGTCGAACACGGTAAATGTCATATACCCATATTGTTGAATAATCTGTCCAAATACCACTCAAGGTAAAAATTGTTTAAGAGAATTTTTTTCGTCAACATGCATATTATTGCAAATTCCTCTCAACAAAAACTGCCCAAATTTTTAACGCGGTTTGGTTTCGATAAATTTAAACGCAATAGTTTACATGTGAACAAAAAAAAAACTCAAAAAATTTTCACTTTTTGTGGTATTACCCTTGATTAATCCAGACAGTGTTGCCAGTATTCCACGTTGCCGAATCGCCTTTTCTATATGTCTAGGTAGCCCAAAAATAGCCAACTAAATTAAATACATGTTTTTATTAGAAATTCATAATTTCCTGAAATAATCCAATAACGAAAACGGTAAATTAATATAATAGTTATTAGTAGCTTCAGCGTACTTATGCGAACGTTTTGTCCGTCCGTCCGTCCGTCCGTCCGTCCGTCCGTCCGTCCGTCCGTCCGTCCGTCTGTCTGGATCGCCTGTAACTTTCGAACGGCTACAGATATCGAAATTTTGAAAGGCGGAAAAGTTGTTGCTAAGGTCCCGAGCACCTTCATGCGCTATTTGGTTTTGGCGAAAGGTGCCGATTTTCCACTTTGCAAAATTTCCAAGCATTGTAGCACAGTGGCGGCTTGTCCACTTGGCGCCATCTACAGAACCTCGGTGGTCACGTTTTGAACTACACATTCTGAAGCTACTCTTTAGATCTGTAGTTGAGCAGTTTATTTATTTTAAAAAAATGCGCCTTACAACTTATGCAATAATCGTTAATATGTAATTAATAAAACTATACCTACCTACTACCAAAGAGCATATAACATGTTATATGTTCTTTGCTACTACCTAATAAAGAAAACATTATGGTAAACAGTATTAAATTATTCCTTGAATTTTTTCTGTTAATTTATTTAAGAGTTCTTCCTCATTTGTATCATCTTCCGATTTGTATATACCGGGTGATTATAAATGCTTTTCCAATAAGTTGCCTTTGAAATCTTTGTTGTATGAATATGTTGGTGGCACTTAAGTTTATGTCAAATTCGAGGTTTGCAGGTTAGGGTTTGCTAACATCGATTAATAGTTAGTGCCTCACCACCACCAATATAAATAAAAAGGGCGAGAAATACTTGGCGATAATTTGCACACGTCAAGGGCCGAATTAGAGCCCTTTATATTAATAATATTATAGAGGTGCTTTAGGTCGAGTGCTGGTTGCAATGAAAACTGTTCCGAGGGTTTGTCCGAAGACAGTTTTCTAAGGGCAACCAGCACCATGAAACGTGTATATGAATTATGATTTAAAATTGATCTAAAAATGCCAAAAAACTAAAACTGCTCGTTTCTTACATTTCTATTTCTAATATTATGACACCATCTACGGGGTCAATAATCAGCACTAGGGAGCTTATCGCTAGATAATCATCCGTAGGGTGCTTATCAGGTAATCAGTTCGGGATTGGTCAATTTTTAAAAATGCATGGTTCTCATTGGATGATATCAGTCATGTGACAGTTGTGTGTAATAATCACTTAAATAATCTCACTGGACTTTTTCTCGTTTTTTTTTTCGCTTTATTCTTAACGTGATTAGTCGACACTTGCAAATTGAATATCAAAAGATTGGTCTATTTGATACCTATGAGGGAAATAGTCAGAAAAATGGCTTCTCGCTTCGGCAAAAATTATTAATTTATTTAAGAACTTATCTTCCCGAATTCAGCGCGACCAGGGATAAATCCTTATAATTTTGACAACTAACGTCCCTCAAATGTGTGTTATCTTCAAGAAATAACCCTTGGCTGCGCCTCGGGTTATTTTCATTTTTCATTAATGAACATATGATTAGAATCTTTGATAGACTTAGAAAAATACTTTAAAATTAAAAAATATATAACAAAGTGTCTTTACCACAATGAATTAGAAAATTGCTGCTTTATATTTTTAGGTTCCAAATAGAATAATCTATATGTATATTTAAAACGTGAAGCATTTTCATTCGACATCTATTTTGACTTCCACCGGGCCGATTTCGATAATTCTTTTTTTAAATGAAAGCCGTCACAGTCACCGTGTAGATATGCACAAAAGCCCTAATTTGCAAATAACTACATAACATATTAGAGAAAAACTAAAACATTGTAGCACGCAAGTGAGGTACTTGCATCGCCATAGCAGTGGAACAAGTAAACTCTCGAAGTCGGCCCGTGGTGTTCTGCTGATTTTTGCAATAGACCACTGTACAGGCTCGAATTTGTTTGTGTAAAATACGGCCTGCTGAATAATGAGAGAAAAGTCAAAGTACATGTACAGTGACAGTGAATTTTTAAGAAAATTTCAATCTTATCTTTCGAAAAATAACATGTGTGAGTGAATCTTGACTGTACATCAGTTCATTATTAATCGAATGTACCTACACATCACCCAGATTCAGTAAGGTATTTTTTGTGCTTAGTTTGAGTATCTGAATGTGCTTATTGCTAGGCTGGTTTGCTGCACCGAAATTCCTTAAGAGCTAACCAATACATACTCTAATAATAGGGTGAGGAAGTATGTCTCATAGGTCTTACACAACAGTTAATATCATGACATTATCGTCGCTGATGGAATTATTTATTTCCCTCTATCTCTTTCCATGTTTACGGGAGTGAAGACAAACATCGACACATTCGCTTGGGTAGATGTGTTTTCTAAAGATCGTCACGAGATAGATACAGGTAGGAAGTTGAAATTCGGCATATTAGTTCATTTTACAAATCAGATCAAATAATTTTTAGGGTTTTGGAGAATGCATCACCGAAAGAGGTTAAATGAGAGAAAATTTATTTGTCAATATATCGACACGGGGAGACTACTACAGGCAGTAAGTTGAAATTCGGCATTTTAAATCGTCTTAGGCCTACTAATCGGAAATCATTTTTAGGGTTTTTTAGAAATACATCCCCTCAAAGTGGTTAAATGATTCTTCTAAAAATAGCCACAAAGAAACTACTATAGGTAGGAAATTGAAATTCGTTTTACAAATTAGGTCAATCAATTTCAGGCTTTTTCGAAATTAACTCCCGAAAGAGTTAAATGGGGTAGATTTGTTTGTCTGCTGCTTAGATATTAAATGGACAATCCACAGGTAGAAGAGTATTATTACCGCGTATAGATTAACACATTCTAATATTGCACTACCGTTTTGCCTTCGGAAAAGAAATGTTTCTGTGCGCCTGTCATTTGCGATGACAATTAATAAATTAAAAGGACAAACTTTGGATAAAGTGGGAATATATCGTATTTGCCACAACCAGTATTTAGCCACGGTCAAATATATGTATCACGTGTGAGTAGTTTTGAAAACTTAGAAATTTTAATTTTACATAATTGAACCTGCCACACATGACAAAGTTTTGTAACTTGCAAAATATTTTTCAACGGGTCCACTAGTAATCTAAGTAAATTTTGCCCAAAAACACTTATCTTGAAACACTAAAAATTCATCAATATTTGAAAACTACTGTGATGAACGCTGAGTGTTCATTACATTAACTTTAAATGACTCTATACCTATTATACAGGGTCCCGTAATGATGCGGTGGTGAAATACACAGAGTGTCCGGAATTGTTCTCCTCATTTGTTCATTGAATATTTCGAAAATTGGTGGAAGTAGGCGTCCCAACACACCTTGTGGTTAAAGACCACGACTTTAATTTGGAAATTTAGTTGCAATGGTTCGATTTACCAGTACACAACGTGCCATATATGTTAAAGCAAACCTTTCCAAGAAAGTCGTTCAAACTATATTCCCAGGAAAAGTGATCTCTGGGGGGGGGGGGGGGGGGCATTAATTAGCCACACAGAAACTCCAAATTTAAACCCTATGGATTTCTTCCTATGGTATTTCATTTTAACTTTTGACTCGACATTTGGGCATACAAAAATATTATTCATTTGTTCGTTTATAGATCCCTTACATTTGTGTCTCCACATTTCTTAAGTTGCTCTTTGACCACTTCATCCTCATTCTTAGCCGATTAGTGTTTTTGACTTTGTCCATTTTAAGTGTGTTCTGGTGACTATGCTTTTCCCAAGGTTTTGATTTTGTTGCATCAGCCGCCTCAGGCAGTGGTTCAATTGTATGTAGAAAGCTTTTTCTTGATTTCAATATTTTATGTGCCGGCAAATGGCCATACATGGGATTGCTTCTATACCTCAGCTGTTTACTCCTTTCAGCCATGCTTAGTTTTCCTTCGTATGCTGGGCGGTTCTATACCAGCAATGGAGTACATATGGTCTACCATTGTTGGTTCGAGGCAAATGTTTCATTCAGACACCGTCAAGTGTTAACTGCATGGAATGAACATTCCCACACTGGATAGCATCTGTTGCCTAACACATTGCTAAGGCTGTTTGTAAGAGTGTTGGAGCGATACCCCAACTTGCTACACTTAAACACTCATTTACGACATGTAACACAAAAAGTAATGAATACAGCTCGCTTGAGTGGGACATGAGCGGAGTTTTACTCTGAAAACGTCGGTGATTTGGAATAAAAGTAAGTTCGGTAGAGACAGAATGTGATTATTATTGTTCACCAGCGCTAGCTACTTAGCTGTCTACTCTAGTCTGAAGATGCTCACAACAATTTGAACTCCGAAGGAAACAGCCGAGGTGTCGTGAAAGTTCTTAGAGTCCTCTTTGCTGTATGAACTCACCCTACTTTCATTTGCTTGGTGCTTATCTCACCTTAAGTATGTCTGCATATTTCCCTTACAGTGAATACAATATATAGAATGTAACTTAATACTGGACTACCCTTAAACGAGGGGCGAACACAGCCCTGGCTAGCTCAAACCCTTGGCAGAATATGGCGTGAATAAGAACCAGGCAGTAGTTCTTAAGGTTACAAAATACTTAATAAATTAATAAATTTATTGCAATCGGGCGCCAGTCGTTATTCACAACAAAAACAAATCAACTTCATCACCTACCATGGATGTCGCTTGCTCCAACAATCTAAACCACAAAAAAAGAAACGAGCAAGTCCATGAAGAAGCGTAAGTATAGATAATCAAAGAAAATATACCAGTAACACTAAGTAGATTTCATTTTCGCTAAGCAGCGTCACAATTCTTAAGCGTAATTAAAGGTACAGGAGGCTCAATAAGGCCCAAAAATAGCAATTAACAATAACAATTCCAGGTAAAAGCTGGTGCTCTACAGCAGCTCTACATAATAAAATATGATTGGAGTCAAGCCCAAAATTATAAGGTCAAACAATTAACATTTTGTATTACAAGAACTTGACATCTAGTATGCCATACAAATATCCTAGCGATTGAGCTAATAAAAAAACGGCCGAGTCGCCGGCTAAACTGCAACTCGTACACGCTTTGTGCATGATTTCAGTAGATACCTAATTGAAATCGCCAGTGAGGCTGATAACAGCTAAATAAGTTACTTTTACCGTGCGTGATTGGAAAACCAAAGACCTTTGTTTTGGATCAACGCATAACTTATCGCAGGCGTCTGCCTGTACAGTCCACACAAATCTACTGAATTTTAGCAAAATGAGCGTGACTTCCTGTGTGTTCATCTGGATCACTCTAACGTAGATTTCCACTAGGTGGAACTCGGCCAAGAAAGATATTTGCAGCCCATGGAATACCAGCAAAGAATATTGGCCCAGGAGATTCAGCGGCCCAAAAGTAAGGCTGCCAACCGTCATTGTGCGGGACGGTCCCGCAATAGCAGTACTAGTCCCGCATTCAAATACTGCATTGAAAACGTCCCGCAAAGCGTCAAATGCGTCCCGCTAGTCCCGCATTTCTTAGTCTCGAATGCTTACGAAACCTCGGCTCTACGGGCCTCGATTTCGCAAACTGCATTCTCGATCTGAAAAGTGTCACTTACAATTCATGGTACGTGATATACTATTCAAAATAATAGTAAAGGGCAGTAATTTTTTTTCAATGCCTACAAGCTGTATTTTATCTACGAAAATCTCTATAATGAAGTAACATTTTAACGATGAGTGTGGATAATATGCTACTTTATGCTAGTGAATAAAATAGTCCATAATCCATAGCAACTAACAAAATAAATACGTGCTACCGTGGCAACTAGTACAAAAAGAAGTAACATGATATTTATTTGAAATTTTGTATCCAATTTCAAAATTTTATATAACTAAATTTAGGTATTGCAAAAAAAAATGATATGCCACACGTGAATAAAGGGATTTTATCCATTCGGAGAAATTATCTCACTTGGCTTTGCCTCGTGAGCTAAAGTTTTCCCCTTTTGGATAAAATGCCCCTTTATTCAGTTCTACCATACATAACTATTATTATATATTTCTATATATTGCCCCCCCCCCCCCCCCCCCGCTTATAGTAACCATGTCCCGCATTGAGGCCTTCAATAGTTGGCAGCCTTACCCAAAAGTTCTCATGGAATCATATTCAGGCAACGTCGCCCAAGAACGTGCATGATGTAAACGCAGCAATGATGTCACAGCAATAAGAATGCCGCATTAAAGAAGCCTAATTACCAAATTAATTACAACAGAAACCTAATAATTCAAATGTGCTTACGCAATGATCGATAACGGGCCGAAGTAACGCGTGCAGTTCACAGTTTAAACATGCACAAGCGGTTGTTTCGTAAAAACAATCAAACATCGCCAATTTCAAGGCCTACTTAGAGGTCGGGGTCTATGCGTCTATGTGAAAGCTAGTGATGGGCTTATTTGAATGAAAAATAATCGGTTATCCGGTTATTGAAATAACCCATGTCACTCGGTTTTCGTTCCAAGTATTCGAATGAAAAATGACCTCATCCTGATACGTACTACGTGCCGTATCTCAGAACCTGCGAGTGATCGAAATTCTGTAAATAATACGTCATTCATAACTTATAACTAAGGCGCGGATCCTAGGTAAAATACCTTTTCTGACTAGTATAGGTATAGGATAAATAACTGTATATAAATCCATTTCATGAAAAATCTTATCATTTAATAGGAACTTGATCCTACCTATAATACCTATTTCAAGTTTTTTTAACCTAAACCCAGAAGTTATATCACCTGAAATAGGTTTAGTTTTTTCTGTTTTCTTATTACTTAGATTTATATATCCGTTAATTTTCAGTCCGCAGTTGTTACAATAGTCACAACGTGCATGCTAACCTTAATAGTTATTAAGGTACCAAGGACATTATGAGTAAAATAAGAGCCCAAGATTGTTAGTGTACTAACCGAGGGTCTTTGGCCCGAGGTGTGTACAACAATCGCGGGCTCTTAGCTCATAATGCCCGTGGTGCCTTCAAGGTTTTATGTCCTACCAATTTTCTTACCTAATTCATATTCATATTCAATTCATATAATTACTATGATATAGTATTTAAGATTGATCTAGTTAGCTGATCTAAGTTAGATTTGTGACATTAGCTGAGCTGTCATTAATTTTCATTGTGACAGTGGTGCATAATAAAGTTGTATCCATGGAAACAAATACTGTTAATTTTTCATAATAACCCTAGTGTTCTTATGAAGAAAATAATTGCCCTGGAGCGTTATTTTGTATCTAAGATACCTTAAAATAGAGTCATTAATTTCAATTAATGTACTGGTAGGACATAAATAATATTTTAACAGTAATAACAGCTAATAACATATTTGTTGTTAATATTTGTAATGGGGTTTCAGGAAGATTATGACCAACTGGAATACATCACACTCGAGTAAAATTATTGGTCTCGGATGGAGCAGCGTTTATGGTGAAGTATTGTTAACGATTTGAAATCATTTTACTCAGATTTAATCCACAATAATGTCCCACGGTCTAAAATTTAACTCGCATACATGTTTTTAAAATAGAGATAGTAATGCCATTTGAAGATACAGCAATGTGCATTTAGAAGGCTAAAACTAGTTTTCAACATAAATCGCTGAAACTTGTTTTAAAGGAACTTCTGGCAAACTAAGCAAAAATGCTTTTGAAAAATTAACTAATATTTTGAATAAATATCCAGCTTATGGGTTTATGAAAAACGTACTAAAACTTCAAATAATGAACAGCTGGACCTAAAGATAATATTGATTGGTTCATTTACAAATTTGTACCAATTACCTATTTCTGTAGAAGATAAACTTAGCTTTCCATGGCTGAAAAATATATTCACAGGTAAATAATACTCATTTACGCCAGAAAAAATTGAAATGTATTTTATTTGTTCTGCTAACAGTAGCAAATAAATTTAGTTTAATGTTTAGATCTCATTCTATTTTAATTTTCTTTAACCTATTTTAAGTACCTAGCCCTGGTTTTTAATAACCTATTTTAGGTACCTAAAAATAACTTTTTTACAACCTAAAATCCTAGCCTTACTCATAACCATAAGCAAGGCAGATTGTACTGAAAGCACCATTTGGGCGTCTCGCTCTACAGTTTTCTCCTTTGCTTCCTTGCCAGCTGAGGCTCGCGGTCGATTCGTCGTCATATGATATGAACATAAATCAAATTTTTGCCGCCTTTAACCCGGCCGATCGATAAAGATAAACGTTTTACCACTGTTTCTTATTGCGATTAGCAAGCAGTCCCGCATATTTCTTTCTTTCTACACTTCTTAATAAATACCTCTTAAATTCCAATACATAACACATAATGTACATATTATGTTTTGGTAATAGATCGGATGAATGTAGGAGTAATCGAGCTAATGCAGAATAGCGAGTCGTAAAACTCATACAAATACAACAATATATTATTAATAATTATTATATTATAATAAATCGCCAGCAATCGAAAACAATAAAGGTATATCCAGATATATTTCATTCATATCCACAATTACTTATTGCACAAACTCCTTAGAAGTCAAATAAAAATAGTGGTGTACCTAGGCGGGTTCTGGCGCAAAATTTGTCACTGCGCAGATCCTCTGCGCAGGTCTGCGCGGGGTTTTTGCGCAGGTTTGTCAAGGTCGTTGGCCTAGCCGGGGTCAAGGTCACGGGCATAGCCGGGGCCAAGGTCATTGACATCACCTAGGTCACGTGTTCCCACGATAAATTTTTGGGGTTAAAAGTCTAATTTTTACAAGGTTTCCACGATGAATTTTGGGGGCTAAACGTCTAATTTTGAAATTTTACAAGATTTCTACGCTTATCAAAATTTTCCCAGGCTCAACAGGATGTGAGCCACCGTCTGAGAATGCAAACTTGTTGAGACTTGCAGATGCAGGATGTTATTGTCTACCAATTGAACAATGAAGTCTTTGTTGTCTGGAGGAATTTTTGCTGACCTCCATTATCAGATAAACCAGATGTTATTGTCGGGAGCTTCAGACTTGTCCAGACATGTTTGAGAAATGTGCAAGACTGGTAAAAATTGAACAATGAAAACAATTGTTTGAGAAAAATCTGCACAACCGCTAAATTGAATGCAGCCTTTGTTTGAAAATTAAAACTTGTTTGAGGCTCTGGGTGAGACACACGAGTGACTGGGATCTGGTAGTTGATAATCTCTCGCATATTTTTATAGTTATTAACAGTCAGTTAGTAAACAGTATTTAACATAATACAAAAGTGTTGGAGTCTTAGAGACATTGAGAGAAATCCTCAATATTGTTTGTAAGCACCGAATGTAAATATTACGTGTTTTTTCCCGTACTTTATTAAATACGCAGTCTCTAAATTGAGCCGATAGTTATTTATTTCACTTTTTACTGTTGGATTTATGTACAGAAGACAGCACCCCTCACTTTAGCAATAAGCGAGTTCCTAAAGAAATATTATTATGCTGTAGAGATTTACAGATTACAGTTCGAAATGCATACTGAATTAAAAAATTTAAGATATTTCTATACACCTATTAGCAACAGTACCATTTAATTGCATATTGTTTTCTTTTACGTAAGACCCAAATTTTAGATTCGATTGTTTTAATATAGGTTCGAAAGCACTGCTGACAGACAGACAGACAGGCAGAAAACTTGTAATGCAGCTGCCAAACCGGGCCTTGTCAAATATCGAATAGCAATATATATTAGTAAAAAATACTCTTCAGTTAGCAGGTTAAAAGTTTGATGTAGTTTTAGCCAATCTTATGCACATATATATAATTCCAGCACTAAAACATGGTAGGAATCTAAAACACATAAGTACGGTGGAGTCTTAAACAGCAGAATTTTATAATATAAAACAGAGTGATAAAAGAACCGTGAGGGATCATATTTAACCACCCGAAAGTTTTCAGTTATCTTGAAACGTCTGCAACCTCCGCATACCAATCTCGCAAAAACAAACACCTTCTTTGTTCTTGTGTGTTAGCTCCTTGGCTTTAAGAATGTTATGGTAGTCTATTTACGAAATCCGGCGCCACAGCACTATATGTTTTAACTACATTTTTTATTAAGCATTACACTGTTTGTAAGCACCGAATGTAAATATTACGTGTTTTTTTCTGTACTTTATTAAATACTCAGTCTCGAAATTGAGTCGATAGTTATTTATTTCACTTTTTACTGTTGGATTTATGTACAGAAGACAGCATCCCTCACTTTAGCAATAAGCAAGTTCCTAAAGAAATATTATTATGCTGTAGAGATTTACAGGTTACAGTTCGGAGTAAACTGAGTTAAAAATTTTGGATATTTCTATACCGCTATTAGCAACAGTATCATTTAATTGCATATTGTTTTCTTTTACGTAAGACTCAAATTTTAGTTCCGATTGTTTTAACATAGGTTCGAAAGCACTGCTTAGATAGGTAGACAGCTAGACAGGTATACAGGTAGACAGCTAGACATGTAGACAGCTAGACAGATAGACAGGTAGACAGACAGGCAGGCAGGCAGGCAGGCAGGCAGGCAGGCAGACAGACATACTATTAACGAAGTAAGAAGAGGGAAGTTGGAAATTAATACTGAAACAGATCTTAATTTAGCGCTTTCAAAATTATTACTACAGAACATCAGGGGATCAATGGCCTCCATTATCAGTGTCTGAGAATTTGCAAAGATGAATAAATAGACCACTGGTCAACCTGATATGTTCCTGTAAAGGTTTTATGGGCACGACGGTGTAATAAAACGACAATTGTAAATATAATTGTATTTTATTTGTCTGATGTACATGTATAAAATTATTACAAATATATTATACACCAGTAAATTATTGTGGTAGAGGTGTCGTTGTCGTCTCTGTCTGGAGGGTATCACGATCTCCTCGTGCTGTTTCCGACATTGTCGAACTGGATTTATTCAATTATTCCTGCCTCTTTTAACTCTTCTATTATACTAACAATTTTATGAATTGCATTCGATATTCATAACGGGTGTTCATAAACAGTCGTCATCCCAGTTGCTTTGAAAAACAAAATGTTATGTCTTTGATTAATTCGTGCAACACAATGAAACGTAATGCAAACATTTAACAGATGGGGAGGCGGACATCACTATAAATCATATACGATTTTCTTCATACATTCACGTTCTAATCTCAAAATTTTTAAATGCTCCTCGATGGGCTCCATCACATTGTCATCAAACCAACTTCACCCGTCTGGAAGTCGTAGTTTTGTATTAGTTTTAAAGTCCGGATGTCCATCTAGAGTAACAGTGATATCCATACGATTGCAACCAAGCCATGGAAATAACTTTGAAAATTCATAGAAATACTTCTCGCAATATTTTTCCAAAGATGTGACGGCTTCCATGTTACAATCAGACTGCTACGATTTATTCGATAGACAATGATTTCTATGTTTATGCCCTCGTCGTGCAAGCTGCTGCCTACAATTTCTACATAACAGAGAGGGCGCAGTTTGGCAGTTTGATTACAGTGACTATTTAACACTATAACATATAAGCCAATCATATTGCAGACATTTGCTTTTTTCAACCAATAACAGCAGCATATCAGTGAATATTGGGCACCATGCAAAATATTCACAAAACAATGTACCTACTCAAAAACTAAACAGTCTTGTTGCGAAATATCGCTTAGCAACGATGTTCTGTCCTTAGTGATATCGCTAGGTTACGAAACGCTAAACCCCAACAAACTGTGTGGCTTGTTTTACAAATTTTAAAATGTTGTGTTTTGGAAGTATTCCGCTGAATTTAATTGAGAATGAATAATTATATTAATTGTTGGATTATTTTTCAATAAAGTTAACCGTTATGTATTAATATTGTTAAATATTCGTCCCAAATACCACTCGAAGTGGATATATATTTTTTAAATATTTTGCCATTTCCATAAAAATTATTGCAAATTTCACTCAACAAAATCACATTTAAATGTCACTCGCCTTCGGCTCGTGACATTTTTAATGTGATTTTTTATCGTGAAATTTAAACGCAATAATTTACATGGAAACGGCAAAATATTTGTCAAAATATATCCACTACTTGTGGTATTACCCTTGACTATATAATCACAGTGTGGCCATACGGTGGTCATGTTTTCTATTGGCTGAAGGCAAAAGGATTCCAAGTTATTGTCATTTTTAACAGTGTACAGAATGTTTAGTTACAAAAAGTTACTAATGTCAAAATAAGACACTGGCATTTTATAACTTGTCAAAAGTTTGAGTGGACGTATCACGTGATGAAATCCGCCATTAGTTTTCCCGCGGCTGTGAGTTTTCCAAATTATAGTTTGTTTCTACGGAAAAGAACCATATTTTGACGTTTTTCGCAAATTAGTTGTTTACGATATTCAGAACAGTATTAACATCAAACAAACCAGAACATTTAACAGAGAAATAAATATTTTATTTATATTGCTTAAATATTCGTAAGTAACTGCTCAATAGATTATTGCGGTGTACATTTGCAATTCCAGGTTAAACATGTATAGCAAGTAGTTTAGTGTCGGGAAAACTCCAGTATAGCCCCACTGGTACATTTTGACATTTACGGAATATGAACATAAAGGAACTGTTATGCCAGTGGTGAAACTAGATTTTAAGCTATAAATAAGAGAAATACTCATTGGGAAATTCAAATTCAATATTATTGTCGACAATTGGACTAACTGCTTGTTTTATGGTGATGCACAGGCATTTTTCTACTAAGCACACACAAATCTTAAACAGCAGCTAACTTAAATTCGCACCTTGACGGTAGTCAAGATTGGGTCTGGCATGAGACTTCCGTGTTTTACCTCCATTGTCCGAACATTTGTAGAACCTCCGACAAACTGAGAATCACATTATCACGCGCATGCGCCTAAGCACCAATGGGCTATATTGGGGTTTAGCCCATGTATCTATCTAATATAATTTAGATGTTAATAAAGCATATTAAATTACCGAGAAGATTTTTACAAATGATGCTACCTATATCATTTGTGTTTTGGATTTGAACTTTCCAATTTCCATCAATTGTAATAAATTGAAGACACCGTATGACTCATATTTCTTCAACATTTAAACCCCTTTGTGGTATTTTATTGTATTTGAGAGATCAGTTATTTTGAATAACATTATTCACTTCAGCAAATGAATAATTGTCAAATTTTATTTTGACTTTAGTAATTTTTTGTTACCAAATGTCGCTTACACCGTTAAAAAAATTCTATTTTTTTATTACATCACCATGGTTTTTCGCAAAATCTGATTTTGACATTGGATTCAAAAGTACCAGCCAACAATTGTATGGCCACACTGTGATTATATAGTCACTGTAGTTTGATTTGCAACTCCAGATGTCCATCTAGCATAACGGTAATATTCATACGATCGCAACCAAACCATGCAAATAACTTTGAAAATTCATAGAAATACTTGTAGTTAATGACATCCATTATCAGTGTCTATAAATTTGGTAGACAGACAGACAGGCAGACCGACAGGCAGGCAGACAGACAGACAGACAGACAGACAGACAGACAGACAGACAGACAGACAGGTAGGCAGACAGACAGGTAGGCAGACAGACAGGTAGGCAGACAGACAGACAGGCAGGCAGACAGATAGGTAGGCGGAAAGGTAGACAGACAGACAGGCAGGCAAGCAGGCAGGCAGGCAGACAGGCAGGCAAGCAGGCAGGTAGGCAGGCAGACAGACAGACAGACAGACAGACAGACAGGTAGGCAGACGGACAGGCAGGCAGGTATTCTTAACACCATTTATTGTACAGATTGTGAGCAGTAATAGAAATAGGAGTGAGAGAGATGCCTGTACCAGTTAAGTATAAGTGTCCAAAATGTAAAGGGGAAACCGATCAAGAAGGACGAAAATATATTGCTTGCACATTGCACGAACATATGAAAGAAAACAGTGGTGGTAAACATTATCCTCAATCATATTTCAGACAATTCTAGCGAATAACTGAACTCATCTTGGTGGACGCTATCGTCATGAATTTGATTCTTATATATACATCTAACAATTCTGATATCTATTATTTGATAAGAAACTGTTGACGTGTGAACTAGTTGGAATCTGTCAGTCTGTCTAACTGGCTGTTTACCTGTCTAGCTGCCTATCTGTCTATCTGTCTAGCTGTCTACCTGTTTAGCTGTCTAGCTGTCTATCTGTCTACCTGTCTAGCAGTCTAACTGTCTAGCTTGCTGTCTACCTGTCTGGCTGTGTACTGCTTACATACTTGTGACAATAATGAAAACGAATGTAGCAACAGAACTTATTAAAACTAAAAATATTATAAGACAGAAAGTTCGAGCTCGTAAGGAGAATAAGTTGGTGGATCAACAGCTCCTTGGTTATTTTTTTAAACCTGTTACAGGACAAATGCAAAGTGTTGCAAAAAAGATAAATAAAAAAGAGAATCCTCCATCATAATTTAAGCCTTTCAAATTGAAAAAGAAAGAGAAGGTTAAATACAATTATGATGATGATAAATATAATCTTAAAAGAAAAACTAAATACGATTATGACGCGGATGATAATGATGATAAGGCCCGGTTTGGCAGCTGCATTACAAGTTTTCTGCCTGTCTGTCTGTCTGTCAGCAGTGCTTTCGAACCTATATTAAAACAATCGAATCTAAAATTTGGGTCTTACGTAAAAGAAAACAATATGCAATCAAATGGTACTGTTGCTAATAACTGTATAGAAATATCCTAAATGTTTTAACTCAGTATGCATTCCGAACTGTAACCTGTAAATCTCTACAGCATAATAATATTTCTTTAGGAACTTGCTTATCGCTAAGGTGAGGGATGCTGTCTTCTGTACATAAATCCAACAGTAAAAAGTGAAATAAATAACTATCGGCTCAATTTAGAGACTGTGTATTTAATAAAGTACGGGAAAAACACGTAATATTTACATTCGGTGCTTACAAACAATATTGAGGATTTCTCTCAATGTCTCTAAGACTCCAACACTTTTGTATTATGTTAAATACTGTTTACTAACTGACTGTTAATAACTATCAAAATATGCGAGAGACTATCAACTACCAGATCCCAGTCACTCGTGTATCTCACCCACAGCCTCAAACAAGTTTTAATTTTCAAACAAAGGCTCCATTCAATTTAGCGGTTGTGCAGATTTTTCTCAAACAATTGTTTGTCTGGACAAGTCTGAAGCTCCAGACAATAACATCCGGTTTATCTGATAATGGAGGTCAGCAAAAATTCCTCCAGACAACAAAGACTTCATTGTCCAATTATTTTTTGCAATCGTGCAGATTTCTCAAACAATGGACGTCATTGTTCAATTGGTAGACAATAACATCCTGCATCTGCAAGTCTCAACAAGTTTGCATTCTCAGACGATGACTCACATCCTGTTGAGCCTGGGAAAATTTTGATAAGCGTAGAAATCTTGTAAAATTTCAAAATTAGACGTTTAGCCCCCAAAATTCATCGTGGAAACCTTGTAAAAATTATACTTTTAACCCCAAAAATTCATCGTGGGAGCACGTGACCTAGGTGAGGTCAATGACCTTGGCCCCGGCTAGGCCCGTAACCTTGACCACTGGCTAGACCCGCGACTTTGACCCCAGCGAGGCCAACTACCTTGACAAACCTGCGCAAAAACCCCGCGCAGACCTGCGCAGTGACACATTTTGTGCCAGAACTCGCCTAAGTACACTACTAAAAATAATTTATACAATTATTATAATTAACGATTAACTGAGTTCCTCTGCTATCTGCAAGTTACGATGCCGATGCAGATGACGCTGAACCGCGTAACCGGCAAACCGGCGAAATTGAAACGAATCGAGAGTCAAATTTTATTCGAATGATTATTCAAATAATCATTCGGTTATTAATATCATTCGAATGCAAATAATTCGGTTATGAAAATTGTCCGGTTATGCCCATCACTACGTGAAACATATCCCCACAACGCCGTGATTGGAGTTTCCCAAATCGGCCTCTCCCTCCAAGAGCTGGCGGAAGAAGAACGCCCGTGTTCCACAAATTATCTTCAGGTTCGCGCATTCAAAAATTCAAATTCCCTTATGGCAGCGCTCAGAAAAATAAAAATGCAAGCGTTGTATAATTAAATTCTAAAGGCGCAATCCATTAACGGAACGCCACAATAGAACGGGGCGTTACAATATGTTATTTCAACACACAATATTGTAAGAAAATTCTCAGCTGGCAGTCGGGGTTGGCCAGTTAGCACGGTGTTCGACAAGCGAATGACTGCCGATAACTCCTATGCAAACACCATAAATTTCAATTATAAAACAAAAGAACCGATAACTATTGTAGGAGGATGGTGTACATGCAGAAATTGCAAACAGTAAAGCGGTAATTACATCGTAATGCAGTACTTTGTCAATGGGACCATCTGTAAACGCAAGGCTGATCTCCAATTCACACTGCAACCTCAATGGGTAGTGATATCTCAAGCTCAAACCCCGGAAAGGAAAACTGGCGGCTAATGGAATACTGGCCCACGAAGTTCGGAAGCAAATCTGGGAGGACTCCCTGGATTTAGACATGCGTGTTCTAAGTGTTATACTTCAGATATCATTAATAATAAGATTAAAGAAGCTATAGAAAACCTTTATGAAAAACAATAGAAATAAGCAAACAAAAAAACAATACAGTTTGATTGATTGATTGATTGATTAAAAGCAGGGATTTAGGTGGGTTAGTAGTGAGCCCAGTTTTGCACTTCGACTCTATGGTCTTTTGTGCCCCCCTGACCCTATTAAAATAGATCTACACCTTCAACGAGTTGTAGGATGTTTTTTACGAGATGCTCGTGTGTGAGAGCTGCTCCGTGTGGAGTTCCCCCAAAAAGTTGCTGTCTTTTGCGGAGTAACGCTGGACAGTCGAAGATTATGTGTTAGGCTGTCTCCTCCTCTTCCTGACATAATCTACAGAGTATATCCCCTCTGTATATGCCTATTTTGTGTAGGTGTTTTCTCAGGTGGCAGTGTCCTGTGACTAGTCCTACCAGCCGTCTGTTCTGAGTTCGTCCTAGATGGAGGACGTCAGTTGTTAGTCTGCGAGAAGGCGTTCTAATTATTTCCTTCCCCAGTGTTGGTCCCTGTGTGGCATCCCAGCGAGAAGCGTGTTGTCTAGCGGTCCATTTTTCTATCGCTGTTCGGATACTTTGTTTGGGTATACCAAATACAGGTTCTGGGCCTATAAATGGGGTAGATGCACCAGCTTTTGCGAGGGCGTCTGCCGCTTCGTTTCCCTCTATCCCTGTGTGCCCTGGCACCCAAATGAGCTGAACAGTGTTCTTTTCAGATAGGAGTGTTAGGTGATTTAAGCATTCTCTTGTTAGCACAGAGCTTACACGAGGTGATTCAAGCGCTTTCAATGCCGCTTGACTGTCAGAAAGTATGCTTATGCGTTGTTGGGAATACCCGCGTTTTGCATTTTCCTGGACGCATTGCATTATGGCAAAGATTTCAGCTTGAAAGACTGTGGCTTTGGTCCCAAGAGATACACTAATGTCGTCTTTTGGTCTTACGCCATGTATTCCAGCACCCGTGCCCTCTGCTGTTCGGGATCTTGGGTCTAGTCATTGCGATTGCGATCGTACCTCACAGTGAAAGGTTTGTCAAAGGAATACTCTGGAAGGCTGTAGTCTGAGCCCATTTTTCAGATGGGGTTACCTTCGCCCACTTCCTGTATCCGTTTGTGTCCGCACCGTTCCTGGTTGGTGTTCCAGTTTCCGGTGGTTTTCATTTTGTATGCTCCAGGCTGATCTCCAATTCACACTGCAACCTCAATGGGTAGTGATATCTCAAGCTCAAACCCCGGAAAGGAAAACTGGCGGCTAATGGAATACTGGCCCACGAAGTTCGGAAGCAAATCTGGGAGGACTCCCTGGATTTAGACATGCGTGTTCTAAGTGTTATACTTCAGATATCATTAATAATAAGATTAAAGAAGCTATAGAAAACCTTTATGAAAAACAATAGAAATAAGCAAACAAAAAAACAATACAGTTTAATATAGTATGAGCAAAAAGTAACTCCATCAAAGATACCTTTGGAATTTTGAAGTCATGCATATTATAACACCAGAAAATTAGAAGCTATCATTTGACATTTGTTATTATGCAAGAATTTTTTGTCAATAATTTCTGAATAATTTATTTTAAAAATGTTACCAGAACATAAAATATGTATAATAGAAGCATATTCTCTAAATGGACAATAGTGATTGGCAGTATTCTGAACATGCTTGTTTAAATGAATTTAGAGAAAGATTTCCTAACGTTGAAATATTAGCAACGGACTTTTTTTATCAAGTACGACGTACTGTAGCTGCTTTCAGGGAAATTGGTAGTGTAGCATACAGACCAAGAAGTGGTAGATCACATGTGGGAACTGCGTAATAAATTGCAGATGTCTAAACTCGAATGCAAAACGAACCCTCTACATCAATCCGAAGGCTTGCACAAGAAGTGAATATGAGTTATGGTACAATTCTAAAAAAAAGATTTAAATATGCATCTATACAAACTACAAATGTATCAAAAGCGGTTACCTCCAAATTACAATAAGATAATTTTATACTGTAACTGGTTTTAAACAATAATGTTTTTGATTTAACTTTTTTCTGCTGAGTTGTGGTTTTACTTAAATGGCTACCTCAATTCACAAGTAATGCGCCTATGGAGCGCTGATAATCCCCATTTCTTTTGTGAAGCTTCTTTGCATTGCCGTAAAGTAGGCGTTTCAGTAGCGTGCTCTCGCCGGAGAATTATCGGACCAATATTTTTTGAAGATACAATAAATGCCTAAAGATATCAAAATAACATTCTTGAAGAATTTGTGAATCAGCTCCATGATGATGAAATTCGACAAGGATACTTGCAACAATATAACACATCTCCTATTGGCAACTGAATCCAAGCGGTACGCCACCATGCGGTAGAATTTTGAACTGTGTCAATGAGATCGAAATTTAAGCTCGCATTGAGCTAAATGGTTTAAGCTAATTATTTGTTGGCTTATTACAAAGTTACTAATGCGAGAAACGTCTTTATACTAGGGAATATTTATTCTGGCAACTTTCTCCTCTGACTCAGACCTACAACTACCCTGCTAATGACTATTTAAATTCTTTTACTTTTATTTTCGAGCGCAGCTGTAATACGTTGGTACATGCCTACATTTACCTTGCTTGTTCTTGTTTTTACTGGGTTTGTTCTTGCTGAAGTTCAGTGTCTTGCTTATATTTATTAATTTATTGTTTATATTTTTAATAACGGGATATCTTTAACGTAAAAATGGATCGTGAACGTGAGGGAGCTAGATTTTCTCCTATACCAAATACATCGAAACGGTTTTGTTGCGTGTATGGTTGTAAATCACTATCAAAACACGATACAACTGTGCGGTTCCATGTCTCCTAAAGAAGGAGAATTTGTAAAAATTAATAATCAGAAAGCAGATCGGCGAAAGGAATGGATTCGTTTACTTAGAATGGGGAAAAAAGTTACAGAAAGTATGCATGTCTGTTCTCTGCATTTTAAAAAAGAAGATTATATTCTTCCTGGTGAGTACAATACTTATTATCGTAATGATATAAATTAAAATTTATAATGCAAATCCAATAACACAAGACGTAAACGCAAAACAAATGTTAAAGTTTTGACAGTCCTTTTAGTTTTCCAATTACTTTGTAATGTTATAGACATAGCTGCAAAGAGAAGGCATCTGAAGAAAATTGCTGTTCCAAAATGCAATTTACCAAAATCTTCAATTGCGAATGCCGCGAAAGCAAAACCTTCAGATATGAATAATTTTATATTAAACCACAATTTTGTTTTTTTAACGTGTCTTAACTGTTCAGATACATTAAAGTTGCTACAGTGTGCTTACATCTACGACTTGCTCCAGCTTTACAGGAACACGTCATATTTTCAATTTTCCAACCGTTTGACTGACTTCTGCGGCGTGTAACGAACTTATTTATTTGTACTATTGATGACTAATACGTGACTATTAAAGTATAATTAGAACATCTTTAACAACCATAAGACTTAAAATTCCCCAATAGTTGCTGTGTGTAACAAATACTTACCTAGTAGAAATAGAAACTTTGTAAATAATGCAGCATGACTTAACAGCCATTGATGTACTCACGGCTAGTGAAATTATTTATTTCTATCAAAACAGCTCTATTAAAGTCCCATTTAAACATCTTTAATTAAAATGCATATCATGAAGACTTACAATTTCTCAATATTGTCCTGTAAAATTATTTAAGAAAATACTAGAAATCTGTTAAATGCAGCATTGGTATATTTACGCACTACTGATTAAATTATTTATTTATGGTAAAACAGCCCTATTAAAATCCCGTTTACACATCTTTAATTAAAGTGCATACCATGAAAGCTTAAAATATCCCAATATTATGCCCCTAAAAGTATTTAAACAAATACTAAAAAACATTTAAAATCAGCGTTTAAGTAGGGAAATACATAGGCTTTAAGAATCGTACCTACTTAGAGCGGCCATTTAACTAAGCTCCGCCTTCAGTTCACTTATAGCTGGAACCACGTTGGAATATCTACAGCAGTTCTTTGATGACCGATTAATTTCAAAAGCTCTTTGACCACCCAGATCTTATGATCTCACCCTTTTGGATTACTTTTTATTTCCACTTCTAAAAAATTCAGTATTTAAAACATCTGTAGGTATAGGCCATTCAGTAAACACAAAAACATTTAAATTTTCTTGAAGTTGGCATATACGTAAAATTTTTGTGCTAGGGATTCTGTATTTTGTTTTGCAAAGGTTTCCACACCTGCATAAAGGCTACTTTGAATTTATAAATGACAATTAATAAATGTCATTATTGCAGTGTCAAAGTAGATATTATTCTAGAAAATCTTGCCAGAACTTTTGTAAAATTTAATAAAAATACCTATTAATAAAAGCTACATCAATAGTATCCAACAGAGTGTTTGTTTAACATCCATAAAAGTAGTTATGACAGATGCTAATTAAATGTCACACTCTTAACCTATTTCTTTTAGTAACTTTTTGTAAGTACATTCCTAGACAAAATATGCATTTTGGGAGTACACTCGTGAAATTTTAGAAACCAAAGGCCACTTTGTGTTTTTATGTTTAGTGAACAGACTATACATACGATTTTTGAGCTAAAAGAATCACCGAGGCATGTAATTTAAAGCCCGATTCACATTTTTAGTACAAAGCACATGCCAGGCACGGGCACTGCACGGGCTCGGCGAGAGCAAGGATTTCTTCAAGCATTCACACTGCGGCGGGTTTCAGTCGTTCTTTAAGAGCTTTTACAATATGTTATCAACTTTAACATTAATAAAAAAATCTTTAATTTTAGACGAAGAAGATAAAGAGAACTTTGTAAAGTGATGTCAAAAAAGAAAACGACGTTTTGGGTACATAATATGCTAAAAAGTCATAACAAAGATGTAAAAAATCATACAATTCTTCATTTTTGTGTACATATTCTACTAGCATTTTACTCATCGCCGATGCAAAAGTTTGTCTCTGATGACACCTCATTATTTTGTTGATTTCGCCTATCGACTGCCCGGTTGAGTATTCACACAAAACTTTTTTTGCGAAACGGGCTCGGCACGTGCTCGGCAAATATTGTTCGAAAGAAAACCCGCGTGCAAGCGCCGTCGCTTGCCGAGCAGGTGACCGCCTAGTGTGAATGCCTCCCGACAAAATGCATAAGATTTCATGAGAAATAAATTTTGCCGAGCGCGTACCCTGCCCGTGCATGGCATGTGCCTTGCACTATAATGTGAATCGAG
This sequence comes from Agriotes lineatus, assembly GCA_940337035.1. NCBI lineage: Eukaryota > Metazoa > Arthropoda > Insecta > Coleoptera > Elateridae > Agriotes > Agriotes lineatus. The sequence goes on along the minus strand of OW679195.1, from coordinate 44,254,925 downwards.
CTTAATAATTCCAGAATTGTTGCAGAGTGTCTTCGAAAATATGAAACGCCGTGTGAGGTTATGCTTACAGGAAAAAGTAAGGCATTTTCAGAACCTCTTGGAAATGTGTATAGACTGTAGCACGGCCTTCTGGATTAGCGTGCCTGCCGACTCTTAGCGGCCTGTTCATTTGCAAGCTTTTCGAGTGATCCGCGTGGCGCTGTTACCCGGGGATTTGGAAGCATTAGCTCGGCGTTTAAACTGCAGAAGGCTGAGCTGACGCGGCGCATTCAACAAAATACTTTCGATTTTATCTTTTCGCACGCATAGAATACTTGATTTTTGCGCGCAAGCACAATTTACAAATTTTGACGTTTCTACGTACGCATTTTCGTTCATTGCAAATTTAGTTTGTTGCTTCTATGAAAATCCATTTTGTATGTTTTCGTACAAAAATGTAAAACTAACCTAATTTAACGTTTCAGTCACAGAACAATAATCTGACAGAGAAAAGCTAAGTTTCAAACCGGCTGGCGTGGTTCTGAACTTCAATCCCCGGATATGCCGAGTCACAACTTTGTAATGCTATTTGTCACAAATGAACAGGCCGCTGAGAGCCGGCAGGCAAGCTAATCCAGAAGACCGTGGACTGTAGAATGTTGAACATTTGGCGACTTTGAATTTGTTTACAGACTGAAATAAGGTTATGTTCACCTAACCTGTAATTTAAGTGGTGTCTCCATTAACACAAACGTTACGCTAATTTTATTTTATTAATTTTGTTCTAAATACTCTCCGTTGTAATTTTAATTTTCTCTTTATTAAATTTAGTAAGTTTCCTTACAAGACGGCATTGACAAGAATCAACAAGAATTAGATATAACTTTCTGGTGTTATAATACACATGACTTCAAAATTCCAAAGGTATCTTTGATGGAGTTACTTTTTGCTCATACTATAGAAATGTGGGAATATGAGTGGATTAAATCTAAAGAATATAAACAAGAATACAAACGAACTAATAAAGCATTTCCAGAGGAATTAAATCTTAGAAATGCATTCTTTGGTGGAAGAAAAATGTAACAAAATTAAGGGTAACTGGAAAGAAATTAAAATATATAGATATCTGTAGTTTATATTCAACAGTACAGTTTTATAACGATTATCCAATAGGTCATCCTATTAAAATGATCCAGAGTTGTATCTATATATATATATATATATATAAATGAATCCCTATTTCCCTTGGTCACGCCATAACTTGAAAACGACTTTACCGATTTTATTCATTTTTTTTAAGTTTTCTAATACTGCGTAGGAGGTTCTAACGGAATGAAAAATTAAGAAAATCCAAACGGAAAGCCGGAAAATTGGAAAAGATCGAAAGTGTGTTGTTTCTATTTGCAGTCACACCTGTGCTTAATGGTTTGAAGGGTTTCCCCATAATGTCATAATCGGAATCAAAAGCGGAAGAGATAAGACACTAATAGTTTATGTAATTCCAAATGCTTTACGTAAGTCGTCGCAGTCAGTCACTCAGACATTCAAATTTGGTTTGTGCACAAGTGATTGTGAAAACAATTCCGTGTCGTTTTATAGTGTCCGTTACAATGCCAAAGGCACGAATTAACATAGGTCGTCGAAGACAGTCAGCTGCGCGGGTATCTACTTTACGTGCGAACCGCAATGATTACCAGCGCGCTACGGATAATGAAAATGGTTGTAGCTATTAGCATGTTTTTAAAATGAAAGAAATCGAAAATTCGAATATCGGAAAAACGTTTGCTGAACCCGCTAATAGTATAGCAGGCAAATCAATGTTCGGGCAAAACAACGTCTGTCGGGTTCGCTACCCCTTAGAGGTTGAAATGGGGTAAATAAGCCTAAACATCGATATGGGTGTCGTTATTGAGTTTTTTTGGGACGTTGATTGCGAAAACGACATTTATTTTTAAGTCCAAGACGATGGACATGACATAGAATTAAAACTTTATTGTGGTTAAAAGGGGTTTCAGAGACAAATTATTTTTGGACAGAACAACGTTTGCCGGGAGGGGACGGGACGGGAAGGGACGGTGAGGGACAGGAAGGGACGGGGCGGGACGGGACGGGACTGAATTGGACGGGACGGGACGGGACGGGAAGAGATGGGATGGGACGGAGATGGGATGGGATAAGATGGAATGGGATGACAGAAAATAATTAGTCATTATTTAATACACAAATAACGAACCTCGCGCGTACGAAGTCGCGCGTTACCGCTAGAAAATGGCATACATTTTTAAGTCCAAGACCATGGACATGATATAAAATTAAAACTCTATATTGGTTAAACGGGGTTTCAGAGACAAATAATTTTTGGGCAAAACAACGTTTGCCGGGCCAGCTAGTGCGTTAATAAAATAAGCTACTTTACCACCTAAGAAGATATATCATCCTGCATTACCCGTAAAACATAAATCAAATAACGATAAATTGACTCTTACATTATGTGGACTACGCTCCAAAACAAAACAAGATAAATATGTTCATAGTTAGTTAGTATTAATTGTGGGGAGACTGATGTCAGGCAAGTAGGCCTTCATAGGTCATTTTGCCAACCCCGTGGACAAGGTCTAGGCATGCAGAGTACCAGGTACCTTAGTCATTCTTAGAATTTTTCCGAGACTAAGGGGTTCTAACCCTAGCAAGGGATCTTTTACATGCTGCACATCGTAGTAACATGAGACCACGGCTTTACATCACTTCCGAATGATGGCATTCTGTAGAGGTTTTCATTCGCATTTTTTTTATTTTTTAAAAACCTCACCGGGATCGGGGATCGAACTCTCGACCCTTAGGTCAATAGCCAGAATGCTTTACCACTGAGCGATAGAGCCCGGCTAAACATGATCATACTGCATTCCAAAGAATTATCAAAGGAACCTGGTGTACAAATGAAATACTAAAAGCTTTAGAAAATGGTTATAAAATAGTAACTATTGATGTAGTTTGGCATTTTGAAAGAAGATCAAATAATTTATTTAAAGGATGTGTAAACGATTTTATGAAAATAAAACGAGAGACCAGTGACTGGAAAGATCATTTTCAATCGGAAGAAGAATGAATATAAAAAGGCTGTAAGAGAAAATCTTACAATAAAATTAGGTAAAATACCTATATTCTGTTCACATCTTTTTTCATGAAGGTTGGCCATGACAGTTTCCCCAATTTAGCTGTGTAAAATGACTGTTTAATTTTGAATTAAACACATAAATTTTAATAACAAAATTTAAGAAATCCAGTCAGAAGTTCTAAATGTAATTCTGATTTCATAAACAAGCAGTTTTAATCTCCAGTTTCGCTTCATAATTTCGCCAGTTTAATTTAGATCTGTTTAATCTTGAATTAAACAGGCAAATTTCAGTTCACATTTACGAAATATTAAAAAACCAATACTGTTTCGCAAGCATCGAGTTTAAAGACCGGAGCAAACCTGCAACTTGGCATTTCACGCCGTAAACGATCTACTAAACCCAAGTTCACCGCTCTGGCTTGCAAACGCACACGGAAATACAATCAGCTTACAGTGCTGAATTGCTATTTCGTACCTTTAAACGCGCTCCAGTAATCTACACAATAATTGAACTTTGTTTTGTGACTTAGCTATGCTATTTTGTTTTGTATAAATTGACCATTTATTTTTATAAAATAAATCTGCATCTGATGTCTGATTCATTCACTACGTCGCTACCCTGCTACTAAGCCATAATATCATTGGGACGTGAGGCTGCGTCCCCCAGGGTAGTTTACTGTCGTCCCTTTAAGTGCCATTGACTACATTGGCTTAAAACATAAATGCAGTCTCATTTATGTGCTTAAAAATAGAGATAGAACCAGCGCAAAGTAACGGAAACCTTATCAGCCTCCAGGCCATTCTGTTCAGAAATAGTAAAATATTTTAACTGTGGTTGCAAATATGATCCTTATAATTACTCACAAAATATTACCACTTTTAATAAAATATATACTGGAATTGTTCGAAATGTATTTAAAAATGCATTTTTAATTAAATACAATAATACTCGTAATTTACTTACCGTTGACTTTTTATTCTGTACAAATTTTTTTCTTGCATTTTCGTCGAGTACTTGAAACAATAAAGAAGCCAACCTGCGATCGATTACTAATAATCTATGGCAGTATAATCGCAGATCAACCCCCTTATCATTTATACACCACGGTAGCTCAGAAATGTACTTACTCACGGTAATGGCCTAGCTAGCTTCAAAGTCGATGGCCTTAGGTCGCAGATTTCTATCATCAGCTGATCGGCTGCAAGCTCTTTTAATAATAGTAAAAAACACAGAGCGCCAGAAATCACAGATTTCGAGAAATAAATAAAATAGTAGCAAACATTTAAGTTTATTTAATCAACAGGTCATAATTGGTTGCAACATCTGTATTACGTCGGTAAATTGTTTATCGCAAAGTTAAAATATTGTAAGTAATACGGTATAATATCAATGCTGAAAATGCAGCACGCACACAAAAAATAAGCGAACCTCTTTTAGGCGCTTGGGTTGAATGTGATTGCAATTCAATGAAGGGATAAGCTTACCACTGTCATAGTTTTAACCGTTATCTCGGTAATGATAATAAAATGGCGTGAGAGCACTTTTTACAAAATTCTTAATATGTATTCAATTAGCAAAACTATAGATTTGTGAATTATAAATTTGGGAACAATTAATACATTATGTTTTAAATTTGTAAAACATCGGTTTATGAATCTTTAATACATTACGTTTTAGATTTGTATAGCGTAGTTTAAATTTGCAAATTGTAAATCGGAACAATTAATACATTAAGTTTTCAATTTATAAAGCGTAACTTAAATTTGTAATCAATTAATACATTACATGTTAGCGGATTTTAAATTTGTAAAGTATAACTCTGAAGCGTCGTTAAGATCGATTCAACCAGTAAATGGGTGAACGTGGTTATCAACAAAAGTTGAAACACTAACCTGGGTGGTGATAAAAAAACGTTGTCCAGGATTAGCTTAGTGTAAGCCGACAGCAATCTCGAACTCGTGGCCGAATTTGATAATGGAATTGACGCTCATGGTTAGAATCTGGCAAGTTCAGGATAACATTCCAGCACGAGTTGCGGGCCCAAGCTATTAATTATGGTGTCAATTATGACATCAGACCTGGCGTCGATCAGGAAACCCAAATAAGAAGTCGCCCAAAAACGGCGTTCACAAGTGGCGTTTAAGAGTGACGTTGAAAAATTACGTCAAATAATAACGTCAAAGAAAGAGCTAATAAAAAAACGAGAAATTAACAAAATGAATAACAAGCAATTAGCGTAAATATACCTGATTTTAATTATCAGCTCACAAGCGAAGTTAATTATAAATTGGTACCGTAGCACGTGAGGAGAGTCTTCGTAGAAGCAAGTTACTTCAAACGAATGCAAAAATCAAATGGCCCAAAATAACGGAATCGCGGTTCGCTGGCTCAAAGCGATAACAAATGAATTTCGGAAAAACCAAATCCAGCGCCTTTGCGCGGACAAGAGTTGATATCGTTCGAAATACAGCGAATAATAATTCACGTGGGAATATACAGGCTGGCCCGGAAAAGAATAAATGGAGAAACAAATAGCTAGAGCTAAAGATTTGTTTCATACTCAGTCTTAGATGTTTTTTCATGCCTCACTCACCGCCTAGATACACAAATAAAAATACTGTCTCGTATCTTTACACCTCGAAGATTAGTGCAAAATTAAAATTACAGTTTGCGAGAATTGAGATGAATGCTGAATACGTTTTCGATATTCTGCAATTTCTCGGAATCACCCTGTACTCAGAATTATATCTGGGGTAATTCTAGCAGACTTGAATGTATCCAATACCTCATCCATGCAGAATACCACTACTACACGTATCTTAGCGACGCCCCAAAGCTGAGCATTCATATTGAGAAATTCCATCGAAAACCGAGCGACAAGCTCCCAAAACATTACAAATCAGGTTAGTTTCTATTTAAAATCGCAATACGAAGTAAGAAGCAATTGCAACATCGTGGGCAGTTGTTTTCAGGCCCAAGATGGGGAACTTCCTGCAACCAGCACGAAGGCATTGCGTCATTTGCTGACACAGCGAATCGCTTAATTTAAAGGTGACGAGGCGTCGTTCGTAGTATAGCACTTTCAGCTCATTTAAAGAATGGACAGCTTCGCCTTTGGTGTATTTGTGCACGAAATTTAAATAAATTTCGAGCTATCGGAGTTTGACTTTGCTTCGACAGCTGAACATTAGCGCACTATTTAAGGTGCTTTCATGCATGTAGCGTATAGCCTTTTTATTGTGTATTTTTACATTATTTTTATGTAATAACGCGAGTAGAAACACTTTCGCTCGTAGATAATTAAAGCATTGTGACAGGTTCACTGTATGTTTGGACGTCGTTCAATCTTGTTGATTTTAGGGCCGGTTCTATAAACAAAGGATAAAATTATCCGGGGAATAAACACCCTAGAAACGATTGTTGTAACAAATAAAACTGACAATTATACTTCGGATAGCTTATTCTAAGTATATACTTGCATTGTAGAACCGGCACTAATGCACACGTTTTTTCTTGTATTTGTGTTTGTCTTACAGATGATATATCTTTTATGTAAACTGTTGTGTTTTTATTGCTGGCAGTGTTTGCATGCACAATTTCAGCATTACAGGTGACAACGAGCAAAACCAGCCGCACTGACGATGTTAATAGAGTTTTATGTCCCTACGACTGTTTAAGCTAGCGAACCCAATATAACTTAATAGTACAGTAGAGTATAGGGCTAAGTAAATGTACTGTTACAATATGGTGCCTATCATAAGGGCTGTTTAAAAGCACCGTTACATACTTGACCCCAAAAAAGTGAGCCGTAATTTTATACATTATCACCCTAGATTTGATGAAACGGCCCTATTGTATTATATGGTCATTTCGAATGAAAAATATGTGAAAATGTTTTTGAAAATCGTTGTAACAACATATTAGAAGATCAAAAACCAGTCATCAACAGTTTTCTTTTAACTCAATTTAAATTGGTAATTTCCAATTTTTCAGTAGTTGGATCAACTTCACTGAGATGGGGCTCATAGGCCCACATGGTTAAGGTCACTAAATACATATAAAGGTACCGCCATTTCATTCCAAGATTTTCTTCCCCCAAATTAAAAAGGACAGAACATTGTAAGAAAGTGAGAGTGAGACAATTGATAGCTTTACCCATATATTTATACCACTATATTGCTAGCAGCTATGAGTGGGGAGGTCACGAAGTAAGTGAGACAGACAACCAACTCTTCAATGTATATGGTGAGCCATTGGAGCCACAAATCAAGGACCATGTGATTTAGCAAAAATAAATTTCATTTGTTTTGTTTAAAATGCATAAAGTTTAAAATCAGCAAAAATCATGTATTACTCCATGATTTGTGGATTCAAAACAAATCGCCTACATGTCCCAACTCTTGCATCTATAGGGACTCTATACATGGTAGCCTGTAACTTTAAATGACTGACTTAATAACTTCTGTGTCAGCAAACAAATTACACAGAACACATAATAGAGAAAGTAAATTACCTAATATTTATATCTCTAAAAGGTAAAGGTTCAGGGTCATTTCAATTGCATCCCTCTTCAGAGAACGGAAATTATAGGATGAGTGAGAAAAAGGAAAGCTTAATCAGAGCAGACGGCCACGGGAATCGAACCCGAGACCTCCCGAATGCTAAGCAGACGTGGTAACCACTAGTCTACAGAGCTCAATTAAATATCGCTTGAAATGTATTACTATATTAATACAGTGACCTGTTTTTACCTATTATTTAAATTATTTGAAACAAAGTGTGTTAGAGAATTAACTACCCTAACCCCTGAGAAGGCCAGCGTGGCTCTGATGGTTAGAGCATCGGACTGCGGCGCGGAAGTCTGGAGTTCAAATCCCAGATCGATGCCTGGCGGGCGGCCTACCCAGTCGCTTTAAATAATTGGGAACCTGCGTTCGAAAGAACAAGGGGTAATAATGCGGTTGTCTAATGCGTGGTGCTCACCACATCACCACGTGTCATGAATTTGACACGCGACAGCCGGGTGTGAGAGCGAGGATACGGAAGCTCTAACCTTCCGCCTTGCAGGCCAAGCTCCTTCATGGGGTGTTAGTGCCTCACCATTATTATTATTAACCCCTGAGAAAGAAGACTTGCTGGATGCAGCTGGCTATTCTTGCCGTAATCTATACCTTTTCAAGTCCAAATTGAGACTAATCAATGAGAATTAACAATTTCAAATCGCAATTACACAATTTCAAATTGAAAATAAACAATTTCAAATTGGTACTAAACAAATTCAATTTGGGAATTAACAATTTCTAAATGGGATAGTCAATTTCAAATTCAGAGTAAACAAAACCAAGTTGACACTAAACAATGTCTATTTGAGATATTTTGATTAACGAAATATTATTTTAATACAACTTAATACATGAAACTTTTACAAAACATTAAACATAATATAACTATTACAAATATCAACCACTTAATAGTAATTTATCTTCATCAGTGTCATTATAGACTATTAACCAAATTAATTTTAGTACCGTTACGAGCTTCATTACTGCACTGAGCGTGGTAATGAATATTACCGCACTCTTTTTATGAAAAAATACATTGAACCAGAATTTATTGATAAAGATAAAATATTGAACAATATGCGTGTGCTTATGGCACTTAACGAGACTCGTTTAATTGCCGCAAAACTCGGCTCATCGCCTATTTTTGACAATCAAACTTGTTTCGTTATGATGCTCATAATCAAACTTGTATCGTTAATATCTATAATGTAACTATACATTTTAAAAACGAAGATCTTTTGTATTTAGCCCAGCAGGTATAAATTTTTGGATGCTTACCACAAATTTTGCACAATTCGCAATAGTAATTTTTCTAACATTTTCATTAATTATGTCTTCTAATCTTTGAAGACGAAATTCTGTTTGGGTAAGATTATTCCTACCTTCTCCAACCAAAATCTGTGAAATCTGCCCTGATACACCAAATTTCAAGACTGAACATGTATTTTCAATAGGGTTTAACACTGAACTGTATGGACTTAATCTAAGTAACTGGTGATTTGCAAATTCATCCTCTTCAAAAACCTCTTTGATGGACGCATGACAAGGTGCATTATCAATTACCAAGATTGGTGATTGATACACATTGGTTGCATTTTGAAGACAATTTCGTACAAATTCATTAGCTTCTGGCTATCTGAATGGCCCTCTTCTAATTTCACAATGAATCAGTCTCATACTACCAATGCAACCAATAATATGAATACTGCCGAGACATATCGCCAGCGATCACCTTTTTGTGATCTTCCTTGTTTCCGTGAAATAAACAGATTGAGTTCACATAAGGTGTAAATAACAAAAAATATTCGACTTAGAAGCTGATATTCTAAGATTCGCTCCTGCTTATTCTCAAACCAAGATTTTAAGAAAATCAATCAAATTAATTAATATACAAGGTGTTTTTCAAATCGATTTTTAAAAACTAGCCAAGAGTAAACTAGTTTTATTAGAAGAGATAACAAAAAAAAAGTATTAAGAAAATTTGTTTAGAATTAAGAGTGATGGCAGACTCTCACTTTTCAGACAAATCGTCCTTCCTTGATTTTTTAAAATATTTTTTGGTTTTTTTATACCAACATACTTTTTATTGTAGCTGTAAGAGGCACTCTAACTGGTTCATGAACTAATATGTTAAAAAAAAATATTTGAGTGCCTCCTACAGCTACGATAAAAGGTATGTTGGTATAAAAAATAAAAGAAGATTTAAAAAATCAAAGTAGGCCAATTTGTCTGAAAATTGAGAGTCTACCATCTCTCTTAATTCCAAGCAACTTTTCTTAATACTTTTTTTTTGTTACCTCGTCTAATAAAGGTAGTTTACTCTTGGCCATTTTTTAAAAATAGATTTGAAAAACACCCTGTATATTAATTAATTTGATTGATATTCTCAAAATCTTGGTTTGAGAACAAGCAGAAGGGAATCCTAGAATATCAGCTTCTAAGTCGAATATTTTTTATTATTTACACCTTATGTGAACTCAATCCACGGACACACTGTATATTATTGCCATATTCTGCGCCTGATAGTCTAAGGGCCGGTTGCAGAAAGCAATGTTAAGTCTGGTGTTAGCCAACGTCGCGTCAAAGTGAACAAAATCGCATCAAATTTTGTTTACTAATGTATTAGTTACCATAAGCATTTGAGATTTGATTCGTTTTTGTTCACTTTGACGTCGCGTTAGCTAACACCAGACTTAACATTGCTTTCTGCAACCGGCCCTAACAGTTGCATTGTAACGCTTGCATCTGCATAAATTTATAAAACAAATATTAAAAATCTGGATACACGCACACGACTTCCTTTTACAGTGATCTTATAATTAGCTAAAAATTTGATTTTTAATTTTTAAGCATTTCTCAAAAATTTTAAAAAATTGCAAATCCTACAAAAACCGTACAAAATAGAGCGTTAGTTCAAGAGACAAATTTTTTCTAAAATTCTAAATTGAATTCAAAAATGTAATAATATACCGAGTGTTGTATTTAAAAGAGGAGTTAATAAAAAAATAGAAAAAAAAACCAAAAAAAATTGTATTTATTACATTACGTCATAAAATATATATACAGGGTGTAGAAATGCTTTACGCACCATAGGGATTTCAATGGTAATTTCTTCATATGAAAATATTTGTTTCCCTAATTATTTTAGAGCAAACTTGTATGGAAGTTTTTTGTAGAGAAAAAAAATCTGTATCCATTTATGCCAGCTTTGTCATTTTACATTTCGGAAAACCGAAAATTTAAAGAAAAAAATTACCATTTTTAGACAAATCACTGGTGCCTTGAAATTACTAAATCATCTCAAAGCATCAACAAATTAGTTTGCTGTTTATTTGTTTGAATCTGTCAAATGTAACGGCAACCAAATAAACAGCAAACTAATTTGTTGATGCTTTGAGATGATTTAGTAATTTCAAGGCACTGCTGATTTGTCTAAAAATGGTATTTTATTTCTTTAAATTTTCGGTTTTCCGAAATGTAAAATGACAAATTCTGGCTTAAATGGATACAGAATTTTTTTCTCTACAAAAAACTTCAATACAAGTTTGCTCTAAAATAATTAGGGAAGCAAATATTTTCATATGAAGAAATTACCATTGAAATCCCTATGGTGCGTAAAGCATTTCTACACCCTGTATATATATAAAAGCTTTTGTTTTATAGTATACTTATATTAACATATTTTATTGCACTATCCTCGAATATCAACTAGAGAATTAACAAAATCATATTCATAAAATTAAAAAATAATAAAATTATAAAAAAACTATTTCACAAAAAAAGAGGAATCACAAATAAGGTTAATTAATAGTTCTTTGAGTCTCTTCGGAACGTTTAAAAATGTTTGGCAACGATTTGGCATACTTTGTATGCAATGTGCTATCAACATTTGGGGAAAAATTCAAAATTACATTAAATCACTATAAATAAATTGTTATAGACCAAGAATATATATGCACAATGCACATGACTTATAAAAATATTAATATACATTCTGAACCAGTAAAAAGAAAAACACAATCATACATCCTACTTTACAAAATAGATTTAAGTTGGTTCTTGAAAGAGTCGAGGGAACCATGAAATACTTCTTGTTTTTCGTTAATAAGTTTTAATGTTCTATCGATAGGTAAATGTTTCTCATAGTTCCTCGTGTGGATTTTAATAAAGAAGACGTGGTTATGTCTGAGTATTCTGTTAGGAACATTAAAAGTAATTAACTGCAACAAATCTGCGCAGATCAGCAATCCATTGATCAATCTGAACACGAAGCATAAGTCATTGGTAGTACGACAAACTTTTAGAGTTTGCATATTAAGGATATTTAGAATATCAGTGTAGTTATGATCTACGATGGTATATTGTAACTTGAAAGAACAATCTCGCAAAAATGTATGTTGTATTTGTTCTAGGGAAATACTATGCACTTCATAATAAGGAGACCAGATGATTGAGGCATATTCTAAGTGAGGCACCACCAGAGACATATATACTCGTTTAGTTGACTCAATAGACAGCTCCCCACAGTTTTTCAGCACGTATCCTAGTAATTTGTTTGCCTTAAATAAAACGTTATTAATGTGATCTATAAAGGTCATCTGTTCGTTAACAACCACACCAAGATCTTTCACTAAAGTCACTGGCTGAAGCTCACGGTTTTTGATAGAATATGACACATTGAATTTTTTGTGCACTTTGTAGAAACTGATAAAACAGCACTTATCAATGCTGAAATTTAAACTGTTCTCTTTGCACCAACCCACCAAACTGTTTAGGTCGTCCTGCAAAAGCTCTTGATCCTTGATTGAATTTATAGGTAGATAGATTTTTAAGTCGTCAGCAAATAACAAGTACTTGCAGTGTTTAATACAACTGCTAATATCATTGATGAAGAGATTAAATAATAATAGTGATAGGTGTGCACCTTGAGGAACACCAGACTTTACGCTAATTTCCTCAGACACAAATGGTCCTAACTTAACCCCCTGCTTAGGGTCTAGCAGAAAACTGGTTAACCATCTTAAGAGGCCATCATTAACATTTGGATATTACCCTATCAAAAGCTTTTGACAGATCGGTGTATATTGAATCGACTTGAGAATTGTTCTCCAATGCATTTAAAATTGCTGTTTCATAAAGAACCAAATTTGTTACAGTGGATTTATTTGGCATAAAACCATGTTGACTGTCATCAATAATTTCCTTACAGGAAAAAGCAATTTGGCTATAAACTAAGCTATCTAGTAGTTTAGCGATACTGGATTGGATTGATATACCTCTATAATTCTTAACATCGTCTTTTTTACCAGATTTAAAAATTAGCATAATATAGCTATTTTTCCCTACATGGGGAACCACCCCTGAATTTAAGGAACAATTGAAAATTAAACTGAGAGGCTGTGTGATGGTGGTGACACATTTGTTTAGAAGTGCATTAGGCATTCCATCGGGCCCCACAGTGAGTTTATTTGGTAATTTCTTCATTTTTTCGAAAATTATGATTTGTGACAGTTCAGGACAAGATTATTTCAGTGTTCGAAATTACTAAATTATTTATTTTTGCCTCGGTCTTACTCTCTACATAAATAATGGAGAAATGATCGGCGAACAATTGATCAATTTGCTCACTACCATTACCCAGCCTTTCCCCCAAAAACATACTGTCTGGTAGATTACAGTTAGGACTTTTGTTCATAAATTTCCAAAAAGATTTTGGATCATCTTGTAGATTCTTATCGATCTGCTTTACATAGTTATTGACATATTTTTGACAAGATTTTACACCTTGTTAGCAAAGTTGCAAATTTATTATAGAAGGTATAATTCCCATGCAGTTTATAGTTTTTGTGAGCTAATTTTTTTTTGTTTAACCAGATATCTTAATTTGCTTGAAAACTATTTTGGGAAATTTGACGTTTTGAAGCGTTTTAAAGGTACAAACAATGTCACAGCTAATTTTAGGATTTCATAAAATTGACCAGTAGCTTTATTTACATCAGTGCAATCAAGGTATTGTGTCCAATTGATCGATGCTAGAAAATTATTTAAACTTACATAATCAGAGTTTTTAAAGTCATAGTAAAATTCACCATAATTAATAGATCTTTTGTCTTCAGCTTTTGATATAATGTGAAAAACATAAGATTCATGGTGACTAGAACTAGGAAATAGTGGATCTAAAGCTTTAGTAGCATTTAAGTTTGGAACATTAGAGAAAATTAGATCTAAAAATATATTTCTACAATAGGGTATGTTATTGATTTGATAAAAGTTCAAAAAGGCATAACCTTGCGCCAGTATGATCGAGCTGCTGCTGTGTCTTTCCATTTCCTTGTTCCAAGTTTTAATGGACTTAGTTTTATTTAAACCAAATTATGAAAAGAAATGCTTTTTATAGTGACCCAATCATGAAAGGTTACCAAAAATGCCATGACTTCAATTTTGGAAAATATTTTTAAAAATTGCACCAAGATATGCAAACGGTCCAGTTCATTTGTGGAGCAGTATATATGTAGTTTCAACCCCATACCTCTTTTCCTTTTTGAGATATTCTATCTACAGACACACAGACAGACCAATGAACAAAAACATGTTTTTTGGGTTCAGGGGACGTGAAGATCTGTTGAAAACGCAATTTCGATTTTTTAGGTTGAATCCAATACTTCCTTTATCGTAAAAGGAAGTAAAAATGTAATTAACTTATGCCTCACTTATTTAAGTGTTATCACGGGCTACACCTTGCCGACGCTCAAACAAGTGATAACAAACTCGGGCACGCTATGCGCAAAACTATGAAGAGTCAACCCTCGCGCCGTCTCCCACCTAGGATGTCGGAAGTGGCTGCTTTGAAAACACGACGCGACCAGTTTACTTGACTTGAGATTACCTGTCCTGATCAGTCCTGATCCTGCTCCCCCTGATCTTGAGTCCACGGACTTACCTTTATCCCAAAAACCTCTCCTGAAGCTAGATTAAGGGGGCAACTGTTCGCAGTGCCCGGCTCCTAGCTTATTATCCTGAAGATCTGACCTGAAACTAGATTGAGGCGGCGACTGTTCGCAATGCCCGGCTCCTGGCTTGCTCTTCGAGCATGTAAAAACAACCCACATTACAATCCGCCCCTATAATAATTCCAAAACTTTTTAATCGCAGGATTCCTAAGAAACAAAAATGATGGGGTAATAATGTTTATAAAATCAGATATAACACAGACATTTCAAGTACAAAGCCAAAGAATTCAGGGGTAACAATAACTAAAGTTAATTGTGAAATACACAATATTACTTACGTTATCACATTGTACAGATCACCAAACACAAGTACGCCGATGTTTATCCAAGACATAAACGATTTCTTTTGAACAAAATCATGATCACAATGTAAAAATATTTATAGGCGATACAAACTGTAACATTTTAGATGAGAGGCTAATGGCAATACACATAAATAACTACATATCCACTCTAGCCCTCCATGGATATAGACCATATATAAACGGAGTTACACGATTAGATACCTTAACATATATTGATCATATATTTATTCAAAAAAAGTTAAAAATAAAGGACTTTCATAATAAATGATGACCTTACAGATCATCATCCTATTATGCTACATATTACAGATAAAGAAAACCAACTTGAGAATGACTATTTTGAAGATACAGCCACCAAAATAGACTACAAAAAATTAAATCAAATTTTATCTCAAACAGACTGGCAAAATGCGTTACACATTAATGACCCAGAGCTAGCAACAAACATTTTTGTAGATGAGTGTTAATAATAGAAAAGTCAAAAATTGTAGCAACAAATAAGTGTATAAAAATAATAGCTATTAACAAATCTAGGAATGTTATGAGTATCATAACTGCCGCAGATGTTTTGAAATTCGAGCTCGTAGAGCGAGGCTTTTAAAACATCTGAGGCTGTTATGATTCATAACATCCGTGATTTGTTCAATAGTTTATCGGTTGCTGTGTGGTTATGGTTGCCATGTAGGGTAATATTCCTTTACCCTACAGATAAGTTATGACCTAGTTACCAGCCTACTTTTGTATATGTAAACAAAGGCTTAATATCCTGAAACCGGTAAAAAAATTAAAACCTTGGATTACATTAGGAATAGTTACGTCAATCAAACATCGTGACAAAATGAAAAAAACTTAATAAAAAATCATAATGTAACTAAGAAAATAGAATATAAGACGATTTCTGAGACTTTCACGGCCATTGTCATTAAGTAACAAACGACTTCCGGCATTGGACCGTGTCATGATTGAGATCGAAGAACTCAACGTTTCGCCCACTTTCGTAAGAGGCTTCATCAGGAGAAAAAAGCAAAAAAGCACGGTAACTCAACATGTGAACCACGTCAGAGGCGAAACTCGACTAACTAACGAAAGGAGAAAATACCGTGCTAGGGATATACAGTCTACCATCAATCGCCATCTTCATCAACGGCCACCCAAACCTCCAAAACCCGATCCTCCTGCAGTAATAGTCTTTCTTCCCTATATGCACCAACTCACTGACCGCATAGGAAAGTTTCTTCGAAAACAAAACATTAAAACAGTATTCAAACCCCCGAGCAAAATCTCACAGGTTCTTCGTTCATCTAAAGATAAATTAAACACTATGTCATCTAAAGGTGTTTATAGAGTCCCTTGCTCTTGTAATGCTGTATACATTGGTGAAACAGGTCGTACAGTAAAAACTCGCATCTCTGAGCACCAGCGCTGTCTCAAGTCAGGTCTCGTTTCATCATCGGCCATCGCCGAACACCAACGCGATACTGGTCATAAGATCCTTTTTGATGAAACTTCCATCATCTGCAAATCCCCATTCTTCTTTAGCAGAAAGATTCGCGAAGCCATTCAGATTTACAAACACCCTAACAATCTCAATCGGGACGAAGGCTTTCCCCTTCCTTCTATGTGGAAAGTGCTAACTTTTAAGCCCCGCCCACTGCCACTGAACCGCGACGGTATTTTCTGAACCGCGACGGCGCTTGCCTATAAATTCTCGCCTTTCTCCTTCCGTTAGTTAGTCGAGTTTCGCCTCTGACATGGTTCACACGTTGAGCTACCGTGCTCTTCTATCTCTTCCCTTGCAAAGAGTTTCGCCTCTGGCGTGGTTGACACGTTGAGTTACCGTGCTCTTTGCTTTTTTCCTTCTGATGAAGCCCTTACGAAAGTGGGCAAAACGTTGAGTTCTTCGATCTCAATCATGACACGGTCCAATCCCAAAAGTCGTTTGTTAGTTAGAATATAAGACTTACAGAAATAACTTAAACAAAATTATAACAAATACCAAAAATAATTATTAGTACTATCGGAAAGTATTTGAATAATAATTCGAATCAATTTTGACTCTCGATTCGTTTCGATTTCACCAGTTGGCGGTTTGCCGGATGGCGGTTCACCGTCATCTGCATCGGCATCGTAACTTGCAGATAGCAGAGAAACTCAGTTAATCGTTAATTATAATAACTGTATAAATGATTTTTATTTGATTTCTAAGGAGTTTAAACCATTGAGAATAGCTATATCAATACTAATCAAAAAGAAATTATAAATATGCGAATACAAAGTATCTATTGAATCTACCGGGTGACTATAAATGATTGAAATTTTTTTTCTTAGGTTGTCACTGTTTATGTTGTGGCACTGTAAGTCTATGTCAAATTCAATGTTCGCAGGTTTTGCGTCATTCTATGTCAAAACTGACGCAAAACCTAACCTGCTAACCTCGCATTTGACATAGACTTACAGTTCCACCAACATAAACAGTGCCAACCTAATAAAAAAAAATTCAATCATTTATAGTCACTCGGTATTTTTAGTTCCTAAAATTCTCTAGCAGTCACCCTTCCCTTTTCGCTTGCACATCATACCGGTATATTTTAGAATCCATCATTTATCTACGTTCAGCCTTCCGCGGTTCTAAGGACGCACACTTAAAATTTTCAACATCGAAATCCACTTCTTGTCCCGACTGCTCCGTTATTAAAAATTAAATATAAATCTTCTACGAAATTAGAAAATCTTATTTCGCTTTCTGTTTATCCCTTATTAGGCATAATCAACCGCGTTTCGAAGCAAAAATTTAGGCCGTTATAAATTAATACCAACACAGCTTCGGCAAATCTCATACTCAGCAGAACGTTATCTTTAATAGGAACGGCACCATAAATTTAACTCATCGACTGGGAGTCTGAAATGTCTTAATAACATCAACAAGCAGCCGCGGCCTCACTTGGGTCAATCAAGTACATACGTAGAAAAGGTTGGTTATATGAGTTATGAATGCCGTATTATTTACAGAATTTCGATCACTCGCAGGTCGCTGAGACGCGGCACGTAGTACGTATCAGGATGAGGTTATTTTTCATCCGAATACTTGGAACGAAAACCGAGTTCCACAGGTTATTTCAATAACCGGATAACCGGTTATTTTTGATTCGAATAAGTCCATCACTAGTTTATTGCACTTATTAACTTGAATACATTTTATAAATGAACAATAATATGTATAAATATGTACGTATGTAAAACAATAAACGAATTAATTTTTCTTTATGAGATAGCTAATTAGTTTTGGCTGAATTTTTTCTTGTGAGCTTTTTTGAAACTATAATGTATAATTTTGGTTGTTCATATCCACGAATTGATTATTTAATCGAGTATTTAGTCCACCGAGCTACTACTGTAGTTCACAAAATGTATTTTGGCCTTATGATTTTGCTCAGACAATTTTTAACTCAAGATTTTTTTTTTTTGCAAAATCCTTCAATAAACTAGCTTTCAGCTCAGGAAATTTGATCAATTTATCTCGTGACATTGCCAAAATGCATTATTAGATTACTGAAAAATTTGCTCAACTGTCAAATGTCCGTTTTCGTTCAATAACAGTGTTTGGATCAATATTTTAGCAACCATTCATTTATACCATGGTAAAAAATATTATTAACTACGCTCAGGAGATAAATGTCACTTTTCCCACTCATTTTGGGTGAGGCTTCATTATCTCACTAATTTTTCCAGTATCAATTTTCTACTTGTCAAAACAATTATGAAAAACATCAGACGGCTTTTGTCTCGTTGTGCAAATTTCCGATGTGCATGTTAATAATGTGGCGTCTGTCTCTGTGGTACTAGGAAAACATTGTTTTTTATTTTTAGAATTTGCCAAATCAAAAATTATTTGACCGTACATTATTCTCTTAGGCAAAATTTAATTGTTCAACATTGCTGCCTTAAAGCAAAATTGACTTGAACAAACTGCATAAAATTCCTTCCTTTAACAGGCACGGATTTTTGATTAATGACAATTTGTTCTCATCAATTTTGCTAGGCAACGGTTTCATAAAGAAACAAATTTTACCGACTATTCAACACTATAACATATAAGCCAATCACATTGCAGACATTTGCTTTTTTCAACCAATAATAGCAGTATATTACTGAATATTGGGCACCATGCAAAATATTCACAAAACAATGTACGTACTCACAAAATAAATAGCCTTGTTGAGAAGTATCGCTTAGCAACGATGTTCTGTCCTTAGTGATATCGCTAGGTTACGTACCACTAAACCCCAACAAACTGTGTAGCTTGTTTAAAAAAATTTTAAATGCTGTGTTTTGGAAGTATTCCGCTGAATTTAATTGAGAATGAATAATTATATTAATTGTTGGATTATTTTTCAATAAAGTTAATTGTTATGTAAATAGTCGTCCCAAATATCACTCGAAGTGGATATTTGATGTGATTTTGTATCGTGAAATTTAAACGCAATAATTTACATGTAAACGACAAAATATTTGTCAAAAATATATCCACTGCTTGCGGTATTACCCTTGAAAATCGTACGACACTCATTAATGACCAATAGAAAAATTAGTTCATGAGCTGTAACCAAGACAATAACAACATTTCTTGGAAATTTTTTGTAGGTAGACCAACCTAACTGTGAGGGTTTGTGTCGTTACAATTTTCTTACCGAATCTGCATTCGAGCATCAATTCATATCTGGAAATTATTTTTCGTGCATTCCAAAAACGTCCTAATTTGCCCTCGTGTAGATGTTGGTAAGCACTCAAAAACATTTTCGGGAAGAATTAATACTCTTATGAGATTATATGTGATAAAATAGATATAATCTGTTCACGACCTTTTTTGGACAGAGTTGGCTAAGATTTTTTCTTTTCATGTTGGACTAACTGATTCGGTGATGTAGCAGATGCAACTTTTTTTTCTGTCAGTGTCTGTTAGACATTTTCTTGCCACCACATTGCCAGATTTATTATTTTAATGTAGAAAGCAGATAACGTTATGTATATCGTAACACGGTTTATTTTATCCTAAAATACTAATCTTTTTAAAAAATAGGAAAAATGGTTATTAATGACACTTGCAACAGCAGGTGGTGGTATCACTAGTAAGTTAAAAACTCAATACTGTATCGTTGGTAGCACTGTCAGGTTATGTTAAATTTAAGATTTTTAGGTTAAGTTTTCCGTCAGTTTGTGTCAAATAACAAACAAAGCCTAACCTACTAACATCGAATTTGACATAGACTGACAATACACTTCAGTGCTGTCAACATATGATTAAATGCTAATAAAGTATCGTTATGTTATTTTTCTTAACACTAGTGCTGTTAAATGCATCTTAACGCAAATCGTTACTAAGGATTTATCATCATAATAACATAATAGGATAATATAATGGTAATTTAAGATGCAAGTAACGTTATCAAGCTTTTTACATTACGAGAGAATAGTTTGAATGAACGTGCGATGTTAGGAGTGAGTTCTTTAAAATTCTCGAGTAATGTAGAAAGCAGATAACGTTACGTATATCGTAACACGGTTTATTTTATCCTAAAATACTAATCTTTTTCAAAAAGTAGAAAAAATTGTTATTAATGACACTTACAACAGCGAGACATATATCTGCTGTGGCCGTGGTGGTATCACTAGTAAGATAAACACCATAAGTCACTCAATACTGTATTGTTGGTAGCGCTGTTATGCTATGTCAAATTTGAGATTAGCAGGTTAAGTTTTGTGTTAGTTTGTGTCAAATAACAAACAAAACCTAACCTACTAACATCGAATTTGACATAGACTGACAGTGACACTAACAATACACGCCAGTACTGCCAACATGTGATTAAATGCTAATAAAGTATGGGTATGTTATTTTTCTTAACAACACTAGTGCTGTTAAATGCATCTTAACGCAACCCATTAAGGAGTTATTATCATAGTAACATAATAGGATAAAATAATAGCTATTAACATATCTAGGAATGTTATGAGTATTATAACTGCCGCAGATGTTTTGAAATCCGAGCTCGTAGAGTGAGGATTTTAAAACATCTAAAGCTGTTATGATTCATAACATCTGTGATTTGTTTAATAGTTTATCGGTTGCTATATGGTTATGGTTGCCATGTAGTTACCAGCCTACTTTTGTATATGTAAACAAAGGCTTAATATCCTGAAACCGATAAAAATAATTTTAATTTCTGTCAAAGGAAAAGTCAAAATGCCCAAAATAATTTTGTTACAACAAAAAATTTCCATTAAACGATGCTACTTCCAATTTAAAAAGGACAGACCAAATTTAAAAGAACTCGAGTCGATGTGGAGACTAGAGAATATATTTGCTGTACGCTAAAAAATTAGATTTTGGAAAAAAAAAACAATCCAGCGTATGTATAATAATTTACTACCTACCTACTTATTACAATTTTAGTGTTGAAATGTTAAGTGGCAGATGTGAAAATCAACATGAAGTACCTATAATCAGCAAGCGATCCATTTGACAAGATATTGAAATTTTTCACATTTTAATTTCTATAAGACCAATATTGCTCAATTGCTTTACTAAATTTATTTGGCATCAGTTTGTGACGTCTTTATCCTTCTAACACCAGCAAGCAAGCAAGCATGCAGCAAGCATGTAAAATAAAGTGGCATATTCATAGCATGTACACAATTCTTATCCAAATTGCAATAAACATTCATGTTGAATGCTTTTCTTATGCATTATTTCTCATTTTCGTGTCTGTCGTCAATTGTCAAATCATTTCAATTTTTCATCCTTAATTTAAACAGAGATCCGGCAACAATGTGCCTATTCAGAAAATAATAACCTTAAACTGAAAACAACCTAATCTAACACAAAAAGTGTCAATTTCCATTAGGGAGTTTAGTTGCCACAGAGGTACTGCCAACAAAATTACTAGATGGTCATAGCCTCACCTGACCCAAAACGATCGTGAACGACATATAGGGTCTTATGATTTTACTGTTCAAAATAGGGAGAACCAGCAAGCAATGACAATAGCAACCAGTGTAATGTAGTGACTAATAACTAAGGCCCGGATTTGTAGGTTTTATCCTTTTTCATACTAATTTAGGCACTGATGTGAGACTTACAGATGACAAGAATTATGAAAAAATACATCTTTTGAGCTATACTTGTTTTTGCCTAAATGCCTAAATAACCAAAATTTCTTTGTAACGACCTAAATATCCTAAATAAAACCTAAATTGCATTTTTATACAACCAAAATTAGGCTAATTCAAAAATTTACAAATATTAAGGTTATTTTACAAATTTGAAATTAAAATTACCGTACCTTGCCAGACGCCGTACATTATACGTATATGATTCATTTGACATGTCTTGCACATGCCAGAGCTGTGCGGTATTCGAGTACAAGTACTCAGTAACTATACTCTGAGTAGTTTTAGTATACTCGGTACTCAGTCCACGAGTACATTTTTTAAAATGTACTTGTACTTGTATTTGACGCATTTTCGTGTACTCGAGTACAGTTACGTGTACTCGAATACATTTACGTGTCCTCGAGTACATATCCTTGTACTCGAATTTTCGGGTACTCGAGTACATTGCACTGCGCAATAAGTACCTACATCTTTACCCAATTTCAGACATGCGGCCGCCAGTTGCCATAAAAAGCTTATTCTCTGAATGTAATTTTTTGGCAGTGGTCTATTATGATATGTTTTTTATGGGACTTTTTCCGCTGTCTAGGGTGTATATCACATGACGTTTCGGAAGTTTTTGATCTACTCCCGTCTTCAGGTGTTCCTAGTTAGTCCTGAGAAGGACTGATATTGTACGTCTTTATCCGACACAAACAAAGGTATATCGAAAACCAATCCACAAGTGAAGATACCTACACTACGA
Organism: Agriotes lineatus; assembly: GCA_940337035.1. Taxonomy (NCBI): domain Eukaryota; kingdom Metazoa; phylum Arthropoda; class Insecta; order Coleoptera; family Elateridae; genus Agriotes; species Agriotes lineatus. The sequence continues at coordinate 44,232,038 of OW679195.1, read as the reverse complement.
TTCTAACCCTTATGTGGCGGCAAAAATAATACAACGTACATGGCGGGAGGTGGTACCTGGGTACCACTGTGTATTTTGAATGGTTTTGCGCGGATTGTTGTATGTTTGTGTGCCTGTGCGAGCCTAACGGTAACGTTGACTGTTTTTTGTGCTTAGTCATCTCTCATGTATGGTCCAGTCGACGTTGTGATCCGGTTGAATTATGATCAGTTTAGTTCAAATGGGAAAAAAGAATGCCTTTTACTCGTGCTAATAGTGTTGCTGCACCATATAATTCCAGATGATATCTGGACTTAGATAAGTATATTTGTTTGTTTATTTGTAAAAGACAAGGTCTAAGCATGCGGAGTACCAGGTACCTTAGACACCGACTGCTTTGATCACATGATCAAAGTCCTACTTAGAATTTTGCCGAGACTAAGGAGTTTCAGCCCTAGCAAGGACTCTTTTACATGCTACACTTTGTAGCAACATGGGATCCACGGCTTTAAATCGCTTCCGAATGATGGCATTCTGTAGAGCTTTTCATCCTCATTTTTCATTTTTTTTAAACCTCACCGGGATCGAGAATCGAACTCTCGATCGACCCTTAGATCAGTAGCCAGAATACTTAACCACTGAGCTACGGAGCCCGACCATATAAGCATGTTGCTTTATTTTTGTGTTTGTTCTGGTTAATGGTTTTCGATATAGAGTGATGGCTGAAGAAGTCCCAAGGTTGTATAAAATGTCTGATAAAGAATTTAGTGATTCATTCGAAGATAGTAACGACGAGGATTATGATCCACCAGTAAATGATACAGAATCAGACGTAGAAGATGTTTACACTGGACAGCGAAATAGAAGTGGAGCTGAACAGCGACGACAATGAGGAATTTATTACAGAGACGGAGACTACTGCAACTCCACGGTTTATCGTAGAAGTAATTCAACCATCTGCAATAAGACCCCATTACCCTAGTCTCAAATCCGGTTGTATATCATTCGAGAATCAAGCAATGGGCTTTAACATTGACGACACAACTGTAATGTAATTATGTTAGCATTGCAAAGTTTCATATGTACGCATTCTGGTTGGAACGCTTATGAAAAAGAAACCCTATATTCCAAAAGACCTTTTAGCTGAAATGGAACAACCGCCTTTTCAACACAGATGCCATGTTGTGCTCGGTTGTCCCAAAGGTAAATTAAGTCTTATATGATTTCGAAGGCTTTCACGGCCATTGTCATTAAGTAAAAACAACTTCCGGGATTGGACTGTGTCATTATTGAGGTCAAAGAACTGAACGTTTCACCGACTTTCGTAAGGGGCTTCGCCTGGAGGAAAAAGCAAAAAGTGCACTGTAGCTCAACATTTAAGGTAAACCTTAGTTTTGTTATCAACGATACCCTCTATGCAACTGATGATACCCTGAAGCCAAAGCCTGAAGTAATCTCGTTTTATAACGAAACTAAGTCAGATGCTGACGTTATCGATAAAATTTTGAAAATATACACGTGGCGAGCAAGCTGTCGGCCAGTGGCCTTTTTTCAATATATTAGATGTAGTAACTCTGGCTGTATACATTATCTACACTGAAAACAATCCCACGAAAAGCATCAGAACATAAATAAGAGGATACATTTCTTAAAAGATTTAGCTCGTGATCTGTGCTTGCTAGCTGTGAACCAACGAAGCGAAAATCCCATGGTATTGCAAAATCGCTTTATGAAAACACCATTGAAAGTGTTGTAGGAATTTCTGTGGAAGCTCCTAATAATTCAAATCTTGTCCCCGAACAGTGGTACCCAGGTACCACCGTCCGCCAGAATGTGTTGATTTTTTATCAAGGCCAAAGAAACCCGACATATCATACCTCCCAATACATAAAATTTTCAAAATATACTTACAATTATATATTCAGAGATGTCCTAGAAGCTCAAGTTGATTCGTCTTCCCAAAACCGAAATATTCTATATTTTATACCCTAAAGGTACCCGGGTACCACCTTCAGCCACATAAGGGCTAACTACGACAATAGCGTGAAACGTGGCGCGGCGAGATGCCTATATAGCCGAGCCAACACCATATGCTTGGAGGAAGAAGACCTTAAACGGGAAATTGAGATAATCACAGAAATGCTGCAAACTAATGGCTACCCAAAAAGAACTCTAAACCAAACGCTAAAAGAGATGGACAGAAATACAACACCGGCAGGGAATGAGAAAACGGAGTCAACAACCACGGCCGTAATACCATACATCCGACAAGTTTCCAACAAACTGAGATAAATCGGAAACAGATTCAATATAAGAACTGCCTTCAAGTCCACAACAACTCTAACACCCGTATTCATAGTCGTTCGCCAGCGGATCGCCGGCGACTCGCCAGAGTTTCGTTATGAATAGTATGTTGGCGGCACTGTACGTCTATGTCAAATTCGAGGTTAGCAGGTTAGATTTTGTGTCAGTTTCTGTCAAAACTGACTGAAAACCTAACCTCATCACCTCGAATTTGACATAGACGTACAGTGCCGCCAACATACTATTCATAACAAAACTCTGGCGAGTCGCCGGCGATCCGCTGGCGAACGACTATGAATACGGGTGTTAGAGGCATGATGACGCATACCAAGCCTCAGAACGAAGATCAGAGTTCAAAGAACTGTATCTACAGCGTACCGTGTGAGTGTGGAAGACAATACATAGGGGAAACACAACGGCCCTCACGAGTGAGACTATCATAACATCGCAAAAATATTTGAAAGGGCAAAACCATCAAATCCAAGATTTCAGAACATGTCTGGAACGAAGACCACCACATACAATGGGATAACGCATCAATTGTAGCTAAAGGGGAAAACAGGTTCCGTAGGAAGCTGAAAGAAGCTACATACATAGCGCTGGCAGTAGAACCAATTAGCCAGGCTAGTGCAGAACTAAAGCCCAATTGGATGCCACTGCTGCGCAGGAAATTGTAAAAATAGTATACTGCGCATACAGCGGTAAGATATGCATAAGTTTATAACTAAAATATATAACCGATCTGGTGGCCTAGTGGTAAAGGTGGCAGGCTAGTAATCACTGCGATCAGCGGCCCTGGGTTCAAATCCTGGGGTAGGCACGAGTGTACGTACGTATAGACGTACAACATCAGTCCTTCTCAGGACTAATTAGGAACACCTGAAGACGGGAGTAGATCAAAAACTCCCGAAACGTCGTGTAATATACACTCTAGACAGTGGAAAAAGTCCGATAAAAAACATAATATAAAAAGCTTAATTGCAGTTTTGTAACCCTTGCAGTCGTGCAGTGTTCAGGTTTCCGGTTAGTTCGTTAGTTGATTGTTTAATAAGTGACTGACTATAGTGATTACAGATTAGTGACGTGAGAAATTAAAAGTAATAGGTAGTAAGTAAACAGGCACCTAAATTATAAATATGTTCTTAATAACTAGACCTTAGGTAGTAAAACCATCACTAACGAAGTTCTGCGCCGTATTCAGATCACCTCGGCCACTTAGCATGTGCGTTTATAAAAAAGTATAATATTGACATGAATTTTCGATGTTTTGCATAATGATAAAGAGATAAAATTACTTTTATTTTTTATTTTGTTTTCTAACGTACAGTTTTCGATGTACAGAAAGTGGGAAAAAATGAAGGCTGATTTCCGGGATTCTAGACACTTCAGTGCAAACCTCATTTTAAATGCATGCTTAAAAGCACTGCAAACGCGGTTTTCGAAGGTGGTTCACTTAGAATTAGAAGATGACGTTGTAACTGCGGTTACATTTCCGAAGTTTAAGCTTTGTTGGTTCAACTGTTTGAGGAACCAAACTAGTAGGACAACAGATTCAATAAAGCAAATGATCATTTTATCAGCTAAACAGCTGCTGGGTATATATTCTGAAAATTCCGATGAATGTGACAACGACGCCACAGATCAGGATCTAGAATATAATGGATATTTTGATATTGAATAATATAATAAACACAATTGGTTTAAATCCCCCACCACACAAATATTTAACAACTGCTAAATACGTATTTCGACAGCCAAGCTGTCATCATTAATAGCTACGAAACTTACACAGCACAATGGCAACGATATACTCGTGACCAAATCACAAATGGAAGTGGGCAATTTCCGCGCATTTTACATCTACTCATACTATCTGACCCGAAAGGCGTGGCCCGAGGGTCAATTAACATGGGCGACGGTCAATTTAATTTCAATAAATCATACAAGATGGAGGAAGGTATCGGTCCACCATATTTGTTCAAAAGTTTATTATCTCGGTTCTTAAAAATGGCCAAGCTTTCAAAAGAATTTAGTTGCTTTGTTGAAGTTAACGCCTTTACAATTTTTAGGTTAACGTCCTTTATACTATGATCCGTTTCATAAATATGTTGGGCAATACTTGATTTTTTGAATCTGTTGAATCTAAAATGAGCTAAATGCTCTTTAAACCTAGTACCAAAATTACGACGTGTTTGTCCAATATATTAGATTCACAGTGGGAACATTACATTTCGTAAATTCCAGATCTCTCTCAAGTCCTCAGTTTGTCTTTTCGATTTCTCAACAAATTTCTACTATTGATGTTTGAACCATACACAACTTTATGGCCCGATTCTTTAAAAATGTTTGCTAGGTCCTTTGTAGCCGGGTGAAACGGAATTTTGATATACTTGAGTCTTTCACTTCTAAGACTGACGAGAGTTGTGGAATTTCGAACGTACAATTTTGTGTAATGATGTACATGCACCTGGACCTTCATCTCTTCATATTATCCAAACCCCAAAATCGAAAAAGAATCACATATTCTAGATAAAAAGAAGTCCAAACTTCTACATCACCCTGAAGACAAATCTGTCAATGCTGGATGATTACCCGAATATGAAAAAACTTTTCATGCGCTTGCCATCATCGACCGCAGTAGAACGATTATTTTCATTCTCGACACTGGTAAACAGACCACGTCGCCATGCCCTGACAGATGACAATTTTGAACAACTTGTTATTTTGAAAGCCAATAAAATAGGACTTTAAAAAAAATTGTGTTTTGTTTTTACCATTGTTCCGCCATTGCATTCCTCTGTACTTGGTACTCTGTACTTGTATAGGTATTCGAATACTTTCATTGTGTACTTGTACTCGGTACTCGATTACATTTTAAGTAAAGTATTTGTACTCAGTACTCGAGTACTTTTTGTCTGTACTCGGAACAGCTCTGGCACATGCCCTTAACTTAGTAAGTGAAACAGTTCGAAATAATTTGGAAGATGTTGACGGATTGATGTCCAATGTCAAGAAAGTTTTTAAAAGCCCCTCTTACAGTACAAGTGTACAAAGATCACTTGAATGGTTTAGCTCTTTATCCAGAGCCCGTTCTGACTAGGTGGGGCACTTGAATAGAAAGTGCTATATTTTATGGACATAATTTTGATGATATAAAATCAGTAAGTTTTTCTTTGTCGGGAATAATTTGTTATTGTTCATTTTTATGTTGTTACATCATTCGACAGCGATTCAGCGCAGGCTATTAAAGATCACATATGTATTTTAACAAACCTAATATTAAAAATCTGGTGTGATACACTCACACAACTTCCTTTTACAGTGATCTTATAATTAGTCAAAAATTTAATTTTTAATTTTTAAGCATTTGTCAAAAATTTTCAAAAATTACGAATTCTACAAAAACGGTACAAAATAGAGCGTTAGTTGAAGAGACAAATTTTCTCTAAAATCTTAAGCAGAATTCAAAAATGTAATAATATACCGGGTGTTCCATTTAAAATAGGAGTTAATAAAAAAAATAGAAAAAAAAACACAAGAAACCCACTTTAGAAGTTTTCAACTGGAAAATCACCTATCTCACGTCAATGCATATTAAAAATGTAATAAAAATGTAAAGTTTGAAAAAAATCGTTAGAGCCGTTTTTGAAAAAATCGAAAAAAACTGAAAAATCACAAGAGTAAACACCTACTTCCGGTTATGCGACTTTCTTCAAAAGCTTGCTGTCTCATCTACATAGTACACAAAACTTATATATGAAGTTTCAACGCCATACCTCTTTTCGTTTTTGAGATATTCTGTTCACAGACAGACACACAGACAGACACACAGACCAATGAAAAAAAATATGTTTTTTGGGATCAGGGGACTCTAAAACGTGAAGATCTGTTGAAAACTCAATTTCGAATTTTTGGGGTGAATCCAATACTTCCTTTATCGTAAAAGGAAGTAAAAATGATCTCCTTTATATTAGCTCATTTTAAAATTCTGATCGACAGTATAACAAGGTTGGAAACAGGGACTGCTTTTAACTGAATCTGTAGAAATTATATTATTGAAAAACTGATGGAAACATTAGCAAAATCCCCAAGTTTAATTGCTACACAAGCCTATGCTAAACTTGACTGTTTACTTTGAAAAATCCTGGTTTTCAAGAAATCCTCAACTTTAAAAAATTGCTTTCTGGTAAGAGTGAGGAAGACGTAGGTAGATGCCGACTAGAGCAAATATAAGTTTGCTCCAATAACATCTTGTGATGTGGAGAGATCTTTCTCTTGGTTAAAATATGTTTTATCAGATAAGCGTCTTAGTTCGGCACCAGAAAAGTTGGAATATTATTTGGTTTGCTATGCAAATGCTTAGTTTATATTTAAGAATCATTGTAAGACTGTAGTATTTTGTACTGAGTATGTATGTATTATTTAACTTACATTTAAATTTAAGCTTATAGTGTTATTTTGTTGTAGCCTAATTTGGGCTACAAAATTTATAAGTCCTAAATTAAAGTTTTTACGACCTGAATTACCAGTTTTTAGAACCTATTTATTGACCTTTTTTTGGCATTTTAACAACCTAAAAATCCGAGCGTTACTAATAACTGATAACTATTGTAACACAAGAAGTTATTTTACTTTCGATTCATATAGCAGGTAGGTACGTCCAGCTTGGGGTCGATTGTAAAACCAGACGATTGATTTCAGCCCCCAAACCTGCATCTTTATTTTCACAAGAGTGGACAGCTAAATTCTTAGAAGTAACAACGATCGCCGCGCGAACTATAGTTTGGTAGTTAAAAATGTAACAATATTTAGTTTATTTGCTAGCACTACTAGTTCTGTCCTCTATGAGGGCCAGCTGCAATCTATAGCGGAGTCTTAAGTCAGAGTTTTCCCCACCACTAAAGAAATACTCATAAAAGGTCTCCCAATAATCGACTTAACAATGAACAATAAAATCAAAAATTTACCCAGCAAAATTATAGAATTTTTAATTGTACTGAAGAATACTTTGCAAAGTGTTGCATATTTAAGGAATTCCCCATGCTGTGTACTCGTATCATGAACACCGTATATTCCTACTTTGAAAAATGAAAAACAAGGCCAGTTATGAGCAATTTTATTTAAAAATGTTGGGCATCAATAATTGTACATAACTTATAAAATACAAAGTTTGAGACATTCTCGATTAGTTAAGTACTGAAGAGGCATTTAGAAACAAATTGCTAGTAATCTATTTACAAAAAAATGTCTAAAGGCCTGTCCAGTGCACCCACAAAAATGTACTGCATACGAATTACACCGACTATTCACAAAAATTTAACAGCCGACCTTTTTACAGGAATATCAAGATAGAAATTGGCTACACCTTATATGGAAATTTTAAAGCACTAACTACATCACTACTTAGCACTAGAATTGAACTTTTAAAGTCATCCTTACGAATACGAAGCACACAATGTAAAAATTACATTGAGGACTTAATAGCACTAGATGCACAAGAAAACAACATATTTTGTGCAACTTCTTTATTGGTAGTTATCCGATAGTTAAAAGTAATCAAGACCGTCAAGTTTTACATATCTTTTACAATGTAATGATTTACACCACAAAAATTTTACATTTATTTGTATCATATCGATGTTCGTCAAATTAATGTAGCTGCACTAACTTTTTTAAAGAAAATTCAGTCGCTCACAGGCAACCTTTAACCAATATAAAAGATATATACAATAAAAATTAAACACACTGAACATGTCAATTATACTACAAAGTTTTTCCTTCAGTTGCAAATATTTACAATTTTATTTTGGAATTGTAACACACTTCTGCCCCGCAAGTTGTACTATCATTTTTATTTCCAAAATTGAAAATTATATTAAAAATCTTAAGTGTAAATAAATAAAAAATATACAATAATTGTAGACTTTAAAAATAAATAATCCTTCATGTAGATCTTCCCAAGATATCAAAACAATTTTAATCAACTTTAAAAATAAAATTAAAGCATTCACAATGACGACGACTAATTGTTAAACAAATTTGCAGCTAAAAGGTAGTAACTTTGTAAAAGAAGAACACAACACTTAATGCCTTACTTTAGGTGGTATACAAATTCATTATTTTCCTAGAAAATGAAAAGTGAGCATGTAATTTATGGTGAATAATATAATGTGCATTTATTCCCACAGAAAACGAACAAATATTCTCTTAAAACAACATCATTCTGTAGAGATCCTTACTAACATCACTACCAACCCCAAACATAACCTCATTAATAATAATAAATAAACTGCCAGATGCACTTGGTATAGCTGTACACAACTCCCAACATATATACACTCACATATGTTACAGACACAAAAAGTAAAACTGCACGAACATTTGAATACGGTCTTCATAAAGGAAAATCACTAGCTCAGACTCACCAAACTCTCAACGTGTGTCACCTACGAATCACGTCTTCCAATTGTGACGCTGGCCAGCTTGGGGAGGAATCATATCTAGCAAGTATTGCCTCTGCAGGTCAGCTGCCCTTTGGAGATCTGCCAGGTTGGGTGTGCCACCTTTATTGCTTGCAGCCTGTGCCATCGCCAACTGGTAAGGGTAGAAGAGGGGGGAAAACTGAAGCATATGCGCCGCTGGTGGACCACCTGCTTGGATGGCTAAAGTAAATAAGACATAAATAAACTCGCGGCATCCATGTGCTCCTCATCTTAAGCGCCTCAATTTCGATGAAATTAAAACCCTATATTATCCATTTACTTGACATACGCAGCGTCAGTGCCAAATTTTTTAATAAATATCTCGATTATACTTCCAAAATAATGTGTTTTTTATTAGACTGTACATTAATTTAGTTATTAAAATGACAACAAAAAAGTTGGGTTATCCCGATTATCCTCTGCGTATGACGGTTATCGTTAGAAAATATTAAGAGAATTTTTTTTTTGCTTTTCATGTTGTTGCTTGTTCCATTATTATAATAATTTAAGATGAATTAATAAATTGGCAACTTTTATTTGAAATATTTGACAACTCTTGATAGTTCTCGATTTGCTAGGGGCGCCAATACGTAAAGCTCAAAATAGCAGTAGTGCCAACATACTGTCAGTTTGACAGTGCGGATGTCAAGTAAGTGGATAATACCTAGGGGAGTACTTACTTCTAAGTAACTGTTGATGTAGCGCTTGCATAGCTGCCGCGTTTTGAGCAAACTTGTCTTGCGAACTGACATGCGACGAACGAGAGGGGGGTGGTGTTTGCTGTGCGCTGGGAGGTGCAGGAGGTGTGGCTGCATGCCTTGGAGTAGGCTGTGGAGTTACTGCCTTAGGAACAACAGCCTCTGGTGTTACTGGCGATGGTGCAGGACTGCTGGATGTGGTGAATACTCCATTCTGTGAAATAATGGTAAGTTAAGATCCTTTGCTACTATTGTTTAATGTGATGGTTAATGAATATGTAAATAAATGCTACCTGGATGAAACTTCCAATTTTCCAAACTAATCCATGTTTTATGTGCTAACCATATTTTCTCATAAACCAAACACAATCAAAAATTTCTTGTCAAACTCCAGCTCTGCCCGTTTATATTTTAACTCACCCAATTTTTGTAGAAAACCAATAATTGTTATATTTCCTATAAAATAAATATTTTTTAATAGATTTCAATTTAAGTGTCTGTTTGCACTTCCACTACACTATAATCCCTACACATGACGTTAAACAGATAAATGGTTTGCTTTTTTTGATTTACCCAGTTTCTTTAAAAAAAATTAAAACATTGCAAATCAGTGTGACAATATGATTGATTTTAAAATTATGAAGTATAGAACATTCACTAAACACAAAAACACTTTTAATGTTTTTGAAGTTGGCATATGTATACAATTTTAGTATAGTCAAAATTATACCCATTCGGAGTCACGTGACTTTTGTCTGTCTCTGTTCATCTTTAGTAAAATAGATGAAATGGAAGAAATTTGAAAAAAAGGCATGTCGATTCATAAAATTAATTTTAAAAATTTGACGTTTCTAATCTGTCAGATTATATTTTTCGTGTAAGTTATTGAGATAAGGGTAATAAAACCTAAAATTGTTGAGCTGAAAACTGGAAATTAAAAGAAACCATCGGACATGCGGTATAACGAGCAGTCACAACAATTAATTTGAATATTATGCGTTTTTTTTTATGAAGAGTACAATATTAATAATAGTAAATCAACAGTTTCACCCTCCAACGCTGTTCGCCGTGCTTCTCTTGCGTTAAATATCTCGGAGAGCACAATTTACCGAAAATATGAGCCAGAAAGTGAAGAATGCAAAAACGGAAGTCGACGAAGCAGTCAAGACACTGTATATAAAATGTATGTAGCTAAAGAATTTGTAACCATAAAAAATCTAAAAAATGCTTGGTTGAAGAATCTGGAGATTTTTCACATTCAGTTTCTTCCCTAAATAGATTGTGCAAGGAAATAGGCTTCAAATGGCAATGTTCTATAACAGAATATGCATGCACAGAAACTGACTTAAAATCTGCTATACGCAGCAGGTTTTTAATGTAGCAGCTCACATATCTTTATTATATTTACATTTTACGACATGTTATGTTTTCTTTAACCTGTAAATTCAGTTTGATTTCATATAAGAGAATAAACCCGTAGCAACCTTGTTTTAGAAATTGGCATATGCCAGGATAACCTACAAAACGGAATGTCATTTATTTCCCTAAAATTGCATTTTTAAGAATCGACATAAGTAAAATTACTAGATTATCACGTGACTCCGAATGGGTATAAATTTGACTATACTGGGGATTCTGTATTTTGTTTTGCAGAGGTTTTCCCACTTGAATAAAGGCAGGTTTGAATTTAAAAATGACAATCAATGAACATTATTATTCTCATTATTTCAGTGTCAAAGTAGATATTTTCCGGAAATTCTCGCAAGAACTTTTATAAAATGTAATAAAAATACCAATTAATAAACGCTACGTCAATAGTATCCACCTGAGTATTTGTATAATATCCTTTTAGTCCAAGAGCGAGCAATGGATTTCTTACAGTATTTTTAACAAGCGTGTAACTGTTATGGAAGGTCCCTTTGAATATACTGAGAAAGGAACCCGTAGTCTGGCAAGCCTGCGGTGGTGGTTTTAGCCCCCTTGCGTCCTTGAAGGGTGGAAAAAAATAATGTGTCAAAACTGACACAAAACCTATGAATAATATGTTGGTAACACTGTAAGTCCATGTAAAATTCGAGGTTAGCAGGTTAGATTTTGCGTCAGTCTGTGTCAAAACTGACGGAAAACCTAACCTGGTAACCTCGAATTTGACAGACTTGCAGTGCCATCAACTTATTATTCACAAGTTTGAATTTCCACAGCCCTCTGAGGATCAGTTTTTTTGGAACTCTCGATATTTTACAGTAAATGGTAATAGTATATTATTATATGAGCGATTATGACAGCCATTATTCACGAAGATGACATTTGCGCCACAAGCCGAAGGCGCGTGGCGCAAGTCATCTGAGTGAATAATGGCCATAATCGCGAATATAATACGATATTTTATCTACTCCTATGCAATAGGGGTCTTGTGTTCATATTTCCCAATTATGACATTTGTGACAGATGTTAACTTCAAAAGTCATTTAATAATAAGAATGAATTTTGTGATTGGCTACAACCTATTGAGTAATGAAAATAGAATTTTCTGATTGGTTGCAATTTGCAAACTATTGAATAATGAAAATAGAATTTTATGATTGGCTGCAAACTGTGAATTATGAATCATAATTAATGGCCATTGTGCAGTAGGAGTAGATAATAGTATATTATTATACGAGCATATAATGGATGCTATTATTACACGAAGATGGCTTTTAAATAACGAGCGAGCGAAGCGAGCGAGTTCTTTAAGCCATCTGAGTGTACTAATAATAGCTATTATATGCGAGTGAAATACGCTATTTTATTTACAACTACTTTATTTACATTAATTCCAGAAAATTTTTGTATGCGATATCATAAGTTTTTTTCGACTTTTCAGGGAGTAAATTTTGTGTAGCTTGTTTGCCGGCTTGGCGTACTTCAGGGGGAATACAGCACTATTGTCGCTATCGTTTTACATTTTAGGTTTGGGACGAAAGAAGTGTAAATTATTATTTTCAAACTGACAGACTGATAACTGTCAACTCGAAAAAGCAGTTTATGGCCTGTTTGATTATATACACATAAATCCGTATTAGCGATGTAATTATGGTGGTATCCATGCATTTATGGCGGTATCGATGTAATTATGAAATATAAACAACAGGCATTGTGATTTTAGTTAATAATAGATATCATAATTGACAAATAATCGCAAAATAACAACGGTATTGTTTAACAGTTGTAAATAAAGTTTATTATGCAACTTTATGTGAATCTGGGGTAAACTTACCACCCGCGAAAGCGTCTGTCAATCTTTTTACTTACATAAGATATGATTACCTTTAACATAGCAAAGAACCAGACTTGTTATTATACTTTTTTCTTATTACTTTTTTCCATCCTTCAAGGACGCAAGGAAGCCAAAACCACCACCGCAGGCTTGCCAGACTTCGGGTTTCCTTCTCAGTATATTCAAAGGGACCTTCCATAACAGTTACAGACTTATTAAAAATACTGTAAGCAAACCCGTTGCTGGCTCTTGGACTATTAATAGTACCAGGTGACTATAAATGATTACGATTTTTTTTCTTAGGTTGGCACTGTTTATGTTGGTGGCACTGTAAGTCTATGTCAAATTTGAGGTTAGCAGGTTAGGTTTTGCGTCAGTTTTGACATAGAATCACGCAAAACCTAACCTGAGAACATTGAATTTGACATTGCCACCAACATAAACAGTGCCAACCTAAGAAAAAAATCACAATCATTTATAGTCACTCGGTAGTTATTTATAACACTTATGACAGATACTAAGTAAATGTCACACCTTTAACCTATTAGTTTTAGTAACTTTGTGTAAGTACAGCTGCGGAAATATAAAGCGGGACACTAAAATTTGTCTAAGTTAAATTGTCTGAATGAATTCATTGCTGGTGCTATCCCAAGTTGCTTATATTGCATCAACAAGTTCTTTTTGGTTTGTTGGTATGTGGTAGATAGGATTTCATGAACAATTAGGAAGGCAAAATTGCAGTATTCAAATTGTGAAAAATTGTCTTATATGACTTGTCCCGGTTTATGTTTCCGCGACTGTACATTCCTAGACAAAGATGAATTTCAAAAGTACACTCATGAAATGTTGGAAATCAAAGGTCACTTTGTGTTTTTATGTTTAGTGAACAGATTATAGTCAGATTCTTCCTTTATTACTTATACCGGGTGTCTTAAAAAGAATTACATCTAGTATGCTATGAACTTTCCATAATGCAATCCAAAATTTTATTTGAAATTGGCAAGACTGTAAGTCTATGTCAAATACAGTGGTTAGCAGGTTAAGTTTTGCGTCACTTTTGACACAAACTGACGCAAAACATAACCTGCTAATTTCGAATTTGACATAGACTTACAAATTTGCAAATTTCAAATAAAATTTTAGATTGCATTATGGGATATTCAAAGCATACTAGATGTAATTCTAGACACCCGGTATAATGGGTGTTAAAAAGTCTTTACGTCCTGGGCGGTGCTGAAGAGTTCATTGTGAACGTACCGCATTAGCTGTTTCAACCCGTCACTTTTTGTTCATTTTTAGTAAATTGTGTGTTCCGTTAGTGAAATATCATAAGTACAGTACAGTTTGTTTTAATAATTTTAACTACAACAGAATTTTTACAGAATATCAGCTTCTCTAGACAGGCAGACGTAATCTGCAATCTCTACTTGTCAGTTATTTGTGTTTGGTAATGTAACCTCTTCAATTAAAATGGTTTTGTTACAAGAACATAACATTTTTATGATCGAATCCTATTTTCGTAACGGCTGTCGAGTTGTTTCAATATGGCAGTACTCAATCCATGATTGTTTTAAAGAGTTTCGGCAGGAATTTTCAAACCTTGCGTTGCATTATAACACTTTTCATTGTTCTTTGAGTCACTGCGTTGAAGTTTTTTGTGGGACTGTATCCATTTCAAGCAAAGAAGGCAGCGGTCATCCTCCGAGAAGAACGGCAGAAGTAATTGAAAATGTAAGACAGATTATGGAAGATGCCCCTCGAACTTCTGTATACTCTATTCACTATGGTCCCGGATTGTCAAAAATGATGTTTTATGGTAGCACTGTTGAATTTCGATTGGTTTTTTTGTTACTACTAGGTTGGACAACGCAAAAGGCGTAATTTTGAAAATTTGGTTTTTGTTACCTGGCAACTTTTTATTATTTTTGCTTAAGTCAGTGCGAAATATAACCTATAATTTATAGTTTTGACATTAGTAGCTCAATTAATTGTTTCTAGTTACCCATAGCTTGACTTAAAAGTATTAACCATGATATAAAGGATTGTTTTTAATTGGATTTTGACATTGACAATCCGGGACTATAGTGAATAGAGTATATGCCTTTTGTCTCAACAAGTTCAGTTGGCACCTGCTATAAAATATTGAAGAAAGACATTCACGTCTCCCACTACCGTTTGCAGTCTGTACAATTATTACACGAAGCTGATTATCCTTAGCGTGTCGAATATTGTCAAGTGGTTCCTAAATACCCTCAACGATGACTTATTTATTGGAGAACACTTTTTTCACGGACGGGGCCTGGTTTTATTTGTAATTTGTAATTTAATTTTTATTGAGAATTTTTACAGCGGATTTACATGTATACAAGTAATTCCATAGCACTCAATCCACAGGAGATTGCATAAGTGCAATAAGCACTTGTCCGCAATTTAGATGGATACAATTAATTTGCCTGGGTGAAGGTGGCGAACATTTTGATAATTTGTTATGAATCTTTTTTTATTGCAATAAATTACAGTTAAGTTATTACCATTTGATAAAAATGTAGAGTTTTAAAGTTGGTTTTAAACGTTTACGTTTGATTGTTTTGTTGTTGTTATTATGTTTATAAATGTAGGGTTAGGTATGTTTTGTGATATGTTCACAATGAACTCTCCAGCGCAGCTCAGGACGTGAAGACTTTTTGAACATCCGTTAATGTATGAAAATGCAACGGTTAAAATAGGTAGAACATATACAATATGTCCACGACTATGCGTTCAACTTGGAGATCTTGTACATGCTAAGAGATAGAGATCTGGTTAAATAGCATACGACGCAAAAGTAGTTTTTTTTCTTATAAACTTTCCTATAAGTGAAAACAAACCTATCAAAGTTGACGTCATTAAAAAGGGGAGAAACAGCTTATTACTACGAGAACTATTAAAAAAAAGAAAATTAAAATATCTCAACATCAAAATTGAACTGAAATATTCCTTCTGTAGTGTAAATCAATCCATAAATGTAGAATTTTAATATGCATAATAGCAGAATTTAAGATGGTAAACATTTTGTCTAATTTAACCCAATCTGTATCCCTTACTGTTTCATAATTACCATATTGAACACACCGTTCTGGATACACTGTGAAAGAATATACGTGGAACGTCTCCACAAAACAAGAGGCAGCATCAGACTCAATAAAACGAGGAGAGGCTGTGTGGAAGACGATACAGAGATGTTGGAAATAATTAACTACGAAAAAAAAGCTCAATAAAAGAAAATGGGCCTTGATTCACACTAATTTGTTTCGTTGCTAAGTTCACTTCTTTGTGTAGATCTTTTAATTCTTTAATAGTTCTCCTCTGCCACATTTTATACACTTTTTCCATCACAAGTCCTCCTGAACACTTTCCTCTCCCATCTATGGAGCCTTCCTTCCATAATTTTTGTTAATGCCTAGGTTTCGCATCCATCCTAACATTTAAGTTTTTGTGTATTTTCCCTGCTTTTATTCACTTTCCTTTTATCACTGGTTTCACCATGTACCGATCGTAGTTGACATCTTCTACTTTGAATGCTTGTATATCGCTTAAACCCTACTATTAATAGTTGGTTTTTATTTATTTTCCTTTATTATGGCTTTCCTATTCCTCTTCTGTTCCGTCGCGTCGCTCAATGTTTTTATTTTTAATGATGCTCAGTTGCTGTTCGAAAGTATCGCGTATTTAAAAAAAACTCATTCACAGCACGCCATGATCAAATTAAAGTTTGCCATTACTTGATACATACCCATTGAAGCAAATGAACTACCATACGTCAGAGCGAACTAAATTAGATCTTGATCTTGAACTATTTTCCTAATAATATATAAAACAATATCCTATGAGATGTTGTATATGAAACATTTAATTGCTGTCCTAAGCAGCGAACAGATACGTGTGGTTGTTCTTGCACAATTTGTCTCGCATTATTAACTACTTCTTCAGTGCATATCTTTGGCCGACCACCACCCGGTTTACACTTCTAGTTTCGCAGAAGTTATGTACCATTCTTGATAAATCATCACCAAATACCTTATATTGTATAGCTGCCACGGGAAACTCCTCGTTGTAAATGCCATCTTCTGCCTGTCACAGTGACTAGTTTTCCACAAACAAAATGCAATCTGTTGCAATTTGTTCTTTCAAATCCTTTAATCGCTTGTAGTATTTGTTGAAGTTCTATTTTTTCTCTTCTCTTTCATTATTTTCTCGCTTATTTTTTGTTGTTTTATGTGTTCTTTGAACTAATCTACGTTTTTAAAGCTATTTGAATGTTTTTTTATTCCTTTCTCTTCTTCTTCTCAGGAAGTTGCTCAAAAAGCATGTACTTAACAATCTATTCTCTCATAATACTCTCATTACAGGAAGACATTCATCGTGCTGGTTGTCCTTAGAAAACTGCCCTCGGGGCAGTTTTCATCGCAACCAGCACTCAACCCTTGGCGGGTGCAAAATTATCGGTACGTATGTCTCGCCCTTGTTATATTACTGATGATAATTCAACAAATATACCATCATAATTCTGGAAACCAACCAACATTATACATTGGTTTCCAAAGTAAACAAGGTAGATTAAAAAATGCAAATTCAATTCTCTTTTATGTAAAAGAAACTGTCGGATATCATATTCAATAAAAGATTATTTCCAATAATCTTATTGCTATCACATCTAATATGTCTACACCTTTATGGGCAAGCTTTGTTTAAAAAGTAATAAATGGAGTATGTACCTCTTCAACTATTAAAAAATCTTAAATCATTGTTCAAAAACAATACAGACATGGACAATTAATTTACTCGTTTACAAAAATGCCATATATGTAATTAGTTCCACGCAAATTTCTTAAATCAATACTGCATCAATAAAATCTACATCCAATTAACCAAATCAATACAACAAGCACTATGAAATCCACTGAATAAAATTGTTAAAAACTGATAATTACTAATAACCACTGAAAAATAAAAATATCTACAACAACAAAACCTTACCTGTGCTAGTCTTTGCTCGATCTCCTGTTCCTGCTGTAAAGCCTTAACGAAAGCAGTTTTAAGTCGATTCGTATGTTCAGCTTTTAAAGCCTTCTTTACATTACTAGTCACACACTGCTCGCATATAACACGAAGATCTTTCGCTGAAATACAAGCCAGTTAGAGAAACCCCTTTCTTCAGAGCGCAACATACCTCGCCCCTTGCCCTTGCTTTCCCACTTCCAGACAGGGGTGAAATCCGAATTGCACTGGTGGCACTGGAAGGGCGTGGGGGGCGTTACAGTCTTTGGATCCTTAGTGAGGAAGTCTACCACATGCTCGAGGCCCACCAGGTAGATGAACTCCGTGTTGCTGGGGTTCGGTATAAAGTGCATCTCGGGAGGCGGAGGCTTAGGGGGCGGGATCTGAATAAATATTGCTGTACTAAAGGCCAAAGTTGACAGAAAATTTACTACCTGCAACAGTGTTTTTTCTAACTGCTTGCGAAGCGCAAGTTTGGCAGCAGCTTGTCTTTGTGCCGGCGTCTGGCTGTCTTCTCTAGTAGGACGGTCCTGAAATATTGCAAAAATATGATATATGAATCGCTCTTGTAAAATATTACGTCATTTGTGAAATATTAACTTTACTAGAAAAAAATATCTTTCAAGAGAACATTGATTGACATGTAACGTTCAATAGGTTATAAAGTTAACACTTTCTCTAGTAAATTTACCTACAAAAAACAATTTAAATAAATTAAATTTACATATCAGATTGATTACCTGCTCAGATGCAGACAAGGAGGTCGATTGCGAGACACAATTGCCTCCAATGCCCTTACTGTCTACACCACTTCCACTCTGATAGCAATAATTTTAAAAAACGAGTGAATTATTCACTTGTTATTTAACTAGCAAAAGTTCAGTTACTTATTCCGAGTATAATATTCCAGCTGAATAAGGCAACAAGAAATAAACACAACACCTTGAATAGAATTATATATCTTGACGTTCTGCTTTGTTTTAAAATTAATCATGCGTATTGCATTTATTTCAGTTCAATGGGCAACATAAACACACAAACAACTACCTACTCGCTGATTAAAACGTTAATAAAATTAATAATCTTATTACAGCCTGGCCGCATCATCATAATCCACTCATCATCAACTCCTAAGTAAACAAAGCAACACCTTCGCTTACAAATTTCTTTGCCACAACTAAACAAGTGCAACTGATGGAAGTTTCGGAACAAAAGCTTACCTTTGGTGGTTGAGGCGGGGCAGGTGTGATAGTAACTGCTGGTGACAAGTCTTTGACTCCTGGTGGAAATCCTGATGGGGGACGACCGAGGGAACTTCTTTGGGGTGGTTGAGGTACTGATAAGTTAGCTGCACGACTGCTGAGGGGTGATCCAGATAATGGTGGAGCATGCATACTTGACCTTGGTGGCGGCGGTTGCTAATAGTTGAATCATTATAAAAATTAAATTATGCACGACCATTTCAAATTAATAATAATCATTCTCATATTTGTATATGAACAGGGTTAAACAAACAAATTAATTTATTATTTGATGAGTTACTGTTATTAAATTTTACGGAAGACAAATTTCTAACTCTACGCAAACTAACCCAACTCTAATATGTTTTAACAATAAAAACTCTCTCTTTGTTCGAGTAATTTTTCATTTTACAAAACTACTGAACTAACTGTGAATGTCATCAAATAACAAAGTAAATTGAGTATAGCTGTCAACTTTTTTCAAGTCGAGGCAACTCATATTTAAAAACTTTTGATTAATATTTTTCAATGAAAATTGACAAAAACAATTTAATTTTGGATATCATTAGATGCGCAATAATTTTCTCTTTCCATTGATACCAAAACATTTTCTGTAGGTTGAATTGGCGAGCAGAAATCAGCTGTAGCCATTTATGACAGTTTGTTGTTGCGAAACGTGGTTTATTGAAGAATTTATACTTTTTACTTCCTTTTACTATAAAGGAAGTATTGGATTCACCCCAAAAATTCAAAATTGAGTTTTCAACGGATCTTCACGTTTTAGAGTCCCCTGATCCCCTGAAACATATTTTTGTTCATTGGTCTGTCTGTGTGTGTGTTTGTCTGTCTGTGTGTGTGTCTGTCTGTGAACAGAATATCTCAAAAACGGAAAGAGGTATGGCGTTGAAACTTCATATATAAGTTTTGTGTACTATGTAGATGCGACAGCAAGCTTTTGAAGAAAATCGCATAACCGGAAGTAGGTGTTTACTCTTGTGATTTTTCAGTTTTTTTCGATTTTTTCAAAAACGGCTCTAACGATTTTTTTTTAACTTTACATTTTTATTACATTTTTAATGTGTATTGATGTGAGATAGTTGATTTTCCAGTTGAATACTTCTAAAATGGGGTTCTTTTGTTTTTTTGTCTATTTTTTTATTAATTCTTATTTTAAATAGAACACCCGGTATATTATTACATTTTTGAAATCAGCTTAAAATTCTAGAGAAAATTTGTCTCTTTAACTAACGCTCTATTTTGTACCGTTTTTGCAGAATTTGTAATTTTTGAAAATTTTTGACAAATGCTTAAAACATTTAAAATCAAATTTTTGGCTAATTACAAGATCCCTGTAAAAGTAAGTTGTGTGCGTGTATCACACCAAATTTTTACATTTGTTTAGTTCCTATTTGTACTACAAAATGGAAAATATACCTTATGTACAGTATGACCGTCATGATTTTGCATTGGTTAAAACAAAAAATTACAAGTTGCTGGTAGGAAGCTGAAGTTATGTATTTAGACATATTTTTTCATTACAAACAACTTTTTCTTATAACATTTTCCTTTAATATCAAAATTAAAGATAATTCTCTCTGTCGCTATTTTCATATTTCATAATTTATAAACACCCCGTATATCAAATTTTAAATTTCTCTATGGCACTATGGTTGTTATAAGAAATTAAAACTTTTATAAAGAATGCCTTCTACGAAAAATAAAAAATTAAAAAGTTGTCCCTCTTGCAAACTCAATCCGGGGACATACTGTATAACAGTCTTAATGTGTCATTTATACAAATATTTAAAGGTAGAAAACAGCATATTATTCATTTTTCTCGTAGTTACTACCGTCAGAATCGCAAGGATACTCTTTGTCAATGTGAAACATGTGGCCAATTTTCAAATTTTAGCGCTTTTTCTACTAGCGCTATCTAGTGACAAGTTAGTGAAGGACCGCCAACATAGCCATGTTGGTTTTAAAACTTGACATAAGAACATCAAAGGGTCCGACGCTAGCTGTCCCTACTGATTGATGTTTATACTGTGGTGCAGCTTGCAATGTGGCCTAAGATAACTAGAAAATGGCTAGCAGATCATGACATTGACAGAGTGACGCACTTGACAGGCAATCAAGTAAAAAAACAACACAAACAAATGAACACTTAAGAAATACCATTACAAAAATTTGGTACCACATTACTGATGCTCACTACCATGGGAGCAAGAATTATGGCAAATATAATAAAACAAACTTTTAAAAGTAAAATGTGACTAACTTAACCAAACCTCTGTGCACAACCCCTCCTTAACAGTAGGACAAGTGCAAAATTACATAAGGTGTCTGTTAAGGACTTTATAAACTTTTGCCGCCTCTCTTGCATTCTGAATTCATACTGTGCGCAGTAGACTGCCGGGCCAGCATCCGATTCCAAAAACACTTACGTTTCATCTGTCAACGTGGCAGCATGCAAACCGGTCCGCTCTACGGAAGCTAATTCTTGTAAATGTTCAAATGTTCGATGTGTTTTTTATTGCTAATAAAGTAACATATTTCCTGCTTTCAACGAGTGTATTTATTCAGTGAAACCTACAATTCATACAGTCCACAAATTCCAAGGCGAGCTGGCAATCAGGAGTTTTCCAAATAACGGAAAACTGAGAAGGCTACAAACATTGGACCTTCGATCCCGATTAGTGCCACAAACATTGGTCCTTCGAGCCGGATCGCGACAGCATTCGACAACATTGGTCATTGGCAAGTACAAAAGCATATTCAGTTTTGTATTGCATATCGCATGTAATCGGCCGCAAGGAAGCAGCGTTCCAATTTCGCAGCAACGCGTGGAATGAAGAGGGCACATGCGGTGCCCGTAACGAGAGGAAGGAAGACAGCAGACGGTAGATAGCCAAACGCCGAGTTTAGCGCCAAGTTCGTGCACGTGGGCATTGCAGCTGCGAGCGAGACGGTAGTAGGAACAGAAAACCGGCAAGGCGGCACACACAAATATCAATGTAAGCCTGATTTTCCTATGCATAAATGTGGTTTATTTCGTCTGTGTTTGCATGTGTGCTTAATTTCAGCTGTGTATTATTGCGTAAACAAATGGTTTATGAGTCATATAAACATTTTAATTGCGTGAAATGCCAAGCTATTACGTTTGTTAGCGATATCCCCTGCATGTTTCATACTGCAGTTACAAGTTAATCATCCCGCGTTGTACCGGGGTCGTTTTCTGCGTCGTAAGCTACAAGTTTCTCGCGTTGTTAGCAAGCGCTGTCTGCGTTATAAACAAATTCGCGCCAGAGGCGTGCGAAAGGGTTTTATCATTAAAGAATATTTCAGAGTCTGCAAGTAGTAAGGCTACCGCGCGTAGCATCTTGCCTGAAATATCACAGATAGTTGACCTGTTGGGTCCGCGTACCAGAAGCGTACAAAATTCGCGCCAGGGGCGTACGAAAAGTTAGTTCGATCTGTTAAATTGTTTTTAATTTCAACAATTATGGATCCGCTTGTAAGAGCACGTGGCTCTATTAAAGGCAAGCTTACGCGTTTTGCAAATCATGTTCAATCTTTGCAAACAATTTATGATGAAGATCAATTCTTATCTAGCGCTCAGATTGTTCAATTGCAGAAAAGATTGGATGCTATAGCCACTTTGTTATCAGAATATTATGAGGTTCACGAACAAATTTTAGAAACCAGTGAGGATGTAGAATCTGAAATGCAGCAACAAGTCGAATTTGAGGACTCTTATTTTTTTGCAATTTCACAAGCTGAATGTTTGATTAATGAATACAACAAACAGTCTGATGTTGCACCAGATCGTTCTGGATCTCCTAATGGTAGCGTAAGATCAACGCATTCAAATTGCAGTTCACATTGCAATAATCAAGCTGTACGCCTTCCTGCCATTTCGATTCCCAAATATTCAGGGAACGTGTCAGAATGGCTGGAATTTCGTGAGATTTTTATTAGTTTAATTCATGAGAATCAAGCGTTAACTAATATTCAAAAGCTGCATTACTTAAAGGCTAGTTTACAGGGTGATGCAAGCCAAATTATAAAAAGTTTAGAGTTTACTGCGGGTAATTATACTCTAGCTTGGGAGGCATTGTGCAATCGATACAATGATCCAAAAATTCTGGTTCATAACCACCTCAAGGCTATTTTCGAGCTTGAATCTTGCAGTAAGGAATCTGCAACTAAATTACGTACGATTAGCGATATGTTATTCAAGCATTTTGCAGCAATCAAATCATTAGCTACCGAAAGCAAGCTTCTTGATTTTGTTATAATTTATGTAGTTTCTAAAAAACTGGACCCCGCTACATTTCGTGAATGGGAGGTCCTTAGAAACCGGTCAAGTTCTGACCTGCCTAATCTTGATGAGTTCAAGGAATTCTTACAAAATACAGCAAATCTTCTAGAAACTCTGGAAGTAAAAAATGTTAAGCTTGTACCCGAAGAGTCTTCCAAGGTACATTCGAAATCATTTGTGTCGGGTACCCCTTCGTGTCCACTTTGTAAAGGATCTCATTCCTTGTACAAATGCGATAAGTTTGTCAAGCTGTCTGTTCTTGACAGAAAGTCAAAGGCAAAAGAGCTCCGCGTATGCTTTAATTGCCTAACTCAGGGTCACCTTGCGAGCCTTTGTAGCTCCAAATATACGTGTAGAAGGTGCAAATCAAGGCACAACACACTTCTTCATGAGGATAAGCCTCAGAACGCTTC
The DNA here is from genome assembly GCA_940337035.1 of Agriotes lineatus. NCBI lineage: Eukaryota > Metazoa > Arthropoda > Insecta > Coleoptera > Elateridae > Agriotes > Agriotes lineatus. The sequence continues at coordinate 44,208,304 of OW679195.1, read as the reverse complement.
TTCTAGTCAACCAGGATCTGCGATGTCGGCAGAAACCCCTGTTGAACTAAACCAATCGATTTCGGCATTCTGTTCGAATGCTTTTCAGGTACTCTTACCTACGGCTACCGCTAAACTCATCGCTGATGATGGTACGCCTCATGTTGTGCGAATCCTGCTGGATTCCGGTTCCCAATCGAACTTTATACGTTCAGATTTGTGTAAAAGGTTGAAGCTTCCAATTCGCGAAGTCAACGTTACTGTTTCTGGCTTAAGTAAAGCCACTTCTCAAATCAAGGCTAGGTGTGATATCAAGCTGCAAGCCCCTCACACTTCATACGGCATTGGCCTATCCTGTCTTGTTCTCGATGAGATTACGGGTGTTACTCCAAGTTTTCGCGTCCAGCGAAACAGCTTCAAGGTTCCTGATAACATCAAGTTATCAGATCTGTCCTACGACCAACCGGGCACCATCGACATTCTGATTGGTTCGCCCATTTTCTGGCAGCTCCTTTGTATTGGACAAATTGGTCTAGGCCCAAATCTTCCTATCCTCCAAAAGACTCGTTTTGGTTGGATTGTTTCTAGCCCTACAGGCCCTCCTTCTGCGTACCCTGTACAGTGCAATCTTGGCACGATCGAGGATGCTTCTGACCCCATTGCTAGGTTTTGGCAACTCGAACATTACCCAGAGGAAAAGGTTCGCACAAATGAAGAGAACGCCTGTGAGGCACATTTCGTGCAAAATACTCAACGAGAAGCGAATGGTCGATTCGTTGTCTCTATCCCTCTCAAGGAACCTGTAGAGGTATTGGGTGATTCATTGCAAATCGCTCAGAAAAGATTCTTATCAGTAGAGAATATTTCAGATTCTGCAAGTATTAAGGCTACCACGCGTAGCATCTTGCCTGAAATATCCCAGATTTCAGATTCTGCAAGTAGTAAGGCTACCACGCGTAGCATCTTGCCTGAAATATCCCAGATTTCAGATTCTGCAAGTAGTAAGGCTACCAAGCGTAGCATCTTGTCTGAAAGATCGCAGATATTTGACCCGCTGGGTCTGTTAAGCCTTTGGTGGCATGGTCCCACCTGGCTAAGCGAAGGTGAGGCCTCTTGGCCTACTTCCAAACATGTTCGTGCTGAGCTTCCAGAATTCAAAAAAGAAGTTCAGGGTCTTCCTGTAACCTCCGTTGAACCATTTCCGTTCAATCAGTATTCAAGCTTTGCTCGCTTACAACGAGTTATAGCTTATTGCTTTCGTTTTCATAACAATGCGCGAGCCCCTAAGACTGATCGTCTTTCTGGTCCCCTCTCTACAGATGAACTGCAAGCATCTATTGTAAGGCTTGCCAGGTTCTCCCAACGCGAGTCATTTCCTGACGAACTTAAGCTGTTGTCACAGAACAAGCCTGTGAAACAATCTTCTGCTTTGATATCCCTGAATCCCTTTCTGGATTCCGAGGGACTGCTAAGAGTTGGTGGTAGGCTCCACAACTCTCAATTACCCTTTGACAAGAAGTTTCCTCTAGTGATTTCTGGCAAACATCCATTCGCCAAACTCCTAGTATCGCATGAGCATCTTCGGCTTCTCCATGCCGGACCTCAAATGCTGTTAGCTAATCTCAGAGAACGATATTGGATCACCTCTGGCAGAAATATCGTCAAGCAAGTGGTTCATCAATGCTTACGGTGCTTTAGATTCTCTCCTAGGTTAACTGAACCCATAATGGGAGACCTGCCAGCCTCTCGTACTCAATCATCGCCCCCATTTCATACGACTGGTATTGATTATGGTGGACCTTTCATGATAAAGGATCGCAAGGGACGTGGTTCTAAACTAGTAAAGTCCTACCTTTGTCTATTCGTTTGTTTCGTCACAAAGGCAGTGCACCTTGAATTGGTCGCTGATCTTTCTACTGAAACCTTTTTAATGGCTTTTCGCCGGTTTGTGGCTCGACGAGGCAAACCGCTCCATGTCTACTCAGACAACGGCACTAACTTTGTAGGCGCTAATTCCGAGTTAATCGAATTAGGCAATTTTCTCGCGGAACAAAACCCTTCTATTTCCGAATCAGTCGCGAACGACGGAGTAGCTTGGCATTTTATACCCGCGCACAGTCCCCACTTTGGCGGATTGTGGGAGGCCGGAATCAAGTCCTCCAAACATCACATACGTCGCGTTATAGGTAACGCTAGTCTAAATTATGATGAATTTAGCACTTTGTTAGCACAGGTGGAAGCGACCTTAAACTCCCGACCCCTGTCCCCTTTGTCCTCTGATCCAAACGACCTTCAGCCTTTGACTCCTGCTCATTTCCTGATTGGTCGTCCGTTGGTGTCACTGCCTGATCCCAACGTAACTGAGATAGTCGAGTCTCGGCTGTCTAAATACCAGAGAATACAACAACTTCACCAGAATGTGTGGAAGAGATGGAGTAAAGAGTACATCTCGGAACTCCAACAGCGCACCAAATGGCGCACGCATCTTTCGGACCTCCAGCCTGGTTCCATGGTCCTCATCAAGGATGACAATCTACCCCCTCTGAAGTGGAGGTTAGGCCGGGTCACCGAGCTGCACCCTGGCCTTGACGGCGTTACGCGTGTGGCGTCAGTGAACACTGTGTCAGGGATCGTGAAGCGATCCTTCGCCAAATTGTGCCCGCTACCTAGTGTTGTGAACTAGTGCGTTAGCGTTCAGCGCAGTTTTCGTAAAGCCTTTTGGCTCCCCATTGTTCGGGTTTTCTTGTACTAGATTAAGATCCATGTACTATTATGCTTTGTATATATGTGTGTTCATGTTACATGTTTTACTCTAGCTTTTACATGTCAACTCTGTACTGTTTTATTTGAAAGGTTACCCTTTCCAAGGCGGGCGGTATGTTAAGGACTTTATAAACTTTTGCCGCCTCTCTTGCATTCTGAATTCATACTGTGCGCAGTAGACTGCCTCGCCGGCATCCGATTCCAAAAACACTTACGTTTCATCTGTCAACGTGGCAGCATGCAAACCGGTCCGCTCTACGGAAGCTAATTCTTGTAAATGTTCAAATGTTCGATGTGTTTTTTATTGCTAATAAAGTAACATATTTCCTGCTTTCAACGAGTGTATTTATTCAGTGAAACCTACAATTCATACAGTCCACAAATTCCAAGGCGAGCTGGCAATCAGGAGTTTTCCAAATAACGGAAAACTGAGAAGGCTACAAACATTGGACCTTCGATCCCGATTAGTGCCACAAACAGTGTCCACAAGAATTCCACAGACACAAGTGGAAAGAATACATTTATGCTTGTGCAAGTGCAGCAACCAGTAGAAACTATGACTCATTTTAATTTTGCAATATTAATTGCAGGAAAATGTGCTATGTGTATTTATAAACAATAAGATTAGAATATACTTGTTGAAAATGATATCTCACAGATGTCACCCTTCCTTACCAATACACAGAGCCAGTGTATATAGGAGAGTACCGCCATTCTTCGATCCGTGCAAATGCCGCCATCGCCGCAATTTTTGTTCCCATCAGCAATAACTGATTGAGTTATGTCTAAAAGTTTACTTGAAATTGGTAAGACTGTAAGTCTATGTCAAATTCGAGGTTAGCAGGTTATGTTTTGAGTCAATTTGTGACAAAACTGATGCAAAGTCTAACCTGCTAACTTCGAATTTGACATAGTCTTGCCAATTTTGAGTAAAAGTTTTGGATTTCCAACAAACGTCATGTTGACGGAATTGTGTTACAAACCTCAAAGTGACGCATATGTCAGCGGAATAAACATGGCAGACGTGGCGGTACTCTCCTATATATACTAGCTCTGCCAATACATACAGTGACTATTTATATACCGTGTGAATAATGTAGGACTATACATTGGCAACTTTATTTTAGCATTAATCAATTTACCCATGCTAGTAACAATTTTCGGTTTTTTCTGTAGTCACTGTGTTGTTATTTTGTTTACAAACACCATGGTAACATTAATTAAATTCCCTATGTTTAATTTTGCATAATTCAGCAATGTCTTACATTATTCTCACTGTATACAAACAAGACAGTGTGGCCATATGATTGTTGGCCACCATTTTCAGGCTAATTTGAGCCTAGAGATATACAGTGCCTTTAGAAATAATCGAAAGGTTTTGAATGATCATTATTTTGGTGCTGGTTATTTTAACTATTTGATGTTAGCCACACGTGCAGTTTTATGTTTTGACATTGAAATTTTTCATTGGCGTTCGTTCGTTGTGCTTTACGATGTTGCACGAAGTTTACAGTCAGTTTCAGTTATGGTTCTGTGGTTTCAGCAAACTATTCTTTTGCAAAAATCACTTCTCTAATTAATGTATTTGAGTTTGATGTAAGTATACACATTAGTTAATAAATTTGAGGTTTTGAGGTTATTTAAACTCAATTAGAATCAATCTAAGTGCACACACCAACGAAAACCAAATGGAACTGTAATCTAATCAGGAAACTCCCGTGACGTAAAAGTCACCATCAGTTGGTTAATATGAAAATCGCTAGCTAGTAGGATCTTAGTAATTTTTGCATTTTCAGTTTAAATTTCAAGTTTTTGTTTTTTACTTTCACTTTGACATTTGAATTATTGAAGTACATTTTGATTAATTATCTTCTTACAATTCAATTTCTTTTTAAATACGAGGGTTGTCCATAACATAAGGTCTCCAAAGCGCTGAAGTCGCGAGAAACACTTTAACGTACGATCAACGCTTTAACGTACGATCCGGCAACACTCGCGTCTACCTTGGTTCCCCACTTATAAATCCCCATCACTCGGAGCTGTTTGCGACGCTTGGTCTTGGTTTAGTCGCCGTTCATGATGGAGCTTCCACTAGCCTCTACCGCCAGGTGTGAGTTACGTTCTGACGACGAAACCTGGGTCCATTATGCAACACCAGAGACAAAAGAGCAGTCCCGTCAGTGGCGACATTTAGAATTACCGAAACCGAGACCGTTTAAACAAACATTGTCTGCCTGCAAAGTGATGGCGATTGTGTTTTGGGGTAGGAAGGGGATGTTGTTGTGCGAATTTATGCCTACCGGGACAACAATAAACACTAATCTCTACTGTTAAACCTTGAAGAACCTTTGAATTTCAGGTCCGACGCGGATTTGAAGGAAGAGGTCGTACACTACCTGCGCGCCGCAGCGGGAGAGTCCTATGACACGGATATACGAAAAATGCTACATCGCATGCAACGGGGATTATGTAGAAAAATAGTAGCTAGTCCAGGCTTGGCAGCAATGTATTAATCAATGCAAATAAACGTGTTTTTCTTTGAGAAAAAAAATTTGAGACCTTATTTTACGAACAAGCCTCGTATAATGGATGGAGTGAAGCAAACACGAAATCTACTTTCAGATCTGCTTTCAGCTAGAGAAAAAGAAGTCGTATTTAGATATTGCTTAGAACGACAAGAAATAATTTGTCATAACCTCACTTACAAGTTTGACGTTACTGACCGTTAAGTACAATCGGCTGAAATAGTAGGTACTTAGTACTTATCAAGTACACTCAAAATTTTTCATTTGACACTGTAAATGTCACGGGAGTTTCCTAAATGGATTATAGAGCCTGTTCATTTCGATAGGGGCAAAACAAAACCTTTCAAATCTGACAATTCTAAATTGCCACATTTAAATACTGTGCTGAATATCAGTTTTTTAGGGCAATAGATAATAAAATTTCACCCGCTTGCGACGCTAATGAATTATTTGACACGGACAATTTACAGTGTCAGATTTCAAAGGTTTTGTTTTTTCCATACGAAATAAACAAGCTCTACCAACCTCTTTGGGAACAACTTAGACGTAACTAAATATTTTGCCTGTTAATGGCGGACATGCGCGTCGACCAAAAGCAGCGAAGACATGCCAATGGCAATACTGTCTTGTATACAGCTACTGTACCAATACATAAGGTCACTAGATCAACATACTAAAGTGTATGGTACCGCCATCAGTGATTTTTTATATCTATCCTTGTCGCACAATTTTCTCCAACTGGGGATAAACACACAATCTAACAATAATTCGACTTTACAGCAGTGCCATTACACCAAGAACAAAATCCCCAAAAATTAGTGTCTTCCCTATTGAACTTGAAAAATTTGTATTTGTTATCTTTATCTTACAATTTTCTCACATTCTCATACAAGGAATGGAATGGCGGTACCTTACATGTAGTGCATTAATCTACTGACCTTACCAATACATTTTTTTTCCTATAGCTGTGAGAGTACTGTGTGGTATGTAAATATTTCTATTTTCAAGGTATTTTGGTTTCGACTAAACTTTACTCTTTGCACTAGTCCCACGGATATAAATTAAGAACAGTCAAATCAAGAACTAGAACAGGAAAAGAGAAACGAGGAGAATTTATAGTTCAGTAGCCTGAACTCTGTGGAAACAATTCTTCTAAAATTTCCATATTACTGATCATTTATTGTGTAATTTTTTTTTTATTTTAGGACAATAGTTAACATTAAATTTCCACCTAAAACACCTTTGCATGCCACCAATTTAGTTTTACAAATTATTTAATTCAGTGTGCCACTATTTACTACAACACTGTAGCGACTGTCAATATTAAATAATTATTGAAAACCTTTCCTATTTAAGGAAAGTTGAAAGTTTTCTATTAACTAAAAAAAACAAGCCATTATCTTGTATTTAATTTTAGTTTACGGTGATATTGTTAAAAACATGCCTACTTTGTACCTTTTGTTGAAAGAAGACGTCAACAGCTTAATGCTGCCTGTCTTCTAGCAAGAATAATAATAATAATAATAATAATTGTTTCTGCTGTACATCTGTAACAGCATATAGTTTAAAGATATTACTTAAAAAATATACAGCATGAGTCAATTTTCACTCCCCAGCCAGTCCTTGTATATACAGTGTGTCCCAGGATAGGTGAAACGACTCTTGTAAAAGGTAAACAAATTTCGATTTAAATTTAAATTTTTTGGGATTCAGCCCTGCTTGGTTCAAGATCAATTTTTAACATAATTTCAGTTTTGAAAAATCAAGTATGCCTTGGAAATTTTCAAAAAGCCTATTTTTGTGTCGGGTAAAGTGCCTTTTATGTGGCAAATACGACAAAAAATTATTAAAAGAAGTTGTTTACAATCAACGTTTAGGCTTCTACACCAAATTTCAAAATTCTCGGCCGACTTTGATCTCTCAGATTTTCTTTAATGTTTATTGCCCAAATCAAAGAAATTTATTTATTTTTAACAAAGTTTTTTTATTATGAATAAAAAAACTGTTAAAAATATTTGTTTTTCCATGGCAGTCTTTGTTAAAAGTAAAATTCTTTAATTTTCAATAACTTTTTGTCCTATTTGCCACATAAAAGGAACGTTACTCGACAGAAAAATTGATTTTTGAAAAATTTCCAAGGCATAATTGATTTTTCAAAACTGAAATTATGTTAGAAATTCGCCTTTAACCAAGCAGGGCTGAACCCCAAAAAAAAAATTTTATTCCGAGAATTTTTTACTTTTTACAAAAGTAATTTCACCAATCACACTGTATATTCTACAATTAAAAATTAGACAAAAATAAAGAATACTAAAATTCCGAAACAGAAGCCGTTGTCAGCTAAAATTGAAATAAATATATTTTTTTAAAGTTTCGTTTCATCTCAATGAATTTAAATACAAAAAAATACTCCTTTACAAAAACGTGCAACAATGCACATGCTACATTACAAGTGAGAGAAATTTTGAATCGCCGTTTTCCTATTAAATGGATTGGGCGGAATAGCGTGGCCACCCCAGTCTCCCGACTGAACTCCAAATAGATTTTTGGCTGGTTTATTTTACTGTGCCTGCCGGAGTGGATGACTTTATTGTCCCAATAGCACAAATAAATGATGATAATTTCAATTCTGTTGACAGGAACTTTAGTCATAGGTTACATACGTGTATTAACAAAAATTGTAACATTTTTGAGGGTTTTTTAAGGAATTAGATGTTTTGCTGATGTTTATCTCGACCCAGATAGTTTGATTTTTTAATATTTAAGTTTTATCTTGTATTTGAATTTATTGGGATTAAACAAAACTTAAAAAAAAATGGTTTGTTTCAATTTTACTTGAAAACAGCTGTACTTTCGGAATTTTAGTATGCTTCATTTTTGTCTTATTTTTAATTGTAGAATAGATATCCGAGGGCTGGAGAGTGAATATTGACTCACCCTGTATATGGCTTTTCCTAGTAATTTGCCACAATTCAGTCAAATTCAAGTTGAATTTAAAGATTTACACATTTTGTATTTGTACAAGACATTCTGAAGAAAAAACCTAATATTAAAAAGTCGCATTTACCAAATTCAAAACTGACCAAGGAAAAGCATTAGAATTTTTACTGTTTTCAAATAGTTTCATGAACAAAAACTTGACAAAATTAAAACTGCTCTGCCTTAGTTGTTAATATGTACCACATAATGTTAAAGTTTCAATCAAATTACTAACGAACGTATAATATGCAATTTTGTCTCGCATCTAAAAGCTACTCATCCGTGAACCGCTAGATAGAGTGAAGCAACCCACGTATCTCAAAAAATCAGCATTGAGACTTGAATGTGAAATGTTACGAAATTCAATGTCAAGTGCAACGCTATAATTGACAAAAACTCGTATCACAAAAAATTTCTTATGCACACAAATGCGGGAGGAATATTTAAACAAAAGTTAATTCAAATTTCGAATCATAAATAAATGCATTTTAGTTTAACGAAATAGATGCACGCATTGCCAACTTCTATTACCTAACATCCACGTTATGCAACGTGATACACTTTCACTAATTTGTTGGTATTTATCGAATCCAATCATTATCTGTACGTACTACTTTATTCATTTCTACATTACCAATTTTAACCATGAAGTTAAACTATGAAATTAATTACTATGGATACAATACTTTGTTTTGTATTACAAAATTTATACATTTGACATCTACTTTTTGACTCGTATTATATGCAAGAAAAGTTTGTATGGGACAATAATTAAACCAACTTTTCAAATTGATAATTTTAAAAAACAACAGTATAGAAAAAATAAAAATTTATTTACCCCTCGTAATAATAATGGGACACCGCCTTGTCCAGGTTTGTGCAAACTGGTATGCCGAGAATGAGCAGTAGGGGGTTGTTGCACTTTATTAATAGGGACTTTGACCGTCGTTGGAGTTATACTAAGACCGCTAGGTAGACCCGTTGGTGGTAGTGCCGATGGTGGTATGCTTGGAGGTAGCACTGCCACATTTTCTTTCAGCTGCTGCGATTGTTTTAATTTCTTTAATAGAACTAGCTTCATTTCTTCTGCCCGTAACTCTTCTCTAAGCCTACGCAGACCTCGTTCTCTGTAAAAAGTAATAAACTGTATTTACAATTTTCAAAGATTTGTATTTAAGAATTAATTTTTGATTTGTTTTTCAAGTATAAATAATGGTGAATTAACAACGTATAGTTGTCCATCCATTTTATTTATTTAATCACGGCATAGTCACTAACATCCTACATACTCCAATTACATTTTTTTACTATTACATATAATAAACATGAGCAAAATCCATTGTATCATGTACACAAACACTTTTTAAGTAAAAATTAAAACAAAAAGATGGGGAGTCAGAATATTCCACAAATTAGACGTATTATGACGCGAGGCTCTTTAATGCATTCGCTATGGAAAACGGGAGCATCCGCCATTGTATTTACGTTCATTTACATCTGTTTTGACCACAAAAAAAGTTTGGTTTACATAAGTCGATATTAAAGCAGGAGGCGGGGATTTAAAGTTGTTTATGCGATACTATTGGAGTATTTAGCCGTTTTATTCGTGTTTGTGGACAGTTTTTGAGCTTTACGATTGTAATTTTTACTGCGATGGCGCGGAAATATTTGATAGATGCCCAGTTGGAAAAACGTTTATAGGAAAGTGAACCGAAAGATGAAAATTTAGAACCTGACTGCAGGGGCGAAGTTATGGGAGGGTAGCTTACTCCCCCAATGCAGAAGTGATTTGGCAAAAATGGCAGAAATGTAGTTCTATTTTTTTAAACAAAAAATGTCTTGGTAATGTAGTTATTATTATTAACATTAATTACATACATATGTACAAATTTTAAGTTGACGGTGTATGCATTCTAATATCGTGACCTGTCATGTGAATCAGTAAACCATTAGTAAATTCTATGATTAGGTTAACTATAAGATAATAAAAGATACAAATGATTTTTTTATGTGAAGCACATGGCAGTTCTAAGAACTGTCCAGACCCGACTCAGCGAAACGGCGACTTCCTTGCCCCTTACAACAGTCAGTAATCCTGCTCCTATTGTAACAAATGAAAACATGACAACCCTCAAAATGATAGTTATGAGACTCAAATAATTGAAGAAGCATCTCTAGATTTATCAAAATCTTTCAAAAAAATACACCACAAAGATTAATTCAAAGAATGAAAATTTTAAAGTAGATTAACAAAATGATTCAGGAATACGTCAGGACATAAAAGGAGATTGTCAAAGAAAATTACTTATTGAGCTTGGACCACATCAACCCATACTTTCAAAATTTCCTAGTAATGGAAAAAAGTTTAACATTTTAGAGTTTAATACTGTGAAAAATGTCGCTTTTTGCTTTTTCCCACTGATCTGAAGAGAGAGAAAACTGAAAGTGTCTTGACTAAAGATGGAGTAAAAAAACTGGTGTAAAATGAAAAACGGAAGTTAAAAATTAAGAAAACTGCAACTTCATTTTAATTCTTATTCCCATGCTTATTGTATCTTTTTCCTGAAACTTTGAAAGAAATAGAATTATGTGTTTTATTTGATATGTGTCGAAAGACACAAACCATGGAAGATGTAATAACAAAGTTAGTCAAAGAAAAATATTCTGAAATTGGCTTTCGACCTATGTCAAGTATATACATCTGGTGTTTCAGTTGCTACGAATGATCGTAAATGCAGTTTATTGAAATTCATCAAAAATGTTAACTGTTCTACAATAAACGATGAGAGTTTATATAGTCTTAATGTTACTAAACTGATAGCTTAGAATTGCCAAAAATAATTAATTGGTGGGCGGAATTGAAGTAGCGGTGAGTTTTTATTTCTAAAATGTATATAATGTACAATATTAAACATTATCACTTAATAAACTATTACATTTGTGAATATAGTTTTATTCTAAGAATATACCCCCCCCCCCCCCCAACAAGCTAATTTGTACTACAGCCTGAATGAAGACAATAACCAAACCTCAAATCAGACCGACAAGGAAAAATCAAACGACATGGATCCCGACAAAATGTACTGTTTTCTTGCACTAACCCCACCGAGGCCTCAAATAAAAAAAAAATTGAAGCTTACTGACTATTGGACTTAGACTTTACGGTGGGCCCTTTGTGCTACTTCCAAGTCACGTGTGTGTATATGTGTTGTGTGTAGTCTTGTCACTCTACCCTATAGACAAGTATTTACAGGAAAGCAAGGTTAATTGTATCCTGAATGGTCACACGGGACAGTACTGATCCAGTGGATTGCTGAAAAAGTTATACCTATTCGCAGAATTGAACCGAGGATTTGTTTATTGCACGCCTAGCACTCTATCCACTATGCCACCTAGGTGGTTGGTTTTTAATGATATTAATACATTGTAAATAAAGAACAAGAAATGTAAAAAAGCGACGCATTATTTCTGAAATTAATGGCGGGAAGCAGATAAATCCGCATTCCTTTTGCACACATTCAGTACGGGAAACGTAGGATTCCCCGCAAATCCAAAATTCCCCCGTCTGGTCAGCACAGTATCAAAATTGTCCCCATAGCGAAAGGGTTAAGGGATATGGAGAAGAATATAACACTAGGATTGAAGGATATGTGTGACTAATGATATGATTGTGAAAGAAGCAGATAAAATAATAAAGCTCTTTTTTTCACGACCGGGAGTAGAAGTCGGTTTCTATAGCATTAAAATTGTGACAGAAGTAAAACATATACTCCCTAGAGACAAAATAAGACAAAAATTTCCCTAGGAAGTTTTCATTATAACTGACACAACAATTATGCCAAATTCGAGGTTATCAGGTTACGTTTTGCGTCAGTCTGTGTCAAAACTGACGCAAAACCTAACCTGCTAACCTCGAATTTGACATAATTGTGAGCTCTTGTCATAATGACTTACAGTGCCACCAACTTTAAAATTTACCATAAGCTACGAATTTTAAAATAATTGTAGCTAAAATGTCAATAAATGACGTTTAAAAAAACGGGTTTTTCGTTTTAAATTTTCCTGCAACGTGAAAAAAATAGTATATGCAATTCCGAGAGAATGCTATTTTGCTTCAGTGCAATTTCTCTCCCTCATTGCATGATCTACTATAACTACAATCCTGAACAACTGTATTCAACAAGACAAAACTATAAAAGCTTGAGATAATGCTAAGACAATATTATTACTTATTACACAAGAAAGGAGGAACTAGGAATCTTCTATGCCACCTGTAAAAATACTAACGAAAATCCTTTATCTAATAGACTTGTCTGTCCGTGACGCTGGTCCGTCCGGGACGCTGTTTCAGCAGCCAAACCGTAAGAGATAGAGAAAAAAGTTATGAAAGTTATATGTTTGGAATGGTCATGTCAGGTCAGGAACTGAATTTCAATCACGTGACACTTCCGGTTTTCGAGAAATCATGTGATTTCCGTCCGTCCGGGACGCTGGTCCATCCGGGACGCTGTTTCAGCAGCCAAACCGTAAGAGATAGAGAAAAAAGTTATGAAAGTTATATGTTTGGAATGGTCATGTCAGGTCAGGAACCGAATTTCAGTCACGTGACTCTTCCGGTTTTCGAGAAATTACGTGATTTCCGTCCGTCCGGGACGCTGTTTCAGCAGCCACACCGTAAGAGATAGAGGAAAAAAGTTATTAAAGTTATATGTTTGGAATGGTCATGTCAGGTCAGGAACCGAATTTCAAGTTACGTGACACTTCCGGTTTTCGAGAAATCACGTGATTTCCGTCCGTCCGGGACGCTGGTCCGTCCGGGACGCTGTTTCAGCAGCCAAACCATAAGAGATAGAGAAAAAAGTTATTAAAGTTATATGTTTGGAATAGTCATGTCAGGTCAGGAACCGAATTTCAGTGACGTGACACTTCCGGTTTTCGAGAAATCATGTGATTTCCGTCCGTCCGGGACGCTGCTTCAGCAGCCAAACCGTAAGAGATAGAGAAAAAAGTTATTAAAGTTATATGTTTGGAATGGTCATGTCAGGTCACCAACCGAATTTCAGTCACGTGACTCTTCCGGTTTTCGAGAAATCACGTGATTTCCGTCCGTCCGGGAAGCTGGTCCGTCCGGGACGCTGTTTCAGCAGCCAAACCGTAAGAGATAGAGAAAAAAGTTATATGTTTGGAATGGTCATGTCAGGTCAGGAACAGAATTTCAAGTCACGTGACACTTCCGGTTTTCGAGAAATCACGTGATTTCCGTCCGTCCGGGACGCTGGTCCGTCCGGGACGCTTTTTCACCAGCCAAACCGTAAGAGATAGAGAAAAAAGTTATATGTTTGGAATGGTCATGTCAGGTCAGGAACAGAATTTCAAGTCACGTGACACTTCCGGTTTTCGAGAAATCACGTGATTTCCGTCCGTCCGGGACGCTGGTCCGTCCGGGACGCTTTTTCACCAGCCAAACCATAAGAGATAGAGAAAAAAGTTATGAAAGTTATATGTTTGGAATCGTCATGTCAAGTCAGGAACTGAATTTCAATCACGTGATTTTAAAAAATATTATTGTTTTTATTTAATACGCGTTCTATTTGAAAAACGGTCTTTTTTGTTTTATTAAATGAGACATTTGTCTCACTGGTTGCTAGTAGTTACTAATAGTTTAATCAAAACTGAAAGAATATTGATCAGCTGAACAATATGGATTTAGAAAAGAGTATAGTAATACAAAATCATAATGAATATAACGTAGATCATGAAAAAGCCTTTGATACACTGGAAAACAAGGTTATACAAACAGCATTAAAAAACAGCAGCCTGGATCAACAACTTCAAGAAATAGAAAACAAATCAAATGTCACTTCTCATGCTGAAACTAAATCTGTTTCCTTACATGTACCCTGGCGAATAAGACAAGTACAGAACACTGTAAGCCTCTGTTAACGGACCAAGGCATTCTGACTCTATATGCAGTATATGTCGTTCAGACTGTATCGCATGTGAGGCAACTGACAGGCGCTACAAAACAGGGAAACAACCACCAGTATAATACAAGAAATAACGATAGGCTACTGGTACCCTATCATAGAATATCCAAAAGCAAAACGGAAACGAACTACTGGGCGTTCAAAATTTATAACAAAATTCCAGCCACTGTTCTTGAAGACTGCACCTCAAAACTGTTTTTTTGGACTATGACATATCAATTATGTAAATTAAATTATTGTATTGCCTTAAATCTTTTGACTAGGTTAAGATGATTTGGAATGTACCTCCTGTGAGGCGCTTTGTATTATCATGCTGCAATAAAGTTATTATTATTAAAATGAGGGGTTAGGCATGGTGACATCTCACCTTCAACTATTCATAGTGGCACTGGAAGATATATTCAAGAATGAATCTGGTCGCAAAGAAATGTTAACGTTAATGGAAGAATTCTCACTTATTTATTGTATGTTAATGATACCTACAGTTGCTGCGCCAAGCACAAAAGGTATGCTCCAACTCTGTAACCCAAATCTGGGGCAAGTTGAGCATTGTACCGTCAGATGAAGTGCATAAAGCACCAGCCTCTACACCACAAGGTAAAACGAGGTTATCGATAATACATACACACATACATAACATTCTTCTACCATTGTTTTTTGTTGTCTAGTAACGACCATAGGATACCGAAATCATACAATGTGCGAACCAAAGATAAGCCGGAATCGTCTGGTTGCGAACAAAATTAGTTTTATAGAGTGACTGACATAAATTTGGAAACATACGAAAAAACCTCTTTATTATCCATTTATGAGAAAATTCTATGATAAAAGTTCAGTATACTGCCCGGCTGTATTTTTTTCTCTAAAAAAAAAATTCATCAAGACCTAACAACTAACCTAAACCCCTAACCTGAACCGCCGAGAGCGCAACAACATTGCTTTAAACATTACGAGACGATAGCGGCACCCACAACATTTTTACATTCAGAGAAAAAATACGACAGGACCGTATACTGAACTTGACCCAATTCTATTCTTTATAAAGGTTTCTGCATATTCTCAAACTCAAAAAGCATTTGCAAAATTCAAATACAGTGAAATCTCCCTTACCAGACACCTCTAATAAGCGGACACCTCTCTTACACGGACATTTTGTTGGGAACCAACTTGCTTGCATTAACTTTACTAATAAAATTTTCTCTATTACACGGACACGGACACCATTTTTGGACAATTTTTAGACTGTGAATCTCTCTTATACGGACACTTCAAAATGCAGGCCCAGATAATGCCGTGAGGCATCCAAACAATCCATAAATCCAACATTCAATGATCATGTTGTTAAAATATAGAATTCTTTTGCAATACGGGCGGTATTAAGTCAACTCAAATCAGCGTTACGACTGCACTTTCATCACCCTATGCGCGATATTATTACAAAACAATCCATGTCGCTTGATTTTAGAGGCCTGCAATTCAAAACTACTTTGCCTTTTGCGTGGGCAGCCAATTATGATAAAAATAAAAATAGGAAGAATTGTTCCTGCTTGCTTTTATTGGATGAAAGAATAAGAAAACTAGGCTCAGGGCCCCCGTGACCGCGGAGTCTGCGAGTATCAAGTTACGCCAGTGTAATCAATTCGAACCAGAGGACGATTTACCCTTATCAGTAATGCCTGAACTGTTTAGGAGTATCCCAGAAATCGAAGACGTCGACCCTGACGAATTTATAAACATTGACAAGAAAATAAGCGAGGAAGATGATGTAACCGAAATTTCAGGTGAATCAGCTGCCGTTGAAATGCAGTTGGCAGAATTAGAAAACAATGGTGACTTAGAAATTTGTGAGAATGTAATCAAGACCCACACGGAAGCATTAACAGTGAAAATTGTTAAATGCTTTGCTAAAGAAAGTAATGACTTTAAAGTATTCAAACTGTCAAAATATTTAGAAATACATGCGGAAAGTATAATAAACAGTCAGAAAAACCCTTACATCAAATTAGTATTTTAGATTTTGTAAAAATTATTACATAACTTTGTTTCAATTATTTTATATTCTTGTCTGTATTGTTAGCGCGTATAGCTTTGCATAATACAACTTTTTTAAACATAAAAATGGATTTTTCTCTTAAGCGGACACCTCTAATAACCGGACAAAAACGTTGGCACTGTGCGTGTCCGCTTATGGGAGATTTCACTGTACATATCTCCTTTGCTATACAGGGAAGGTTCAAAAATATAAAAATGGCTCAAGAATAAAGTACCCTTATTTTTCAAAACACACAACGTTATTTAAATAGTTTAGAATTGAAAGGTGTCACATACCAGGTCATAGCCACTTACTCCGAAAAAGTTCATTAGTTTTTCCCATTTTTTTCTTACCACGTATTAAAGAAACTACGATACTGTAAAGTGAACTTATTATCGGGATAGAAGGATGTATGGTCAAACTAAAATTACGTTATCGAAATTAGTGCTAAAAACATTCTTTTTTCTTTTCTCGTCCAACGTAAAAAGTGATGTAAACATCAACACCATTTCAAACCTACTATAATTTTTGATTCAAATGTTACAATAAATATTTAGAAGGAGGGGGGTCAATAGAATGAAATTTTTGAAGTTTCCTTCATTATTATTTCGACACCTTTCAATTATAACATTTTTGCGTATTTTTAAATATAAGGGTACTTTATTCTTAAGCCATTTTCATATTTTCAAACCTTCCCCGTATATTTACATTTTGGTAAGTGAATTTTGAGTTTGAGAAGATGCAGGGATTCTTCTCAAAAATCAAATTTTCCAATAAATAATGTATAAAAATGTTTTCCATATTTGTCCAAATTTATGCTGGTCATTGTATATGGTACGTTAATGATATAAGTAGTCGTAACAGTCACAAGCCTAGAAAAACAAAACAAAAATGTTGAAGAAGCAAAACCATTAGGAAAAATAAAAACATGAACCTGAAAAAATCAAAAGTGATGTTTAATGTAAATGGGAGAATTGAAGTAGAAGACCAGGAAAAAGTAGAAAAATACATTGATCTAGAATAAAAAATCGTACCAGAGAGAGACTAGCATGGACATGGAAATAGTAAATTTCATAACTAACGGGTATCCCAAAATGTTAGAATTCACAAACAATGACCAAGTGTCATTTATCAGTAGCTGTCAGTTTTTGTGAATTAAGAATCGACATGCCTCTCCAAATTCATAGCAAGAGCAGATTCTAAGGGCCGGTTGCAGAAAGCAATGTTAAGTCTGGTGTTAGCTAACGCGACGTCAAAGTGAACAAAAACGAATCAAATCTCAAATGCTTATGGTAACTAATACATTAGTAAACAAAATTTGATGCGATTTTGTTCACTTTGACGTGATGTTAGCTAACACCAGACTTAACATTGCTTTCTGCAACCGGCCCTAAGACTTTTGGAACACCCATTATTAGAAAAACTGATAGATTCATTGTTGAAACTTTGTCCATATGGCCACAGCAGTTGGTGTCTAAGGTACAGGGTTAGGCAACAAGTACTGGTGGTTTTCAGTAGACCGAAAAACAAAATACATGCGATTAAAAAACGACATTGGTACGTCATTATCTTTCTTAAAGTGTGCAATTTTAAGTGCTATGGTGCATTTTGCAATAAATCAATGCATGTCTGCTGTTTAAAATTTCTTTCGAACAGAGTCCATTGTGCTGACGCAACGAAATCTTAGACGCGAATTTCAAGTACGGATGCACACAATTTTGAAGTGAGTGAACAATTTTCCTGTTAGAAGTAGTGTTATCTCGAAATTTCGTGGTAACTGCAAGACAAACTATGTTTCCAGGACGCCTAATTTAAAGATCTGGTGATATCCCTTTTCCAGCATTTCGCCTGATTTAACTGTAGCAGACTTGTTCTTATGGGGTTACCTTAAGTTTAAGGTATTTCAAAGTAGACCTCCTCAAACACTTGTAGCATCACGGAAGAAGTAAGAGCCATCGATCAGCAGTTACTACAAGTAATGCGAAATTTCGTTAGAAGATTAGAAGAATGAGTTCGTTGCAGAGGAGGCCACTTATAGCAAGTTATTTTTAAAAACTAAGTTGTTTATGTAAAATTAGATATTCCAAGCTTTATTGTTTCTGTATTTGTTATTTGAAAATATTAAATACTTTTTTACTACTGCCTATTCAAATCTACCAGTACCTATTGCCTAACCCTGTACTTGGTACTCCGCATGCCTAGACCTTCTCCATTAACAAATCAACAAAAACCATACAGCCAGAAAAGTTATGTCCCTACTGTTATATCTTGTTGTCATAGCAACTACCATCATTCTTGTTGTCTAGCAATAACAATAAAATATCAGAAACATGCATTTTGCAAAGCAACAAGCAGGTAAGGTGATCATTTTTCGTCTGATTGAGAACAAACTTAATTATACAGGGTGTTTCGGAAATAATTACAGTAAAGTGGAAGGGTGGTAGATTTTTGCAAAAGTACTTAAATACAATTTCTTTCTTAAACCTTCTCCCTTGGGTTTCACAAGGTGTTAAAGAAGGTTCAAACAATACATATTTTATTACAGATCTTTCCACAGAATAGAGAATAGAGATAATTACTATACTTAATTTTGCCAAATTGTAATAATCCCGAGGCAGATAATTATGGGTTTAAGAATACATTTTTATGCCAAACTTCTTTATTTCAATAAAATTGTATGTTTACTATTTTCATTCAATTTACCACAACAAAAGTACCCTCGATTTAACTCTGCAAGAGGTCTCCTCTTCAAGATTTTTTGTGTTTTTGTACCATTCTTGTAGGGGGCCAATAACATCTTGGTGTAGGTAGTAGGGATGTCGGCGGGTACCCGGGTACCCGGGTCGACCCGGGTAATAGTCAACCCGGGTATATTTTCAGGACCCGGGTACCCGATTAGTAAATTATGTAATGCCCAAAAACTCAGCCTTTTTCGGAGAAGATAATAAAAACTTAAAAAGAATAGGAATAAGTTCTAGAAAAACACAACAATGCAGTAATAACAAGAATCAACCCATCCCATACCACAGAATGTTGATATTGTTTCATGTAAGGCAATAAATCCACTTCACAGAAATATTCAACCCGCCAATAGCACCATTAAATCGCATCAGTATTGGTTGAACTAACATAAACATCATCTGTGTGATGTTGATGCTGCTACCAATTTCGCATAAAAAGTCACGTACTTGAATTTGATAACACTTGGAAGTCTGAAAATATTTAGGACAGACGACTTGCAGTTTGAATTGGCGAGTAGGTACTATTTCAAACTAGTTCACTTGAAAACTCGCGGCATTATAAAATGCTTAGAGCATAGAGTTTGAACATTGTATGAAACTACAAAAGTACAAACAAATACGAAAACAATGTCATAAAAAAATCGCCTGTATGAAAATATTTTCATTCGCCAGAAAATAATAATGCAAAATGTAAATTCTTCGGGTACCCGGGTTTGATTTTAGACCGGGTACGACATCCCTAGTAGGTAGCAAAATTTTAAGCGGTTGAGATGGTATATTTTCGAAAAATAATTTAAAAAAAGTTAAATACAATTTTTCTCTAAACCTCATCCCAGGACTCTATTCTGGTGATCCCTTTTTAATAAAATATATGTATTATTTGAATTCCCATATCGCCCTCCCTGTAGAACCCAAACGACAAAGTTTAGAGAAAAATTGTATTTAAACTTCTTTATTATTTTGAAAAACTATATCACCCCTCCAATTTACAGTACTTATTTCTGAAACATCCTGTATATTAAAGAAAAACCTTATTTCCCTATATGTACGATCAAAATTCTTTAACGTGTGTACTTCCAGTATTATGCTATTGGTCAGCAATGTCAATGATGACAAAGAAAGCTTAAGAATAACAACCCAATGGAAGAGGCAAAAAACAAAACACAATGATGTTGGAAAGAAATGTTGCTCAATTCTAGTGTGCCTATGCTGAGCATGTACGAAAAGCGATATCGATTGGTGGAACAGATCAATGTTGGTTTGCTATACACATTGTGTTGGGTGGATGACATGCTAATGACAGGGTTTAATTCAATTCAAATAGCAAACAAGAGAACTAGGGGAAGGTATAACTTAAATAGGCGCACATTCAAAAATTAATATAAATCGCTAATAAAAAAGAAGAAGACGTAGTCTATGTACCGAGTGGCCATAAATATCTGATAGCACATTACCTTTGAAATCAACATCGCTTTATTACAGTGATGAATCCAACTAAACTAAATGTCATTAATGTCATCACAACTAAAATTCCTATCTGTCAAAAATTATTACAGATTACAATAAGTAATGGAGTTAGAACAGGAGATTTTTATAATCGAGTCGTAGGCTAAACTGCAGAATCCGGGGCACATCCTCCTCCTCTTATTGCATTTTATTACATTACATAGGTACCAATACTTATTGTAATTGAAATATAATACTAACCCAACATTTCTAAGTAGCTAATTCCATGGCCACCCGGTAGATGTAGATTATTTTATGTTTAAAAATTGTACTATCGAATTCTTACAAGGACAGTCTGACGTCATCAAATCATTTTCAAGTTACAAAAGACGTTCTATAGGAAGTAGCATATGTTAAACACGGATATACACTCTTTGTAAGTCAAAAGGGAAATCATAGTGCTCCTGACAAAGATGGAGAATTAAAAGTGCCCCCACTTAATTTCAGTTGTTTGCACCTTATTTCCTGTGCTGTTCTGTTAATTAATTAACATCTGTTTTGAGCTTAATTAATTGACATCTGTTTTGAGCGGTGTTTTGTTTGTTCGTTTGTTTGTTACGGACGGTCTAGGCATGCGGAGTACCAGGTACCTTAGACACCGACTGCTTTGATCATGTGGTCAAAGTCCCACTTAGAATTTTGCTAAGATTAAGGAGTTAATTAATAAAAACCGGACAGGTGAGACGAATTGATAGAGAAATATTGAAAACATGAAATGAAAAATATAAGAAAACTGTAACTCTTAAAGCAAATGAAATACTATAAACCAATGTGGAAAGTCAGACAATAGCAGAAATAAATAAATCTGTAGTAGATATAATAAAAGAATCCACAAAGGAATTAGAAAAAATAAACCCAGTGACGAATAAACAGTAAAATAAGTGAAGAAACAATAAAATTAATCGAGAAACGTAGGGATATGAGGAAAAACAATAGATGGAACGCGGTAGGATACACAGAACTACATAACATGATAAGAAAAAAAATTAAGAACGACGTGTATAAATATAATGACAGGTTAACACAGAAAACTACAGAAGAAAATGGCAGCATGAAAGTTCTAAGATCTAAATTATCAATAAGGGCGAAACAAATATTCAAACTCAAGAAAACAAACGGCGAAGAAACAACAAACAAGAAGGAAATGACTGAAGTAGCAGAAAAATTCTACACCTCATTATATACTTCACAAATACATAAAGTGAACAATCAAGATAAGAAAGGCTGCAAAATAATAAACGCCGGATACGAAGATATCCCAAACATTAAGAAGTTTGAGATTGAAAAAGAATTAGAGCAAATGAACAACCGTAAAGCTTCAGGGGAAGATGGAATCATAAGCGAACAAATAAAAAATGCTGGAAAACCGTTACTAAACATATTAGAAATATTGTTCAACAAATGCCTCGAAGAAGGTAAGATCCCGGAGGCATGGAATAATGCAGAAGTGATCCTACTGCACAAGAAGGGCGACAAAAGTGACATAAAAAAACTATAGACCAATTAGTCTCATGTCACATCTGTATAAATTATTTATGAGAGACATAACAAATAGAATAAGTAAAAACACTGAACGCTTATCAGCCAATCGAACAGGCGGAGTTTAGGAAAGCCTACGGAACAAACGAACATCTACACAGCATGAAACTCTTAATTCAGAAGTGTAACGAATATAACATAACATTAGCACTAGCTTTTGTAGATTACGAAAAGGCTTTCAATACTATTGAAATGGAATCCATATTAACAGCCTTAGACGATTGCCATATCGATACAAGATATTCAACACTATAGGCATTCACTAAACACAAAAACATTAACTATTTCTTTAAGTTGGCATATGCATACAATTTTTGTGCTAGGGATTCTGTATTTTGCTTTGCAAAGTTTTTCACACCTGCATAAAGGCGACTTTGAATTTAAAAATACAATCAATGACAATTAATAAATCTCATTATTTTAGTGTCAAAGTACATATTATTCTAGAAATTCTTGCCTGAATTTTTATAAAATGTAATAAAAATACCTATTAATAAACGCTACATCAATAGTATCCAACAGAGTATTTGTTTAACATCCTTAAAAGTAGTTAGTTACAACATTCATGACAGGTGATAGATAAATGTCACACCCCTAACCTATTTGTTTTAGTAACTTTTTGTAAGTACATTTTTAGACAATGATGAATTTTGGAAGTACACTCATGAAATTATAGAAATCAAAGGCCACTTTGTGTTTTTATGTTTACTGAACGGACTATACTAAAAAATATAGTGTACCTGTATAATGCTTTAGTAAGAGTAGAGCAAACAACGAAAAAATTTGGATCATTTTTTCATGGCTACCATGATTTAATGATATAGTGAAAAACAAGGTTGGCAAAACTGACACACGAGTTGTCAGTTTCATCAAATTCGAGGTTAGCAGGTTAGGTTTTGCGTCAGTTTTGACACAGACTGACACAAAACCTAACCTGCTAACATTGAATTTGATTAAACTGACAACTCGTGTGTCAGTTTTACCAACCTTGTTTTTCAATATATCATTACATCTTGGTAGCCATGAAAAAATGATCCAAAATTTTTCGTTGTTTGCCCTACTCTTACTAAAGCATTATACAGGTACACTAAAAAAATATATATAAAAACGCCATCTGTTATAAAACTAGAGCATAAATCAGAAAAAATAAACATCAACAGAGGTGTAAGATAAGGAGATATATTGTCAATAAAATTATTCACCCTAGGCCTTGAGAATATATTCAGTTGTAATATAACAAGTGGAATGATTATTATCGATGATTTTTTTCTGAGTTAAAACCGGAACCTAAATTTAACGAGTGCGTAGCACGAGTTAAATTTACTGTTTCGGTTTTAACGAGTAAAAAATTATCGATCGTTAATCATTACACGAATTATATTTGGAAAGAGAATATATTGAATGAAATGCAAAATATCAAATATTTACTTTTTGTTCTTAGGTTGGCACTGTTAATGTTGGTTACCCTGCTGTCAATTTTAAGTCTATGTCAAATTCGAGGTTAGCAGGTTAGATTTTCCGTCAGTTTTGACACAAACTGACACACAACCTAACCTGCTAACGTCGAATTTGACATGGACTTAAAATTGACAGCAGGGTAACCAACATTAACAGTGCCAACCTAAGAAAAAAATCACATCCATTTACGATCACCCGTAAAAACAATTACGAAAATAAATTACTACCGCTGTGATAATGTATAACTAGGCATTTGCATGCCCCTCATTGGTTGAAATTGCGTCACGTGATATATGAATTATATTCTCAAACAAATAGACTGGACCGGTATGGGAATAAATGTAAACGGCACTGATTTTACCCATTTAAGATATACTGACGATATAGTATTGATAGCGAAAGATGAAACAGAGTTAACAATTATGTTGAAACAAAAATTATGGCAAACACTTTACAGCAAGCACAAATAACAATAAATGGACAACAGATCGAACAAGTAAATTCTTGTACAATGTGGAAATAAAGTAAAGGATAAATTCATTAACTTTGTTAATATAAATTTTTATAAAAAAATCTTGAACGGGTATAGCGATTTTAATTGTAGGACATACACTACAACCACCTTTATGTTGCTATGTCATTTGTTTTAAAAGTTATGACGTCATCGACTTTTTTTTAAGTGACAACCTGTATTTTTTATTATTGATTTTGGTAGTACTTTTTATGCTATTTTCAATGATATAACAATCGAGAAAAATGGTCTTAAAATTTACATATTAAAAACCAATGAAATGAGCAAAACAAATAAAGGTGGTTGTAGTGTATGTCCTACAATTAAAATCGCTATACCCGTTCAAGATTTTTTTATAAAAATTAATATTAACAAAGAATTTATCCGTTACTTTATTTCCACACTGTATATACCTAGGACATACTCTTAAACTAGGAAAAGAACATCAAGAAGCTAAGATAGACAGGAGAATAAGCCTTGGATGGAAAGCATTCGTAAAGCTGTCGAGCATTCTTAAATCAAAAAGTTTTCCAATTAAACTGACACATGCATATTGCCAGTACTTACGTATGGAATAGAAACTATGACATTCACAAACAGAATTGTGGACAAACTATTGAAAACGCAAAGAGCAATGGAAAGAAGGATGCTAAATATAACATTACGAAACAGAAAAAGAAATGAATAGGTTCGACAAATAACAAAAGTAACAGACATAGTAGAAAGAACAACACGTCAAAAATGGAGCTGGGCTGGGCATATGACAAGAACAACAGATGAGAGATGGACAAACAGACTATTACATTGAAGGCCACGTCTAAGTGAACGAAGTAGAGGACGTACGATGAAGAGGTGGTCCGATGATATTGTAAATGTAGCAGGGAAGAACTGGATGAAACTAGTATGACATAGAGAAATATGGAAAAAGAAGGGGAGGACTATATCCAAAAATGAAGAAAAACAATCTGAGGAAGAAGAAGTAGAAAAAGAAGGAGTTCCAACCCTAGCAAGGGATCTTTTACATGCTACACATCGTAGTAACACCGTACCCACGGCTTTACATCACTTCCGAATGATGACATTCTGTAGAGGCTTTCATCTGCATTTATTAATTTTTAAAAACCTCACCGGGACCGGGAATCCAACTCGTGACCCTTAGATCAGTAGTCAGAATGCTTAACCACTGAGCTACCAATCCCGGCAACGGTGTTTTGGTTTCGATTTTCTTAATAGATTCATTTATTTTTGGAAAAAAACTGTTCTCTAAAACGTAAGTGAAATCAGACGCCTTTTTATATCAGATCTTTCCGTTTGTGTTATTGGTTGAGATGAAGGTTCAACCGCTTAACTCGCAAAGCCAAGCAATTGTATTGGCACTGCTTAAAAGTATTTCGAAAGGGAAAAGCAAAATGGAGGTTACTACAACAAACACATTTGAAGAGGATGGAGATTTTTATAGATAAAATGGTATCAAAAATGTGGATTATAGAGTTAGCTTTAAACGTGGAAAACATACAGCCCTTGAAATTATTGAAGAGTGGTACAAAAAAGAGTTTATTGAAAATGTTAAGCCACTTATTATAAATATAGGAAATAATGATTCCGACAGAGATTTGGGTATGATACGTGATACAGATTGTATATTTAAATGAAATTATTCTGTTGCATTTTATGTACAAAAAAAGCCTATGAATTAAAATTTATAAAACCATCTGCTTTTCTTGAGATCATCACAGCCTACATAAACTAGATTTTTTTTTAAACATGTTATTTCTGAAAGAGTAGAGAAACATCATTAAATTATGTACCCCAGTTTCAGAATTTAAAAATTATTTTTTCGAAAACTGATAAAAAATGTTGACATTTACATGACTTAAATCGGTTGTCAAAGCGACTGTTTTTTGTTCAGTGTGTGTAAAGAAAGCCATTTTGGTATGAGGATGCGAGTTTCGTACCGAGCGGTAGCGAGGCAAAAAAAAGCAACCGAATACCAAAATGGCTCTTTACACTCGAAATACATACATTTTTTCTACGGTCCAAAATAAATGACAAAATTGTTAAATAATTGAAATTTCGATTCACAGCATTTGATGAAGTCGTTGTACCGCCGTTCATAAAGGCCGCGCGATTTGGCCGGCAACAACTCATTGGTTGCTGTCTGGGCTACTTCAAATACTTCAGGCGGGGTGCAATTATCTTCAGATTCCATCTTCAACTTCACAAAAACTCACAAACTCAATAAAACTGTTGCGTGATGATGGACGCGCCGTGATGCAATTGTCAATAATTTTAGCCAGTTCCAGAAAAATGACAAATTACTTTAACAATCAGGTTAGCCATGGCGATGCGTAAAGTAAAATGAAGTGACGCGATTATTTCATTAGGACATTGTTTACATGGTTGCGATGTTATAATGGTTGCTAGGGAAAAAATGTGTGAATCGCTAACTTTTCGCATTGACAGTGAGCTTTTAATATTCAGTTTTAAAGGTGACCGTAGAAAAGTCTTTTTTGGCCTCGTGACATATAAACAACACATTCATGCACAGTTGACGTCCACCGTAACTATGATTTTACAGTTAGTCAGTGCTTTGTTGCACCGCGGTGCAGTAAAATGACTAGAAAATTTTTAGCTTTCAGAGACCCTTAAACAAAAAGTTGCTTTGTAGTAATAACGGGTGTTAGCAGAAAAGCTAGTTAGGTATTTTATCGTTCAGTTGCGTTTAGGAGAAATAAAGAAGATTGGTATATGACTTTGAATTTTGACGTTTCAAAGTGTCAACTACAACATTTACTGATGTGAGCTTGCTTGATGGCTTGATATTCGAAAGCAAAGTCATGCATTTATAGAAAATGTTGAAAAAATATATGTCGGCCAAAAAATTTAATACAATACTGGGTGCGACCTACCGCACTTGTAATGTAAATAACTATTACAATCTAGAACAAAATAGTAATTTACGATGCAAGTGCGTAAAGCTACTCTTTAGGCATGAGTGGGGTCGAGTTAAAACTCGAATGTTCTTTTGCTCGCGATGCTCGCAAAAAAAAACTCATTCTCGAATGCAAAAGTAGCATTTCACAATCTAGAATCAAAAATAATAATTTAAGTTACAAGACTGAAAAATAGTGTTTTGCACGTCAAACTTGGGGACACATGCAAAACACTTTTTGGTCGTATATCGTACAATATTTTTTTACGCATCCGAGTCCATACATTCAAACTTGCAAATTCACTTTTGAAAACTCAAAAAATTTTCACATTATTATCTATTATTTGACTTATCCAAACAATAAATTCGCAACAATAGGTTCTTCTGCTTGCGTATATGTTAAGTTCAGTAATCTACAAAAAAACAATTGATGTGCGAGAAATAAGTGACAATTACAAAACCAACTCAACACATGACAACTACAATATTTCTTTTCAGGGTAATAAAAGTTAAATGTTCGGAGTAATGGGCAATTAAAAAACAGAACAAATTGGAGCAATTTACCAACTGAAATGCTGAACATAAACACCTTAATCAATAAGTTATAGTTACGACAAATGTCACAATTCTGATTGAAACACGTGTTACATCTTTCTATCAACAGTGTTAGGCGTCCATCAGCAAAGATGACTTAGAAACAAAGTTTTACAGACTTTGAAAAAATAACACGATGAAAAAATTTAATAGTCGAGTTAATTTTAATTTTAGAAAAATAAAAATAATGTTTAAAACAAAAATATCTTGTTTTTCAGTTTGTGTAAAATGTTTGTTACATTAAATGTACGTTAACTTTTAGTACAGTGAAATCTCCCATAAGCGGACACGCACGGTGCCAACGTTTTTGTCCGGTTATTAGAGGCGTCCGCTTAAGAGAAAAATCCATTTTTATGTTTAAAAAAGTTGTATTATGCAAAGGTATACGCGCTAACAATACAGATAAGAATAATAAAATAATTGAAACAAAGTTATGTAATAGTTGTTACAAAATCTAAAATATTCATTTGACGTAAGGGTTTTCCTGACTGTTTATTATACTTTTCGCATGTATTTCTAAATATTTTGACAGTTTGAATACTTTAAAGTCATTACTTTCTTTAGCAAAACATTTAAAAAATTTCACTGTTAATGCTTCCGTGTGGGTCTTGATTACATTCTCACAAATTTCTAAGTCGCCATCGTTTTCTAATTCTGCCAACTGCACATCAACGGCAGCTGATTCACCTGAAATTTCGGTTACATCATCTTCCTCGCTTATTTCCTTGTTAATGTTTATAAATTCGTCAGGGTCGACGTCTTCGATTTCTGGGATACTCCTATACAGTTCAGCCATTACTGATAAGGGTAAATCGTCCTCTGGTTCGAATTGATTACACTGGCGTAACTTGATACCCGTAGACTCCGCGGTCGCAGGGGCCCTGAGCCTAGTTTTCTTATTCTTTCATTCAATAAAAGCAAGCAGGAAAAATTCTTGCTATTTTTATTTTTATCATAATAGGCTGCCCACGCAAAAGGCAAAGTAGTTTTGAATTGCAGGCCTCTAAAATCAAGCGACATGGATTGTTTTGTAATAATATCGCGCATAGGGTAATGAAAGTGTCGAATTTCCTGCAGTCGTAACTAACGCTGATTTGAGTTGACTTAATACCTCCCGTATTGCAAAAGAATTCTATATTTTAACAACATGATCGTTAAATGTTGGATTTATGGATTGTTTTGACGCCTCACGACATTAGCTGGGCCTGCATTTTGGAGTGTCCGTACAAGAGAGATTCACAGTCTAAAAATTGTCGAAAAATGGTGTCCGTGTCCGTTTAAGAGAGTGTCCGTTTAATAGAGAAAATTTTATTAGTAGAGTTAATGCAAGCAAGTTGGTTCCCAACAAAATGTCCGTGTAAGAGAACAAATTTACAGAAAATGAAGATATTTAGTTATTAGCAAAAATCTAATAGGTTGTGGATTTTTTATGAAGAACACAGTAGTTAGTTCATCAAGCCCATAAACTGCACTTCTGTTCTCATTGAACTGTTTTTCTATCTGCTGTAGTTTCCGAAATCCCTATAGGCAAGGTAAAATAAAACTAACCCCGTATATACAGTGTGTTCCATTTCCCTTGACGCACCTTAATCTTTTACTTCCTTTTACTACTATAAAGGAAGTATTGGATTCACCCCAAAAATTCGAAATTGAGTTTTCAACAGATCTTCACGTTTTAGAGTCCCCTGATCCCAAAAAACATATTTTTTTTCATTGGTCTGTCTGTCTGTCTGTGTGTCTGTGAACAGAATATCTCAAAAACGAAAAGAGGTATTACATTGAAACTTCATATATAAGTTTTGTGTACTATGTAGATGAGACAGCAAGCTTTTGAAGAAAATCGCATAACCGGAAGTAGGTGTTTACTCTTGTGATTTTTCAGTTTTTTTCGATTTTTTCAAAAACGGCTCTAACGATTTTTTTTAAATTTTACATTTTTCTTACATTTTTAATGTGTATTGATGTGAGATAGGTGATTTTCCAGTTGAATACTTCTAAAGTGGGTTTCTTTTGTTTTTTTTTTCTATTTTTTTTATTAACTCCTATTTTAAATAAAACACCCGGTATATTATTACATTTTTGAATTCACCTTAAAATTCTAGAGAAAATTTGTCTCTTCAACTAACACTCGATTTTGTACCGTTTTTGTAGAATTTGTAATTTTTGAAAATTTTTAACAAATGGTTAAAAATTAAAAATGAAATTTTTGACTAATTATAAGATCACTGTAAAAGGAAGTTGTGTGAGTGTATCACACCAGATTTTTTTTATTGAAGTCATATAAGATGGTAGGCAGTTATAAAACCCTTTCTCATAAAAGTTTTTCAGTTAAGCCATTTTCTATTGTAAATTGTTACACTACTAACATTACAAATAGACTCAAATATTTGTACAATAGTAAGCCTTGTTCTATCAAACACTTATTAAAAAAAGTTGCTTAGATGTGAATTGCAGTGATCAAAAACAGGCTGTCAACTTATTGCATAATTGGTTTTTCGCTTCCGTATCATCTATAATAGCAATTTCTATTTAAGGAAAGCAAATTCGTCTAAAAAGCAAAGAATGTTCGCTAAACGTATTTTAACATTCCATGAAAATTATACAGGATGGTCCTTACCATTCTAAAAATTAAGGATGCGATTCTTTGAAGTATTTCGTGAAGAAAAGTTTAATTGAAGCTTAGGCCTAAACAGCTTTGATTATCAAAATACAGCGTGTTCAAGTAAGTCAGTTTTCAGATGGAATAAAAAACGATATTGAATAGTGAAAAAACTGATGGAATTTTAATCAAACAATAAATGTAAAAAGCAAGTTACTGAAAAAAATAACTAGCAGAAGCTTCAGCTCTTCAGTAATAAATTTTTCAAGCTATTTTATTTTAACTGAACTAAATAAACACATGAAAAGTAATTCATAGCAGCTCCCAGCCGTTCAGAAGTGATTTTAAAAAAATTAAGTCGTTTATAATAACCGCCGGCCATTAAGAATCACCTGATTTTTAAATTATTCTTAAAGTGTATAAATTTTTATTACGAAAAATCTTGAAAGACAGAGCTGATATGCAAATATCGAACTTGGTTGATTATAAATGGCTGTCACCTCCGATTACAAAATTTAACCAGTCCGTTATTTACTATATATCGGCCTAATGACGTTAATAACTATTATGTTCATCAGTGTTGTTATAGGCTATTAACCAAATTAATTTTAGTATCGCTAAGAGCTTCATTACCGTACTTAGTGCAGTAAAAATTTATTGTTGAAGATAAAATATTCAACAATACACATTTGTTTATGGCACTTAACAAGACTCGTTTGATTGTCTCAGAATTCGGCTCACTGCCTCGTTCTGGCAATCAAACTCGCTTTGTTAAGATGCTCAAAATCAAACTTGTATCGTTAATATCTCTAAGCTGATAGTTCTTTTGGAAAATGAATCAATAATAAAACTATGATATCAACAAAGCTTTTGTTTCTATCACACTATTTTACAGTTTTCAGTCTCTTTGATGTTTCTCAATCCATCTAAAAATTGATTTGAAAACTTGAATGCACTGTATTTTGGAAACTAAGCCGTTTACATCTAAGGGTTAAATTCTTTTTTACGAAAAATCCAGAGAATAGCATCTTTAATTTTTGAAACGTACTCAATGACCACCACAATGCAACCAAAGCAAATAAAAGGTGGTCAGAAATTGTTACTTGTTAACCTGCTGAAGCACTTTATTGACAACTACGTTCCACAAGCAATAAAAAAGTTTTAATACTGTCTCTAGTGGTCGCAGCAGCCAGAACAAGAACCATGCATAAAAGATTAAAAAAAAAACAATTTGCAAAAACGACTGGAAATGTAGAAACGTGGTATAATGTCATTTAAGAAGAATACAAATTTAATGTCATAAAAGTTAGACCAATAATAACCTACAATATCAAAAAACATTTTGGCAGCGCGTTAAAGAAAAATATAACTTACAAGAATTTAAAAAATAGTCTTTCATAAAATTTTTGCTATCTGAAGCAAGAATAATCAAGACCATGTCACATAAAACAAAATATGTGTAACAATATGAAAAAAATGTGTGAGTAACAATATGAAAGGTTCAATATGGACCAAATTTAATATGCAAAAGAGAATACTAAACAAGTAAATTAATGTTTCCAACTGAACAACTCTAAGGCTCTTCTGCACCTCTCAACGAGAAAAAAAATCAAATCAGCACTGCTCGAGTTCTATTTCTCTGAAGGCAAAGAATACTAGGTACCAAAACCTACTTTAAGACAAAGCGCTTGCGAGTGGAAAAAAGTGATAAAACCGTATGTAGCAAGAAAAATTCGTTTAATGTTTATTAATTAAAGAGTTAATTTCAAGCATCAATTTAATAAAAGACAGTATTTACTTTACAGCATTCTTTTGGTAAATCTTAAAGATGTCACACTCCCTCAATTATTTTTATTGGACCAAATTAGCAAGACTATTTTCCTCACACACTTTAAGCGTTTAAGCAATCAAATCTTTTAAATATCTGAGATTCATCCAATCAGATCTCAATTATGCGATAATTTTGCACTGGTGCAAATTGCCTCATCATCTAATTAGTGACGGGCATGAATGGATTGACGAGATACCCACTGTTCCTACCTACTATCTAGCGAAACCTTTGCAAAGTCGGTTAAGTTAGAGAAAAATTGCATATTCCAATGCTGCATAATGTCAACAAAAATTGGACCTACCAATCTTAGTTTTTGAGTTATTCCCAAAACACAAAAATATAAGATTTTCGGTTTTTTGTTAAAAGTCGATTACTTAGAATCAAGCTTTTTAAAAAATTTATATCCGATTTTAAGATTTTCATTTGTTTTCATAATTTTTGAGATATTGACATTAACCTTATTTTAAATTCACATCAAGGATGGCTATGGCACAGCTGAGAAGAGATTATTTTTCCCTTTTCTGTGATAATAAGGTTTGCTACACTTATTTTAATAAATAACAGAGATGAGCGAAAGAAGTATTTTTTTAATAGTAGGCAGCAGCAGTATTGGAATATACAACTTTGTCTGAATTTAACCTACTTTGTATCTCCTAAGATATTCAGGATCCCCACACTTAAAGTTAAAAAACAGACACCCTGTATTTATATTTGGCATATTAAAAATGTATTGTTCTCCAGAACCAAATTTGTTTTTACACACTTTATGAAGTACAGATATTGTTCAA
Source organism: Agriotes lineatus (assembly GCA_940337035.1). NCBI lineage: Eukaryota > Metazoa > Arthropoda > Insecta > Coleoptera > Elateridae > Agriotes > Agriotes lineatus. The sequence continues at coordinate 44,175,540 of OW679195.1, read as the reverse complement.
GATTAACAGATGCTCGCCCATCTTGAAAACACCCTTTGCATAAATTCTTCTCCACAAGAACTAAAAAAAACTGGCCCAGGATCGAATATGTACTTTCCCACATTAGCGGTAATTTTAGGTTAGGTATTACAAAATTATACATAGAACTATAAATTTTTTTAAGTTTAAAATTCACTTTCCCCATCTTCTTTAACTATCCCATTGTTATTTTAATGTTACCTATCAATTTAATGTATACCTTTGGTTTAAATTACATATTTTTGCATATTTGTGTAGCTGATGATTAGAATGTTTTTCTTCTTCTTCTTTTTCCTCTTATTGTAGGCCAGTGGCCTGTTTTAACCACAAAGTGGTTCTATGAGCCCTCTTTGCCCGTAGGCTGGGTAGGTGGCTAGCCTTGCCCGCCGAAAATGAGAAAGAGTTTCCTGGTTTAGGGGTTAACGACTACCACAGGTGTTAGCCTGGTAGCCGGGGAGCATACCAATTTTAAAATCCTTCTAGAGGCCGCCGGGATTCAAACCCGGGACAGCCGCCTGAGAGACGAGCATTTGCTCGTGGGGCCATCCGCTCACCTAATTAGAATGACTAATAATTCAGTTAATTGTAATTCAAATGTACTTAGTTTTATAAAGTGCAGTGTAGACAAAATTTTTCATGATGACCCTTATATATATATATATGTTAGCACTAAAGGCCTAGTAGACCCATGGCTTGATTCACTGTATTTTTCCACACTTTTTTATCTCCAGTCTTTTAACGCCAGTTCTTAATCCCGCACTGTTCTATATCTTCCATTACTTCTTTTTTCCATCTTGATCTCGGCCTCCCTCTTCTTTTCTTTCCTCCTATGTTACTGTCCAATATTCTTTTTGGCATTCTTCTGTCGTCCATCCTTGATATGTGCCCTATCCATCGCAGTCTTTGCCCTTTGACGGTTGCTATTATGTTCGGTTCGTTGTATAGTTCCTGCAGTTTCCTGTTAGTTCTTCTTTCCCATTTGTCCTGGACTTTCTTCCCTCCGTACACCTTTCTGAGCACTTTTCTCTCCCACACTCCTAACCTTTTGCATTCTGCCGATCCCAACGACCATACTTCGCTCGCATAAATCACTATCGGTCTTATTATAGATTTATAGATCCTGATTTTTAGTCCTCTTGATATATTTTTGTTATATATGGGGCCTCTGAATGCCTGCAGACATCTATTTCCCGCCATTATTCTTCTCTGTATTTCTCTACTTGTATCAGGTGTTCTGTGGATTTCCATACCAAGATACGTAAATCTTTCTACCTCTTCTATGCTATATGTTTTCCCTTTTTTTGTCGTTATGTTTAGTCTACTTGCGCTACTGTACTCTTGGTCTGTCCATGTCATGTACTTGGTTTTGTTTTCGTTTATAGTTAGTCCCATTAACTGTGCTGCTTCTTCTAGTCTCAGGGTTGCCTTTTTTAGTTCCTCTTTGCTTCTTGTTAATATCGCTAAGTCATCTGCAAAGGCTAAGCATTGATGTTTGTTGTGGTATAGCAATGCTGTTCTGTTCAGTGCTGCTTTTCTCATGACATACTCCAATGCGCAGTTGAACAGTATGGAGGACAGTGGGTCTCCTTGTCTCAGTCCTTCATATACTTCGAACTTCTCTGACAGGTCTTGTCCTATTCTTACCATATTGGTTGCATGTTCTAAGGTTAGTTTTATTAGTTTTATTAGTTTCCTGTTTATGTCTAGTTCTTGCAATGCTTTGTATAGTACTTTTCTGTTGATAGAGTCAAACGCCTGTTTGAAGTCTATGAAAATTATGTGTGTTTCCTTCCTGTACTCATGACTTTCGGCTTGTATTTCTCTCAAAACAAATAGTTGGTCTATCACTGATCTACCCTTCCTAAACCCTGCTTGGTACTCGCCTATTTTACTCTCTACCTCTATTTTTAACTTGTTCTTCAGGTGGGTGGCCAGAATTTTGTACGCTACGTTTAGTAATGCGATACCTCTGTAATTACTGCAGTCTGTTTTATCTCCTTTTTTGTAGATCGGTAATAACACCGCTTCGTTCCACTGTTGAGGCATTTTTTCTTGGACCCATATTTCTCTGATCAACCACCAAATCTTTTTTGTCAGTTGCTTTCCGCCGTTTTTATATAGTTCCGCATGTAGTTCGTCATTCCCAGAGCTTTTGTTATTTTTAAGATTGTTTATTATTTCTTCGATCTCTTCCAATTGTGGTGATTCTTCGTTGTCTTGGTTATGGAGTTCTTCGTTTATCCCTTCTTCTTCTTCTGCGTCGCCATTGTTATTTACTTTTGAGTTCAATAGATCGTTGAAATATTCCTTCCATAGCTCCAACTTGCCTTTTTGCGCTCCGACTAGTTCCCCGGATTTGTTTTTATAGAATATCGGCTTTGTTTGGAATCCCTTCCTTTCTCTTTTTAGCTGTTGATATAAGCTTCTTGTCTCGTTTTTCCTGTAGCTATTTTCTATACTGTTCACTAATTCTTCCTTGTGTTTTCTTTTTTTCTCCCTTAAAATTTTTTTGCATTTTTTTCTTTGCGTTTTGTATGCTTCCTTTTCTTGGTGGGTGTTGGATTTCAACATTTCCATTCTTAGTGTGCTTCTCCTGTGTAACTCCTTTTCGCATTCTGCATCAAACCATTTTTTGTTTATCTTTGTGTTAATCGGGTTGTCTGTACGTGCGCTCTGTTTCATTGCCTTACTTATTTCGGTCCAGAGTTGTTCTATATCATCAGACTCTTGTATTGTTTCTAGCCTGTTAATTAGTTTTTCTTGATACTCAATTTTTTCTTCGTCTTTTGCCATCCTGCTTATTTCTTTCCGTGACTTTTTTGTTTTTCCTCTGTTTCTTTCTATTGGTATTTCTTGTTTGAATTTTATACCGAGTAGTAGGTGGTCAGAATCAGCGTCTGGTCCTCTGTAGGCTCTTATGTCCTTTATACATTTTTCTTCGCTTTTTTCAATGAGTACATGGTCTATCTGGTTCACGTATGAGCCATCTGGAGATCTCCAAGTGCCCTTATGTATTGTTTTTTTTTGGAAATAGGTGCTTTTTATTCTCATGTCTTTTTCTCTGGCAAAGTCTATTAGTAACTGTCCATTTTCATTGGTAACTTCATGCTTGCTATATTTGCCAATGGTGGGTCTATAGCACTCTTCTCTCCCTATCTCCGCATTTGCATCTCCTACTAGAATTTTGAGATCGTATTTGGGTAATTTTTCGTATACTTCATCTAGCGTATTATAGAACTCCTCTTTTGTGTCCGTTTCTGATACCTCGGTTGGAGCATGAATGTTTAGTAACGTTATTTTCTGATACTTTCCTCTCAATCGTAGGTAGCACATTCTATTTGATATTGGTTTGAATTCAGCTACTGCTGCTCTATACTCCTTTTTTATAATGAAGCCTACTCCTAACCGTCTGTCTCCTCCCCCACTGTTAAAGTATATGAAGTCATCAATCTCCATAATTTCATTTCCTTTTTGTTTCGATTCCTGTATTGCCAATATTTTTATTTTGTACTTTTCCATCTCATTTGTTAGATGTTTCAGGGAGCCTTCTTGATATGTTCCTCGTACATTCCACGATCCTATCTTAAGCTGATCTTCCAGTTTGAATGTGTTTTTGTCCTTTCCTCGGCCTGATTTTTCTCCATCGCTTTTCATTGCTTTCTTGTAATCGCTTTTCTTACTTGTCCTGATGCCCAATTCTATAGTTTTTTTCCTCCATGTTTCTTTCTCCAATTTGCTGCAGCTCTTATTACGTAGTCGTATCATTTCCTCCGCGGAATATACACTTCTTGCTTTATCTCTTGGTATATGCTGCCGTTGCCATTTTTGTGTTAATCTTTCTAGTTCTTTATATAATGTTTCCCTTTCCAAGCGTCTTTCTTGCTCTGTTATTCTCATCTTTTCTCTGTTATTCTCATCTTTTCTCTTAAATCGTTTATTTCTATTAAGTTATTCCTCATTTCGTCTAGTCTTTTTTTGAGCTCTACTTGTGTTTCCGCTTGGTTCTTCCGTATTTCCTCCATGATTTCGCGTGTCCTCGTTTGTATATCTTTGCCTTCCATTTCCGGTTTTTGACTGTATCAACTCATAAAATGTGCTTGATATTCGTGCGTGTGTGGTCTTCTTTATCTTGTTTATATTGCGCGTTGAATGGACGAATCGTGGCTCTGTAAACATGACCTCGCTGGGCGTGACGCGCGCGCTGTGACGTATTGCGTATATCGTGTTACGCGACCTTCGTCCTTCTAGTTCAGCGCGTTCCTCACTTGTTTGCCTTTGCCCTTTAATTATTGCACTCAGTTCACACAATTTTTAACCTCACTACGTAAACTTTCCACTAATAATTGTTCTTTCGCGGTTTAAACTCCGTTTCACTTTGCAAACACTGCTATACACCGTTTTTGGTGGGTCGAGGCCGCTATTGACAGTTACTCGGCGCCATCACGGCGTATAGTGATGATGACCCTTGATCAAGATAATTTTTGACATCCTGGTATTTTAAGTTCAAGTTTTAATGAGTAAAAAAATTTAAAATACTGTATAAAAATACAGTACAACTCGGTTATAATGAATTCCATGGGACCGCTATATTTGTTCGTAATAACTGTTATTCGTTATATCCAAGAAGGCCATAATTTGAGCAAATTTCCAACTTCCGTATAATTTCTACTTTTTCGAAAACCGATAAAATTTTCCGTTTGACTCCCGACATTTTTCCACAACCAGAAAATACGTACGTATGGAATGTCAGTATAGGAATTAGTAAGATACATCCAGTTGAAGATTTTCACAACTCTTTTTGTTGCGTCATAGGCCAACGTCTTAGCTATCGTATTTTTAATCCTGTCAAGGATTTTGTTAAAAAATATACAATAGCTAAGACATGGCTATAACACACTTTCTGTTTTGCAGAATGCGATAACAGAACTGAGCCATAACATCGGGTGAAACTCATTATCGCTTTTCGAAGAACTAGATTCTACAGGGAGCCGCTGGATTTTGAGAAAAAGGGAGTTGCTTATAATGCCCACTACCTTGCGCTCACTTCGGTGTGTACGATGTAGTAATTCTACAGAGTGCTAGAGAGAGCTAGAGACAACGGCCTACTAAGAAATTTCATTATTATAATGTTGCCGCAACAAAATAATATTTTTCATTTACATCTTATTAGGAGATGAAAAGGACCAGTTCTAAGAATATATTCTTAAATTTTGGTTCGTTATTTCCGTGAAGCGAATTCGTAATAAACATGAAATACATGCATTAAATCAAATGTAATTCAAATATACATTCAAAATTATTCGTTATAAACGTGAATTTGCTGTATATGGTATACTAGTGTAATACAAGTGTAGCAAGAAGGCTATTGGAAAACGCATGTGAAAGATGCAACACTCGTGTTCCATTCACATACGTTTTGCAATGGCCTTTCCACACTTGTTACATATTATTTTTCCTATGACGGCTTCGTATTCTAGAAGAAATTTAACTTTTAAATTTGAAATTGGTCTATTTTTTTACATTTGTCAGTTTTAACCTATCAATGTGATTGTCACTTGACATTAAAGTGCAGAAAGTCTTGACATTAGAATGTAGAAAGTGGCCACTTCCTGCACACACACAACTGCGTGCAAAAAGTGAGTACTTTTTGCACCCAAGTAGGAAAAAATATAAAACAATGAAATGAATAAACTACATAGGTAGTTGGAAATTAATGTTGATCAACGAAATTGGATTTGAAATATTTATGTTCTAAGCAACTTTTCGTAACAAAATTTGTTGATAATAGTATATTACGCAACAAGTTTAGTAAAGTGATGTTTTACTATACAAGTATGGCTGGTTTGAGTATGGACGTTAGCAACTGCTTAAACGGCCATATGAGTTTAGTAAAACCACTTTTCCAACGTGTTGCTAGCGATGTAAAATTCTTAGTAATTTTCCTTCAGAAGAATATTCTCAAAAATGCTACCAAGAAGATTCTCGAGAATATTCTTGAGTATATTCTCAAGAATTATTCCTCAGTATATTCTCGAGAATCATTCTTTCGCATTCCTGCCTTCAGAATGTTTAAACCCGCCAAGTTTTATATTAATTATGGGTTATGAATATAATCCTTTAACTGCTTTGTTAATAATTAAAAACAATTAACTTGTCGTAATATGCAACTCAAACCTCTCCTGAACTATGTAATTTAACAATTTTAACTATGTTTGTATTTACTTACTGATGAAGCTAACAAAATTAGCGAAACGGTTAACTAAATTTGTAATTATCACTTATAATAATGCAGAAAACTAAAAGCCGTGTTTACACAACTAAAAGTACCACGGTTGCATTCGTTTATTTCTATTTTCGGGTTTTTATAAACAAACTTCCCTTAACTTTTAATAGCGATATTATCACAGAAAACAATTATTTATTCTGCATATTTCTTGTGTTTTTTAAAACTATTGACTCAGCTTCGAAGGCAAGTCCACTTTGGTTAATTTTCATATCTGCTTATTGAACGCAACCAAGCAACGAAATCCAAGCCGTACGTTTAACATAGTGTAAAAACGACTCCAACGTTAACGCTACATTATCGCTACATAACCTATATTTCTGCAAATTTTTATGCTTGGCCTCTTCGCCCAGTAAAATGAAACAAGCTGGTAAATCATAGCGGAGAGCGGCAACGACGACAGCAGCAAATCAAAAAACTTCATGCAGAAAAAGCCATCCATGAATGCAAGTGGGCAAAAGAAGTAACTCGTACTTTGAATAAACAAAAACGCAAGTAGTGTGCATTGAGCATTGTTCTTTCATATTTCTGACTCAAGTTTAACCTACAGTTAGTAATGAAGAAGTTAAGAAATTCCTAGAAGATAATCGAATCACGGTGCGCTCCTGCAAATTCCTTAAACCCAACAGGTAAATCATGCTGTTATGGCAACTTATGACCGATGTCACAAAATAGTTAACAAACATGCTTTTTCATTTCAATCTTGCTCTACGTAAGAATGATACTATCTAAAAATGTTGTATTTTAGGTTCCGAGTTAGATATGAGCATGTCCATCGAAGAATGCCGCAAACTCGAAAATGATACTAATAAGCAAGCAAATTCTGATGCGTGGTACCAATACAGAGCTGGTCGAATTACGGCTTCAAAATTTAAAGGCGTTCACAGAACAAAACTGGAAAAACCATTCCTGTCCTTGATACGTTCAGTATGTTATCCCTTAGCAACTCGCTTTAAGACGACGGCTACAGTTTATGGTTGTGAACATGAATAGAAAACCCTCAAAGCTTACACTAATAAGATGGAGAAAACAAAAACTAGAAGTCGCCTATTGCACGAAACGTGAAACTCTTTATTGGGCGAGACTTGTAATTTTATAATCGTTAGCACGTAACACTTGAAAACGCGCATGCATTTAGTCTGGCAACCCTGCATATTCTGACCCGAGTGGTGCCGATCGGTTTGTTTACATCTGGGTGACCTAACCAAAGGTAAAACTAAGTATTTTATCAAAAGCGATAAAAGAACATTAAACATAGCTGCAATACTTTTTGCCCTTGAATTTGCCACCAAAAAAACAGAATCAGTGACGGATGTCCTCGCATATTGGACAGGTCCGAAGTCAAAGAAGCACTTTTGTAAGAACATTGAAGATATTGACTTTCCCACAAAACACAACAAAACCGACTGTAAAAATAGGTCCTCAAAGCCAAGTCGACCCATTCCAAATTTGACCAGGGCTGAAGTTCTGCAGTTTCTACAGGGCTATAAATCTGAAGGGGGCATTTCAGTTCTGAACTGTTTTTATTTTGAGGTATCACAGCTTCCAATTTTCAGGCCGTCTGTAGTACCTACATGAATCGAAAAGCCCTCTGTCTCCCTTTTAAAAAGGCTGTGTTATCCTCACTTGTATAAACGTACTTTCAAAGCTGGTGAGTCATTTATAAACTCTATGTAACTGTTAAATTTTGTAGGAATATATGGATGTGACCACGAAAAAATTGCTCTTGGTGGTTTTGAGAAACATCATAAGACACTTCACCCCAACTCATTTGCTGCAATGCCAGATAGCATTTTAAATTGTAATATATGCGGAAACGGATGTGTTGAGGTGAAGTGCCCATACTGTGCTAAAGATAAGTCAGTTAGTGAAGCACAAAAACGGAGCTAAAATTGGACAAAAGGCATCCATATTTTTTTCAAATTCAAATGCAGATGGCTTTGACCAGGACAACGTTTTGCGTTTTTGTCTTGTCTAGCAGAAAAGATTTCTTTGTAGAAAGAGTCAATTTTGACATTGATTTTTGGAATGAAAAAGTGCTATTGCATTGCAATTTCACAGAAAAGTTGTTTTTCCTGAGCTCTATGCCAAGTATTTCACTGAGCCAAAAGAAAAACAACAAATTGAAATGCCATCTATGACCACTGGTTTGGATTCAAGTTATAGTGACATCTAGAGACCCTGTATATAGTTAGATAAGAGTTGAGAAAACACAAACGTCAGCGGCCAAATTTGATCCAAAACATGCATGCGCAGTTATACTGTTTGAAAGTCACTAGATCGTTTTATCTAAAAGACGTTTTTAAAATTTCTGCTGCTACTTCAAAGCACTCAAAACATAGCGTGGAGTACTGTTTGTATCAGAAATGAGTAACAAGTGTTAACAAACTGAAATATGTAAACACATTTCGTATAGCAGATATCTCAACAGCCGTACTTCTTCCCACTGGTTTTCATTAAAATGGACTATTTTTGATATGCTGCTCTTAGCTCTCTGTTTTTAAGATTTTTTTAATAGAATACCTTGTTCGGATCTGTTTTTGCAGCCAATTATACAGCAACTCGTCATTTCAGACACTTAGGTAAACGTGCAGCTCCAAATATTTGCATAAAAAACACATATTATTACATTTTCAGTGACAAGTTTTGACTTTAATGAACAATTTGTCAAATTTGATTAACGTGAAACTGTTTCTAAGGCAATGAGTATTCAAATATACGACGCGCGTGATCCACCAATCACAATAGATTCCCTCGTTGTCTCAACTCTTATGTAACTATATACAGGGACTCTAGTGACATCGCCATGGATATGCCATCTACGAGTGCTGGTCCAAGTTCAGATGACATCCCCATGGACATGCGAGCTATAGGTGTTGGTTCAATTTCCAGTGACATCGTAATAGGCACTAATGATGAAGAGGTTTGTATTTTTGTGAATTATGTTACAATGTTATGTACCTATTTTGATTATGGATGGTGTCACTGTACGAAACCAGACGACGGCGAACAAATGGTAAAATGTTCTGACAGAAAATGTAGAATAAAATGTTACCATTCAGCATGCCTACAATTAAAAAAAAATCCTAAAGGAAAGTGGTTATGTGAACTCTGTAAATATAAATAGAATTATTTTGTTATTCTGTGATAGAATTTGTAAATATGTTGATTGTTTATTTAGCTTAAATGGCTTTTTCATACTTAATTTAGACATTAGTTATTCTGTTATTTTGTACTGATAGAATATGTAAATATTTTGATTGTTTATGTACCTTAAATAGCTTCAAAATATCCTTTATACTTTATGCATTAAACTTATTTTTCTTACTTAATTTAGACATTAATTATTCTTTTATGTTGTGTAGACAGCATGTGTAATTTTATTGATTGTTAATGTAGCTTACATAGTTTCGAAATATCCTTATGTTTCTTATCGTATAGGTACTATTTAATAACTTTTGCTATGTGATATTGTAATTTTGCTTTTTATTAATTGGCCACATGCAGAAAAAGTTAATCAAATAATTTTACATTATATAATAAATGGTGGTGGATAGTATTAACGTTAGATCCTTAAGTAAGTAAGTATCGTTTATTGTCAACAGATCAACTACAAGAGTGACATAGACATTGTCAGATAAAAATAATACCTAATGTAGTACAATATTGTTGTAGTCATAAAAACACTTTTTAATTAAAATGGATTTAAGTTAAATTTATCGATTTTATATGACTTAATATATATCGGTAGCGAATTGTAGATTTTAATACAATTATAAATGGGGGACTTTTTAAATTCAGCAGTCCGACGCCTAGGTATGGCTAACGGGTTACCATGTCTGGTGGGATATTGATGAGTATTGTTACTCGTTGAAAAATAATGCATATGTTGCTACACAAATACTGCTAATTTGAAAATCATTATAGATGGAAATGTTAGTAAGTTGTTCTCCAAAAAGCAGAGCTTGCACGACTGACGAGGTTTAATGTTAAAAATCAGGCGAATTAGACCCTTTTGGAGAACAAATACTCGCTTCCATTCGGTAGCCATACCCCATAACAAAACATTATAAGTCATGTGGCTGAAAGCCAAGGCATAATATACCTGTATTAAGTCAGACGTGTCAAGTACCGGCTTTTAATTTTAAAATAGCGTAGTAAGCACAATTCAGTTTTTTACATACTACAAGCGCACAATTGGGAATTATATGGAATGCCCTTGATATTCTGCAAGGCTACTTGATTTTTCCACTCTCATCTCAAAACAATCGATTATTACTGAAATCTTGTTGCCAAATGCTACCTTGAAGCATTCTGGCATTGATTTAATCAGCTGATCTCGTTCAGGCCAAATAATAACATTTTTCATCCGATGATACATAATATTCAATGTGGTATAAAATATTCTGGAAATTGTTTGTACGCTGATGTTAAACATGTATGCCAATAAACTAAAATCTAAATTTAATCTAAGTTTTATCACTGTTATCAAAAACGTGCCTCTAAGCATGTTTTACGTACTGAATTAGGAATAAATATATATAATTAAATGTGAAATGTTGTATCGGACTTTTTCCACTGTCTCGGGTGTTTACCACACGACGTTTCAGGAGTTTTTGGTCTACTCTCGTCCTCAGGTGAATGAACTCCTGGTTAGTCCTGAGAAGGACTGATTTTTGTACATCTTTTTCACGTACACTCGTACCTACCCCGGGGTTTGATACCGGGGCCACTGATCGCTTGTGATTACGAGTCTGACACTCGTACCACTAGGCCACTAGCGCGGCCATTTATTTTAGTTATAAACTTATATATATGTTACCGCTATATGCGCAGTAGTTTTCCTCTTTAGCTACAATTGATGCGTTATCCCATTGTATGTGGTGGTCTTTGTTCCAGACGTGTTCTGCGATCTTGGATTTGATGGTTTCGCCCTTTCTAATATCTTTGCGGTGTTCCGATAATCTCACTCGTAGGGGTCGTTGTGTTTCCACTATGTATTGTCTTCCACACTCGCACGGTACGCTGTAGATACAGTTCTTTGAACTCTGATCTTCGTTCTGAGGCTTGGTATGCGTCATCATGCCTCTCAGAGTTGTTGTGGACTTGAAGGCAGTTCTTATGTTGAATCTGTTTCCGATTCTTCTCAGTTAACTACCCCCTACGAGTGAGATTATCGGAACACCGCAAAGATATTAGAAAGGGCGAAACCATCAAATCCAAGATCGCAGAACACGTCTGGAACGAAGACCACCACATACAATGGGATAACGCATCAATTGTCGCTAAAGAGGAAAACAGGTTCCGTAGGAAGCTGAAAGAAGCTACATACATAGCGCTGGCAGAAGAACCAATTAGCCAGGCTAGCGCAGAAATAAAACCCATTTGGATGCCACTACTGCGCAGAGAATTGCAAAAATAGTCTACTGCGCATATAGCGGTAACATATACAGTGTGTCCCAGGGTTGACGTTACAAAAGGTGAGTTGTACTAAAAATTTTTGAATTTTATTTTAAGGTTTTGGGATTCGGTCCTGCTTGGTTTGAAAAGAATTTTAAGAATATTTTTCTTTTTCGAGAAACAAGTAGGCCTTGACAGGGAAGCGAAAACTATTTTATTTTCGGCTAAACTACCCTTTTTGTTTATGATACGGCAAAATTCTGTTAAAAAAAGTTGTTCATAATGATAAATTATGGCTCTATACAAAATTTCAAAAATATTTGTCGAATTAGGAAAAACCGTTATTTTTTAAATTATTTAATTTTATTTTCGGGTAAACTACCCTTTTTGTTCATGATACGGCAAAATTATATGAAGAAAAGTTGTTCAGAATGAGAAATTAAGGTCCTATACAAAATTTCAGAAACATCTGTCGACTTAGATTTAACCGTCATTTTTAATAAATGCAATTTGTTTAATCTAAAAAATAACATTTTAATCTAAGTCGACAAATCCTTCTGAAATGTTTGTATAGGTTCATTCTAAAACAACTTTTATTAATAAAATTTTACCGTATCCTGAACAAAAAGGGTAGTTTACCTGAAAATAACATACAATTATCTAAAAAATAACGGTTTTTTATAAGATGACAGATCTTTCTGAAATTTTGGATAGGGCCATAATTTATCATTATAAACAATTTTTCTTAATAAAATTTTGCCGTATTATGAACGAAAAGGGTAGTTTACCTGAAAATAAAATAGTTTTCGATTTCCTGTCAAGGCCTACTTGTTTTTCAAAAACTGAAAATATTCTTAAAATTCTTTTAAAACCAAGCAGGACCGAACCCCAAAACCTTAAAATAAAATTCAAACATTTTTAGACCATCTCACCTCTTGTAACATCAATCCTGGGACACACTGTATATAAGTTTATAACTAAAATATATGGCCGCGCTGGTGGCCTAGTGGTAAGAGTGTCAGACTCGTAATCACAAGCGATCAGTGGTCCCGGGTTCAAACCCCGGGGTAGGTACGAGTGTACGTGAAAAAGACGTACAAAAATCAGTCCTTCTCAGGACTAACCAGGAGTTCATTCACCTGAGGACGGGAGTAGACCAAAAACTCCCGAAACGTCGTGTGGTAAACACCCGAGACAGTGAAAAAAGTCCGATACAACATCTCATAATAGACCACTGTCAAAAATGACATCATTCAGAGAACATTAAATGTGAACTCTATATATTGTATGTATTTGGTGTAGCATTTGCCATATAGTAGACGTGTGTAAAAGAATTTTTTTTTGTAATGTCACAAATAAAGTATATCCATCTAACACGCAAAACTTTAAATGCGCGCGAGCTACAGCGTCATTCTTCCATGCTCACGTAAAACTTTTACATTGGCTGGAAAATTCTCACTTTTCTTAACTTGTAGAACAATCTACTATTAATTCACTAGCGATTTAAGAAGAAAATTAACTCGCTAGCATATAAACATTATAAACAGTTACTTATGGAAGCTATTATAGAGATAATAATAATAATGCCAGTTTAAAATTACAAAGAAATAATAATTAATTGAGTTATTTAACAATAACAGTAACGGCGTAACTGGAGACTTGAGTTACCACATTTATATTTTTATGACGCTCAACGCCTCAACAGCTTAAACCTGAAAAGAAACACAGATTGCAGGCAGCTGAAAATTATTTCGGTGGCGCAAATAATTCTCACATATAATCTCATAAGAGCATTAATTCTTTCCGCAATTTTTATTACTGCGTTCCAACAACGTCGTATAAATTAGGACGCCTTCCAGAGGCGAGCGTTTTCTTTCCAGAGACTTTCCATTTGAAAATATATTTTTTGGAACTTTTTCTTACTGCCAATCTCTAGCGTGCTTTTAAAACTTTCTTTAGTGCAACCAAAGTTATTAAATTCGTTGTACATTTTAAATGCGGCATATGCCGCGGGTTTCAGCTAGTTAAAGAATATTTTGCAACAATATGATTTTTATTACTCAAATAAAAATCATGAATAATTAATAATATTTGATATCAGCAATTTGACATATAAATCTCCAAAATAATGCTAATTTAGGCATTATTGTTAATACACTAATCAGTAGGTACATCAACTCACAGCACAATGAAGGCATGAACAAAACAGCCTGACTGAGATTCCCATACAATGTGATCGCAAATCACCAGGTCGACACTCAAACACTCTACATATAGAAACACTGGGATGCCCCTGATAGCCACAATTGTGCTAAGCACTTTTCTATGCTCACTCACTCACTCACCTTGTCCTTGTAATATTTGAGAATATTTTCGTTTACAAAAATAATTATTACAAGAGAATTTTCTGCCTCCGAATATTCTAGTTCTTGAGAATATTCTATTAAAAATATTCTGGACTCCCATCACTACCTGTTGCATATACTATTTTATCGCATTTCATAAGAAATGTAAAATATAAATTTTTTACATAAAAGTGACACTAAATGTGAAAACATAACCAAGTTGAGCAGAACTTGTTTCTACTATCCATTCACAAAACTCGTGGACTGTCAAAACGCTGTCAAGTTGGTACCGTGTTTAAATTCTGTTTTAGAACTTCTGCTCGCCGATTTTGGCAGTACTGAAATGTTTGAAATTTAAAAACTTGATTTTTGTCACACTTTCTTGTAAAAAAAAATAATCTCCAAAATTCTTTATTTTTTGTGTATACACTTCAATTGCATTGCAACAGAAACAAAAGAGGGTTTTATTATTGAAAAGAGAAAAAAGGCTATATTTAATTATTACAATGAAAACTTTTGACACATGTAACATAACCTTAACTTTAAATATTACTAAAAATCACTAGCTGCCGGTCTTATAAAGGCCACTAATTTGACGTTAACTTTAATTCGCTGTTAAAATAAGCAAAAGCGCATCAAAACGTTAATGCTTATGAGTATGACATTTTATTCATTAGTAAACAAATTTTGATGTGCTTTTGTTTATTTTAACAGCGAATTCAAGTTAACGTCAGATTAGTGGCCTTTATAAGACTGGCTGTAAATCCAAAGTACATTCCCAAAATAACTGTAATTTTCAGGTACACTCAGCAAATATTTAAAAAATTTGACATTGACAGTTCATGAGTTTTGTGAATGGATAATATGTATAGTCAAATTTATACCCATTCGGAGTCACGTGATAATCTAGTAATTTTACGTATGTCGATTCTTAAAAATGCAATTTTAGGGAAATAAATGACATTCCGTTTTGTAGGTTATCCTGACATATGCCAATTTCTAAAACAAGGTTGCTACGGGTTTATTCTCTTATATGAAATCAAACTGAATTTACAGGTTAAAGAAAACATAACATGTCGTAAAATGTAAATTTAATAAAGATATGTCAGCTGCTACATTAAAAACCTGCTGCGTATAGCAAATTTTAAGTCAATTTCTGTGCATGCATATTCTGTTATAGAACATTGCCATTTGAAGCCTATTTCCTTGCACAATCTATTTAGGGAAGAAACTGAATGTGAAAAATCTCCAGATTCTTCAACCAAGCATTTTTTAGATTTTTTATGGTTACAAATTCTTTAGCTACATACATTTTATATACAGTGTCTTGACTGCTTCGTCGACTTCCGTTTTAGCATTCTTCACTTTCTGGCTCATATTTTCGGTAAATTGTGCTCTCCGAGATATTTAACGCAAGAGAAGCACGGCGAACAGCGTTGGAGGGTGAAACTGTTGATTTACTATTATTAATATTGTACTCTTCATAAAAAAAAACGCATAATATTCAAATTAATTGTTGTGACTGCTCGTTATACCGCATGTCCGATGGTTTCTTTTAATTTCCAGTTTTCGGCTCAACAATTTTAGGTTTTATTACCCTGATCTCAATAACTTACACGAAAAATATAATCTGACAGATTAGAAACGTCAAATTTTTAAAATTAATTTTATGAATCGACATGCCTTTTTTTCAAATTTCTTCCATTTCATCTATTTTACTAAAGATGAACAGAGACAGACAAAAGTCACGTGACTCCGAATGGGTATAATTTTGACTATACTAAAGCACAATAAGCAGCACCAGTTGATGTTATGCATTTGGCAGTACTGAAGTGTATTGTTGATCACACTGTAAGTCTATGTCAAATTCGAGGTTAACAGGTTAGGTTTTGCGACAGTCTGTGTCAAACCTGACGCAAAACCTAACCTACTAACCTCGAATTTGACATAGACTTACAGTGTCACCAACAATACACGTCAATACTGCCATACGTAAAACAAAACACTTTTGCTATGCAGAAAAGTGTTGCTAATGCAGAAACGTACCACATTTCACAATGAAATGCGATAAAAAATTTTTTTTGCATTCGTTCTCTAAAATGGCTATTTTGCGAACTCAAAACACGCCGTAAAATGGATCTTTAGGGACCTAGTACACTAAAGTTGCTATGACAACACTTTAGGATTCTTTTTATTAACAATACAATTCAAAACAATACCAGCGTACATACATCAAACAAGTCGAGACACTCATGCCAAATGTTGAAACCTGTCTAGAGTGCCTGGGACAGTAACTCGGGGGGTATTTCTAAGCTTCACTATCAGATGGCAGCACAAAGTTCTACCAATCAGAGCCAGTTACTGGCTCTGCTACCAATCATATGTGATAAAGTAGTGGCGCCATCTGTTAGTACTATCGGAAAGTCCCCCCCCCCCCCCCCAGAGCCGTTCAAGGTCATCCAAATCGGAATTTTGACATCAAAGGAACCGACAGTGAGTGTCTCTACTTGTTTAATTTATGTACACTGACAATACTAGGTCAAATTCGAGGTTAGCAGGTTAGGTTTTCAGTCAGTTTTGACACAGACTGATGCAAAACCTAACACGATAACCTTGAATTTGACATAGACTTCGAGTGTCATCAACTAGCTCCGAAATATTATTTTAAAATCATATGACCATCCTTAACCAAGATCATTTTTCACATCCCGTTATTTAAAAACAAATTTTTAAATCAATTTGGTGGTTTAGAGAACTCGTGCCAAAAAATCTGGTATGCAACACGCAAAATATAGTTTTAGGGTACTTCTCTCATTAAAGACTCGGCTCCTTCTTCGTCTCGGCTTTAATTACAATTCGTCTCCTAAAAGTATATTTTGCGTACTTGATACATAAATAGCTATTTAGTGCCTGAACTTTCGGTCTTTGTTGATAATGCACGCTGCAGGGTCTCTAATTATTACAAAAACTTTTCTGTAAGTTCACAAGGTGTAAGCCCAAATCGCTGGGTGTTTATGTACATAAGGAAGACGAGGTCTAAGCCAAAATTTGATTTTAATATTGACATTTCAAAACATATTCAATTATACCTACATTAAACATTTGATTAACAAATTATTATATTCTGTTTGCCTTATTAATATTGTTTGGCCTATTGCATTGTTTGAATTAATTGTTATGCACAAGTCACTAAACTATAAATTCCCAAACCCACATCAATGTTGAAATTTGAAAATTGAAAGATGTGGCAGTTTTTCTCTGAATAACATACACGAATTTTTCAAACAAATAAACTGCAATTTTTTTTAAAACAGTAGCATTTAAAAAATCAAGATTGAGCTATAAATTGTGATACGAGGGACACTAGATTAATAATCTACCTAGGGTACAATATTTGTTTATAAAGGATTTACAACTGCGTAAACTACGAGATCAATCAATATTAAATTTAAAAAACAGAGGTATTTGAATGAGAAATGAAGTACAACATAATTTAACGAAGTTGAAAATTTATTTCTTTAAAAGATCCTATCAAAAGCATAAATCCTATTTAGAATAAATGAACTAGATCCAATTTTAAATAGTATTTCCTGTTATTATTTACTGCATAACTTGACAATAACCAAACGTCACAATTGTAAATTTGCTTTGTAACTGGGCTCTGTTAGCTTTTTCTACTTCATAACTGCATATAAAACCCGATAACATGTTTAGGCCGTCATACATTGAGCCCCTAATAAAACTAGAATTAGAGACTAATTCTCATATGATCGCAGCCACTTACCTCTGCTTTAACTCAGTAGGGCTGAGTTCTTTAATTGGTGCTAAAGGAGGCATTTCACCTTCACTGGAATCACTACTATAGTCTATATTTCCATTAGTCCGGGGCTTATCTAAAGTGCCATTAATTAGCACATCAGGGCTCTCCACGTAACTGCGGGGCTCAGTCCTTGGTCGTAGAACTCTTCGTGAACTGAGGGTTTGCTGCGAGTTGTTCGTGGTAATGCTGTTTCCAAGCAGGCTCTGCTGAGGAGGCAAGGAAATTCGATTATGGCTGCTGCAACAATGAAATGCATTAGATGAAGAACAAGTTGTTAATAAATGTAAACAAGTTTGATTCAAAAAATTAAATACTAGCAATATGGAAAGACAGTTGGTTCGGCATGTACAGTCACAGAATCAAAACAGTTGACAACTTAGTTTTTCAGTGCAAGTTCATTAAAAATCAGTAGAATTTGCAATAAATTTAGTTTGATACGTTGAGTGTAAAAAAATTAAAAAGTACGTAAGTACATTTCAAGTACCTCGAAATTATTTAAACGATGAGCAAAAAAGAAGAATGATTGCATGATTTAAACTATATTGATTCCCCAACTGTACTATAATAGGAAATTGGGGCTGGTGCAGAAACAATATACATTTATTAAGGAACTTTTCTTACCAACTGTGTAACTAAGTGTATGCTGGGTTAGAGCACCAAATGTTCAAATTATCGAATTGTAAGTTTTGTTAACATTGTTGTGCTTATTTGCAATAGTTTTCATCTGAATTACTTTCTAATAGTACTGAGTAACTGTTGGTACAAAATGTACACTTATGACATGCCTATGATTCAATAGACTGATTGAACATTATTCACTTTAGAACTAATTAATTCGACTGGACTATTATTAAGGAAAAATGTCTCAAATCTGTGCATATAAACGTCTCTTTATAAATTTCAGTCATACTTCTACAAAATAAAAATTATAGCAAATTTATTCCAGTCAACGTTCAAGGTTTATTACTACACCTTTTTCAGTTTATAGTAGTGAAGAGATAAAAATAATCAGTGATAACAATAATGACAAGCAAATAATCTAAAGTGCAGCAGAATATGTAAGCACCCATCTATGTTATGGCTCTAGCAATGAGAAAGTATAACTTATGATGCAGCAGTAGATTTATATCAATATTATCAACGATTAAAAAATGTCTCAACAGTAAGAAATGTAGGTATTCAAAGAGTAATGTTTACGAATTCTATTAATAAATGAAGCAACGTCATAGTTGTACATTTGCACACATCAGTGGTTATCAAACGTCATCGCAAATGTCACTTTCATTGTTTCTATTTCAACCAAGGTTGACAGCTGTCATCTGCTAACTGCTTTTCTATCACTAATTTGAATATAAGACTACATAATTGTTAAAATTCCGATATTCTTGTCACATTAAAAATATCGCTAGACCCACCATATATGAAGGAAACCTTAATGCTGCTATTTTGCCAACATTTTGGTATCTTGAGACCAATAATGACAAAATACCTATCAATTTTATGAGACATTATTATATAACTACTTACAAATCTGAACATCAAGTTCAAAGTGACACTTTGAAGAGAGAAAACTGGTTAATGATAAGAAATTGTAGATAATTAATAGCTGTGCTAGAATGATGCCAACTAAAACATCTGCATGTCAATGTGACAATTGGAATGACAAGACCTATTTAAGAATTTGAATATTAAGTTCTGACACTTTGGATGTCAATAAGCGAAAACTGTCACAAAAATGATGATTGTTTTGGATTTTGTATTTTTGAATAGAGAGTAACTCAAGCTTACAGGCACTTAGGCCTCAAGGTGGGCCCGTTGTGCTACCTCTAAGTCAGGTGTGTAGTCTTGTCACTCTGTCTCATAGACCAGTCTTCACAGGAGAGTGACTTTAATTGTATCTCAACATTGGTAGTGTAAATCAATAGGTTAATGATTAAAAAACTATATAAACAGCATATTTTTTTAATAAGTACTGTAAAATGGATATACATATTGGGACAGGACCATTTAGAGGCTAGTGCTTTATGCGCTTGTATCTGGCGATAGAATGCTCAACTTGCCCCGGATTTGGGATACAGAGTTGGAGAGCGCCTTTTGTGCTTACACAGCAACCATTATGTGAGATGTGTGTCATGTGACCTGGTTACTCTATCTCTTAGGTCTGTGGTTCTGAGTAGAGCATAGTTAATTTGGTGCCCCCAACTGTGAATTGTTTTTTTTTAAATCAAGAAATCTTGAAATTACAGCTTTTTAACCAACTTTTGTAAGTTATGTTGACGTTTATTTATCGCTCCACCACCTACAAAAAAAATCGTAAAACAATGGATTACTTTGCTGATGATTCCCACGTTATTCATTGCCGACTTTAAAAAAAAATTGTCATTTATATTTACACAAGCTGCCAGCAGATTTAACTTTCGGTTGGGTAAACCACCAGTGCTACACATTTAGAAGAAGAAAATATTGTTAATGCACGTCTAGTAGCAACTGAATATGCTTATCCTTTTACAACAAAAACTATTAATCGCTTGGAAAATAAAAAACCAAGGTGCCATACCAAAGTCCGAATTTGCTAACAAGTTCAAGAAATTATTAACAGTACAAGAGCCATCAGGAATCATTCATACCCTTTGACCTGATGCAAGTTTTATGTACAATCATCTCCAAAAACAATGCAACTCAAACATGTAGTCGAATTGCTTTAACAAAAATTGTGCCAACATATGAAACAGACTACAGAAAAAGAGGAAAGCTAGAAAACAAGAGACAAAAATCAAGTTCTACTGAAGACTTTCCACAAAGCTGTGACAGGAAGTTTTCCACATAATACTTAACTAGCTGGCCAAAGTGATTAGAACAGAGAAACCATTGGAAAAGAGGGTACATCATAAAATGAACTTTAACACCAAAATTAAAGTAGACACACGTTTGATATTGATGTTCTTTATATCTGTAAGTGTGCCTAATTCTACTTTTTACTTCCTTTTACAATAAAGGAAGTACTGGATTCACTCCAAAAATTCGAAATTGAGTTTTCAACAGATCTTCATATACTTACGAGTCCATATACAAGTTTTGTACACTATCTAGATTCTAGATGCGACAGCAAGCTTTTGAAGAATATCGCATAACCGGAAGTATGGTATTTATTCTTGTGATTTTTCAGTTTTTTTTTTGATTTTTTCAAAAACGGGTAACGATTTTTTTCAAACATTACATCTTTATTACATTTTTAATGTGTATTGATGTGAGATAAGTGATTTTCCAGTTGAATACCTCTAAAATATTTTTTTTATTAACTTCAACTTACTCTTTTTTGTACGGTTTCCGTAAAATTATTTTTTCGTACACTAGCATTGAAAGAGCTACTTTGCTGTACAATTTATTAATCAGAAAGTTGCACTTTGCGGTATTCGTACGGCAAAGTAGTATTTTGCGGTATTCGTACGGCAAAGTAGCACTTTGCCGTACGTTTCCTTAGTTACAACACATATAATATTACATTACATTAATATTACTCTACTTATTTGCTATATACGAGAATAAATTGAGTATTCCGTTTTGTATGCTAGTGTACGAAAAAATATTGTACGAAACTCGTATGAAAGTGGCTTTTCCATACTCGTCTCGAAATTTCGGACTCGGCCTAACGGCCTCTTCCGGAAACATCTCACTCGTACTGAAAAGCTCCACTTTCTATACTTGTTACGTAAATTACTATTTTGAAAATTTTTGACAAATGCTTAAAAATTTAAAATCAAATTTTTGGCTAATTATAAGATCACTGTAAAAGGAATTTGTGTGCGTGTATCACACCAGATTGTTTTATAAGGTTTTCTATGAAAACGTGTTTTTTTTCTATTTTAATTAGTATAGTATATTATGATACTAGTGTATAAGTTCGCCTTTAAAGCATGTGCGAAAAGTTTAAAAGCATGACGCGCTAGCGGAGTGCTTTTAACGTCGCTAGTGCTTTAATGGCTCTTATACACGTGTATCATACGCTATTTTTTATACGATCGTAACAGAAATATAAAAACTTAGTTCGGTGACACTTTTTCGGTCACATTGTGTTAGATATTTTAGGTTATGTTGACATTTAAACTTACAGCAAAGCGCGTTTTAATTTAGTATTAAAACACGCCTCCAGTGGCAACGCGCGACTAAGACGTATTCGGGAGCTAATATTAAGAGTGCTACAAACGTCGCTTTTGACACTAGAAACAATGCAAAAAGTTGTCATTTTGACACGATCCTAGAAAAAATATTTTGTGACAAATACAGTATTTTTGAATAAATGATATATATTCTAATGTGTTTGCTGTGATCTCAAGCTTAGCCCATTCAATTCTGCATTATTTCAACATACATTGGTCTTTTTCACTTTTTTAATTGGTAAGAAGGTGCATAGATTTTTTTTCGTTCCATGAAAGGTCACCTGTTAAATCCTGTCTACATTGTATGTTTTTGCTTATGAGAATTTTTTTCTGAGTTGCTTATGACTACCTACTAAATTTCAAATAAGCATGCAGTACTTGGAACTTGCAACTAAATAGTAATTACAGCTATAACCATGATTGGTTGAAACAAAAACATCGTTACAACCATTTTGAAAATCAAATTTCTTTCCAAATTGTCAATCTGACAATAGTAGTGATGTGAGCTTGAAAAGTTTCATGAAAAGTTTCAGTGAAAAGTTTCAAATTCTATGAAACTTTTCAAATTTATAAATTTCACATTTTTCAAAAATTTCCAAAAGTTTCATAAGTTTCAAAAGTTTCTTATAAGTTTCAAGTCGGTATTACAGATTGCTAGTGAAGTCAAAACAAAGCAACCTAAAATACATGAAATTGACGATGATGAAGAAGAAAAACTTAGATTTACAGACTCATAAGAATCGATTGCTTCTCTATCTCAAGATTAGGAATGAATGAAAGACTATAGAATAAATATGGCAGAAGTTAGTAGTGACGAGGTAACAACTGATGACTATGGTGACATTGAATTAGAAAATAATGAATAAAAATAGGTTTAAATAGTAAATACTAATTTTACTTATACAGTGAGTTTGGAATAAATTCAGTATTTCCTAACATGTACGTTTCCGGCTAAAACGCTCGGACCCGTCCATTTTTATTTTTATTTGAGAATTTTTTGAAATAAAATGCATACATACAGGGTGTCCCGTGTAGGAGGTATGGCGTTTCGATGTTTTTTTTAAATGAAAACCCCCTTTTACTTCCTTTTACAATAAAGGAAGTATTGGATTCACCCCAAAAATTCGAAATTGAATTTTCAACAGATCTTCACGTTTTAGAGTCCCCTGAACCCAAAAAACATATTTTTTTTCATTGGTCTGTCTGTCTGTGTGTCTGTCTGTGAACAGAATATCTCAAAAACAAAAAGAGGTATGGCGTTGAAACTTCATATATAAGTTTTGTGTACTATGTAGATGCGACAGCAAACTTTTGACGAAAATCGCGTAACCGGAAGTAGGTGTTTCCTCTTGTAATTTTTCAGTTTTTTCTATTTTTTTCAAACTTCACATTTTTATTACATTTTGAATGTGTATTGATGTGAGGTAGGTTGAATACTTCTGAAATGGGTTTCTTTTGTTTTTTTTTCTATTTTTTTTATTAACTCCTATGTTAAATAGAACACCCGGTATATTATTATATTTTTGAATTCAGCTTAGAATTCTAGAAAAAATTTGTCACTTCAACTAACGCTCTGTTTTGTACCGTTTTTGCAGAATTTATAATATTTGAAATTTTTTGACAAATGCTTAGAAATTAAAAATAAAATTTTTGACTAATTATAAGATCACTGTAAAAGAAAGTTGTGTGCGATTTTACGCTTTTATCAATGACAGCAATCAACAAAAAACATATCGGTCGTCTCAGTTACTGTCAGGCAGACAACGGTGCACAATTTGTATATTTAATTTAGTTGTTTTAAAAATTACAAAATTAGTATTTTGGAATTTTTAAATTTTTTCTTAATTTTTTATCATCTGATCTATACTCAAAAATCAGCTTACCGTAAGTAAAAAGATGCGTTCTTTCAGATTCCGTAATAAAAAAGAGGGTTTCCATCTAAAAAAAAACATCGATAACGCCATACCTCATACACGGGACACCCTGTATGTATGCATTTTATTTCAAAAAATGCTCAAATAAAAATAAAATCGGGTCCGAGCGTTTTAGCCGGAAATGTACATGTTAGGAAATACTGAATTTATTCCAAACTTTACGACCTCACTGTATATATTATTTTTAAAAACTGTCATGTAATTTCATAATTTGTAACCCCTTTTAAGTAAAATTAATGTTCTGTTTAAATATTATATATTGGTATTACTGTATTAGATACTTTAAAATGCTGAAAGCTACTTAAATGTACAGGAATCCTAAAAGTTTCACAAGTTTCATAAGTTTCAATGTTTTCATGAAACTTTTCAAAATTATAAGTTTCATGAAAGTTAACATCACTAGACAATAGCTATAAATCCTAAAAATATAAACGGAAAACCCATAAATAGTGGATAAAAAATGCGTTTATTTGAATTATGCAGGACCAAATTATTGCAAAACATGAGCAGTCAAACAACCTTATATTTTCCTAGTGTAAAACTGAATTTGAGTTTAGAGCGCCTGTACTAACGAGAAATAACTGGCATGTCAAAGCGGATCGCTAAAAGGTGACTAATATGGCGGTCGTCGTGTACTGATATCCATTCACAAAACTCCTGATCTGTCAATGTCAAATATTTGCTGAGTGTAACTGGAAATTCGGACCATGTTTTAACAATTAATAACACACTTGAAATACACTCCATTTGATTAACAACCGTAAAGTGACTTTTAACCGCGATTACAGGTTAATTTAGCTCGCTTCAAACTCTCGAACGGCAGCGAAAACGAACGAAAATGACCAAAGATAGTACACTTTGTCGACAGCGCCGCGACGGCTATCCCCGGCATTAGGGCCGCTTTTATGCACAGGCATCATAGCAAGGTACGTCTCCTTAGTACAGTCTTTTTGGTTATGACTTAACAAACATGAAAATATTTAAATTTTGATCGGTTTTACGATATTAAGCCTTTATTTACATAACAAAGGTAGGCTGGTAACGAAGTCATAACCAGAGCGTGGGGGAAAGGGAAAGTGGTACTCCTGGCAAATTCTGTCGATATACTTGCACACGCAAAGGAGCATTTAAAAAAACCTTTACATTACAAATTAATCCATTTACAGTCTCATATTGGTTGCAGATGCATTCGCATATCAAATTTAAACCATGTGCAAAGTAAATAAGATGTGTAACGTTTTTGTAAAAAACAAATCAAGTTTATGCTACATTAAACGCATGTAAGGAACACCATCTGTTACGAACAAATTTACCATCATTTTGCATGCCACTGGGCCACAGTATATTGTTATAGGTATTTTGTTTAGTTAAAAGAATTTTTAATTTTTACCCAAAGATTCAAAACAAATTCTGCCATTGTTTCACTATTAGTTCTTTCTAATGGTTTTGATACAAGTATGACATTCCTGCATTCTCTGGAGATAATTTGCCACAATATTGTATTGGCTATAAAACGACCCTTAATATCAGTTGAGCCGGGGTCGATAGCTCAGTGGTAAGCATCCCTGGCTAATGATCGTAGGGTCGTGAGTTCGATTCCCGGTCCCGGTGAGGTTTTCAAAAATAAAAAAATGCAGATGAAAGCCTCTACAGAATGTCATCATTCGGAAGTGATGTAAAGCGTGGGTCCCATGTCTACTACGATGTGTAGCATGTGAAAGATCCCTTGCTAGGGTTGGAACTCCTTAGTCTCGGCAAAATTCGAAGTAGGACTTTGACCATATGACCATAGCAGTCGGTGTCGAAGGTACCTGGTACTCTGCATGCCTAGACCTTGTCCATTAACAAACAAACAAACAATATCAGTTGTTTCATCTACAGACACCCATATGTCACTGTTACCTAGGCCTTTTAAGATAGCACCAATTGTCTAAACATGCCAATTAAAATTAAAATCATACAACATGCTGCACATGGAGAATAGTATATTATACATCAAGGTAGCGAAGCGCAGTATTATATATAATTCCCAAGAAATTTCGAAAATATATTAACTGTCAACCTGAGAATACAGCTTTTTAAACGTTAAAATTAAAATAGTCATATTTGGTAACAGCAATTTATTAGTTACCACGGTGAAAATTGTTTATTTTACTTTCTCTCCCGTGGTGGAGAAAATCAACTTCACGACCTAAAGATAAGCCAATAACGGTGCGTTCTGAGACTAAGTAGTGCAAAATAGTATATTATACATCAAGGTAGCGAAGCGCAGTATTATAACCTGAGCGCATATTAGATACTGAGCGCGCAGCGCGAAGTATCTAAAGCGCGAAGGTTATAAGACGATTTGCTACCGTGGTGTATATACTATTTTTTGCACTACCAAACGGCTTAATACCTAAATTCCCAGCAAATTCGAAAATATTTTAACTGTCAACCTGACAATACAGCTCTTTAAAACGTCAAAATTAAAATAGTCATATTTGGTAACTTAGCAATTTATTAGTTACCACGGTGAAAATTGTTTATTTTACTTTCTCTCCCTTGGTGGAGAAAATCAACTTCACGACCTAAAAATAGGCCAATAACGGTGCGTTCTGAGACCTGTAGTGCAAAAACAGATTTATTAACTGTTATATAATTCCGTTTGTTAATGTAATGTTATTTTACCTTTTCGTAGCATCTTGGTACAAAAGATTTCTCTGATTGTGGATTCCTTGATAATTTTCAGTTACAATTTTTTCTTAAAAAGCCGATAATTTGGGATTTCTTAATTTATGCAGAACTCAAAAATTCTAAATACAACACTTGCCTATTTTAGGCACACTACTTTTGGTTTTAGCTCAATAAATATGTTTTAGGCATTTAGGCAAAATAAAATAGGGCTCAAAATGATCAGTCTCTCTCAAAACGCATTTATATTTCATATTTTTGAGTTGCCTACATATAGAACAAAAGGCATTTTGCCTAGAATCCACGCTCTGGTCATAATAACTGTATCTCTATGGTAATATTCCTATACCATACATGGCAACCATTACCATACTAAAACCGATAAACTACTGAACAAACCACGGATGTTATGAATCATAACAGCCTTAGATATGTTAGAATCCTCGCTCAACGAGGATGTCACAACAACATCCACGGCAGTTATGACACTAGTAACATTCCTAGATACGTTAATAGCTATTATCTTCATCAGTGTTGTTATAGAATATTAATCAAAGTAATTTTAGTATCGTTAAGAGCTTCATTACTGCACTCAGTGCGGTAAAGGATATCTATTACCGCACTCAGTGTGGTAACAGATATTACCGTTCTTTTTATATAAACAATACATTGAGCCAGAATTTATTGATGAAGATAAAATATTGAACAATACACGCTTGCTTATGGCACATAACGAAACTCGTTTGATTGCCAAAAAACTCAGCTCACCGCCTCGTTTTGGCAATCAAAGTCATTTTGTTAAGATGCTGATAATCAAACTTGTATCGTTAATATCTATTACCGGTTTCAGGATATTAAGCCTTTGTTTACATATACAAAAGTAGGCTGGTAACTAGGTCATAACTTATCTGTAGGGTCAAGGAATATTACCCTACTATAACCATACAGCAACCGATCAACTATTGAACAAATCACCGATGTTATGGATCATAACAGCCTTAGAAGTCTTATTACAATCCTCTACGAGCTCGCATTTCAAACATCTGGGCAGTTATGATACTTATAACATATGTTAATAGCTATTACACAGTTGTTAGAACATTTCCATTATTTTGACACTTGTGACCTAAATATAACACCTAACCTAAAAATATTATCAGCTGCACGCTACAGCTAGTGTTATTGAAAAAGCATTATGTATATTAAAAGTGCATCAAATTTTGACATATACTAAAATTGGTGTATCTTTAACAACCTTATTGTTTTTTCTTTTGCTTCGACACATTAGAAAATCCAAAATATTTAGAACAAAAAATAAATAGATAAGAATATTGAAGATTATTTAATGCAGCTCTTAACATCGGAACTCGTGTTTTAATTATGGTTACGAGAAAGTGGAAATGTTAGTCACTGAAAATATGTGCAGTGACTAGGGATTTCTGTTTAGCGAAACCTCTTGAAAGGAGCGAAATTTAAAATTTTATGCGTTTTTACATGTTTCTCACAAGTAATCTTATGTGAAATAGGTACCTACTGAGGTATTCCATATGTTTTCTTATGTGTCGGCTTATGACTTTGCCGGAGAGTCTCATCTCATATACAGGGTGCCCGGATTTCGTAGGGACAACATGGGTAACTTTTGTATTTGAAGAGATAGAGAGATGGTTAAATTAGCAAAAAGGTGCAGGTTTGAGAGCTCATTAAGAATCCATCTTCAAATTTTACTTGTCATGGCCCACTTGTCTAAAATTTAAAAAAAAACAAAATCTCCTAATTTCTTTTATATGCCGTAACTTTTTTGTTACTTAAGATATTGAGATGCGATTTGAACTAATTTGAATGGTAATTTAAATACTTTTATTGATACTTGATAAAACCAATTTTATTTGTGTTAATTTTTAGTAATCTAACCTAACCTCAAAATTTTAAATTGGTACCCTGCAATTTTTTGGCCCTTTTAAGAGAGGATTTTTTTCTGAATGCAGTGATGTATTACATGATATGGAAACTTCTTCAAAATTTTGAAAAACTGAGTTTATTCTTTTTACAGGCAGAAATCACTAGTGCCATGATCACAATAATTTTGTTTTTTATTTATTACGTTATCTGTAAAATTATGTTTAGAAACAAAAAGCACTCTTATCATCATACGTGCCTTCCAGTAGTGTCAGTGTGTTCCGTATGTTTGACGTATAAGTTCTACGTTCTTGTAGCACTTGACATACGCACAAAATACATCATATTTTCAAAATTTTCCGTTATAAGTTGAAGTAATAACACTCACACTGACAGGCACGTATGATGATAAACCTGCTTTTTGTTTCGAAACATAATTTCACAGATAACGTGATAAACAAAAAACAAAGTTATTGTGATCATAGCACTAGTGATTTCTGCCTGTAAAAAAAATAAACTCAGTTTTTCAAAATTTTGAAGAAGTTTTCACATCATGTAATACATCACTGCATTCAGAAAAAAATCCTCTCTTAAAAGGGCCAAAAAAATTGCAGGGTACCAATTTAAAATTTTGAGGTTAGGTTAGATTACTAAAAATTAACACAAATAAAATTGGTTTTATCAAGTGCCAATAAAAGTATTTAAATTACCATGCAAATTAGTTCAAATCGCACCTCAATATCTTAAGTAACAAAAAAGTTACGGCGTATAAAAGAAATTAGGAGATTTTGTTTTTTTTAATTTAGACAAGTGGGCCATGACAAGTAAAATTTGAAGATGGATTCTTAATGAGCTCTCAAACCTGCACCTTTTTGCTAATTTAACCATCTCTCTATCTCTTCAAATACAAAAGTTACCCATGTTGTCCCTACGAAATCCGGGCACCCTGTATATGACAAATCTTACAATGTAAACAAATAGTACGACTTTAAGCGTTTCTCTTACAATAAATTATAACTAAATCATAAAACATAATGTAAACAGTTTTTAGCCTAAAGGAGACAATTTAATGTTATACACAAAATAAAATTGCTCCACATGTACCCTACAATGTTGTTTTTTATTTATTTTTATTTTTTTTTATTTAGTTATTCCCAACATTTTAAAATACATAATTTTTAGAAATTAATTTAAAGCCACAGAAGCTAAGCTTGAGTGTGGCAGAAGAACTTAAATTATCATGCTTCCTCCACATCTACGACGCTCCTACATAGAGATGGCAAAAAAATTTTACTATAATAAACAATATTTGACTTTGTCAATATCCATACAAGAGCATCGCAAATGCAGCAGGCAAAAAACTAAATATACTATGGGAGCCAAAAGATAAGACATACATGTATAGTAATAAACAACAATAATTAAGCAATATTACTAGCTGTAGACTTCGGACAGGTAAGTATAAAAATCCATCGGCTTACTCAGAACCAATTTTTTTAATTTTGATTTTAAAGGAAGTAAGACTTCTACTAAGTTTTTATTTCAGTAGGAATAATGTTAAACAATTTAATACTTAAATAACTGGATTTTTTTGAGAGGCAGATTTAGTCTTTTTGGGAATAACTACAGCTGAAGCAGCCTTACCTCTCGTTAAATAATTATGAGGAAATTTATCAAAGGTCAGCTGCAGTTTAAAAGAAAAGGTAGCCAGCGTAGTTATGTAGAGCTGTCTAATAGAAAGGATATTTGCTTCTTGAAACAGTGAATCTGAAGGATAACGATTTAGTTTTGAGAATATAACTTTCAATATTAATTTTTGTAGGACCTCTAAAGGAATTAAGTGACAGTTTGCAGCACCACCCCAACCAATTATGCCATACATAAAAACAGACTGCACTACGGCAAAATAGATACTTTTAATTGTAATAGTTTTCATTATATTGCGAAGTAATTTAAATTTATATATAGTTTTTCTAACTTTAGTAACAATTTCTTGGATATGTTTCGTCCATTTCAATTGTGAATCGATATAAGTTCCTAGGTATTTAATATAGGGAACAGAAAAAATTGAATTATTACAACAACAGTTGACTTTATTCGTTTTTAAACATTTTACTGAATGTACACAAATAGATTCAAAGGGTATGGGTGTTAATTGCTTTAAGGAAAAATATATAAATTTAGTTTTTGTTAAGTTTAAGGATAAGAAATCAATACTTAATTTCTGCATTATCAAAGCCATGCTTTCTTCAACATGGGACCATAAGATTAGTTAGTACAAACACTTGTTTAAGGAAAAACTGGCAGTCTAAACAAACTATTACAGGTTTCTACATTTATTTTTATAATTCAAAATACACAAGCAAGTTACTACTGTTTAAAAACTGCCCCATTTTACAGTATTCTCAATATCAAAATTATCAGAGTATCTGACTTCTCTCTTAAGTCATGATCAATCATACTATTATTTTCAATTTTTACTTCCTCTTAAAAAAAATCGAAATTAAGTTTTCAACAGATCTTCACGTTTTAGAGTCCCCTGAACCAAATTTTTTTTTCATTGGTCTGTGTGTCTGTCTGTCTGTCTGTCTGTCTGTGAACAGAATATCTCAAAAACGAAAAGAGGTATGGCGTTGAAACTTCATATATAAGTTTTGTGTACTATGTAGATGCGACAGCAAGCTTTTGAAGAAAATCGCATAACTGGAAGTAGGTGTTTCCTCTTGTGATTTTTCAGTTTTTTTTTCGATTTTTGCAAAAACGGCTCTAACGATATTTTTCAAACTTCACATTTTTATTACACTTTGAATGCGTATTGATGTGAGATAGGTGATTTTCCAGTTGAATACTTCTAAAATGGGTTTCTTTTGTTTTTTTTTTTTAATTTTTTTTATTAACTCCTATTTTAAATAGCACACCCGGCATATTATTACATTTTTGAATTCAGCTTAAAATTCTAGAGAAAATTTGTCTGTTTAACCAACGCTCTATTTTGTACCGTTTTTGCAGAAATTGTAATTTTTGGCTAATTATAAAATCATTGTAAAAAAGAAGTTGTGTGCGTGTATCACACCAGATTTTTTAAATTAAACAGTTGTTTATGGAAAAGCTGAAAGCCTACAGTCTATATACAAAACAGTCGTTTCACTCGGCCAAAATTATGTCCCCGAATTCCAGGACGCATATTCCAACATTTCGACTCCCAGCATATGCGCAGTAGCTACAGTAGGCGTGTTCTTAATATTGGCGGTTGACGGTTACGTCCCAACAACCGCAAACTTTTCGAATTCGTAAGTCGCGCCACCGGCACAGCTTGCGCGCGCTTTATTAAATTGGTAACGCCTGCCTCCGTAAGCCACTCCTGGCATATGCGCAGTAATTTTTCGGGGACACCAACATCAAAGTGCCGACAAAGGAGTGACCTGACTGTTTTGCATATAGACTGTGCCTAAACAAACTACTTACTACATCAATATTTAAGTCCATGATGTACTCAAAATGGGACTAAATAACATAAAATTCACTATAAAATGTGAGTTTTAACTTTTAAGTTATCTCTATTAATTCATAATCAATCACATTATTTAAAAATTTTCAAAGCAAAATTAACTCCACAACCGGAAGTAGTAACATGCAATTTGAAATTCTTTTTAGCTACCGGGAGTAGATATCAGTTTCTACGTTACAAAAATTGTGATAGAAAAAAGCATTATGTCATTGGAAAATAATGTCGATTGAACTCTAGAGTTAACTATGTAAAAACTTGAGCACTTGTTTGTGGAAAAACTGAAAGTCTAAGCAAACTACTACTCGTTTCTGCAATTATTTTATAATTCAAAATAGACAGTGCAAGTTACAATAAAAAATGTTGAAAACTGTACACTTAATACCAAAATTATTTGAGTTTTAACTTTTAAGTTCTCTCTATTAATTCATCTTCAATCATAGTATTATTATTCATTCATTCATTCATAATCTATAGCCTCTTTTACCTTTCGGTGTCGAGGACTATTCACATCTCAACTTTTCAAAACAAAATCAACATGCAATTTCAATATTTCTTTTCCACGACCGAGAGTAGAAATTACTTTATAGGTTACAAAAATTGGGACAAAAATAAAGCATTATTCCCTAGGGAAATGATATCTATTAAACTCCCTAAGGATATTTCATTATTAACCTATTAATGAACCGACCATTATAAGAAATGTCTGTTGTCATGGTATTCACTATATAAACACAATTATTGTAATTTACTGAAATGCTTCATTTGTGAAAATGTTTGTTTCTTGTCTTTATTATTGAGGTCATGGAGATAGTTATTTATACACCAAGAGAGTAAATATAATTTTAATCCTGAGACTGAAACAAATCTATTTTTTTAAATTTTAAATGCACGATAAATTAGTAATTGCCTAATATCAAATAGTATAGTTAACGGATCTCTTGTCAGGACAATAAGTTTGTTTATATCTGGAAAAGAAATAAATATGGTAGCTATGGGTGAGTAAAGTGCCACTTTATTGTTTATTCCCTGGGAGAAGTATCAAAAGTCAGGTACATTTTATTCTCGGTTGAGAGAAAAAACAGTTAATATACAGTAGGAGAGAAGGCCATTTACCTTCAGTATTTACACTTACCCCTTGGGAAAACGCATGCTTTACTCTTCCATGGTGGATAATTTAGGTACTATTACGTTTCTGGAAAAACTTCAGACAGAGAAATGTTTGCAGAACACTAAATTGGTGTCTCATTTAGTAATAAAAATTATCCACCGCTACTCCATATTTTGAGAAGATGTGAAAGACTAGAAATGTAAAATCTGTAATTTAAGCAAATTCGATCATGACTAGGAATAATTACTGAAGTTCTTCTGCAGAAACAACTTCACAACCTCCAATTTTACAAGACAAATTTAGAAACAATAGCACATGTCGTATTTTAGCTCTCACTTTAAACCCTACAACTGAAAAACGATTTTACACTCCATAAAATCATTATAAATCTCAAATATATTAAATCTACCATACATTTACCCAGGAAATCGAGTACTGTGCGAATATGTGTTCAGTTTCACCAATTTCGTTTACAGTACAATCAACTGTAGCCAGAAGTTTTTATAACTGCATCAGTGCCTTTGTGGGTGATGTTAAGCCTGACACTGTGCATTACTTAGAGAAAAATAAGATGAGTGTCGAATAATACACTAAATGTTTAATTACCAAAACGGCGTTCAAAGTGAAATTGACATTTTCTAAATATTTGTTATTTAATGTAACAATAATTATTTTATCATTTACCGCATCACAAAGTGGCATGGCTACGAAGTGGATCACTCTATTTTTTATTATAAAAACGCATTCTTGTAAAACGGCTTTTTTGTTGTATTTAGGCCATCCTATTCGAAAAACGCAAAAAGCAAACAATTTACTGTAATGTGAACCAGGACAATAATTGAACTTGCCTATTGACTGTTACTTCTTAAAACAAGCCCGTAAGATTGCTTTTTTGACGTTTCCTTGGTTTTTGAATATAAATGTAGTTTTTGCATTAAATGATCACACAAACCAAAATCTGCAATGCTTAATTTTTATAATCATCTAAAGCCACAACTAAACCTGTATACAACATTAAATATTTCCTGTCGGCAATTGAACTTTCTGGTGCATTTTGTATATTTATATCATGAAGATTCAATACAATAGTACAGCTAACGATCCCAAATTTGAAATTTCAAATAGCATTCTGTATATTTTACGACAAACCCCGAAAGGGAGTCTTGTCATGAGTACATTAAACACTTTTTGAGATGTTCAACACCAATGGTTGCAGAACTAAGCATTTACAAATTTACATGATTTACAAAAATCAAGATTGTTTTTTACATATCACGCAGAAGATTTCCTTCTAAATTGCTAGGAAATTATTTTTCATAATATTCAAAAATTACATCACGAAGGTATTCAAAAGAGGTTGGAAATAATAATTTTCATGGAAGGGCACCCAGAAGTTGCCCGTGAACTACCAATTGATTCAAAACCGCTCATTTCGGGAGACATGTTTCTTTTACGTAAATGATTTTATTTCAAAATACAAAGCAATGGAGGAATCTTCGAGTACATGCAAGTCGGAATGAAAGGAGTCAAGTTGCAATTTTAAGCCCACATCAATCTGTACCTTTTTATCAATTATTTCTTTCCAAGATGTCATACATCATAACATATAGAAATTGAACTAGATGTAATTTTGCAAAAATCAGTTGCAACAAGAATTAAACGATGATAGAATTCAATTCTGCGAGACCGTACGTGGGATAACTGAACAAAGTGAAAATTCCGTAAAAATTGCCAAGAGCAATTTTCAGTAGAAATATAGTAAGTGCTTGAAATATTTCCATAGGGAAATTACTTAAGCACGCGTTATATTTTGATAGAGAATACCACGAATGAAAAAACACAGTAAAAAAATTGTTATTAAAAAAAATACGAAACTAATATCTTAGTACTAATAGTTTACGGTTATTTGTGATGACAGTGTAAATTTCCGATTATCAATTTTCGCCGTTACCATGGAAAATTTCCAACTAAATTTGCAAAAGGGATATTCTCATTTAAATAGTTTTGTTAACCGTAATCATAGTCGCTATTTCTTGTATTATACCTTGTAAGCGGTTAAACTTGAAGTTGATTTTGATATTTGCCATTTATATAATTTTACTTCTTTTAGAAAACATAAAATATAGAGGGTGCTATTTGAAATTTAAAAATTGAGGGCGCGAGTGGCAGCTAGACGTGGCACACTGACCTAACTCTTATACTAAGCTTGTGCCTCCCTATCGACTTGGCCATTTCCCAACATTTCACATTTCTATTTGAAAAACAAAGGAATAAAAGTAATTTACAGTTTTTGCTGGGCCAACTATTACACAGATTATTCTTTCATTTTATGCGTAAAATCAAGTTGCAATGGTTTTTCCATATTCAATACGAAAGTGAAAGTGTGATAACATCATTCTGTAACATGACAAATTTGCTTATCTTTTGCCAAGGATGTTCTTTAACAGTTTGTTGATATTACATATATGCAATTGTTTACAATTATGTTTAAAATACAGTAATAAGGTTTAAGAATCCCATATGGTAGAGGTAGTGACAATTAAATGCTTTGTCAAAGTATTAAAACTACACATCATTAATTTTTACATCCTTTTACGATAAAAAAGTATTGGATTCACCCCAAAAATTCAAAATTGAGTTTTCAACAGATCTTCACGTTTTGCAGTCCCAAAGAACATGTTTTTGTTCATTGGTCTGTCTGTCTGTGAACAAAATATTTCAAAAACGAAAAGAGGTATGGCGTTGAAACTTCGTACATAAGTTTTGTGTACTATCTAGATGTGACAGCAAGCTTTTAAAGAAAATCGCATAACCGGAAGTATGGTGTTTACTCTGTAATTTTTCATTTTTTTTCGATTTTTCAAAAACGGCTCTAACGATTTTTTCCAACTTTTACGTTTTTATCAAATTTTTAATGTGTATTGATGTGATATAGGTGATTTTCCAGTTGAATACCTCTAAAATGGTTTTCTTTTGTTTTTTTTTCTTATTTTTTTATTAACTTCTATTTTTAATAGAACACCCGGTATAGTATTACATTTTTGAATTCAGCTTAAAATGTTGAAGACAATTTTTCTCTTCAACTAACTCTCTATTTTGTACGGTTTCTGTAGAATTTGTAATTTTTGAAAATTTTTGACAAATGCTTAAAAAATTAAAAATCTAATTTTTGGCTAATTATAAGATCACTGTAAAAGGAAATTGTGTGCGTGTATCACACCAGATTTTTTCAAATGCTTCCTTATAACAACAAAATGATTATTCAATACTAAACTCAACGAAATTTTCGGTGAAATTACATATAAAACAGTAGCATTTGAGCTTTATAAAATACAGGAAACAAACTCACATTTTTTTATAATGAGACACTTATTGTCTT
This sequence comes from Agriotes lineatus, assembly GCA_940337035.1. Lineage (NCBI taxonomy): Eukaryota > Metazoa > Arthropoda > Insecta > Coleoptera > Elateridae > Agriotes > Agriotes lineatus. Next base: position 44,139,019 of record OW679195.1, on the reverse strand, counting down.
TTACAATATGATCGATCCACTTTGTTCATACATACACGTGGATATAATAGTTCAGAAGTTCTGACCAATAATTTAGATACAAGGGTGTTTAACCCGCGAACCGCATGCGGTCCTTTTCATTAGTTTATGGAACCCGTCAAGACTTCACTTGAAAATTGCTTAAATTTGGAATTTAGGCGTTTCCGTCCACGAAAGCCACAAAAAACAAACTGAGAACTAGAATCCCCAAATATTGTACCCAACATTAATAAAATAATAAACAGAAAAGAGTTTCTTATTATTAATAATGACAAACTCTAACAAACTACATAATTCCTAATCTATAACAATTTGTAAGAAATATTTGTATTCAAACCAGTTTACTTTTCTTGCACCAGCTTTTAATCAATAAAATGGTGAATAAAATAACAATAACTATAATTTATGAATTTTCGCCAACGGCATTTGACCTTGAAAATCAGAAGTGACTGGAAAACAGTAGCGACTCGCTATAAGGAGACAAGAAACCATGACTCTACCTACCATAACCAGTCATTCAAGATTTTTGAATTCTGAGAGAAATATATTTTTATACTTATTTTTCATCATTCTTCTCAATTTAATGCTCAAACAAAACACGAGTAATTTATATTTCATGAACATAAAACTGACTGTACGATAAGCACAACTGGCTTTACGGACGCATGGTGCCAGATCGAAGCGGCTCCTCGGCTTTTAAACAGTCTATAGACTGCAACGGGTGCAGAGCGGCAAAAAGTGGGTCAAAAGATAAGGAAATTTTAAGTTTCAATGTGAGCCATCAAGCCTCGAGCAGTATCAACCTGACCGGACCCCTGTGATAACGCCCGCGAATCGAGTTTCTGATGACAATTTTGGCACGTACCCTCACTTCGTCGAGTTCTGATATAGAAGCGCCGCGTCCGCGGAGCATATGAAGGCGGTCGTGTGTACAATTCCGACAGAAGAAACGTTGCACGTTGGGATTTTCGCAAAATAATTACGGGATTATCTATTCTATTATACTCATAATTTACTGGTAAATTGTCGCACATCTTGAAATAATATTTATTATTAGCCTGTACAGTTTGGTAAATTATTTCACTTATGCTAGCTTTTGGCAATCCATATGCGAAATATTTAAATCTCGGAATATCGGAATCTGTCTTTGTCTGTGAGGGGGTGGAAAATGCATTTTACGTTCGGTCGTAGGATCTACCATCAAAATCTCTACGCGCCGCCACTGCTGGAAAAGTGGATTAACCGAAAAAAACCATCAGAAATCGTCCAATTCTAAATGAAGAGCCTCAACGTTCTTCTCAATTTTCAAGAAAAATCACACGTATGCGAAAGATTAGTGCCGCAACTGATGTACTCGTAAGTAAGAATTCGTGACTTACGTTATACGAAAATCACAAATTCCATTCCTACCATATAGAACTCCATCAAGATTTAACTGGCACATATTTTAATCGCAGAATGAATTTTTGCCAAATTATGATAGAAAACGTCCGAAATTCCTAAATAATGTTTCCTTTCCCGATGCGGCTACCTTTAAGAGCAATGGTGCAGTAGCGTTAACTATGATTTTGCTCTGGGAGAGTGATCAACCTTACAATAAGAATTTAAAAGAAATTATCGTAGCGTAAAGTATAGTTTATTTCATATCTACAGAACTTGCGGTAGGCCCTGATTTAACTTCTTGGCAGTATAGACCACTTAGTTACATTTAAGAATGTATTTTTTGCTTATTTTGTTATTAACCAAAAGAAGTCAGAAATAATTATTAGCTAAATAAATAACAACTTAGCTTGCTTCTAAAACAAAATTGCAATATAATGCATGTCCTTGCAATAACTCTAATCTATGAAAATGAAATGTCACTTTGACTGTGAACAATTGAAACAAGTATACTGTTTATTTATAAACCATAAAATCATTACAATTGTAATACAACATACAACTTATAGTAGTAATTCAAATTTTCTTGGTTTTTTTGCTAACTCGTTTATAATTTCATCTACGTTCACCTGCAGTTGCCATGTTGTATTTCGGAAATAAGTCTTAATTATTTTTAAGGTGGAGAATGATCTTTTAGCCGTTGCAGTTGACAAAGAAATCGTTGCAAGGATTTGCAGCAACTTGAATATGTTTGGAAACATGTCCTTATTGCACGTAGCTAGCGCATGCATCGCTGTCTTATATGGAAGATTTTGTACATTTTGGCATTTCCGGGAAAATTTGAACTCAGCAATCACGTCCGAAGAAGGTTCGTTGAGATCGGATTTTAAAAATGGCCGAGTCCGAATTCCGAATGCAATAATAGGTATTCATTACTAAAATGTAATTTTAATTTTTTTTGTTTAAGACGCAGTTTAGTGATCCCTAAAGCATCTGGGGCGGTGTTCCGACACCCATATCACTCCCCATAGTTACGCCACTGCGAATGGTGTAATCAATTGGCATAATATGTGTTATTATGCTATAGTATAGATTCAACTTCCAAGATCAATGGTCTCTCAAGCTTTGGAATAATGGGAAGTTGCGTTTTGTTCGAGAATTATCTAACGGGTACAGTTAAATTTCCCAAGAAGTGACTTAGCCCTACTATTGAAGAAGAAGTATACGTTCAGACACGCTTGAACTTGTGGTACCAACACGATAGCGCACTTTCATATTTTGTATCGAAGGTTACGGTGGTATTAAATATTTGGAAACCAAATCGGTGAAAAAAAATACAAAGCGTCGCATTTAAAAAAAAACTGATCTTATAATTAGTCAAAAATTTGATTTTTAAGCATTTCTCAAAAATTACAAATTCTACAAAAACGGTACAAAATAAGAGCATTAGTGCAATAGACAAATTTTCTCTAAAATTTTAAGCTGAATTAACAAATGTAATAATATTAAATTTAAAATGGGAGTTAATAAAAAAAATAGAAAAAGCAAAAGAAACCCACTTTAGAAGGATTCATCTGGAAAATCACCTATCTCACATCAATACACATTAAAAGTGTAATAAAAATGTTAAGTTTGAACAAAATCGTTAGCGCTGTTTTTGAAAAACTCGGGAAAAAAACTGAAAAATCACAAGAATAAACACCTACTTCCGGTTATGCGATTTTCTTCAAAAGCTTGCTGTCGTATCTACATAGTACACAAAACTTATATATGAAGTTTCAGCGCCATACCTCTTTTCGTTTTTGAGATATTCTGTTCACAGACAGACAGACAGACAGAGATCAATGAACAAAAATATGTTTTTTGGGTTCAGGGGACTCTAAAACGTGAAGATCTGTTGAAAACTCAATTTCGAATTTTTGGGGTGAATCCAATGCTTCCTTTATCGTAAAAGGAAATAATAAGAGTTTGTATCGCCTTTCCCACAAGAGTCGACTATGTACATACATATTTGATTAAGTCTGAAATTTTATGTTAATTACGTAATTAATACAATAACGATTATACTACCAACATAAAAATAAATTTGTTTGCCCTTAGGCGAGGCTAGTTTTCCAGGTCATCCTGTTGAAAGGTTTTTCGATCTTCCCGAAACATTTCCTTTATCGTCGTATTTAGAGCAAAGACGTCCATTACGTGAATTAAATGAAATTACACTCAATATTAGAAAGATTTATTGGCTCGCACTGGCCAACTCGAATTTCTGCTCTTTTGCAATTAACACAATAACACAATGTTTACTATTTACAATGATAAAAACGTGGCATTTTCAACAAATGAGTAAAAGGGCAATTGTATATGCAATGTTTTATAAACTACAAGCGATAATAAATGTTTCTCCGAGCATGCAGTTATTTGCGGATGACGACGTTACAAAAAATGAGGGGAATAGTTTGGTTCACAAGAGCGTCAACCGTCTATAAAAAATTAAGTAAAACCTTAGACCTTTGTAAGTCGACCACCTGACAAGATGACCAATTTTGACTAGTTCCGACCAAATTCCTGTATCTTTGCGTGTATTTTTTCCTTGCATGTTGACCACCTACCTACCCTGACCGTGACCGATAATTTTAAATATATTTCTACCCGTGTGTGTTGGCTAGAACAGGTGCTGAAGATCAAGTGTGATACTTGATATTATGGAGCTGTAATGGTTACCTCAAAAATTTTAATTCACAGTGCTCTTAGGGTGTTCATAAACAGTCGTCATCCCAGTAGGTTTTGAATTCGGAAACGTATGTCTATTAAAATTCAGAAAAAATGCAAACAATATTATTTACAACAGCAAGTTTTATTAACTGTCAAACAATGTGTCAAAAGTAAACCGAACTGAACTGAGATTACAATAACTGTTGGAAATGGTGACCATTTTCTTGAATACACAAATTAACTCTTCGCTTCATGCTTTCAAATGCATTTATAAGCATATCTGGTGTTATTTGGTCGCACTGATGTTGAATGCTGTTTTTCAAGTCTTCCAATGTGTGTACTGGATTTCTAAACACATTATTTTTAATGTACGGAAACACAAAATAATCTAAAGGCGTAAGGTCGCAAGAACGTGGCGGATAAAGGTCTTTACTTATTAAACGGTCATCGAAAAATTCTCGTAAATAATTTAAAGTAACACGAGCAACGTGCGGACGCGCAGAATCCTGTTGAAAATATCCGGTTTGCAACTCGTCGTCGTGAAGTTCATTTATAAACGGTTCTAAGATGATGTTCCGATAGTTTTCAGCATTTATATTCTCTTCAAAAAATATTGGGCCTATTATTCTTCTACGACTTACTGCTAACCACAACCCTATTTTAACAGGATGCATCGTTGCTTCTCTAAAGTAATGAGGGTTTTCGGTTCCCCACATACGCATATTTTGTGCATTAAGGTAACCATTCAAGTGCACCCAGGCCTCGTCCGAAAAAAATGTTTTATCGAGTACATCATTGTTGTTCAAATTTTCGTTAAACCACTGACAGTACTGAACTCTTTTTTCAAAATCTGGACCTAACAGCTCCTGGTACATTTGTAATTTGTATGGATGCGAGTGAATATCCTTTTTTAAAACATTGTACAAACTTGTTTTACGAATGCCTAGTTCTTGGGAAAGCCTTCGAACTGAAGATGTAGGTCGCTCTTCGATCGCGTTTCTGACCATATTGACAACATGTCCCGTGCGAACTCGAGGTCTTCCACCTCCCGGTTGTTTATCAGTTGAAGCAGTTTCCCGAAAATTTGCAAGTGATCTGCTCAACTGCTTCCTAAACTGATTGTGGTTAAACACTACATTTGGAAACCTCAATCTGAATTCATTTTTAGAAGCTTCGATCGAGTATTGCCATTCACCATTTTCCAGTACTCCATTGCGAAAATAACTTTCCAGCATAAATGCTTTCTGTTGTGGCGTAAACATGATTTCAAAACTGAACAAACCTAAACGCGCTATGACAGTACTCAATGACGTTTCATTGTGTTGTACGAATTAATCAAAGACATAACATTTTGTTTTTTAAGGCAACTGGGATGACGACTGTTTATGAACACCCTAATCTATATTTGTTCGGCATGATTCAGAGCAGGCTATGGCTTCTAATATTTTGTACAGTGTACTAACTCAATCTTTAAACTATCACTAACGTCACTTTTCACAGCTGTTTGAAGACTGCAATAGTGTATTACTTAACAAGTTTAGAAAAGTGAAATTGGCAGCTTAAGTACGAGCGTTAGCGAGTAGTTAAATAGCCATACGCGTTCAGTAAAATGCGTTTCGCATACTATTTTATCGTATTTCATGTAGAAATGTAAAATATTAGATTTTTATATGAAAGCGTCATTATATGTCAAAACATAACCAAGCTGAGCAGAACTCGTTTTTATGTCAAAATTATACCCATTCGGAGTCACGTGACTTTTGTCTGTCTCTGTTCATCTTTAGTAAAATAGATGAAATGGAAGAAATTTGAAAAAAAGGCATGTCGATTCATAAAATTAATTTTAAAAATTTGACGTTTCTAATCTGTCAGATTATATTTTTCGTGTAAGTTATTGAGATAAGGGTAATAAAACCTAAAATTGTTGAGCCGAAAACTGGAAATTAAAAGAAACCATCGGACATGCGGTATAACGAGCAGTCACAACAATTAATTTGAATATTATGCGTTTTTTTTTATGAAGAGTACAATATTAATAATAGTAAATCAACAGTTTCACCCTCCAACGCTGTTCGCCGTGCTTCTCTTGCGTTAAATATCTCGGAGAGCACAATTTACCGAAAATATGAGCCAGAAAGTGAAGAATGCAAAAACGGAAGTCGACGAAGCAGTCAAGACACTGTATATAAAATGTATGTAGCTAAAGAATTTGTAACCATAAAAAATCTAAAAAATGCTTGGTTGAAGAATCTGGAGATTTTTCACATTCAGTTTCTTCCCTAAATAGATTGTGCAAGGAAATAGGCTTCAAATGGCAATGTTCTATAACAGAATATGCATGCACAGAAATTGACTTAAAATTTGCTATACGCAGCAGGTTTTTAATGTAGCAGCTGACATATCTTTATTATATTTACATTTTACGACATGTTATGTTTTCTTTAACCTGTAAATTCAGTTTGATTTCATATAAGAGAATAAACCCGTAGCAACCTTGTTTTAGAAATTGGCATATGTCAGGAGAACCTACAAAACGGAATGTCATTTATTTCCCAAAAATTGCATTTTTAAGAATCGACATACGTAAAATTACTAGATTATCACGTGACTCCGAATGGGTATAAATTTGACTTTTATACTAAATCACAATAAATAAGCAGCTCCATTTGATGTTATGCATTTGGCAGTACTGAAGTGTATTGTTGGTGGCACTGAAGTCTATGGTAAGTCTGTGTTAAAACTGACGCAAAACCTAACCTGCTAATCTCGAATTTGACATACAGAGTGTCCCAAAAAGTTTTATACAAATGGAGAAAAAGTTTATCTTACATTTCACAAAAAAAAAAATCTTGATAAAAAGCTCTGCATGACTTGTAGATCCATAATCAAGTACAAAATTTTTAAAACATTGGCTGATATACAGGAAAAATCAAAATTATGATTTGGAATGAGAGTAAAATACGTTCAAACTGTAGTGGAGAGCAAAATGTTCATTGAAATTGTTATTCTGTATCTAGTTCCTTTGCACGACTTCCCAATTGCTTATTTGGCATTTCTCAAAAATAACTTTAGTTGTCAGTTTTTACACTTAATAAAATTTAAATAAAGATGACGATTGTGCAACTGCGCTCAGAGCAGCTACCCTCATATGTTAATTATATACGTTTTTTGCCGTATGCAAAAATTTAGTTTTCTATTATTATGGTGGTACAGATTTTGACGTCATAGTTACATGCAACAGAAGTTTCCTTAGAAGAACTATATCACTGGTATCCTGAATACAATACAAACAGAAAAAGCATACAAAGAAAACCGATCAACCTCGCCCAAAGCTTTTCAGTTCTTTGCATTAATATTCCACACAAGCCGGCGCAGAATTCATCCTAATAGGTTATGTTGCTCTCGAGATATAAAGTTTACATCTATACGCGAGACACCTTCACTAAACTGCATTTTCATGAGACCTTTCATTCGGCAGATTGTAACGAAGTAAAATATTGAAATTTTCGGTACAAAAAAAATCTAAATCACCATATTTTAATGTATCGAAGTATCCAATATATATGTACTATATTAATATTTAATAGATAAAGAAACTGAAGTATCTATTATCGCCATAAAGATAGAACGAACTCGAATATACAGAGACTGTCAACGATGCATGAGTAGAAAAACTTCTAAAACTTCGAGTTATTTATGTAAATACGAAAATGGTGCACATTATTAAAATATTTTTGATATACATGGTGGCTCAAAAGTGTGATAAACCAAACTTACTTTTTTTACATTCCCTGTATTTGGACAGCTTAAGTTTTACATCGAAATGCTAATAATTTTAATACAAGTTGGATCGGTCTAAAGTTAACTGTTTTTGGGATATACGGTAGAACCCGGAATCCGCATCATAGTGCTCGCAGAATAGTATTTAACACTTGGAGAAATGTAAAAATTATTATTAATCTGAAAAAAAGTCAGTCCAATTGTGAAGTATGTTACGGCAACGTCAACTGTCGCAACAGTTAACAATAATAGTCAAATAAAAAATAATATGGGATGTGTATGTAATATTTCAAATATTGCGCCCCCGAAAATGTCATATAATCCGAGGGTCCGCCGGCAGCTAATTGTGTTACTTCTTGGAAATTGTAAAACCCTTGGCATTGACAATTAACTGCAAATGTAAGTTACAAAAGTACTATTTGTTTAATTCGTGTTCAGGCTTCAATCGTTTAATTTTCGAAGTAGTGATTAATAATAATACAAACATTTTTTTTTCTCATTTAAACCTACGTAAATAAATGTTGGGGCAAAAAGTACTAGTACCGTAAAAATTGTTTTCTTTTTATGCTTTGGTTACCATAATAACGAGTTCCTTAAAAACTGGTCAAGAGTAGCGATGTGTCGATCCGGTCGGATTCGATACAAAGGATCGAATCCGGGGCAGGATCGTTTTGGATCGAGTCCAAGTTTCGGTCCGGATTCGTTCCGAGGAACGAAAAGGTCGCGAGGCGTCAATTCTCGCGGACATTCATTCCTTTAGCATTCCGTTATTCAATCCATTTCAATACAGAATACAATACAAGGTGTTGATGGGGAACAGCAAATGATGATGGTGTTTGTTTTATTAGAGGCTCGACGTCGACAGGCGACACATGATACGGCCGAAGTTGCATGCTTTTTTATCAGTTATCAGTGATTTATGGCTTTTGGCGGCTTTGTATGTGCCCAATTGATGTTTGAGACATATAATCCGATGGACTAGATCCACTTGCGGAATGGGATTGGAATGAACGAGTCCGTAAAAGTATCGAAACTTCCCATTACTAGTCAACAGTGCTTTGAAGAAAAAAAAATCCTAGCGCATGAACTGCATAATATGGCTTTGTTCTCTAATACAGACAGAACCTCACAATAGTTGAATTGTGTTTTAAATTTTTAAATTATTGCTGGAAATCAATGGCAGGCAATCAAACAACATGTAATTAACTGATTTTAAAAATAAATACAACAGAAAACGAAAGCAAAAATTCAAAAACACTTAATTACAAACTGGAGATCAAAACAGGTCAAACGTGACAGCTACAAGTGCTACAAGCTACCCTGTACATCCTATGGATAATAAACAAAATTTTTGTTTTTATTTGACGTCCCTTATTAATATTGTACGACATAACTAAAACGATATTATGGAAAAAATGCTGAATTTCAGGCAGCTGCTATAACAAAAAACAAATGAAAGAAAACATTGCCAAAAAATATGCTTTTTTGTGCATTGCATTTCAAGTGTAAAATATGGCTGTGGGTATTAATGCTTTGCAAATTTCATAATTTCAAATATTTAAAATGTAGATATATTTTTGTATTCCTGAAAAGCCCTCATAATGAGATTTGTTTTAATATCTTACTCATACCCCTCAATTCAAACGTTCGTCAGTTATACCAGTTTGAGCATAAAAAACAATTTTAGCCTGTAATGTAATTCAACAAAAAACAATTTTTTTGGTAAAGTTTTCTTTCAAATGTTTTCTGTTACTTCTTACAGCAGCCACCTGAAATTTAACAACTTTTGCATAAAATCGTTAATATCTCTAAAACGGTTCACGTTAAGCTCACACTTTATATTAAAATAATTTTTCGACGCAAAACTTTTAAGTTACCTCAATACGACGTTCCACTAAAAAAATGGCACTTTTTTGAACTGCCCTGTAGAATCAAAAATATTTGAATAACGTGCACCAGCTTGGTAGATACAACTTTTATACGTAAAAGCAATTTATATATAAGACCGTTCACTCCCTTATTGTTGCCAGACCCCGCATAGCAAGAGCAGGGAAAGTATCTAAATTATATACGTATCGAATATTTGGACTACATTTATATTCAACACATCAATGCATGGAATATACAATGACATGTCAATATTTTCAGAATTTTATATCATTCCGCGTATCATTCAATATTGATATCTAGTATGTATATGGATATTTGGGAAGAAATTTCGACGCAACAATAATCACTAATAATACCATGAGTAGTCAAAGTTATGTCGACTATTTTTGTGGTGGTGTCACGAATGTCTATTGCGCTTTGGTACGATTAGGACGAGTGCGACAGCACGAGTCCTAATTCCAAGCGCAATGAACATGAGTAGTGATATCACCGCAAAAATAATCTACTTAACTTTGACTAAGAATGGTATTCGAGGGACTATTTAAGGAACCAAGCTACTTTTTCAAATTAGTTTTCAGTAAATCTAGCAACAAACTACGCAATTTCTATAGTAACAGAACACTAACATTGACTTTTTCTAATAAAATCACATTTGTTTAAAATAGTCACTTGAATATCTTCTAGGAAGATATATCTGCTGATATTTTTTTGATTGGTCAAGAAACGTCAGAATTCTGGATTTCCATTGATCACTTTTTGACAGATGACAGGTGAATTGAATAGTCATTACAATATTGAAAATATTGAGAGCCAGATGGCCTAGCAGAGTTTAACGAGTAACGTATCTAAAATTTGTATAATAGATTGTTATTTTGATCTGCGTCAATTGTTTGTATTTTTTTTTAATTTTAGAGCTACAAACTTTTTAATTTAACAATTTATCGAAGGCGTTGTAAGCAAAACTCAGAAATTCATTTACATATACGAAGCAATATTACTCTATAGAACCATAGAATGTATCGACACTTATAGCTGGCCATAGACACGCGTTTAAAACCGCCACGAATGTAGTTTTTCGTGGAAGTTTTGAACGCGTGTCTATGCCCAGCTTATGGCTGCGCATATGCACACGTTCAAAACCTGCACGGATGTACTACATTCGTGGCGGTTTTAAACGTGTGTCTATGGCCAGCTATTGACAGATTAGATTTTCCAACATGTTGCCAATACATATTGAATTGAGATGCAAATTATACAAGAAACATGATAAGTTCAATAGGCAAATTGATATTAGCGTCAATAGTTTTGACTTTTGAAGAAAAAAAAGCAATTGGCAAATGATTAAAAATCATACTATAAATTCTTACATAAAACACAAATATTGGGATTTGGGAAACTGTGCCTCATTTGTTAAGTAAAATGTAACAAGTCTTGCAATCTTGGCAGCTCCCGCACTATACGTTAAAATTATGTCAAAATCTACATAATCTATACCATAAAATCGTTGGTCTCTTTGCATCTCTGTTCGCTATCTACTCCGAAGATAACCGACCGACTAAATTGTATGATAGCTTAAAATGTTGCTAATTTTTAAACTTAGATTGTAGGCCGGTTTTTATTTTCAAAAAAAGTTTTAATTAAATCGTGTAATTAGCGAAGCTAAGCGTAGCTCGGGTGATTCACTATATACCATTATAGCAGCGCCTTATTCAACGAAGCATCGTGGGTCAGTGGTAGAGTTTCCAAGTCCCGGGACCAAAAGTGTTTTCGGGACTTACGAGCTAAATTTCAGGTCCCGGGACTAGTCCAGAAGATCCCGAAAATGGTCCCGAAAAAAATAGTGTTTAGGTGAAATTTCCGAATAAAATTTCCATAGAAAAACCAGTGTTTTAAGTTAAATAAAGTATTTCTGTGCTGATAATTTGCGTTGGGGCTCGTCTACAACTTCATTGCTTTCTTCTGGTACTAAAAATGTCTGTCGCTTTTGCTTTTGTTTGAACTGCAAAGTGCGTGTGTAATCCTTTCGTCAAGCTGCCTCTGATTATGATCATTTTGTAGGAACCCACTTTACATTTCGCCAATTGTTTATCTTCAATATATAAAACTGTTGCCATAGTGACTTCAAATCGTTATTTTTTTAAATGTAGAATGAAGGTAGGTTGCGGTTCGGAATTCATTCTAATTGTAACGCTTTAGCAGACAAATAACGAACACACTTAAAACCCAAAAATATAAATTATTCAGCTTCTTCGCACTAATCGAAATCCAACAAAAAAAAACAGACAAATACATAAATCGAAGAAGATATGCAAATGTGGCTGAAACAACACAGAGGTTTAATTCCAACCTACCGAAAACAATACCTCTCCTGCGTTACGCAAAACGCAAATAATGCAGAATGTACAAGAGGCATGAGTAATACGACGGACGCCGGTGAATACCCGTCCTAATTCTCTGATGTCGAGTATACGCACGAATGTTGACATGGTCCCGGGACTTCGCCTGAGCTGGCTGTGGTCCCGGGACTCGGTTTTTGTGGTAGAATCCCGGGACTGTCCCGGGACCGGATCCCGCGACTGGAAACCCTAGTCAGTGGTACAACACTCGCCTGCCACTGCGGGCGGCCCGGGTTCGATTCCCGGCCGATGCATCCTTATTTAAATTTATATTAATGAATCTCTCTTAAATTCACGAACCGGACCGTAGCTCGGGTGATTTCCAATTCCGACTATGTATATGCTTTAAAGAAAGTCTGTCTAAACGTTTGAGCTATATCACATGTAACCGATCTACTCACGTACCCACTCACCCAGCCGAGGTACTTTTTGTAAAATCGAATAAAATTTTCACGTAATGTACTACCTACATACCGGGTGGTTGGTCATACCTCTGAACATCGGCAATTTACATGGCTTACCAGGGTTACGCATATTCCTGCTTTTTTCCATAAAAATGGTTGTGGTACTAAATTAAAGAGAATAATTTTCGGCGTCGTTTAGTGTTAAAAAGTTATTGGATAATGTTAGTTGTGCATAAAAATATTAATTTTAAAATTTAGATATTCCCAAATATAAGTGAAAGAAATATGTAAATTTTAAAATTATTATTTTTATGCACAATAAGTTTTTAATAATAAACGACGCGGAAAATTATTCTACTACCACTACCATTTTTCTCCATAAAAATTGTGAGCAGGAATATGCATAACCGTGGTAAGCCATGTAAATTGCATATGTTCAGAGGTATGACCAACCGTCCGATATATGAAAGTAAAGAGATAAATTCTGTAAAATTTTTAAATGACTTTGTTATTGGCAATGAAGAGGTGATAACATGATTAATATCATGCTCTAATAATTTAGTTACATCATTGCTACAAAAAATTATATGAAGTGCGCGACAACGAATATCTGTTACATTGTCTAAACGTGTGGTAAACAGGTCATCACTAACTTATTTGCGCAGACTTCTTTAAAAATGAAACAAATGAGTGTCGGGCCAAAACAGTTGATAAGGTCTGTAAGCCCCAAATCCAAACTCTGCAGAGGTAAAAATCATGTAAATTATATATTTGTGTAAATGCATTCACGCCATAAGAACACCACTGAGGATACCAGAAATTGGAAACTTCAACGAATAAAAATGACGTGGGCAAATTTCGCACGAAATGTTCCATTGTTAAATTCATTAGCACAATTAATTGGTATTACAACTGACGTGACCAAAATTCAGTGAATAATAACAAACATCATAAACAGTGTTTATCGTGTGATGAATTTGCGAAATATCCCATGGAAGTTTTGCCGTCAATGAAACGTAACTGATGGGCGATCAAGATGATTTTTTTCTGAAATACAAATAATGGATTTCTTCGGGTACGAGTTTTCATTATAATCTGTTCCATGAAAGTAGTTCCGTAATGTAAATTCTAAATAATGATAGAAATCTACATTTAATCTACACGCACGTTTATTACTGCTATCACTTAGATTATCAAGAAATCCGATGCTAACATAAACATATAAACTATATGTTCAATTACACTACGATAGCTTGTATGTAATACAATACACAAATACTCCGATCCATTTCATAACAAATTAATAAGGATGATTTCAATTAAGGCACTATCATTTCGATTATTTTTTTGCAACTGAGGACTGTTTGAAAATATACAGGACGTTTCAATTCCAATCGCTACCTGTGAATGTATGAAAAACGAAAATAGTAAAAGTTCCTCTAATAACACTTCTAAAACTCAAGCAAGGGAAATACAATGATACAATTTTTAATGAAACACACTTATTATTTCTAAAAGTCTATACGTTTCTTCCTTTTTTATGGAACTTTGACTGCGAATCAATATCTTGAATTCCTGCATGTAGAGCTCATTCCGGCTTTGACAGTTCTATTTTCACACAATTTTGGAAGAATTGTATCTAGATCTTACATCTTATATTTTATCATATTCTACTATTATGTACAATGAAACAAAGTTTAAGTAATGAGATCCTATGATCGCTATTATATAATATGAAGACATGCAAACAATATCCACGAAGTATGTCAGCATAACATGAGTTATGTGTTAACTCTCCGAAACCGAGCTCCCGACTTATATGGTAACTAGCAACCAGTGAGACAAATGTCTCATTTAACCCTTAACTGGTAACGTGAAATTTTGGAGCACAACTGGTAACGTGCAGTCTGTGACTCTGACACACCTTTGAAGCGAAAAAAATTATACTGTTTTAATTATTTGTTTAAATATATGTATATATAGAGGTTTGTTAGGCATATATTTGTTTGTAATAATTTTATTTAAAATAACCGAAAACTTAATGTAAAGAGAAAATAATAAAGTCATTTTCAACTTGAACACAAATTGGCAATGTACTTTTTACCAGACCAAGATAACAAAGGAAAACTTTTGATCAAAAGTAATTTTATTTATTTTACGATTAATAATAAGTAAAACAATGCATTTGTAAACAAAAACTTAAAGAAATATTGTAATTCACAGGGCCTGCCATGCCTACAAGTGGTAAAAAATTCTCACGTAAACCGTCACCTTTAAAGCGAAAAAAATTAAACTGTTTTAATTATGTTTTTAAATATATATATATATAGAGGTTTGTTAGGCATATATGTTTTAGTAATAATTTTATTTAAAATAACCGAAAACTTAATGTAAAGAAAAAATAATAAGATAGTTTTCAACTTGAACACAAATTGGTAATGTACTTTTTACCAGACCAAGATAACAAAAAAAAACTTATTTTATTTATTTTACGATTAATAATAAGTAGAACAATGCATTTGTAAAAAAAAACTTAAAGAAATATTGTAATTCACAGGGCCTGCCATGCCTACCAATGGAAAAAAATTCTCACGTAAACCGTAACGTGCCGTCTCACAAACTGTACTGAATTAAAAATAAAACACATCTCCAGCGTTAGTTACCCAAATTTGCCAATAATTGTGCGATAGGTGGGGTACCAAGAGGAGAAAGATTAGATAAGATCATTTGCTGAAAAGCGGTACTCTTTTGCTGAAAATTTGAGATTAAAATTTGCTTGCAGTCTCACAGACGGCACGTTACCAGTTAAGGGTTAATAAAACGAAAAAGACCGTTTTTCAAATCGAACGGGTATTAAATAAAAACAATAATATTTTTTCTCTATCTCTTACGGTTTGGCTGCTGAAACAGCGTCCCGGACGGACGGAAATCACGTAATTTCTCGAAAACCGGAAGTGTCACGTGACTGAAATTCAGTTCCTGACCTGACATGACCATTCCAAACATATAACTTTCATAACTTTTTTCTCTATCTCTTACGGTTTGGCTGCTGAAACAGCGTCCCGGACAGACAAGTCTATTAGATAAAGGATACGGGCGAAAACGCGACCGCTGCCGAATCAGCAATACCGATGGGGCCAAAATAAACAATAAAATAACATGAACAACAAAATAGACAGCTTGAGTAAGGATATGACCATACGAAGAAAAATGAACGTCAAGCCTACTCAAATATTTGCTACTATGTTTATCTCTTTCTTACTCAAGCAATACGTTCTATTTTCTTGTTCATGTTATCTTATTGTCGTGATATTTAATTTTGGCCCTATCAGTAGTACAACAGTTTCGCCGTAACCCGTGAGCTCACGATTTTTACGCCCCCAGCGCCGCAAACTCGCTAGCTAATCGTAATATTTACAATTTTTGCGCTCCCGAAAATATAAGGCGATCCGAGGGTAAAGGCAGCCGCCGCGCAGATAGCATTACTCTATGGAATATTGTGCAAGCTTTCAATGAACTGCAAATGTGCCATTTGAATTATAGCATTCTTGTTGCGTGCCGTGTTTGGATGATCTTACACAATATCGATTGCAGTTGAAGGGTGTTTATTTATCTGCAGTGATTTTAGTTGTTTCGTGCAATTTTATTTTTAATAAGATTTTTCTTCAGAATTGGATACAATCTTAAAAGAAATTTAGAATATTTAGATAATGTGACGATTTTGAAATGTATATCCAAAACTATACAAAATTAAATTCTGTACAGTATGCTTTCATTGTGTCGTCAAGAAACTAAAGAACAGATTAATGAAAGCGAATTTTTGGCCATCATACAAACATTTTGTGGTCGTGACACCTGTGCATTCTTTTTTAATTCAAGGGGTTAAGCTAGCCACCTGTCCCGGCTGCGAATGAAGATGAATTATAAAGCCGCACTCCGTATGTAGCAGCCACAGGCTCTCTAAGTCTAAAACGAAAAAAAGGCAGAAACATAATTTTTGGCAATTCAATGTGGTGACTGTGATGAGACAGCAGATATTTCAAACCCTTGTATACAATGGCTGCCATGAATGATTATTTTTTACTTAGTTTTTGTTAGAAATTAACCCCCCCCCCCTCAAATACAATTATCAGGAACCGCCACTGCTATATTAAATCTTCATGATTATAGGGCTTTCAGTAAACACAAAAACATTAAATTTTTTGAGGTCGGCATATTCATAAATTTTTGTACTAAACTTCAACAAAACTCTCCGCACTATAGCCAACGCGGAGTGGTTCATTTCTAACCTAACTCTTCACAACGACCTCAAGATTCCATGGGTACGGGATGAAATCAATAGGTGCACGACTAATTATGTGAACAGAATCCATTCGCACCCGAATGTGTTACCGCTTAATCTATCAGACAATATAAACATAACCAGACGTTTAAATAGATGTAAAATTTTAGACAACACCAACTAGTATTAAGTAGTTTCCGGGGCCCGCCGCTGGGCAGGTTCCCCCTCATGCTAATGTAGTATGTACTAGGGATGTCGGCGGGTACCCGGGTACCCGGGTCGACCCGGGTAATGGTCAACCCGGGTATATTTTCAGGACCCGGGTACCCGACTAGTAAATTATGTAATTTCTAGAAAGTCAGTCTTTTTCGGAGAAGATGATAAAAACTTAAAAACAATAGAAATGAGCTCTAGAAAAACATGACCATCCAGTAATAACCAGAATCACCCCATCCGATACCGCATACTGTTTCTTGTTTGATCTAATTAATCCACTTCACAGAAATATTCAACCCATCAATAGTACCATTAAATCGCGTCAGTATGGGATAAAGTAACATACACATCCTCTGTGTGATTTTGATGCTGGTGCGAAAATTTCGAATCAAGTTACGTACATACTTGAATTTGATAGCACTTGGAAGTGTGAAAATATATACAAATAACAGACGACTTGCAATTTGAATTGGGGAGTAGGTACTATTTGAATTTAGTTCAGTTTAAAACTCGCGGCGTAAAGAAAGAAATTGTAGCTACCTCAGATGTTCCGATGGACGTTAACATTTTTGTTATATATTTCGGGTACCCGAGGGTACCCGGGTACTGTTTTCGGGTACCCGGGTTTGATTTTAGACCGGGTACGACATCCCTAGTATGTACTTTTATATACTTCTTAAATCACATTTGCTTGTTAGCCACTCGGCTAGTTGTAAATATACAGTTCTTAAATAAAAAAAACTTCAGCCAAGTTAGGAAGCCGAGCCAGGTAAACAAACGCACGTGGTCTGTGAATATCACGTGATAGAAAGGCGTTCTGTGGTTGACCGTTTCTAAGAGAAAGTTGAACACGGCTTATAATACGCGCCTTTACACTAGACGAGGAATGCGGGTTGTTTTGTTGTGAGGTAATTTCTTTTACGGCAACATCTAACGGACGTTTACGTAAAATGCGCACCTTGTGAAACTGGTTTAAGCAGCACTGAGAACTGTCAGAATCTTTGTTTACATGGCTCGCCTTCGTAACGTGGCTCAAGTTTAGGGATTCTGTATCTTGTTTTGCAAAAGTTTCCCCACACCTCTATACAGGCAGATTTGAATTTAAAAATGACAATTTTCAGAATTACAATACCTATCAAGTTTTGAACAGAACATCTCACGATGATTTAAAAAATGTGCTTTCACTTAAATTTTAAAGCGGAGTTTAATTCCTGCTAAACCGAAACTGAAACTAAATTGTCTATGTCCCCAGTGGCGGCTCATGGGAGGATTTTGATGGCAGAGCCAAATGGGAGGATTTTGATGGTAGAGCCAACAGAATGTAAAATGCCTATTCCACCCACTCACAGATAAAGACAGATTCCGACATCTCGAGATATAAACATTTTGCATATGGACTGGCTGAAGTTTAAAAGTTAGCATCAGTGAAAAAACTATCAAAATTTACAGGTTAATACAAGATGATGAACTGAATTAAAATCTCGCTTTCATTTTTCGTTGAAATGCATATATAATTCCGTAAAAAAATGCATATCCGCAGCTTAAGAATTAAGTATATCTTCACATGAAATGAGTATAAAATACGTATAATATAATAGGAATTTATTACTAGGGCTACCTAACTGCTTCATTCCCAGCTTTTGTTCGAGCGAATACGACGAAAAAGGCTTACTTAAAAGATTGTTAATATTATTCATTGTGGATTCCGGATGCTTTATACGCGTAATACTCCAACAACTATGTGATAAATCGATACAAATAGATGTGATTCAAATAACACGCGCTGCTTCATCTGCACTGAATTTAGTCGCCCTACGTGCTAAAGTTATAAGCATCGAAATCAGCAACAAGGCGCGCGTGCGCGCGCTCTCACAAACGAAGTCAAGACTCCTTGTGCCAAACGTCAGGTGGACGAATTCGATGATAACCAGCATATCTTCGAGGCTTACTCCTTTACCGCTCTCTCTGCATAAACTGTCGAAAAGTTGGCCCCAATGCGCTTATGATATAGTTTATATTTATGAAATACAACTTACTCGTGGTTTGTTTACGCTTTAAAATGAGAATGATAGCAAATAGGTAAACAGAAGTCTTTCGGAATAAATTTTTAATGACTACTGTATGGTTCGGCTTCTTATAGCGAGCCCCCACTGAATGTTGCATAAAACCAATTATTTCAGGCGAAGAACATTTTATTTCACTTCGACACAACCTGCGAAGTACTGGTTTTGGCTCGAACATGTTTGTACAATATAATAAGTGAAAAACACCAGCCATATGAGGAATTTTGCAGATATTGGTATTTCAATTTAATCTGTTATGTTGAAAGCAAACAAGCGGGAGATGGTGTTATGTAAATTCCAATGTAAAACAAGGTTGGTGGTGTTGTCATAGTAGTTACAGTGCCTGTAGTTAATCGCAGCTTCAATTATGAACTCAGAATCGGATCCATTCAATTTTCTAAAGGTTACGACTAAAATATGTTCCACATTTGGGTAAAAAAATTGTGTGCCTGCGTCACAACTGGGAAATTTTAAGATTTACGCCTTGCAACAAACTGCGAAATTAAACCCCAGTGCGGCAGTTCTCAACTTTTTGAAGAGCAAGGCTCCATTCTAATAAGAAACAAAATAAAACAAAGGAGTTCGCGGACCGCAGGTTGGGAACCGCTGTTCTCTAGACATCCGCGTGCTTCATTTTGCATAGCATTTCTACCAGCAGCATAAGATTATAATAATATTGCACTCGGTGGTGCTATACATTAATTCTAAATGAAATGAATTCATTCCTTCGGTCGGTCGGTTTTGAAAATAATTTTGTAATAGGTACTCGGTAAAAGTAAGAAATTAAATTTCCGTCTTTTAGTAACTATGTGAAATATGTATCAAATGTTGGGTTTAAAAAAACTTATTGGTATATATGACAAATCCAGGAGTTTAATTTAGTTAAAGTTCAATGGTGTTCTGGTGTTTTTGTAAGAAAAACGTTATTCCTGTTCTAGTAAAACGGAACAATTATCAACATTTACACTGCCCCCCCCAATTTTGATATACAACTTAGTTTTCCGTTTTCTGAGAATTATTAATGCGATAAAAAGCTGTCCAATCTTTCATTATATCGTGTGTTCCAAAAAAACTCATTTAGACTTGGCCTTGGAAAGAAAGATAGAACATCTACTATCCATTCACAAAACTCGTGAACTGTCAAAATGCTGTCAAGTTGGTATCTTGTTTAAATTCTGGGTTACTGATCTTGGCAGCACTGAAATTTTTGAAATTTAACAACTGGACTTATGTCACACTTTCTTGTAAAAAATAATCTCCAAAATTCTTTAATTTTTGTGCATAAACTTCAATTGCAATTGAACAGGAACGAAAGAGGGTTTTATTATTGAGAAAAAAGGGCTATAGTTAATTATTACAAGAAAAAACTGCGCTTAACTTTTGACACATGTAACAAAACCTAACTATAATATTAGTAGAAATCACTAGATTCAAAGTACATTCCCAAACAAACTGTAATTTCTAGGTACACTCAGCAAATATTTAAAAAATTTGACATTGACAGTTCACAAGTTTTGTGAAAGGATAATAGTCATGTCTGTAGGTGAATGTCAGATTGCAATTTGATTATGAAAACATCTGTCACTGTGACAGGTTAAAGTTTACACTGCATTAAGTAAGTTTAATTGTATCAAGCAAACAGGAAAATAAGATGGCATGTACACAACAACAACCAGTGTAATAATCATAACGGTCAATAAAAATTGTTTTTGTTAAGTGTTTTGTATATTTTTAGGAAAATAATTCAAGGTCAAAGTGTAATTTAGTTCTCTCTGACTTGGTAGTTCATTTGCATCAATGGGTATATCCCAAGTTACGGCGAACTTCAATTTGATCATGGTATGCTGCGAATGAATTTTTTTTGGAACACTATACAATAATGAGTTGTAAGTACAAACAGAATTAATTGTATGTACTCTTGTTTATGTATGGATTCATGTAGTTTTAAAGGCAAGGAAAAAAGGAAAATTTTGGGAATAAAATCTGTTTTCTTTTTCAGATGGTTGAAAACAGTGCATTACCTATACACCAAGAGCGAAAAAGCACGATTTTCCTAAGGTGTCAGTTTGAAGCACGAGGGCGAAGCCCACCGGCTGCAAATACAATTAACGTGAAAATGGTGTTCTCTCCTGCCCTATAGTATATGTATACTATTTTTTGCACCATTAGTCTTTCAGCACATCTTTGTTGCCCTATTTCTGGGTCGTGAAATTCATCATTTTCAGTATATACCAGTGGTGAACAATAAGTTATTATTTACAGTCGTTAAAACATTTCGTTACGACGAACGCGACGGTGAATAATGACGTCAGAAGTCAACTGGAGACCGCCATTGGTCACACATTTGAAATTCAACCTACTTAATTTTCATTTGGCAACACTGCCGTATCTAATTTGAGTAGTAGATTCCGAAAAACATATTATATACAGAACAATCCATTTAAAAATTCAAAGTTAATGACACCGGAAGTCGGCCATTTTCATTATATCTGTCTCTCAACTCAAAATTATGTTTATTATCCTTGTATCAAGTTTCATTCAAATCCGTTGATAAGTAAAGGCGATAAGAGACACGGCCCTGATCTCATTGTCACCCAGTATACCGCGGCAAAGAAGACTATTAGCCTGCGCGTCTTATACCCTTCGGTGCCCTCGAGGTAGAATCTGGACGCTTGGGCTAAATAATAGTCTTCTCAACCTTGGTGTATAATATACTATTTCCTACAACCTCAATAATAAGGGCAAGAAAAAAGTATTTTCATAAATAAAGTATTACAGCCAATCAGAATTGTATTGAAATATTTAACAGTTTTTGCATTACGTCAATGTAACGAATAGGGAACACCTATTTCTGTCACAATTTTTGTAACTTAGAAACTGATTTCTACTCCCAGTCGTGGAAAAATTTAATTTTTATGGAATATTTTTTTTAAATACATAACGCTCTAAAACTAAAACGACAATATGTGCGAATAATATGTAAATTGTTCTTCTAATTCCTTTAGCTGATACAATATATACTAAATCTCAAATAGCTTACTTCAGATTATATCAACCTTTTAAAATCTTAGCATGGTTGTGGATTAAAGGGGATTTATCGTTTAGCAATTAACTCTGACTTGGCAATTAATTCAAACACTACACTCTTTCAGCACATATTTTAAGACTTCCATCAGACCAATTTCGATCATTCTTTTTTTAAGCTGCCACCGTGTACATTTGCAAAAAAATGCAAATAAATGAATAATTTTTAGAGAAAAGCCAACATATTGTCGCGAACAATGCTATAGCAGTGGAACAAGCAAGTTCTCGTAGTCGGCCTGCGGTATTCTGCTGATTGTTGCAATGAACCACTGTCCCAGCGATGAACCCAAAGCAATAAACGTGCATGCAATAATATGTACAGTCAGTGAACCCGCTCCATCAGTTTTCTAAAATTTAAGATAGTTCCTCGCTGTTACTGTACATTTCATTTTAAAAATGCAAACATTATTTTAATTAGAACACGACCACATACAGCTAAAAAGCTATCAAAATAATAATAATTTGTTGCAATTCATTTTTAATAAATAATAATACTTAGGAATAAATACATACAACCTACAGCGCAATTTTGTTTTTTAAGTTTTACAATTTATTTTGCTTTTTCCACAAAGAAACTGAAACTATTACAAGACTTTAACTTCAAATGCCACTTCAAAAGTCCAAAATGTTATTAAATATTTGTCTGGATGTCCGAGCTGAATGTTGATGCTGAAATTAATTAGTGTTTAATTCATGTTTAATTTTATTTTGTAAATTTAAAACATCTGTGAATCACACGCTAAACAATTCATCCTCACAAAAGAGCCGAATAATTGCAGGAAACGCTACATGTATTATGGCTCAATTTACAAGAATTAGCTAATCAACTGTAGTTATACTCGAAAATACAGGTTGTCCTAACGTCGTGGAACAGCTCTATTATGTCTTTACTACTATAAAGATGTAGAAAAAATACAGTAATGAACTGATAGAGGGTGTTGAGATCTACATTTTAAAAATATTTTGAACTACCATGGTCGACGCGTGTGAGAGGCACATACAAACTTTTTTTTAAATGGGACTTTTTTTTTGTAGCTACGTCTATTATTAAACTGTCAAAATAATTGGCTGCGACAGGTGGTTTTTTCTTTTTGCGTAAAAATTGACTTTTCGAATCAAGTTTATTTTTCAGTCCATGTAGTCGTTTCCATTAACATTTTCAAAGCGAATTTTGCAAGAGTTGCTATGATTAAAATGATTTACACTTTGGAAGAAGCTAATAAAAATGGTGTATTAACTACGAGAATTTATCATGAGAGCTACCCGGGGACTTGGACTGCCAAACGGTAAGTCACTGCAGAAATTAATGAAATGATTTGAGGGCACTGAAACAGCAGACCCAAAAAAAAACATTGCGAATCGTCCCATTCTAAATGAAGAGAATGAACTCGGAGTTCTCAATCTTGAAGAAGATCCACACGTAAGTTTGAGTGTGGCTACTGATGTAAGAGTTCGTGTACCGCATTATACGGAAATCACAAATTCCATTCATACCATATAAAACTATCAATTTGTTAAAAGGTACAGATTTTGATAACAGAATAATTTTTTGTCAAATTACGATAGAAAACATGGGATTTTTTAACTAATGCTCTCTTCACCGATGAAACAACCTTTACGAAAAACGGTGTAGTCAATCAGCATAACGTGCATTATTATGCCATGGAGAACCAACGCTTTTTTCACCTAAGCTCGATCGTTTTCCCGAACCACTTTCGTATTAATTCAGAGGGAGCGGGCCGGCGGGCGTCACTATACTACCTTAACTAAGTGAAATCGGATCTCAGCTGCAGCAGCGGAAACCACTAACCCACCGAGGCTCCCGGAGAACCCACACTGAGTACAATTTAGTTTCCAAAATCAATGGCCTCACACCGTTTGGGAAGGAATAATAGACAATTTTGTCGTCGGCCCGTATTTTTTTGAGAATCATCCAACAGGGGAAAGTTATTTTAATTTTTCTAAGGAATTACTTATTCCTATTATTCGAAGAAGTTGACCTTCAGACCCGGTCGAGCTTATGGTACCAACAAGACGGTAAACAACAAAACAACTACATTTATGTAGAAAGATGCGGCGGCGGTATTTAAATACACGGAGACCGTATCAGTGGATCGGAGAGTGGCCCAATTGCTTGGCCTCTTCAATCACCATTCTACGATTGTTTGCTCTTGAGCTGCATGAAACAAATTATCTATTTATTATCTAAACCCCAACCACCACAAATGATATGAAAGACCGAAATCGTAACGCATTTAGAAGTACGTATACAGATTGTCTGATGGTACACCCGGTAACTAGATACAGAGACCTGTATCTAGTTACCGGCTGTACCTAATAGAATACCTGCAGACAATCTGTATATTACACTCGATGTGATAGTAGGTACGCAGTGTGAAAAATAGTTATTGAACTAAGAAATTTGCAGTCGGGAAAATGGGGATCTGAAAACATTGTATAAAGTTATTCGTGTTTTATTTTGTTGTTTGTTTATATTACACTGTTTAGGCTTCGCCTTCTGTTCTAAATGAACCTATTTGGCCTTTATTTATGTCAGAGTCTACAGCCAATTATTTTGACAATTTACTAATAAACTGAAACTAAAATGTTATTTTCCATAGCCTACTAAGATTCTTACATAAAAAGATAAATACAGTTTTGGAAAACAGCAAATTATCTTCAAAACTCCTCACTTTTGGTATAAGTGTGTAAAAACACCGATTATTCCATTTGAAAAAATTGGGTAATGGCTGTACAATTGTCAAAAATCGGAAAATTTTAAAACTGACCCTGTATAATAATAAAACCGACTTTTACTCGGTTCAGAACAAATTAGAGACCCTTGGCTAATACTCGTAGAATCCAGTTCTTAAAAACAATTAGTGGACCCGTTGCAAAATATTTTTTCGACGACTGACATCGAAAGTAGATTTTTCTCACTGTCATTTGACAACAGAAAGTTGACATTTGCCGCTGAGCGTGCGTTTCATCACTTTGCCGCCCGCCGAGTGTTTTGGGTTTCCGCGTGAACAAAATAGGTAGCCACGTCCGAATGTTTCCTTCACAATGCCCGTCATTTGTCGAAATAATCGCGTCACATGTCATATAGACTGCGCGAGTAATGTTAACTTGATTGTCAATTATGATTTGCAATAAAATGAAATATGATATTTTCCATTCATAATATGCTCAGTCGTCGAAAAAATAGTATGTATATTTCGAGCTAAAAGTGCGCTTGCCGCTTTTGCATGATTGCTGGTTTCGGCTTTGCCTGTGGCTTGTCCATTTAATACCAAATCTAAGCAGTTCTCAAATAAATGACGTACCATTAACCTTATCTCATCTATTAAACCCGTACACACATTTAAAATTTGCAACGGAATATGTATTGATACTATTTTTTTTAGTTTTAGGCAATGTGGATATATTCCACTGAAATTTAACGAATCGAGAAATTCCATAAAAAATTGTTGTCAGTATAGGCCATTCAGTAAACACAAAAACATATAAATTTTTTTGAAGTTGGCATATACGTAAAATTTGTCTGCTAGGGATTCTGTATTTTGTTTTGCAAAGGTTTCCATACCTGCATAACTTTGAATTTAGAAATGACAATAAATATCATTAATTCAGTGTCAAAGTGCATACTATTCTGCAAATTCTTGCCTGAACTTTTATAAAATGTAATAAAAATACTTATTAATAAATACTACATCAATAGTATCAAACACAGTATTTGTTTAACATCCTTAAAAGTAGTTATGACAGATGCTAATTAAATGGCACACTCTTAACCTATTTGTTTTAGTAACTTTTTGTAAGTACATTCCTAGACAAAAGATGCATTTTGGAAGTACACTCATGAAATTTTAGAAATCAAAGGCCACTTTGTGTTTTTATGTTTAGTGAACAGACTATATGTGATACAATAATTATTGTATTCACACTCAAATATTGCTTTTCATATTCAGGCAAGAGAGATATAATTTTGATGTTGATTTTATAGCAATGCTCGTGTTTTAGGGCTAAAATTGAGATTTTTGAGGGCCACTGGTAGCAATGGCTAGAAAATAGTTTAAATAAGCGGCATGCGCTTCACGTCAGAGCACATGCCGTATTTTACACAAACAAAATCAAGCAAGTACAGTGGTCCATTGCAAAAATCAGCAGAACAATCGTGAAAAATCACCTTCCGACATTTCTTTAGATTTTTACGTTTCAGGTTCCCTATACGGCGAAAAACATGTTTTCTCAATTCCGTCTATCTGTTTCTATGTCAGTCTATTGGTGTTTGAGCTCAAAAACTATTTATTGGGAGAAGACAGGATTTTGCCTGCAGATTAGATATCTACCTCGCTCAAAACCGAATATACTACTGTGGTCTAATAGCTTTTATTTGATTTTATTTAATTTAAATCTTATTCTCGGGGTTTTATTTAAAACATTTTACAGATATATTTTATATTACTACTTTCCTTTTATGTGTCTTGTTTTAAGTTGAAAGTTAATGGACTCGCTTTGTAAGCTTCTATCTTCGAGCTCTTTATCTTCTATAATCTTCTATTCAGCAGATCTTTGCTACAGCTATCCTCGTTGTGGTTGGCAGCACATCCTTGTGTAGTAGTAATCGATGCACTCACTAAGTTTTTTATTTCGGGCTAATAATTGTCGATCACACTCTTTAGGTGTATGACAACATAAACGGGTACATACCAGTACATTAACGTCTAAAATTGACTATTAAATGCAATTTCAATTGGAACTTGTGTGAATTGCAAATACCGTTGTAAGAAACCGAAATTCCCAATGATGAAACGAAACCATCACTCCTTTTAGGAACATTATTTTAAGCTGCTTTATTATTGTGTAGTTATTGAATTCTTTATCATTTAATGATCATATCATACTTTCGGATAACTATATACAAGGTGGGCACTTTAAAAAATTAAAATAATGTGATTGTCACTACACTTTTTACGGCTGTCAATACAAAATTTATGTTTTTTAGATATTTACTCCAATATTTATTGATTAATGAAATTATAAGAATTGAATACAATTTTGTATTATATCGACGATAAAGTTATTATTATTATTATCTACTCTTGAATTATATTTAACTTTACCGTCTTGTATAATAAATAACTATTTGTGTTGACGAAAATTCCGCGACATAACGAACATTGCAACATTGGGGAATTCGTTGCCGCGGCATTTTTGTAAACAAAAAAGAGTACAATTCTGTGTCACCCTGTCACCAATGTCATTAATTGATTCCTTGTTGTTGTTTACTAGATTACAATTATTACCCATTGTTTTTGTGATCATGGTTACTTGATTGTAATTTGCACGTCTTAATGACAACCAAACACCTTTGATAGGCATTTTAAGGTAAACGGTTGATTTTACGCTTATGAACTAGAGTACTTTATTTTTATGCTTTTTAATCCGCTTTCCGATAATCACCTTACATTTTAAAAAAATATGCAAGCACATAAAGGACCAGCCTTTACACCGCAAGGTAAAACGAGGTTATCGATTATACATACATACAAATAAAGTTAGATTTATCTCTACATTTGTGAAAAGTAACATAAAATAAAAAGAAATTGAACTTTAAGGCCCTATAACTTCTTACTGGAGGAACTTTGTACAAAGGTATATTAGGATTAATCAGTTTATTATAACCTAAGGAATCTATGACCAACCCGTGTCACATTTTTACGACACCCTGTATATTCTACTTGTAATCGACACAAGTCTACTAGAAGACAAATAACTATTAAAACCTACTTTGACAATTGTGAGTTTTTGCTATAATGTAACAAAAATAAATAAATCGACCCCACATTATCTGTATCCTAAAATATGGCAATATTCTTTTTCTCATGATGGCACAGCCAACTATGAGTTTCATATAAAAAAGTACAACTTTATGATATAACCCGAAATTCGAAACCTTTTTTGAAAAACTGAGTACGTCACTGCATTCTCATAAAAAAGTGCCTGAAGAACGTAGAAATTACTTTCTCCTATTTTCATAAATAAGCGAGATCGCCACCAAACGAAAAATCGAATTTTTGTTTATAACTGGAAAAAAAAGACGATAGCCAATTTTGGTTTGCACCATTAAGCAGGAGAACGATAATGAGGGGTCCATTTTTCCATATCTCCTATAGTTATAGAAATTTCCTATGAAAACATCGAAATTTGCCTACCATGTACTAAAAATTGTACCATTGGCTAAGTAGTTTAAGCAATTAAATGTTTTAATTTGTTGTGGATTATTAATTGTTAACGTATTGTAGTTTATTATTCAAAGTTGTTCTGTTTGGTGTTCTCTAAATACCTTTAAATTTAATGACCATACTTATGAATCACCCTATATTTTATGTCATACAAAGAGCTCAACATTTTTTTTAATAGAATATCCTGTAGATCTCTGTATTTTCGAAAAGCGCTTTGAATGAGCTCTCTTCTGATATGGAGGTCGGACGTGATTAAAAAAAATATTCATCAAAGTAACCTAGACAAGAATCACGTATGTCGCGCTTGCATTTGAAACATTTGAAGTAATTAATGTTGCATCTACTAGGTCAAGAATAAACTCGATCACAATTGATTTTTTGACCGTTCTACGTCCCTGAATTACACTTCTAGTCTGCACCGAATTTGATGATCAGTGAAAACCATAACATAAAATATACAACATTAAAGGGCTTGTCTGAGAAGCAGTTTGCGACTGTCAAATTAAGATGATATAAAGTGACAGTTGCATTAATTAAAGTTACCTACTTTCTGAATTAATACTACACATACATCTTATGTCTATCTTTTTCTTCCTTGGCCCTCTTTGATGAAGTTTTTTTTTAAATCTCCTGTTACCTCATTTCCCACCCATATATTCAACCGTGTTTTTCAGATATCCGAGTTTGAACATAAAAACAATTTACGTTTCTTAAGATCCTATATTTAATCCGACACCCTAAAGGGCAAATGAATTTCTGAAGAAGAAAATACTTTATTTAAAGAAGTAACGAACAAACGCCGTTAAATGCGAACTGAAAATAAGAATCCCGATTTAGATAAAAATATGTCCTCTCATTTGACCAAAAGTTATTTTTTAAATTTAAGAGTACTGAAGGTTTCGTAAAAAAATAAAACTATTTTTCATCGTCGCCAAACCGGAAAGTTACCACTTGTGGATGATTCTAGATAGAAAAACAAAATCATAAAAACATATAAAAACCAGCAAATGGGATATAATGGTACTTAGCATAAAACATTGAATCAAAATAGGATCTGCTAGATATCTAATTTAAAAGTCGAATGTTCAAGGTTACTTCTAGTCACCAAATTATCTCCTATGTGAAAAATGAAGATTTATTTCCTTATCTTATACGTAGTCTCTAAATTTGACTTTCCCCATATTAACATTCAAACGTTTAATTCTAGAGACCACATTCCATCAACCCCCAGTATATGCACATGTTCAAGAAAATAAGCATGTGCTGGTGGGAGTACCAAGTTTGTATTTCTTTATAAAATGAGCATACTATGGTTTTGACCACTTCCGGTCAAACCGGAAGTACATAATTTCTTTGGTAGAATTGTTTCTAAAGGGTTTTTAAATAGCAAATACTGCAAGACTGGTCATTGATAACAATGTATCATTGCATGCTTTTAGAATTTATTAACTATGAATTCTCTGCCAGAGTTAGGATGATATATTTTCTTTTTACATATCTACTGCCATTTTTTATGCATTTTTTGATACCCCGATTTTTATATCGAAGAATTTGTTTTTAAAACAACAGAGCTATGTTGATTGATGATTATGTAATTGCACCAATATATTATATCTCTTTTCGTAAACTCTCCTGTATCTGATGTAATGTCGATAAATAGTAATTTGTATACCAATAGGGCCAAATCAAATAAGCCACATGATGGATAAAAATGACCTTCAGTGCAAAGGGATACATACATTATGTTTTTTTAAATCGATAAATTGTAAAATTACAACATTTTAATCAACTTTTGTAGGTTATGTTGACGTGACGTCTATCTGTTGCCCCGCCACCTACAAAAAGTCGTAAAACAATTAATTACATCACTGCCGATTTCTCGTATTTTAATGACAATTTCGACGTTCTTCCCTGCCGATTACAAAAATATTATTTACAATATTAAAATCACTGCAAACCATACAAAACTGCCAAACTGATTGAAAATGCTGACATCTACGCATCGTGCTTTTGTTTGGTTTTGGGATGTTTTCAAAGCCTTCTCTTCGAAGTTTTAGCAGGCTTGCGAATTTCTCAGAAACTGTTATGAGTGTTATGTGAAGTTTTCGATTCTTTTAGTTTAGTTTTTAGAATGTCCAAAAGAAAAAAGTGTGTCAACTTACATAAAAACTATGTGCGAATGTGCGATGCAATTAAACGAAAATATTTATTGAAGTTGTACATCTAGAACTCGTAGCAAAATCCTCTTAAGTAACAAATTTTTGTCAGATATGCTGCATTTGTTTGCGTATCAGCAGTTATTTAATATATTGTATGTATTTGCATACATGGTTTCAGCGTGTTACTGATGAGAACGACTATTTTAACAAAATGTATGGATCACACATTCAGTGAGTGACCATAAATGTCAACAAGCTCTTTCACTTTTACATGACGCAAATATCTCTCATAAAAAATAACTACAGTAACCCCTTATAAAGCATTATTTCACATATTAAGCTAAACTAACAAGTGCTGTCAAGTGTGATAACAATGTTCGAGGTTACGTTGTAAATGATTAAACCTCAAACTTCATAAATATGACTTCGAATTAATACTAATAAATATTATTTAACAAAATGAAAAGGGAAGAAAAGAAAAACACTCAAAATGTTGTGTACGTGAAAGTTGGGAATTTGTCGGTGAGCAGCGAATTTGAAAATGTCAAAACTGCAAAGGTTCTGTAACTGCCACAATAATCTATGCCAAAGCGTATAGGATGACAAATACATACTATTAAGTAAATGTCAACACACTCTGTGCGTGCCATCACTTGTTGCATGGAAATTGCATGATGCCTACACAGAGACCGACATAGGAAGTTAAATTGAAAATAAATACATGTTATTCGTGTATGAACGATCCGGAAGTGGGGCTACAAACAAAACTGTTAGGAACTCTTTCGTCGACGCAAGTTAAAACTCCAGGAAGTTGACGCTCCGGCAACACCGAACACCAGGGAAAAAGGACTGGGAAAATTGGGATAGGTCGCACAATAATCCAAGCAAGCCATGAACACAATTACCTGATACTCAGATCGACAACTGCATCATCAACATCCATCTTTTCCATGGCCTGCTAGGTGGAGGAGGCTTCCCAATTTTTATCAGTCACCTGTTTTAACATTTAACGACGACGTAACCGCACAGTTATCAACCCGCGTTAACAACTACCGCAATTAGCGACATGCCTTTCGGCGGGCGCAAAAACGCGGCGACCGCGAGAAAGCAATAAAGCGAACAATAGAAATTAATAAGCGCGTTCGTCCCGCACTCGACCGGTAATAATTATCAAAAGTTGCTAATCTAGCTAGGGCACACGTCGCGCTGCCGCGTGCACTAACGAGACGTGCGTCTTCCCTTAACCGACCTCCGGCGAGTGAACGGCCTGGATGCTCCGATTAATTTTCCTAACCTGTCGCTCGTGCCGCCAAAACGTGCGAAAATACCAGCACCACGGCGATGTGCACGAGGAGACGAATCAAACGACACCAAAGACGCTATGATCGCGACGTTGCGCGACTCCTACCTTGGGTCAATTAGTGCACCGAAAATTGTAATCTAAACCTCGAGTTGACAAATCGATTATCTTCCTGTATGTACACACACTTTTCTCACTTAAAAATTCACATATTTAACCCGGCACGCGCGTGTCGCAGCCGATCTGGCGCTTCATCGCCCCTTCGCGTTGCCGATCGCCCGCATATTTATTAATTTCTCGTTATTTTTGCGGGGAAACGCCGAAAAACTAACCGGGGACACCACTTCACTCCAGGCCAAAATTAACAGACGACTGATTCGACTGATTCAATTCAATATGGCGTGGCCTTGTGTTATGTCTATGTACGTGCTCTTAAAACAGATGAATATACAGTATATCCGCTCTTATTAGCCTTAACGAAAGTTGTATCACGTACCTCTGTGCTAAAGCCGCGCGCTCTTTATTCATACGGCGAGTGCTCGTAGCTCAGACGTGACTGTAGCATTTTGTTTCACTCGCTGACGTTGGGTGCAGATCTTGGGAAACCGCGACCTGCGTGATGATCTTGCTCCACGCCGATCACACCGTTGATCCGAACTTATCTCACAAAACAAAACAATACGCCAACTTTCTGTCTCGCTCACCCGCACAGAAGAGCGGTTAATGGCAGGTAAACGTACAGCAGATTTTTAATTATCACGTTACAAACATTTGTTGGGCACAAGAATTTTGTAATAGAAGCAGGGAAAATGCACTGCAGTACTGAAAATGCTGATCAATGGAAAGAGGAGCGTTTCGCAAAGATAGTAGGTTTGTAATTTAAACTGTAAAATTGCAAAAAGGTTAGATATACATTTGAGTGCTAAATTACTTTGCTCATGATTTTGTAACTACTGTTCGATAGTCCAACCGTATACTCTTGAGGTGGCAAGATTTTCATCCCTTAGTTTTATTATCGTAACTGCTTACACATTTAAAGGCTTCCAAAGGATGTGGTAACTTACAGTTGTAGAAAAATGGAAAGCTATCAAATTGGCCTGAATAAAAATTACAAATTAATAAGACGAAAGCGCAGCATCGTAACCGCTTACAATGGGCAGTATCAGTACAACTTATCTGTTAAATGACAGAAGTACAAAGAATAATTTTAAGGAAAACATTAAATTTATAGGTTAACTCTTTTTGCAAAAAACTGTGAAATCATACAATGTCGACATTAATTCAGTGAATCTTGAATACATTCAAATAGCATAGTAAACAATTAATCTTGTCTAAAGTAAAGTAAATAAACTTTACAAAAGATGTTTATTGTGGATACGTAACAGCGTTAGCAGTCGTGATGTAGAGGTGTCTGAAAATTAAAACAAATGAAGTTATGAGGGACAATTATTTTATGCTATCTAATTTTGAAGTGTTTGCAACAATTACTTCTGTACCAAATAATTTTGACAGAAATACATATCGGGTCATCATTTTCATTCCGGACCATAGAACATAAGAGCATGACATAAGTAGGGTTGCCATCTCTAAAATTCAAAAACCGGGACAAGGCTATTTAAAAATCCGGACGACAAAGATTTTCAAAAAATCACTTAAGTACAATATTTTATTAATTTATTTTTATTTTACAGATACATATATTTAAAGTACAAATTAAAAAAACTTAAAAATCTCTTTAAAACAAAAACTAAACTCAACAAATGTAAAAATTAATAATTATGACTGTGTCAACATAACATAAATGTTTAAATTAAATCTACAAATATTTAATTGAGGACTGGACTTCTATTAATAGTTTTGACAGCTCTGGCTGTAACAAAAAATCATAAAATTCCAAGCAAGTGTAATTAAGGTTAACCTTCGTAAAAATCATATGTTTTACAGTTTCAAGTTGCAGTCTATTTCATTCTTTGGTTCACTGAGCAGTTATTAGAGAGAATATCCTTTCGACATTTGCATTATGTGCTGGAAGCGCATAAGAAAACTGGCATTTTTTTATTAATTCAGAATATATGTACTCCTGAGGATTTGCAGGACGAAAAGTATTTGACCCACTTCTTGTGAGAAGGAAGTTCTTTTCCATCTGCAAGTTCATTATTGGTCGCCCGCGTGGTCGAGCGGTTAGGGCATCAGGCTGCGGCGCCACGGTACGGGGTTCAATCCCAACATCTGGCAACTGGTGGGCGGCCCACCCAGTCGCTTTAAAAATTGGGTACCGAAACCACGGTTGTGGAAGTAGGGAAAGTAAGGCAGTCCTCGAAGGCATGATCATCACCCAGTATGCCGGTAACTGTTTGCCAGATAACTGGGTTGTGGTAATGGATATTTCGGCGACCATGACTGGCCTTGTCTCAGGCCATGTTCGTATATGGAATAAAGTGCCCAAACTTTACTTTAAATTCATTATTGGTAAAATAATGTTTTCATGCTGTGAACTGGTCAAAAAGTTTTGAGTCCTCAATTTCTACTCCTTTTTCAAGAAGGTAGGAAATTGATGGAATAATGTCAGTTTCCCACTAAGTTTCTCTAGGTCTTTGAGATTTAACCAATTAAATACTCTAAACTCATCAAATGGTTTAATCCAATTATTTAAATATTGAATTTCTGTATCGTAAAACCCAAAAACATTATACGTGAAAACAAGGCACTCATTTTCAAAATTTTAAGTGGTAAGAAATTATTTTTTTGTCTCTCCTTTAAAGTACTTAAAACAGATTGTAAAATATCCATGACTTCAATTATAGTATTATCTCGACACTCCATGCGTTCTATGTTGGAATGGAAAACTGTCAGAATGTACAAAGTACGAATAAGTAAGCCTCAGAAAATTGATTTTCAAGAAATGATTTAAAAAGGTATGGAGCACTTTTTTTCAGATAAAAAGTAGGCCTTTGTAGCAGGAAATATTCACTTATCATACCATGAGTAGTCAAAGTGCGCTAGCACGAGTCCTATTAATCCTAAGCGCAATGGACATGAGTATTGATACCATCGCAAAAATATTCTACTTAACTTTGACTAAAAATGGCATTCAACGGAAAATTCAATGAATATAACTGTAAAAATTCATTTTGAGAGCAAGTTTTTACATGAAATTTGAATTGCTGTAAGTTTGTTTCCATAGGAGCAACCAAAACGAAAAATTATATCTGTCATCACATTGAAAATGTCGAAAAATTATGCCGCTTGGAACCACTAGTGGTTATGTCAATATAATTCTTTTTTATTGGCTGAGAACGGAACAATGCTACATTGTCATTGGTCTATTTGAATTATTTGACAGATGTGTTGAATTTTCTCAAAAGTCTGTCTATTGCGGTAAATAAAGATAATCACCTTATTCTTTAATAATATAAAAGTTGTTCATAATTACTGTCCGGTAACAAATTTCGATTGCCTAGATAGATTCTGTCTTGCAAGTCAGTTTTTGGGTTTGAGACCTAGCGAAAATCCGGACCAGTTATCAAAACCTGCCCGGACGCCCGTAAAACCTGAACATGTCTGGAGAAATCCTGACGTATGGCAACCCTAACTTATTTCTAAACTATGAAAGTCTGATTCGGGTACTACCTATAAAATTGCAAAATTGCACCATCAACTTCATTTTTTGAAATACGATCCTGGTTTTTTGATGCCAAATTTGCAAAGCCCTTGTTACTCTAAATTCAAAAATGTACCACATATTATGGTTTAATTACGTTTCGAGCTTTTTTCTGATCATCATCAGAAAATTTTTTAGATACGGACCTGCATTTCACATAATTTTGTAAAAATAAATTCATACAGTAAGTTAGGCCTTTTTACATGCCGTTAAAATATTAAAATACACATCATGATGTCATAATTCTGATACATTAATTTAATAAGCAACCAATAACTATTAACAATAAACAACAAATAAATGAACAAAAGATAGGCAGAAAGAATGATAAAACGAGCCTTGAACAATGTAATAGGTATTTAACGTTTTGAAATAGAAGAAGAACTTAGAAGATTTGTTCTTGAAGCCTTTCAAAGTATAACGCCAATATTGCTGAATAATGTTTTAGATTCTAGTTAGATGTTATTTATGCATAGAGAATGATGGCAACCTTTTTGAATACCTTCTGTAAATTTAATAGGTACCTATTAAATGGTTTCGATGTTCGTTTTGTTATTCTTTCTGTCTATCTTTTGTTCATTTCTTTTTTGTTTATTGTTAATAGTTATTGGTTGCCTATAAAATTAATGTATCAGAATTATGACATTATGATGTGCATTTTAATGTTTTAACGGCATGTAAAAAGGCCTAACTTACTGTATGAACTTATTTTTATAAAATTATGAGAAATGCAGGTCCGTATCTAAAAAATTTTCTGATGATGATCAGAAAAAAGCACGAAACGTAATTAAACCATAATATGTGGTACATTGTTGAATTTAGAGTAACAAGGGCTTTGCAAATTTGGCATAAAAAACCAGGAGCGTATTTAAAAAAATGAAGTTGATGATGGTTTCTCGAAGACGAAACGTCGGATAAAAAAATTGATAACGTAATCATTAAGTCCACTAAAAGTTGCTTTAAAGAAGTTTAATCAGTTTTGCTCTAACTTTAATATTAACGCCAGAAAAAAATAAAAAAGAAAATCCAAAAATTCGGTTTTTTGAGATATCTCAAAAACGAAAAATCATATCAAGGATTTCTAGACGTCATTTTTTTAGTCCTTTAATTGCGCAACTTTCTTCCCATTCCCAAATTTGTATCTCTTACCATTACCGAGATCCCCATACTGGCCCTCCTTATCTTGGACACACTGTATATGTCCTATCCCAAATTGAAAATGATCATCCGGTGCATACCGGGTGTTCAATTTCAAACTCGAACATAGAGATTTAACATTGTTTTTAACAGTTTTATGGATTCCTGCTCGCCAATTCAACCTTTAGAAATTGTCTTTGGTACCAATGGAAAGAGAAAATTATTGCGCATCTAATGGTATCAAAAATTAAATTATTTTTGTCAATTTTCATTGAAAAATATTAATCAAAAGTTGATACATTTTTTAAATATGAGTTGTCTTGACTTGAAAAAAGTTGACAGCTATAGGTAGTCAAATTAATTTATCTACTTTGATGTCACAATATAGTTATTATAACACCGAAAACAGTGCTACAATGGAGTTCATTATAGCACTGTTTTTGCATTGTTATTTTCATATGAAAAACATTGAATCAGCCTACCTTGTTTCAGACAACTGACAGATTGTCACATTTATGAAATGTCAAAATTCAACGTTTTTGATATTTATTTATGCAAAGTAGATAAAATAGTATATTATACTCGTTTAATAAGAGGCATGGTAGCACTCGTTCCATTGGAGCACTCCTCGCTACACCTGTCGTGCCCCAAATTCACTCGTGCTACAATAGACTCTCTTATTAAACTAGTATAATAATATACTATTATTATTTGATGACTTCACAAAGCAACCACTAATAGAGAAGTTTCTTATGTGCACCTGTCAAATAATTGTTAGGGACTGGCCCACCCGACGGAGGACGCTAGTGTTGCCACTCGACAAGTTTGTGAACAAAACTATAATTAATGAAGGGTCGGTATGTGAAGAAGTGTTGTTTTAAATTGTGCCGATTTAGTGTAGGAGACACAAATTTCCCAAAGGCATAAGAAACCTACTAATGGGAACGTTTTTTAAATGCATCTCTCAAATCAAATAATTGTTAGAGATTGGCCCACCCGTTAGGAGGTGCTGGTGTCACCTGTCCGCTTTTTGAAAAGTGCATAAATAGTAAACTCATACGTCAAACTGACACCGATAAATCAAAATTGCGTGAAAAGCATTTTGAACCGAAGTACATTGTTACAATTGAGCACGACTATTGTAAGATTGACAATACTTATTAAACAATATTGCTATTTGAATTACGTAATCAATTTTAAAATATATGTTATTCGCAAATATTTTGTTTTAATTTTCCATAATTATTGTAAGCTTCAGGACTAGGGATGCGCCGAAGCGGGTATTTTCTGCTTCAGCCGAATACCGAATATTCATCCTAAAATTTTGCCGAAGCACGAAGCTTCGGCCGAATCATAATACCTGAAAACGAACATCTCGAAAAACATTAATACGTAATTTTTTATTATAGTAATGTCAAAATTATAATGGAATTAAAACCAGATTGAGTTAACAAAAGACATATAATCGCCGAAAAATTAATACAGATTACTTTCAAACGTTATTTTAGCTTCGAAGCGTCTCTGTTCAGATTCTGGCCGCGAATGCCCCGTCTCGATCATGCCCTCTCCAAAGGGCCGCTTCCCTGCACGTGTAGATCCCGTAACAGAGCCCAATTGTTCTCGCCTTGGCGCCATTCCGGATGACTCACACTGCACCCCATTAGCGCCGGGAAGTAATTTTGGGACCAGCTCGCGGGGTCAGAAACGTGCTTAGTAACCAATACGTAACACGGCCTTTCTTGACTGAACTGAGTGTCCTCACTCCGATAACACGGCACGGAAGTCTGAAACTTGTACAGAATGTCTGAGACAGAGCACCTTGACAAATAAAATAGAATAAAAATGAACACGGCAGGTTGCACTCCTTGGGTAACAGCAATCCAACCTATACCCTAATAAGAATACAATACACTGGGCCCAGTTTATTATTAATTAATAAAAAGTTGAAAAAAGTACATATAATTAAAAATTTGGTCACGTCACCAGTAGCCCTGCGCCCGCATACCTCAGTGACCCCAGGCATATGATGTGAATACCACTACCATTCGACCACAATGTGTTCCCGCCAAAACAGAACTGTGTGTTACCTGTACTTGACCACAAAGTGTTACCGCCGAAAGCCCTTAGCAAGATAATCACAAAATACCCCTGACCCTTACCATCACTCTCCATTATCACCCGACTCTCCTACTCGAATCGAATCCATGGCCTGATGTTATCCACACCAGCCACGCTATGATACCTCAGCTGAGAGCGACTACTGCCTGGGATGTCTGACACTTCATATCGGTCGTTTCCCAACACCTTTGAAAACCGGAAAGGACCTCGCCATCTCGGTTGTAGATTATGGCTTGTTCCTGTAGCAGGAGTACTCGTAATTCGTAGCAGTACCAGTTCCTCTACGAGGTACGGACGAGACTGACTCCTTTTCTGGTCAAACCTCCGCTTCTGTTCATCCTGATAGCGATTCATGTGTCCTACCATTTGTGCTCGGATTTCTGTCACGTCAACCACCTCCTCTGTGTTAGTCACAAGTTGTGCCTGTGAAATAACTCTATACCCCATTAAAGCTTCGCTTGGCGTCTTGCCAATCGCTTGATTAAGTGTACCATTTAACCCTATCTGAATATTATTAATTTTCTTGTCCCATTTCTTTTCAGCTTTATATGCTCCCATGGTAGCTAACGAGTCAGTTATAGTTTTATTATAGCGCTTAACCTGACCGTTTCCGCGAAGCATAGCCACTGCATTTAAATGATGTTTAATCCCAACTTTCAAGCAGAAATCTTTGAATTCATTACTCGTGAATGAGGTTCCTCTATCACTTATCAGCCTATTGGGGACTCCGAACACTTTAATCATATCATTGAGAACCCTTATCGTAGATTTAGAGTTAGTGTTTTTTACTGCATAGATTAGGATAAATTTTGTAAAAGTGTCAATTATAACAAGAACATGTGTATTACCTGTCGTGCTTTTGATAAAAGGCCCTAAATGACCGATGTGAATAGTGTGAAATGGTTTTGGAATTTTTTTAATAGGGTGCAATTCTCCCTGGGGTTTACCTGAAGGTGATTTAAAATACAAACAATTTAAGCAGTTTTTCACATACTTCTTAATAAATCTACGCATCTTCGGAAACCAGTATTGACTTGCAACCAATTCATAAGTTTTTGCAAAAGCAAAATGGCCATCATCGTCGTGCGTCATACGTAATATTTGATATTTCGCTTATTTTGGGGCTACCCATCGTAACCCGTGCGAAGTAATTTTGTACACTATTCCCCCTTTTAATGCATAGTTTTGAAATACATCTTTATTAGGTGTAACATTTCCAGTCTCAAGAGTTGATTTAATGTGTTGAGTACTTTTGTCATATTGTTGGGCTGCCAACAACCAATCTTTGCCAGAGATGGCTATTGTACATACTGCTTTTGTTGTTTTCGGAGGATTCTGACTTAGCACGTCTACATGCTTCATGTGTTTGCCTGGCCTGTGTATAATTTGAAACTGATATTCGCTTAAAGCTAGCACCCATCGACCTATACGAGCATTTACTTCGTGCTTTAAAAATGTATGTTTAACCGCCACACAGTCAGTAATAATAGTGAAAGAACGCCCTAAAAGATATTGTCAAAACCTCTTAACAGATGCCACTATAGCAAGTGCTTTGCCGCCTTGCTGGAATAGTTTCTGGCCCACCCGTTGTAGGGCGCTGAAACTTTTATACAAGCTTACTGTGGGAGAAATCGCTCTATTAGTGGTTGCTTTGTGGATGACTTTCAGAGTGAGTTTACTCGAACGAAGAGAGAGTTTTTATGAAAATTATTTTATTAGCATAACTGCTATACATAAACAATTTCACAATAAATACAACAATAATTATTATGGTTAAAACATACCTATCTGCATCCACAATACACAGATATGTCCAGAAACTCAATGTAACTTCTATTTCAGCAAAATCGGAAGATAGAGGTTTTTTCATACTTATTTTATTTTAACGTGAATTAATAGCAACGATAATTTTTATTAATCATGTCATGAAGAAATTGCTAATATTTTAACAGAAATGGGGGAAAAGGAGTTACAATATAATCAAAACACTAGATTTAGTAGCAATGACAATGAAAAGAACCATAAACAAAGTGAAATTCAAAAGTCAGCTGTCAAAAGAATTCGAAAGTAATACAGGTCTGAAACGAGGTGATAGTGATATAAAAAAAGTAACTATTCGCTACACGAGTACTTGTTACCCAACAAAATCTGAAGTAACGGATATCAACTTGCAAAAGTATTTGTTACATTTTTAAAACAGTTACTATAGTCGTTGAGTGAACAAGTACTTGTTCACTCAACAGTATTTGGTTTAACCTTGGTTTTTATTTTATCGCCATCTTACAATGCAAAGCTTAAGTTTGAGATTGTGTTTAGAATTAGAATGCACTCTGAAAAAGTAGGGATTTTATGAAAATATTTTTACGCACATTCGAACCGATTGGCATTCTTATTCTTAGCTATGACTTTAATGCTCTAAAATGAAATAGGTAACTTCCCAAAGAAATGCTTAATATGTGTTAATATATTATTATGATACACAAAGGTTAGTTATTAAATTAAAATAAATAAATTTGGTAGATTAATACAACCAAATTTTGAAAAGTTTTGAATAAGATTGTTTGTTAAGTTGAAATTGAGTTATGGAAGTTAAATTTGAGACAATTTAGAATTTATTTTGAAAATTATAGCAAATGAGTATTCAATCATGGTGGTGGAAATTAATATGAAAGATAGGCTAATGTCACATGTGACAAATATGCTTACTATTAGAATATAGAAATGTAGTAGATATAAATCAGATCATTTAATTTTAAAAGGCTGTAGTAATAATTGTAACTAGCATAAAGTAATTTTGTTTGAATGGTAGTAAAAATAAAAAACAAAAATTATGTAGACATATTTTGGAAAAACTTCTTTTGGATTAATAAAAACTTGAAATTCTGCCTTTATTTGTGAGAATAATTTGATATAATACAAATAAGAAGGTATTTACAAATCTACGAGGTCAAAATAAGTGAAAATATAATTATGAAATAATACAAGTATACCGTCATTGAAGAAATTATGGAATATGGTTTAATTAGATAAAAGTAAGAAGAATATAATAATATTTAAATGGAATTGGATGATTTAATACATACAAGGAATAATTTATATTAATTACTGGATTTGGTGATTGTATGGAGGACAAGTCGATCATTTGACTGTAGTTTCTGATGTGACTGATTGATTTGGATTGTTCTATTTGGTTGATTACTACAAAGTAGGAGCTGGGGAAAATAGAAGATTAGTTTGGGTACCATCTGTTAGTGGGAACTTACCAGGAAGCTGTTAGGTTGACAGTAGCATACAACAGTGTAAGGAACAGTATCATATCTGCAAGCAGCCAGGGTTTTAACAGGTTGGAGCTTGTTGGACGGTTGGAGGAGCATCGAGGCTGGTCTGTCAATAAGTTGAGTTGTGAACGTCAGGAGCAGTAGTGTTTTGAGGTGACTAGCAGTGAAAATAAGAGGAATTCAGGTTGGTTTTAATTAGTTCTATAGAAGAATATTGAATAAAAAAACAATTAAATGAGTGAAATAAATATAACACACTACTTACTTTAGTGAATTGAGTCATTGATTTGTGAGTAGAAAGAATATTTATCATTTTTGGTTTGATTATTGTTTGATAGTTGTTTAAAATCAAAGTGACCTTTAGTAGCAGTCAATAATTAAAAGTCATTATAAAATTAGAATATCAAAGAACAGACAACTAGATTAACGAACCACCCCTGTTAAGAGTCTCAAATGCATTACATTTATTAAACAGAATAATATATAAAATTTTAAATGAAATCAATCAATTTGAAAGAAAATAGTAGAGGTAATATTACGTAATAAAATAGGCGTCTCAACGTATAAGCTACTACAATATAAACGAGGCGTCGGAGATGTTTTCTTTCATAGTAGTTTTATGAAGCTTTTTAATACCATTAAATAAAATAGGCAATTTCCCGAAGAAACTATTATTAAAGGATGTTAAAAAATCTGGTGTGATACACTCACACAACTTTCTTTTACAGTGATCTTATAATTAGTCAAAAACTTCATTTTTAATTTTTAAGCATTTGTCAAAAATTTAAAAAAATTACAAATTCTACAAAAACGGTACAAAATAGAGCGTTAGTTGAAGAGACAAATTTTCTCTAAAATTTTAAGAAGTATTCAAAAATGTAATAATATACCGGGTGTTCTATTTAAAATAGGAGTTAATAAAAAAAATAGAAGAAAAAACAAAATAAACCCACTTTAGAAGTATTCAACTGGAAAATCACCTATCTCACGTCAATGCACATTAAAAATTTAATAAGAGTGTAAAGTTTGAAAAAAATCGTTAGAGCCGTTTTTGAAAAAATCGAAAAAAACTTAAAAATCACAAGAGTAAACACCTACTTCCGGTTATGCGATTTTCTTCAAAATCTTGCTGTCGCATCTACATAGTACACAAAACTTATATATGAAGTTTCAATGCCATACCTCTTTCCGTTTTTGAGATATTCTGTTCACAGACAGGCAGACACACAGACAGACCAATGAAAAAAAATATGTTTTTTGGGATCAGGGGACTCTAAAACGTGAAGTTCTGTTGAAAACTCAATTTCGAATTTTTGGGGTGAATCCAATACTTCCTTTACCGTAAAAGGAAGTAAAAACGTGATGAGGTAGGTTGCTATCACGTGTTTTCTATAAGGTTACTTTGAAAACAAAATAAAAGCAGGTCTCTTCAGGTTGTTTTAACACATCTTTTATATATTAAATGCGTAACAAATGCAACTCCTGATGTTACGTGTGTATAAGCCCTGAGCACAATGCTCAATTCTGAGAAATAAAGAAGTAAGCATTCAGTTTTGTTTGTTACTTCCTTTTACTACTATAAAGGAAGTATTGGATTCACCCCAAAAATTCGAAATTGAGTTTTCAACAGATCTTCACGTTTTAGAGTCCCCTGATCCCAAAAAACATATTTTTTTTCATTGGTCTGTGTGTCTGTCTGTGTGTGTGTCTGTCTGTGTGTGTGTCTGTGAACAGAATATCTCAAAAACGAAAAGAGGTATGGCATTGAAACTTCATATATAAGTTTTGTGTACTATGTAGATGAGACAGCAAGCTTTTGAAGAAAATCGCATAACCGGAAGTAGGTGTTTACTCTTGTGATTTTTCAGTTTTTTTCGATTTTTTCAAAAACGGCTCTAACGATTTTTTTTTAATTTTACATTTTTCTTACATTTTTAATGTGTATTGATGTGAGATAGGTGATTTTCCAGTTGAATACTTCTAAAGTGGGTTTCTTTTGTTTTTTTTTCTATTTTTTTTATTAACTCCTATTTTAAATAAAACACCCGGTATATTATTATATTTTTGAATTCACCTTAAAATTCTAGAGAAAATTTGTCTCTTCAACTAACACTCGATTTTGTACCGTTTTTGTAGAATTTGTAATTTTTGAAAATTTTTAACAAAAATGTAGTAAATACATTTTTACTACATTTTTAATGTGTATTGATGTGAAATAGGTGATTTTCCAGTTGAATACTTCTAAAGTGGGTTTCTTTTGTTTTTTTGTCTATTTTTTTTTATTAACTCCTATTTTCAATAAAACACCCGGTATATTATTACATTTTTGAATTCACCTTAAAATTCTAGAGAAAATTTGTCTCTTCAACTAACGCTCTATTTTATACCTTTTTTGTAGAATTTGTAATTTTTGAAAATTTTTGACAAATGGTTAAAAA
Organism: Agriotes lineatus; assembly: GCA_940337035.1. Classification (NCBI taxonomy): domain Eukaryota; kingdom Metazoa; phylum Arthropoda; class Insecta; order Coleoptera; family Elateridae; genus Agriotes; species Agriotes lineatus. The sequence continues at coordinate 44,094,458 of OW679195.1, read as the reverse complement.
TTAAAAATTAAATTTTTGACTAATTATAAGAACACTGTAAAAGGAAGTTGTGTGAGTGTATCACACCAGATTTTTTAAATCAGCTTTCGCAACTCCGTGTGCGCCACTCCATCTGAAACCAACGGATACTCTCGCTCAACTTTCAGGTACTCGATCCGAACTGGTTGCGACGCGCGATGGCTTTAGAATAAACAAGTACTCGGTAATGAATACAAAGTAATGGATACTGCAACGAAAAGTAACGAATAGTTACAAGTACCGAAAAGTAACAAAAGTTGACATCACTACAAGGCGACTTGCTGTATCCGTACCTATTTAACATCGTAGTAGAAAACTTCAACAAGAAAGCTCTAATCAATACCAAAAAAGATGTCATAACTGGACCGTATGAAATTCTAGCTTACGCGGACGATGTAGCTATTTTGTCAAGAACCAAAGAGCAATTAAAAGGGCTAGTGAGGAGTTTTGAAAAGGAAGCACGTGCAGTAGATCTCAAAATCAATACCCTCAAATCCAACTAGATGATTATGGGGAACTCAAAACAAATGGAAGATCAGGAACTTAGTGTAACAATAGAAATATAAATCTTTTCAACAATCTTTACAATATGTAGGTAAATAAATACAGTTCAAGGTCTTAAGTATTTGATTAACCTGTGGCAGCACAGCAGCGGTGAAGCGTGACCTGAAAAAAATCAGAGAAAAATTCGGCACAAGGCCAAAAACAGAACCTGCAACAAACGTTAGACAAATAGTAAAAAACATCAAAAGGTTAGCCAGGAAATGATTCAACTATTATAAATTGGTCACCATTCCACAAGTTAAAGCGTTTTTAACAAAAAGGAAGCGTAAGCCAAACGAATTTTCCACCAATCACACATAGGCATGCGAATCGACGTCGGCCAAACTACCATCCGTGGATGCAGCAAGAGCCAGGTAACATATTATAAAGTTATCTCCAACCATCGAGCTACACCACAGATGCAGCTACCAACGTTCAACACATGCGCACACATACAACTGACGAGGGAACTTAGCTTTGTATGAAAGGTCGCATGTTGCAGGATATCCTGAAGGAAGGGGTTCAAAGGTAGACCAGGTCGATCTGGTTGCTGTTTCTTTGAAGTAGTTTGAATTAGGATAGGTCTCGGGCTGCTTGTGATGATTCAGGTCTGCTGCTGGCTGCTTGCGTTGGATCCAAAACGGGGGGAGTTGTTCAGATGGTTGTTTAGGTGTTTGACGTTGGGATCATGGGAAATTCACGTCTTAGGGTCACCAAATTATAATGGCTTGAGAGTCTTCGTTATATCTGCATTTAATTTAGGAAATAAAACACATGTCTTGATGTGATGAAGTAAAAATCGAAACTGCTTATTTTCAATTAGTAACCAAGTAATGGTCACCAAGGCTGCATGTAGCAGTACGCTACAGTACCTAATCATTAATAAGGTACCCCAGGTTCTGTAGTAGAAGTAATAGAATGTTTACCTTTTGTTGCCCAGCTTCTTCTTCCTCTTCCTCAATCTTTGCTTGTACACTGCTGGGCATAGACCTCCCCAAAAGTTACATGTTCAAAATTCTAGATAAATAAAACCGATAGCACTCTTATACCGCGTGTCCCACATAGTACAGGCCATAGAAAGACTGCCATGTTAAAAACAAAGCATGAACTGTGCCTGAGCATATTTTTTGTCTTGTACTTTTGTTTTTCCGGCAACGTCAACTGACAATTTTGAAGTTTAATAAAAGTAGGTGTCCTTTAACTATTATGCCATAAAATAATACAATAAATTGCTATCGAATATGAAAAATTCAAATAATTTTGAAAATAATGTTAAATCTTTATTGATAGATAAAATGTACTATAATATAGATAGCTTTTTAAATGTCAATTCTTCAATAATAATTAACAGATTATATAATATTTGTAGTATATTATTATGTGAGCGATTAAGACAGCCATTATTCACGAAGATTTGCGCCAAAGGCACGTGGCGCAAGTCATCTTAGTGAATAATCGCGAATGTAATACGATATTTTATCTACTCCTATGCAATAAGATCCCAGGTGGTGTAGCTTGAACAAGCGTCCACGTTCGATCAGCAGAGTTAAGCAACGCTGTCTCTGGTCAGAACTTGGATGGGAGTTCCACGGCTGCATCTCTCGGCGCCTCGTGGTACGGCTATCACGGAAAAAAGTTGGTCCCGGCGGTCATACAACATCATGACAGTCGTTAGTGGGGTTGGAAGTCCTCATAACTGCACAGCGACGCCTGTAATTGGCCTAACGGCTGTTGGCTGAGTGCAAATTAAATAAATAAATAAATAACTGCAACTTAAGGTAGGTACCATTTTAGAAAGCATTTAATACTTACGATTTGATGGCAAATAACCCAGCCGCCCAAATTTAAACAGCGAATAGGTAAACAATAACAAACAGAACTAACAACGAGAAGCAATACTAACAAAAATGAACAAAGAACAACAAAACTAATGAACAATAGCACTAAAAAACCTGGAACTTAGACAATTCTATCTGACGTAATAAGAGCAATAGCGAAGTGACATTTGTTTTTTGTTTGAATGTACCTCTCCGCAAAGCTTGCTCTTTATTGGTTCTTTAGTTCCCCTTACGGGAATTTTAGATTTAGTTTACATATTTTCCGGGGCTTTTGTGTGCTTTTTGGTACTGTAGAATCCATTTCAAGAGTCGAACTTCGAGTGTCTGGTGAAGAATAGTGCGGTAGGGTTAGAGGAAATCCCATTTTTATGGTGGCTTACAACGTGAAGTTGGTGTTGGCAGTCCATGTTTATATAGTCAAAGGTTAAAATTAATGACGTCTTTGAATAAAAATTAGAAAAATAAATATATTCATGCAAAATTATTAAAATTTTTACGTTATTTAGAATACTTCTACTTATTTTCAAAAAAATTAAGAGCATATTATATGCATATATTGTAACTTTGGGTGCATATAGACAACAAAATTTATGAATATATATGTGCATATTTTCGTACATTTGAGTGCATATAATTATCAGCTCTAATTATAATATATGAAACTGTCATTTGACGTTTGTTACGAAATAAGGGTTATGATCTCCTTCTCCAGGCTTTGGAAATATTTCCATTGCATTTATTACAGGAATCTTGATCAAAGTTATGACCACATTGTCATATCAGCCACTGTCTATAAATTGTCAATGACAAGGGATTAGGTGTAATTTTCTGGTGTTATAATACACATAACTTCTGAAATTCCGAATTGTATAATAAGCATAGAAAGTAGAATTTGCTGCACTGCTCCCTACGGTCGGGATGCAAGAGCACGAGTCGAAAGCCTCTCTGAAGTCTGTATATATAACATCGACCTGAAAACCAGCTTCTAAAGACTCATGTAAATGCTCACTAAATAAAGCAAGGTTCGTGCAAGTTGATTTGCCCTTTGAGAAACCATGTTGTGGAATAATTATATTTTGGGATAACGAAGAAAGTTTTGTTAAAAATAGTTTCTCAGACTTAGCTATCATATTAAGTCCAGATATAGGCCTATAATTCTCAACGTTGATTCTATCTCCCGATTTATATATTGGCGTTACAAAACTGTTTTTCCAAAGATCAGGAAAAACTCCACTAATTAATGATGGATTAAACAAACTAGTAATGGGCAAAGTTAAGATCGGACCACAAAATTTTAGAAGAACTGATGCCCCATCATAACTGTGCGATAAGATTGTTTGCGTGTAGTTAATTAAAAGGTCGATTTCTTTTAAAATGCAGTTCGAGATTGAAACAGCATCTTGGCCTACTGCAGGATTTAGCGAGAAGTGACTCTACTTACAAAAACAATTAATAGCATGCCACAGAACAATGTTTTACCAGAACTGTTTCGAAGAATGCCAGACATGGCTCCTGCTGAACGTTAATATATCCTTATATTTAATAATAATAATAATAATAATAATAATATTTATTATACCTCTGGTAGTATAAAAGGTAGGGTTCATCTACACGACAATTCTCAACCCTACCCACACAATCACATACATATACTACACTAGCACTACATTTATATAAGAAAAGTTGACAATATCACATTCAGATAAGCAAAACAAAGAACAGTATACAATATAAAATAAAATATTCGATATCGCACAAACAAAATTAGGTAATCTAATCACAATTTAGACTTAACCATTTTTTTAAATTTTTCTACAGAGATTTCTTTAGTTACCTACGTCCTGCCACTAGCTAAAGAGCGATTTCAATCAGGCTTCCATGCATCCGGAAAGCAAGCAGTGCTTATCATACAGTTCCCTAATATTCATGAAATATAAATTACTTGTGGTTTGCTTAATCTTTAAAATCATGAAAAACAAATACAAAAAATGTTTCTTTCGGAATAAAAAAATTCTTGAATGACTGGTTTGTTTTGATAGAGCAACTGGTTCCTTGGCTCCTTATAGTGAGCCACCACTATTCACAAGAAAAGGTTTTGTTTTCAAACTGTTGCCCCTTTCTTTTGAAGCCAAACATGCTGTCAGTAACTTAGGCATAGGTACAAGAAGCTTCCTTACGCTTTCACAATGGCCAATAAAAATGTAAGATGGAGTTGGGATTCTGCCAAACACAAGCGACTTCTTAAGGGTTCCATGGCGGAAAAGTTTGGGAACTGCTGCATTAGATGTATTTTCGGGCTTCTTTGTTAGTCGCCTCAAGAAGTGATATTCTGAGACTGAAACATCATGGAGGTTGAAGATCGGCCATACTAGCCAAAGACTACATAAACAACTAGAAGAATTGAAGTTGTTGAAAAAAATGTTGGAACAGAAAAAAGTTTCTTCTGTAATAAACTAATAAACATACAGTGACACTATTTCAAATAAAAATTTCCTTACAAGCAATAGCTTCTACCTCTGGTTTCAGTACTAGCAACATCCCCAATAGAAGCACATTTAGGGCAGGCCTTGGAAAGAAAGATAAAAAATCTAGTCATGTCTTAACCTAAGTCTGTAGGTGAATGTCAGATTGCATTTTGTGTATGAAAATATTTGTCACTGTGACAGGCAAAAGTTTACGCTGCATCAAGTTGACTTCTATCAAGCAAATAAGAAAATAAGATGGCATTTACACAACTACGAGTGTATTAATCATAACAATCAATAATTGTTTTTATTAAGTTTTTTATATATTTTTAGGAAAATAGTTCAAGATTAAAATGTAATTTAGTTCTCTCTGGGCCGGTTGCAGAAAGCAATGTTAAGTCTGGTGTTAGCTAACGTCGCGTCAAAGTGAACAAAATCGCATCAAATTTTGTTTACTAATGTATTAGTTACCATAAGCATTTGAGATTTGATTAGTTTTTGTTCACTTTGACGTCGCGTTAGCTAACACCAGACTTAACATTGCTTTCTGCAACCGGCCCTCTGACTTATTGTAGTTCATTTGCTTCAATGGGTACGTATTAAGTTATGGCAAACTTCAATTTGATCATGGCATGCTGCAAATGAGTTTTTTTTAAACACATGATACCATTAATATTAATGTAGAAAACAAGTTTTTTTAAGATGTACTGGGTGTCCCAATTTTTATTAAATTAAACAAAAAACTCCGTTATTACAACTAGAAGAAAATGGTTTACACATTATGGGGTATATAAATATACATATAGTATGCAAACATACTTGGTGTTCTCTTTAAAAAAATATTAAATTTGCTAAATTTTGAGCACTCTACATGGTATTAATATTGAGAGCCACTATTTTACACTCAAAAGATAGGTACTTCACAAGAAACACCATTATTTCACGTTTTCTTTGACTCAATTGTCTTCTGTTACAGTACCCGCCTAAAATTGAGAAATTTTTTGTATAAAATGTTAGACCCATACATCTTTATATTAGACGATTAGTTGTTGTTATCGGATTTGTTAACATCCTTACTACAGGGGCATCAGCCTCACTTGTTTGAAGAGATTTAGGCATGAAGACCCTATGATTGCCAAAGCCAGTTTGGAGAATGGCAGTGAAGTTGATACACAAAACTTTTATGGTGGCTTGAATTACTGATGGGGTTTGAACTTACATTTTCTGGGCCGAGACTCATACCACTGCGCCACCTTCACTGCAAATGCTTAGTATTTCGAGACAAAACTTTTAAACTACTTAAAAACTGCTCAGTTCATAAAATTACAGTCAAAAAAGGAAACTCCCAAGCATGGCTTAAGGAGAAAATTTATTAAGGATGGTATAAATATGTTACGAGATTCTTTATCTACAACTGATTGGTCCCCTTTTTTCGATTCAAATTATAGCTTGGAGTTTCTCTCCGAGTATTTAGTTAACACCTATAAGCCACTTGTAGATAAACACTTTCCGCTTAGGAAAAGTTATTACAGTAGAAATTCGCCGGTAAAATGGTTCAATGACTCACTGCGTAAAAAAAGAGATATCTTATCCTGTTTAAAAGTAATTTGTAACTCAACAAGGGATTCATCTTTTTTCGCGACGTACAACACATTGCGTAAAAACTATTTAAATGAAATCCAACTTGCAAAAAAAGCCGCTTATAATGCTTTCTTTAGGGTTTCAGCCAATAAAGCCAGGGACACCTGGAGATTAATAAATGCTGAGAGAAACGTACTAGGTAATAATAAAAATACTTGTGAGGATATTTCTCAAAACTCATTTAATGACTATTTTTCTACAATAGCTGATAGGATTGTTGATACACTCCCAGAGCAAAAAAACACCAATCCCAGTAACGTATCCAATAATAACAATAATGCTGCGCTGCCTACACATTCATGTTCTTTTTTTATGCTACCCATTTTGGAATCTGAGGTTTATAATGTTATAAACTCACTAAAAAATTCCAGTTGTTTGGATTTTTATAATCTTAATAGTTTAATCATTAAAGAGACCGCCGATCTTATTGTTGGTCCTCTAACTTCTCTTTTAAATAGTTGCATTCTGCAAGGATCATTCCCGAATGCTTTTAAACGTACTAGAGTGATTCCCCTTTTTAAGAAGGGCCATATTTCCGATGTTGCAAACTATCGTCCTATATCTATTGTTCCTGTCTTTGGAAAAATTTTCGAGTGCATCTTAAAAACTAGACTTTCGGACTACGTCAAAAAAAAATTCCATCCTAAATAATTGTCAGTATGGCTTTCAAAGTGGCCATACCACTGTCCAAGCTGTTTATGATGTTTTGACCAGCATAATAACAGGCCTAGAAGAAGGTAAAAACGTTGCTGTTACATTATATGACCTTACGAAAGAATTTGATTGAGTTTGTCACTCAATTTTATCTGATAAATTGAGTCGCTATGGAGTTAGAGGTTTACCTTTGTTACTCTTTGAATCCTACGTGAAAAATCGAACTCAGTGTGTTATAACCAATGGAACTGCACCTAGCTTGGTACCGATTAAACACGGCGTGCCCCAGGGATCAATACTGGGACCGCTATTGTTCTTAATCTACACCAATGATTTTTGTCAAGCTATTCATCCCAATAAATGTGTCTTGTATGCGGATGACACAACCTTAATTCATTCAAACAGCTGTATTATCAATTTGAATCTAATCACTGACAATGTTGATGATCTGGCCCTTAACTGGTTCACCACGAATAAATTAAAACTGAATCAAGATAAGACTCCACGTCTTATAGTTTCTTCAAACAAAAACCTAACTAAAGGCGATAGAGTTAAGATGCTAGGCATCTTCCTGGACGATAATTTGAATTGGTTTAACCACGTTGATTTTTTGGGTCATAAACTGGCCAGCACCATTTTTTTATTCAGAAAAGAGAAAAGTATGTTTGACTTAGAAACTTTAAAATCGGTGTACTTCGCTTTGTTTCACTCACATCTGTGCTACGGTGTTGTGCTGTGGGGTAATTCTACACATGCCATAAAAATATTTCGCCTCCAGAAGAAATAAATTAGTTAGAATTATTGTAAACGCAGGTACTCGAAAACCGTGTTAAGAAATATTTTTGCATCTTGGAATAATGCCATTACCTTCCTTTTTTAAATATTATTCTCTATTAGAAATACATAGGAAAAAAACAGAGTTCAACACTCATTCACATATTCATGTACACAATACGAGACAGGCTTCATTATTTGTAATACCTCGGTTTGTTTAAACTTAACATTATACAATCACTTACTGGAAACGGTAAAAATGCTAAATAGAAATAGTTTTAAAGCTAAAATCAAGACATTTATATTGCAATTCTGTTTCTATTCTGTGGATGAATTCGGAAAGGCACGTTTAGGGGCGCACCTTTAGGCGCGCATTATTAGGCGCGAGCTTTTAGGCGCGAAGCTTTTAGACGCGGACGCGATTAGGCGCCTGGAAGTTTAGGCGCCGCAACTTTAGGCGCGGGGCAGTTAGGCGCCACATGAACGAAATTTACATTATTCTTGATTTTTAAATTTTTTGTTAACTAATTATTGCAGTCATTAATATTGAAGAAAAATTCAAATCTTCATAAACAATAGATACATATATATATATATATATATATTCAACTTTTTACAAGCCTTCTTCATTGTTAGAGTTTTACAAATTTACATATTGAATTTACATTTTATCAATTATGAACAATTAGTTATTTACATTTTGTATATAGATAGTTTAACCTAGTGAAATTATATGGTCTGTATAATTCCACCACGTTAAACTAACCAAATATAAAATGTAAATATCTCATTTTTCATAATCGATACAATGTAAAATAAGTATTTAAATATGTAAAACTTTAACGCTGAAAAAGGCTCGTAAAAAGCCGAAGATATATTGTTTATGAAGATGTGAATTTTTCTTCAACATTAATAATTGCAATAATTACCTAATAAAAAATTTAAAAATCAAGACTAATGTGAATTTCTTTCATGTGGCGCCTAATAACTGTCCCCGCACCTAAAGTTGCGGCGCTTAAACGTCCAGGCGCCTAATAGCGTTCGCGTCTAAAGCGCTCGCGCCTAAAAGTGGGCGCCTAAAGATGCGCGCCTAAAGAATCGCGCCTAAACGTCCTAGACCGGGATGAATTTGTCAACACCTCACTAGAAATCTGATTATTTTGATTTTGTGAATTGATTTTTTGTTTATTTGTTAATTGAGTGTATTGTTCTTTGTATTGTTCTTTGTATTATTCTTATTATAACTTGCTACAGACAGTTGTTGTATCGTAGTTAAATAAAACATTATTATTATGTTATTATTATTATTATAAGACGTTTTATTTAAAAAAAGGTAAATTTGGTTTGCCACACGTTTTCGATCCACCCTGTGTAATCAACACTCACATACTTTCAGAAATATCTTCCACCCTGCATCGTTGCAGAACCCTATATAATTTTATTCAGCTACGAATTCCGTAGAAATACTAGAAATGACTCATCTTCTGTAACATACCATCAACTGTTGCGCTTAGTAATTGTTTTTACTCTTCCGTAAGTAGAGGTTTGTTCGCTTTGTTTCTTTACTATTTAAGTGATCGTATTTCATTGCAAAACTTTTGCATGATGGAAGTCATAAGCTGTTGTGTCAATTAACTGTTTTCAATATCTCTGCCTCTGCAACTTTTATGATGGTAGATTTCATATATTGCTTTATTATCTTGACCAATTTCACATTACACATCATCCTGCACCTTGTGTGGTCTAGTTAATGGCTTTCAGTGATAACTAATGGAATTTTGAAAGGTTTCCATTCTATTTATCTTAGTACATAATAGAAGTAATTTTTATTTGTTGTACTCAAACGCATATTTTCCAGAAACTTACAATAACAGAATAAATGTTGAAATTCTTTCATATTTTTACAATCCATTTGCTATTATTTGGAAAAGTGTTCCTTTGTGTCGTTCTAGCTTATTTATGTTAGTTGCAGCCTTTGATCGGTTTTTTTAATCAACTGCACCTGTTTTATCACACACGCTTTGAATATGTAGATTTCAATTAGAGTTACTGCATCTCCAGGTTTTAGTACATGATCTCCGGGCTCAGGGTTGAATACCTAATTCCCCGGGTTTGCGTTGACTTATTGATTCAGAGTAGAATCTACAAATTTATTGAATTATGGATAATTAAAATAGCTAAAACGCGTTTCATCTGGCAATATGGAAATTGTAATTTTGGGAACACACTACCAAAAAGTTTGAATACCACTGAATTGAAGGAAAACTGGAATGTGCAAATTTCTCTTCTAGAGTGCTTTGCGTACAGGGTGGGCATATTTCGCTGTTTTCATAGAGATTCTCCGTAACTATAGGAGATATGGGAAAATGGAACCCCCATTCTCAATCCCTTTTTTCGAGAAATACTTAATGGTGAACACCAAAATTGGCTATCTTTTGTTTACAAGTTAGGTATATACAAAAATTCGCTTTTTCGTTTTATGGCTATATATCGCTGTCAGTGTTTCAAAAGAAATTTTGTAATTCTTTATGGACTTATAGTTGGATGTGGCGTCGTGAGAAAGAGGATGTTTTTCCATTTCAGTGATATATAATTACAACTAGTATATAAGCCCTTTGAAATGAAGTAAATGACGAATGAAGGTCGATGTCAGCTTCAATAAGTAAGTTAAATTGTAACCCTTATTGAGCTAATCAAATTACCTAAAATAAATTTCAAATAAGCATGCAGTACTTGGAACTAAGTAGTAATCATAACTATGGCCGTGATTGGTCAAAACAAAGTTATCATTACAACCATCTGAAAATCACCTATTATTTCAAAATTGTCAATTTGACATCATGTATGAATCCTAAAAATTTAAAAGGAAAACTGATAAATAGTGGACGAAAAAGGCTGGCCTCCAACTTTTATTTGAATTATATAGCACAAAATTATTGTAGAACACGAGCAGTCAAACAAACTTATATTTTGCTAGTGTAAAACTGCGTTTGAGTTTAGAGCGCCATCTACTGCATTCTTATTTGAAATTTAGTATAGAGAAGTGTAATCGCATTTAATTAAAATAAGTGCTAGTACCTACCAATTTCTACGTAGTAAAGTCAAAACTTATCCAAGAATAACAATATACCAAGAAGTGAGGTTAGATCACAGATATTACAGGAGAACGTTGATACCGCTATGCAAGTTTATTTTGCAGTGTTGCCACAGCTAACTCTTTTTCCCAAAAGTATAAAATCAAAATTTATATCAGATAACCAGGTTAACAAAAGCAGACTGAGATGGAATAGTGTCCCAAGTATAAAGAAATATATAAAGAGAAAAAGACAACTGCTCTCAATCTAATCTGCTGGATTGTAAGAAGTGGAAGCTGGAACATTTACGGCTGGTCTTATAAAGACCACTAATCTGAGATTAACTTTAATTCGTTGTTAAAATAAACAAAAGCTCATCAAAACGTTAGTGCTTATGACATTTTATTCATTAGTAAACAAATTTTGATGTGTTTTTGTTTATTTTAAGAACGAATTAAAGTTAACCTCAGGTTAGTAGTCTTTATAAGACTAGGGTGTAGCATTTCAAAAGAAACCTAGGATTATAAGACCTCCAACAAAGTGACCATGAAAATAAGAACAACCCTAGGGAAGTGAAATGTTACATGAATACAGAAGTAAAAAAGATGGAGATTGTCGTACAGAAATTGCAAGAATTAAAAAGTGACCTGAAGGAAGAATTTAGTAAAAGTCACAAGGAGCTAAAGGAGGAATTTATAAAGGTAAAAGAAGAGATAAAGAAGAAAGAGGAACTGTTGAAGGCCGAAAAAGAAGTGTTTGAGCAGAGAATTGAAACACTTGAGAGTAAGTTGGATAGCCAGGAAAGAGAAAAGAAAAAATTAAACCTAATAATAAAAGGACTACACAGCCAAGGTGAAGACGTTAAAGATAATGTTGAAAAACTGCTGAAAAATCAACTACAGGTCAATATAAAAGTACTTCATGCTTTTAAAGTTGGTAAAGTTGAGGGAAAACAGGTGATAGTAGCAAGAATGAGAACCTGGGATGAAAAAATGATGGTCATGAAAGCAAAAAGCAATCTAAAAATTTTAAGAGTAATAATAGAAAGTGACTTGGCTGTAACTGAATTGGAGATACAAAATAAAATAAAGGAAAAACCTAGAAAGAAATGAAGGCAATTGTGTTCGAATAGGCTACCAGAAGGTAATTGTAAATAATCAGGTGTATGTTTGGGATAGGGTAGAGGAGAGCCTGCGTCCATAGCAACAACAAACCACACTGTACCAATAAATAGGTACCTAATAGAAAAACAGCCAGACGGTCTAAAGGTACCGAAAAATGTGATGGAAATAGTAAAAGAGAAAAAAGATGGAGTTTGGAAGAAGATGGAGGAAACCATTCCAGACAAAGAAGGTAATAAATTGGGAACAGCACAAAAAAATAAGGAAAAATGGGCTCTAGGAACATAGAATGTCAGAGGTCTGAACTATATGAAGGAGCATTAAAGCAAATGGAAAGACTGTAAGTTTTATTAAATCGATTTTTTTGCAATACAAGAAACGAACTTAAAAGAAAAGGCAGAGATAGAGTTAGAGGATTATGTGTTTATGAATGGTGGTGCAAGACAAAACCAATTAGGGATAGGATTCTTTATAGCGAAATCAAGAATACAAAATGTAATAGATTTTAATGTAAAAAATGAAAGAATCTGTCAAATTACAGTAAAAGGGGAGAAAAGAAAATTTAGTATTTTAAAAATTCATGTCCCTAGAGAAGAAGCTGAAAATGAGCACAAAACGAATTTTACGAAGAATTAGAGCAAATCTATGACAACTTTCCAAAGTATTATATAAAGATCTTAATAGGGAATCTCAATAATAAAATTGGTCAAGAAGCTCAATATAGGCCATAGATAGGAAGACATAGTAAACACATAGTCCAGTCAATATAGCAAAAAAAATGGCAATTCCTTGCAAAAGGTCGGGTAGTTTTGAATTTTTGATATATTATTTGGGTTGCCACAGTGATGTAAAAACAAAGTTTTCGACCTTGGCAAACCCCCGCGCACCGCGCAACCTCGGAAAAACAGCAAACTTTAGACACTTGTTTTCGTTCTTGCCGTATATTTCAAAAACTAAACGTTTGTTCAAAAAAATCACCCTTACCTTTTTAAAAGTAGAGTAAATTTGCTACAGTTTAAGCATAAGATGACCTTTGTATGTCCAAACGTTCATGATCTATATATACACGATACGATATTTAAACTTAGTGAAGGTGTGCAAAATTTTTAGTTGTGTTTGTGGTGGTCCCTATCTCGAAGTTAGAGCTAATAAAACTTTACATAAATAACACTACTGGCCCATTGCTTGTTCAACCCCTTTTGCCAAACAAAAGAAAAGGGACAGCCTTATGGGGGAGGGGAGGGCCATTACCAACAGGTATAGCTGCCGCCCCAAGCCAGTCATCTGACAAACTCGGCCTTGCAGCAGACCACTTTTTTTATGCGAAATGCGCCCATCTCTACCTACAAGATATGTCAATTTACTGAGAAAGGTTACTTCACTATAGGTTTATCAGACAAATTCTGCTCATGAAATCAATGAAAAGTGCGGAAGGTCGGACTCGTGCCGTGGGATCACGGACTACGTGCTCATCCGGTGGACTCTTGGTATGGTGCACCTCCAAAATATATGTGACGAAGTAGAAAACGACTGTGGTGTAGCCTTTCATCCCAGCAACATGTGGATGCAAGGCCTTCTCGTATTACTCGAGACAATGAGGATATGGCCAATCTAAGAGAGTGGTTAAAACTACACCCCCCGTTCCCCATATTAGATGTCATAATATCAATTAGCTCTGGAATAGTGGAAGGAGAGGACGTGAATTGCCACTTAGACCCGGACGTTGGGAAGAAAGGAGTTTCAAGAATTGTTGGTTACAACTTTGAACAAGTAGCATTTAAACGCAAGGACAAAGTTCTGACTCTCGCCTCATTCACAAACACTGTGAGGCTGGGTACAGAAACATACACCGTTGATCCCCTAACAATTTTTCATAGAGTTATTAGCAGCAAGCAGTCAGATGAGGATCTAAGACATTTCTTCACTTACCAATTGTCTCCATGCCCTACCTTACTTTTATATGAAGGGAGACAAAATCTTCACTGTACTCTGCCTTTGTACCAATTGCAGTAGATCAAATACCAGGAACTAATGTAAAGCCCGTGACAACAACGTAGTTCCGAAAGGACTACTTCTAACTGTCCCGATAAACAGCCAATGAGCAGCCCGGATTGCGAGAAGAGCGAGCGAAGCACTAATTAGAGAACGAGTTAACTATCACCGGTTCTCTAAACAACAACTCAAAGTGCAAATCGAAGATCTTCACACCACCATAAAGAACACTGTGAGTGAAGAAGACTTTGTGAGGATAGACGCGGCTACAAAGTTAAGTTACACTAAGGCTGGGGAAAAACAAAAACAGGTTCACCTACGAAACCTGGATAATCTCATTAAGAACAAGAAACCAGCAAACACTAGAGGAAAGACCGTCACAAATATATCCAGCAGACAGCTGGATGACACCGAAAAGACGGTGCTAGAGAAGGGACTAAACTACGCGGTAACGCCAAGGTATATTCCGAAATTCGACCTCATAACTGCCGTTGAGGAAACAGCAGCACGCCTAAAACCAGAAGAAGCAGAGGAGTATCGATGGAGAGCAAGAGAAGCCCTTGAGCCATCAAGGAGAATTAAACCTAATCTCACTAGAGCGGAGATTAGAGCGATCAAAGTTCTCAAAAACGAATCTACCATCAAGATACTACCTGCAGACAAAGGCAATGCAACAGTGATCATGGATTCAGACACTGACCTGACCAACGCGGGGGAATACAAGAAACTTCCCACGGACCCAACATCGAAGATTGAACGGAAAATATACCAGACGCTGTACAAACACAAAGAGGAGTTCTCAGACTTTCAGAGAATGAAATTCACTCCGCATTACAGCAAACCGCCTCACCTATACGATCTACCCAAGATTCATAAGGAGGGAATACCCCTAAGACCGATAGTTAGTTCCATAAATTCACCATGCTATCCTCTATCAAAATGTCTGTTAACGATAATATCCCCACTAGCGGCCAAAACAACATCCGCAGTGAAAAATACTGAACACTTTGTAGACAAGATCAGGCAAACTCACATAGCTCAGAATGACATCATGGTGAGCTTTGACGTAGTAAGCCTCTTCACAAATGTGCAGACAGATGACGCACTAGCAATCATTAAAAACAGGCTGGAATTGGATGACACACTTGCCAAACGCACAAATCTACAGGTAGATACAATAATGGAGCTGTTAACAATCTGCATTAAGACCACATACTTCCAAGCAGACAAGCAGTTCTACCAACAAGAGTTCGGAGTGGCCATGGGATCGCCACTATCTCCAGTAGTCAGTAACATCTACATGGAAGACTTTGAACAACGAGCTATATCTCAATATGAGAACAAGCCTAGTCTGTGGCTGCGATACGTAGATGATACGTTCGTAATATGGCCCCATGGAAGAGACGCTGGACGGCTTCCTGGAACATCTCAATAATCAAGCCCGATCAATTAAGTTCATGATGGAAATAGAATCGGAGGACAAACTCCCATTCCTAGACGTACTAGTCCAGAAGAATGGTGACACTGTGAAAACAAAGGTATATCGAAAACCAACCCATACGGGGAGATACCTAAACTACGATTCTAACCACCACAACAGCGTGAAACGTTGCATTGCGAGATGCCTATATAGCCGAGCCAAGACCATATGCTCGGAAGAAGAAGACCTTAAACGGGAAATTGAGATAATTACAGATATGCTGCAAGCGAATGGCTACCCAAAAAGAACTCTTAACCTAACACTAGAAGAGCTGGACAGAAATACAACACAGGCAGAGGATGAGAAAACGGAACCGACCTTCACGGCCGTAATACCATACATCCGAGGAGTTTCCGACAAACTGAGAAGAATCGGAAACAGATTCAACATAAGAACTGCCTTCAAGTCCACAACAACTCTGAGAGGCATGATGACGCATACCAAGCCTCAGAACGAAGATCAGAGTTCAAAGAACTATATCTACAGCGTACCATGCGAGTGTGGAAGACAATACATAGGGGAAACACAACGACCCCTACGAGTGAGATTATCGGAATACCGCAAAGATATTAGAAAGGGCGAAACCATCAAATCCAAGATCGCAGAACACGTCTGGAACGAAGACCACCACATACAATGGGATAACGCATCAATTGTAGCTCCAGAGGAAAACAGGTTCCATAGGAAGCTGAAAGAAGCTACATACATAGCGCTGGCAGAAGAACCAATTAGCCAGGCTAGCGCAGAAATAAAGCCCATTTGGATGCCACTACTGCGCAGAGAATTGCAAAAATAGTCTACTGCGCATATAGTGGTAACATATATATAAGTTTATAACTATAATATATGGCCGCGCTGGTGGCCTAGTGGTAAGAGTGTCAGACTCGTAATCACAAGCGATCAGTGGTCCCGGGTTCGAACCCCGGGGTAGGCATGAGTGTACGTGAAAAAGACGTACAAAAATCAGTCCTTCTCAGGACTAAGCAGGAGTTCATTCACCTGAGGACGGGAGTAGACCAAAAACTCCCGAAACATCGTGTGGTAAACACCTGAGACAGTGGAAAAAGTCCGATACAACATCTCACTAATAGATATGTGGTGATTGATGGTGGCTATCTGCTCCACAAAGTTGTATGGCAACGGAATTCAAGTTTTGGAGCAATATCTGGCAGCTACTTAGCATACCTGAGAAAATACTATGGCGAAAATGTAGCTGTAGTGTTTGATGGTTACCCTATGGAACAAAAGAGCACCAAAGCTGCTGAACGGAATCGCCGGAGTAGACGACATTTGTGTCCTAACATATTGTTTGATGATAAAACAGTATCCCAGGTTCCTCAAGAAATTTTTTTGTCAAATGATCAACAAGGAGCGGCTCGTCGAATTCTTAAAGGTGAAGCTTCAAGAAGCTAAGGTTTATTTTCAGCAAGCGGCAGAAGATTCTGATTCGTTGATCGTGAGCACAGCCATATCTATGAGACATCTTCATGATAAAGTGTTTGTGGTTGGTGAAGACGTTGATTTGCTCGTCCTGCTTTCGAGGTTAGCATAATAGCAGACAAAACGTGTACTTTCAGAAATGTGGTCGGAGTAAACATGTGCCACTTTTTATTCATCAACGTCATTCAAGGTCAAGTTTCATGAAATCATATTAGTCATTTACGAGTTAAGTGGTTGCGATTCAACTTCCTCAGTTCTCAGTCAAGGAAAAAATAAATGTTGTGCCTTTCTTAAACAACAACCTAACCTTGTAAATCAAGCAAGGATTTTCTTAAAACCTGCTGCAACTGCCGAGAAAGTTGCAAAGGCAGGCGAAACTCTCCTCGTGCACCTATATGGAGAAGATTCTCAAAAAGAGGACCTCAATGACTTGTGCTACCACCTATTTGCAAGGGCAGCCACTAACACAAAATGTAATCTTGCCAAACTACCACCAACAAGTGATGCTGAAAAGTTTCATGCTTTAAGGACTTACCATCAAGTACAGGAGAGATAGGTGGCTCCAGAATCCATGCTATCATTTGCAGCTACAAGAAAGGGTGTAGAAATGCTTGCGGTTGTAGGAAAGCAGAGCTCAAACGTTTTTCCCTATGTACAGCTTGCCTTGGCCAGTCATGTAAAGATACACTAGAACTACTCCTGGATGACGAAGATGAAATATGTGCTCCTTCAGATATCGAGAGAATGAGTGAAAAAATAGAAAACCGGGATCCAGTCTACAAACTATTGGAGGTTGAAACAGTGGACCACTATCAGTCTTCTTCAAAGAAACAGAAGCTCCGAATGATGAACTGATTAAAATTAGTTTTTACAATTGTTTTCCATTTGTGGTGTTACGTCGTTTTTTTTTAATAATGCACTGATATTTTTAAGTGGTATTTTTTTACATTAATTACCGTAACTCTTAAGTTATATTACTAAAAATTAAAATCTAGTCACATTTTACTATTTTTTTTACCGATCGATAAAATGTCCTTACCGTTCTTAATACTTAATATACCTACTATTATATATATCACTTAGTTTAAGAGATATTTAAAATAATTGATTGACTTTGAACATTTTACAAATCTTTGTACTTTGAAAAATCGTATCTCGGGAACCATCAAAGTTATATAGCTCATCTTATACTCAAATTATAGCAAATTTACTCTACTTTCAAAAAGATAAGGTTTTTTTTCGACAAACATTTGGTTTTTGAAATATTCGGCAGAAACGAAAACAAGTGCTTAAATTTTACTGTTTTTGCGAAGTGGCGAGGTGCGCGGTGGTGCGCTGAGGTTGAAAACTTTGATTTTAACTCACCATAGCAACCCAAATGACATATACAAAATTCAAAACTACCTAACCTTTTGTAAGGAATTTTACTATATTGACTGGACTAACAACCTAATAAACAATAATGGTCAGAGGCTAATAAACTTTGGAATAACAAAAAACCTTAAAATAATGTTGACTGAGAAAGCAAACAAAGAGATACATAAAGGCACTTGGCAACACCACAACGGCAGAACAATTAACCAGATAGACCATCTCTTAATTGAGATGAAGCATCAAAGCATTGTGGAAATTGAGTTCAACCATTTCCTTGTGAAGGCAATAATAAAGGCCGAAGTAGGACATAAGCCGAAACTTAATAGAATTGTGAGAGGAAAACTAGAAACAGAACAGCTGAGGGATGAGAAGGTAGGCCAGAAGTAGGTACTATGAACATTTAGAAAAAGAATTGGCAAAGCTAGCAGAACCAGAGGATATAGAAAAATACTGAGCAGCACTTAAAGCTTCAGTTACGCAGGTAGCGCAGAAGAACCTTCAGTGCACAGGAAGAACTAATAATAAATGGTTTGATGACGACTGCAAGGTGACTTACAAGAATTGAAGAAGGTAAAATTAAAAATGTTAAACCAGGGCACAGACGATAACATAGAAAACTTCAGGAAAAAGAGAAGTTAAAAAGTTGCATGGGTGGAAGAAAAGAAATATGCTTAACAAATCAAGAGAATCCATTGAAGAAAACTTTAACAAAGGCAACATGCGTATGTTCTACAAGAAGATAAAGGAAAATAAGAGAAATGGCTAATCCAGACAGGTTAGACTTAGGGACAATAATGGTGAGATTATTGCAGGAGATGAACATATAGTACAAAGATGGAGTGAATATTACAAAAATATGGTGACAACAAAAAACGTTGAACAAAGAGAAGAATGTACAATTACAGAAATTGGAATAATGGACAACAAACCCACGCTAGAAGAAAACAAGAGAATCTTGAAGAAACTAAAATATAACAAGAGTCTGGGAACAGATGCAATACAAGCAGAAATATTGAAACATGAAGGTCCATTTATAGAAACCACAGTATATTGTATAGGTACCTAAGGTCTACACCAGCGGTTCCCAACCGGTGGGTCACGGAGGGATCTTAGGTGGGTGGCGACAATAGCTTAGAACATCTACCAAATGCGCTAAAATTCCATAGAGCGATTAGATAACCTATTAAATAGCTCCAACCAGACTCACCTCACTCCCCCATTCAGTAGCGGCGCACAATCTGGCAACATTCACTTCATGGCTAGCGCACAATCAGTGGCGGCGTACGATACGGCAACACTTTCTCCCCCACTTTTCGAGCCGTACGCCTCCCCTCACCAGACAGACGCCAGTATTTTTTTTCAGGAATACGCTTTGATTGAGCTATCTTGTGACTCAACGACAAAGAAAGTTTATAAAGAGAAAAAGTTAATATCCTTCTGGATTGAAGTTAAACAAATGTATCCAGCCCTGTATAAAAAGGCATTAAGGTTTTTGATGGTATTTGCCATGACTTACCTGTGTGAGCGTACTTTCTCAACGTTAGTTTATTTAAAAAATAAGTACTGAAACCAACTGGTAGTAGAAAGTGATTTGAGACTGAAAGTATCTTCATTTGACCCTGACATAGACTTACTTGTTCAGTCAAAACAGTGCCAGAAATCACATTAGTGATCAGACACTCACATTATTGTAGATTTTAATAGTGTAACTTTGTATTACTTACAGTTAGTCCTGCAATAAAATTTCTTTTTTTGCATAGTGATCGTGAAAGTCGTCTTTTTTTAACGAAAAATCGTATTGAAAGTTCCACTTTTTTTAACACGAAAAATCGTGAAAAAAGTGCACTTTTTTTAACTATTTTATAGAAATGTCAACTTGACCTTTGTCAATTCCGAAGTCCTTTTCGACTAAATTTCGACTTTCAAAACTAGTTGTACAAATTACTATTTTTTGCACTGTTGAGTTGTGTTAGTAATTTTTTCCATCTCCACCAACCCCTCACAAAATACATAACCTCTCTAGGAAAAAATTATATCATATATGCACATTATATTATATACATACTAGCAGTCCAGTGAGACAAATGTCTCATTTAATAAAACAAAAAAGACCGTCCCGGACGGACCAGCGTCCCGCACGGACGGAAATCACGTGATTTCTCGAAAACCGGAATTGTCACGTGACTGAAATTCGGTTCCTGACCTGACATGATCATTCCAAACATATAACTTTCATAACTTTTTTCTCTATCTCTTACGGTTTGGCTGCTGAAACAGCGTCCCGGACGGACGGACGGACAGACAAGTCTATTATATATATAGATAGATACCGTGTGTCCACAGGGTTTCGCACCATGGAATCAGAACAACGATAATTTATCCCAAAGATCAGCTCTTGCTTTTACGAAAACACCTTAATAACAAACCCTATTATAGTTATTTTTCTATGGCAATAAGATTAAGTCGTATTCAACTTGACATATGGTGTCATATTCTATGTTAGCA
Source organism: Agriotes lineatus (assembly GCA_940337035.1). Taxonomy (NCBI): domain Eukaryota; kingdom Metazoa; phylum Arthropoda; class Insecta; order Coleoptera; family Elateridae; genus Agriotes; species Agriotes lineatus. The sequence continues at coordinate 44,073,539 of OW679195.1, read as the reverse complement.
GGTTAGGTTTTGCGTCAGTTTTGACACAGACTGACGCAAAACCCAACCTGCTAACCTCGAATTTGACATTGACTTACAGTGTCACCAACATATTATTCATATGTTGTATAACCAAGACCATTCAAAAACGTTCGATCATTTCTGAAGGCACTTTATTTGTTACTTGCAAATTCAATTTTATTGGTCAATGCTTAGCAACCGTTTGACTATCAATTGCCACCGGTAAAGTAGATCTTTAAAATAAAGTAGCATCACTCTAGCGCCATGGTGCGTAGTCTCGTGGACGCACGGTATACATACTGAAAGTGGGTCGCCAAAATGTGTCTACAACCAAATGTAGGTCGCCACTCAAGTACGCTTTAAGTATGGCTTGTTTTATAATACTGTCAATCTGACATTTGTCCAAAATGACAGTAAAATAAACGCGCTGTAACAAGCAAGCGAGCAAGCCTAAAATCTTATTTTAAGCGTTAGGGACTTCTTCGAAGGGTAGAAAGGTCGGATTACATAGTTCAAGATTGTCTTGGTTTGAATAATGTGCTATTTAGATTTAGAGCATCCCTTACATTAAAGGTTAGGTATATGTCAAATTATTTCTAAAGTCTACTACCTGCCATCTAAATGATACTTTTGAATTTCAATGCAATAGGCGACATATGTTTTAAACGCTAGGTTTTGTTATTTCTGATGTCACAGAAAAAGGGCAATGTGTAGACACTAGACAATAAAGTGGCTATTTTCCAGGACGAAAGAAGATATAGACAGCCATGCTCAGCCGAGCTTGGCCACTTCTTGAGGCCTGAAAAACCACTTTACCGCCATGGTTTACATATTATTTTTTATCCTACACTATCAGAAAGCTAAATATGTTCAAGATAAACGTAGTTTTATTTAATAAGTAATACAAACACATAAATATATAAGGGGCGGCTGTAGAAATTCAAACGTATGAATATGTTGGTGACGCTGTAAGTCTCTGTCAAATTCGAGGTTATCAGGTTAGGTTTTGCGTCAGTTTTGACACACACTGACGCAAAACCTAACCTGCTAACCTCGAATTTGAAACTGAAAAGAATGAAAACTGGACTTACATTTGTGACAACCTTGTTACCACTTGCTTCCCCAGATTTATTGAAGCTTGTTTCGTGCAAGTGCACTAAAAACTGCCAAAAAACTTGAAGATGCCAGAAGGCAGGGCTTGGGTACTTTAACTTGTGCCTCAACTGCGAGAAAAGTTGCGACAATATGCCAGCCGTTATTGGAAAAGATCTGGAAGACGAGGTGCAACTGGAGAATGAGCTGGAGCTTGATTTTCCCAGCCACTGAGCCTGTCGACCCAATGAAAGAGGGCCAGGACATTCTACAAGGTATTAAATAATACTTATCATTAACAAAGTATACAGTACAAACGATATTTTGTAAAAAGGGCTTTGTCTGTATACCGATAGGGCCACAATTATATATAACAGCAATGAGTTAACATGAACAAGAAAATAACTCGTATTGCTTGAGTTAGAAAGAGATAAACATAGTAGCAAATATTCGAGAAGGCTTGACACTTAATTTAATTATGACATTTGTCAACTAAACATGCCTACTAAAATAACTTTTTCGTATGGCCATCTCTTTCTTACTCAATCATTTCATTTTGTTATTCATGTTATCTCATTGCTGTTATACCGGGTGTCCGTTCTCAAAGTTGAACATAGGCGATTAACATTGTATTCAACGTTTTTGCAGATTCCTGCTCGCGAATTCAACTTACAGGGAAGGTAATGGTATCAATGGAAAGATAAAATTATTACGCATCGAATGGTACCAATAATAATATTCAAGATGCGATTTTTATTTTAAAATACTAATTTAAAACTTGGGAATTTTTAAATATGCCATGCCTTGCTTTTCAAGTTTTATAGCATTTGTCAAAAAAATTGGTAATTATTTGGCGAAAAAACAGGTATTTTCTGTCAACGTCTGTTAAAATTATCTACAGAAAACTGAATTATTTCAATAAAGAACGAGTGAATGCACTAATGTTAATTGCCTATGTTCGACTTTGAGAATGGACACCCGGTATATAATTATGGCCCCATCCGTATAACAAATAAAAATAAATAACAAGAGATCAATAAAAAAACTAATTAGGGTAAGCTGTGATATGTGTTATCTGTTTGGCAGTACTGAAGTGTATTATCAGTCTATATTAAATTCGAGATTTGCAGGTTAAGTTTTACGTCAGTCTGTGTCAAATAACAAACAAAACCTAACCTACTAATCTCGAATTTGACATAGACTGACAATACACTTCAGTACTGCCAAACGTATAACACATATCACAGCCTGCCCTAATTGTTTTTTTTATTGATCTCTTGTTATAATATACAATATTGATAGTAATAAAAACACCCACTAATTCCATTTGTCTCTTTCTATGTTGTAGATGTTGATGAACAGCCGGGGCCTTCAAAGAAAACGATACGTTGATGAAGATGACGTCCACCTGCTTCCAAAATGTGCTTTTTTTCTTTTCTTTTACTATTTAATTTAGTTTATCTGTATTACTTTTTACTACATTATTTTGTTTATTAATTAACTTTGATTTTTTCAATTACAATGTATCATGTGTTCCAAAAAAAAACTCATTTGTAGCATGCCATGACTTGTTATATACCCATTGAAGCAAATGAACTACCACAAGTCAGACAGAACTAAATTACATCTTGACCTTGAACTACTTTCCTAAAAATATACAAAACACTGAAAAACAATTTTCATTGACTTTTATGATTAATACACTCATTGTGTAAATGCCATCTTATTCTACTTTTTGCTTGATACAATTAAACTTAATGCAGTGTAAACTTTTACCTGTCACAGTGAGATGTTTTCATAAATAAAATGCAATCTTACATTCACCTACAGACTTAAGTTAAGACATGACTAGATTTTTACTTCCTTTTACAATAAAGGAATTGGATTCACCCCAAAAATTCGAAATTGAGTTTTCAACAGATCTTCACGTTTTAGAGTCCCCTGAACCCAAAAAACATATTTTTTTTCATTGGTCTGTCTGTGAACAGAATATCTCAAAAACGAAAAGAGGTATGGGGTTGAAACTTTATATATAAGTTTTGTGTACTATGTAGATGCGACAGCAAGCTTTTGAAGAAAATCGCATAACCGGAAGTAGGTGTTTACTCCTGTGATTTTTCAGTTTTTTTCGATTTTTTCGAAAACGGCTCGAACGATTTTTTTCAAACTTCTCATTTTTATGTAGAATTTGTAATTTTTAAAATTTTTTGACAAATGCTTAAAAATTTAAAATCAAATTTTTGGCCAATTATAAGATCACTGTAAAAGGAAGTTGTGTGCGTGTATCACACCAGATTTTTTAGATTTCTTTCCAAGGCCTACCCCAAATGAGTTTTTTTTGGAATACACGATACAATGATTCAACGGCCATCGTATGTATTAGCAGGCATTTCCATTGCATGTAAATTACGTATACGAGACCTAAGGAAGAGTGGAGTGCCATTCTCACAGTTACATCCAATAGCATTTTTTACTGCGTGGTTTTACGCATGCTACCAGCGGAACCGTTGATCGAGAAAAAAAACTTTGAATACAATAAAATGTAGAAAATTTTATTTCATATATGATGATTCACTTCATATACCATTTTTCATTTACAAAGAATGGAGGGTTTGGGAGTTACTTTGAAATAAACTAGGATGATTCTCATTGGTTGCTTTAAATACGTAATTTCGGGGTGCTCTTGCCGCTGAACGGTTGATCGGAGAAAAACCTCAAGTACACAAAATGTAGAAAATGTTATCCTTTCATTTCATATAGGTACAATATTTACAAAAAATAGATAGTTTAGTCAAGCGACCCAAAAAACATATAGGAACCAAATATCAAAACTCCACCAAAACTTTCCCCTATTTTCTACCATTTGAGTGGACTAGAAAAAATACCGGGTGTCTTAAAATGAAATACATCTAGTTTGCTTTGAATTTCCCATAATGCAATCTAAAATTTTACTTGAAATTGGCAAGACTGTAAGTCTATGTCAAATTTGACATATACTTACAGTCTTGCCAATTTCAGGTAAAATTTTAGATTGCATTATGGGAAATTCTAAGCATACTAGATGTAATTCATTTTAAGACACCCGATATTTTAAAAACTTAAAATTATATCGAAAATCGTACGACACTCATTAATGACCAATAGAAAAATTAGTTCACGACCCATAACCAAGCCAACAACAAAATTTCTTGGAAATTTTTTGTAGGTATGGATTGCTTCTTTTTAAGGTTTGTGTCGTTACGATTTTCTTACCGAATCTGCATTCGAGCATTAATTCATATTCGGAAATTATTTTTCGTGCAACCAACGACGTCCTAATTTGCCCTCGCGTCCCGCTCGTGCAAATTAATACGACGTTGTTGGAACGCACTCAACAAAATTTCCGGAAAGAATTAATGCTCTTGTGAGATTATATGTGAAAATTACTTGTGCTTTTGCGTACCTTTTAAAATTCTTCAAAGCAGCTTCTAGTGGTTCTTTTTACTTCATTAGCATTCATATTACTCGTAATCAGACCTGTGCCGAGTACTGCATAAAGTTACTCACGAGTTTTTTTTGCGAGTACTCGAGTACTTATTAGATAAACACATACGAGTACCAAGTAGTACTCGCAACTCGTGGTCCAAAATTACGAGTACAGCACACGAGTACTTTTACCTGACAGTGACACGTGACAGCTAAAATTAATAGATTTCAGTTAAAAGAATGCCAAACAACATTTCGACAATATTTAAAAACTATTTAGTCGCCATGTTTCAGCAAATAAGCTAGTCATGAAAGGTTATAATTTTATAAAAGATAAAGATGTGTATTCTACAATACAAAATACAATCTACACTATAAACGGCCACAGAAGGTTAGGTCTACCGTGTCTGTAAAAAACCAAGTTATTCTAATAATAAAGATAAAACATAAAAATACCCAAAACAAAACTTAGTAAATGTTGCATGCAAAAATAATATTACAGATGATTTTTTAATAGTACTAGTTGTTCAAAATGTATGTCAGATAGTGCAATCCTTCTTGGAGTGTTGATAATAGTAGCAAAAGAAAACAGCCTCTCTACAGGTGCAGATGAAGGCAGAGGCGTATTGAACTTAATGAACACTCTTTTTATTAGCTGATAATCATTTAACATTGCTAAGGTACTTCTTGTGTCATTAATATACCTTAGATATTCTAATTCAGATTTATTCTTCTTAAACATTTTAGCATCACCACTTGCACTGTCAAGATTGACGTCAGCGAAATCGAAAACACGTATTATCCTCTCCTTGTAACACATCCAAAGTTGCTGCCATTGGATCCATAATTTCAGTATATTCTACGAGATATAGCAGCTCATTTGCAGAAAAACTATTTTTTCATCCAAGATTCTGAAATAACGAGTTTTTCCTTGCTTTTTAAAATCTGTTTTACTGAGTCAATAGTATGAGATCGAACGCGTTGCCGAGAGGTAACGCAGAGTGTGACCCAGAGTATCCTTGATTATTGCTGCTGATTTTGGTAATGATGCCTTTTTCCATAATAATGTACACTTACACATAGCCTGCATGTGTCTGGAGCTTAACGACACATTTGCTTTAATTACTTTATTACAGTCAGTGGTGCAAATTAAATTAATTGTGTGACTGGCACATCTAAAATGAACTGGCAATCTGCAAATGGTATTAGCATTATCTATTTCATCATCACTATCAACGCTGATGAAAGTTATTTCTTCAGTGTCTTCATCACTACTGTCAAACGTATTTTCATCGGTGCCATCTATTTCAGAACACATATAAATAACGGGTGTTCATAAACAGTCGTCATCCCAGTAGGTTTTGACTTCAAAAACGTATGTCTATTATAATTGAGAAAAACTGCGCTATGACAGTACTCAATGACGTTTCATTGTGTTGCACGAATCAATCAAAGATATAACATTTTGTTTTTCAACGCAACTGGGATGACGACTGTTTATGAACACCCGTTAGAATCGTCATCTACTAGCGTTTGTTGGGGTAATACTACACCAAACTCTTTAAATGCCTTCACAAAGTTTGAACCATTGTTTGTAACTGTAGCTACTATTTTGTCGTTCTCTATGCCATACTTGGTATGTACAGTCACGGAATTGAAAATCCGGGCACTTAAAATGATTCAGTGTATATCTTACTTTACTTTACTTATCAAGTTACCTGGTGAAATTAGTCAAAGTCAAAATAATTACTCGTATATGACAACATGCCTCATTGTCTAACTGGCAACTGCTAACCTAGAAACGCAAAGCCCAATTTACATTATCCAAAAATTGCAAAAATCCTCTATAAGACTCGCCCGGATTTTTAACTCTGCGACTGTACATCTTCTAGCTTGTAGCTCTTTCCCTACCTGACCAAATATCTGCAGTCGTGCAAATATATGAAACGCTTCTTAAATCTATTTTAATTTTAGATTGCCTTTCATGAAAAGTTTCACCAATTCGTCGAGTAACAGTTCTTCTAGAAAGTAGATCTAAATTAAAACCTTCAAACAATGCTTTAAAGCTGGGATGCTTCACAATGGATAACGGAGACATAGTGCCTACCACAAAATTAATGATTCTGTTTTCAAAAATTTTCTGATTATATTTTTGTTGCACATTTGACGTTGTAAATCGTGTTATTAACGTTTGTTTTTGTTTGCTAGTGGATGGACCTGGGTCCTTCCTAAAATCGTCTGCTTGAAGTTGGATGTCTATTTTTTTAGAAACTTGTTTTTGCTTCTTGTATTCTAGGTATTCTGTATACTTATTTGAGTGAACCTTTTTTAGATGTTTGATGAAGTTTCTTGTGGTTATTGCGGATCCTTTAATTGTAGTTGTTTTTGGCATACAACTTTGACACATTGCCTCAATATGATTAATGGCTACTACATTAATGACTTGAAAATACGTACCATCAAGAATAGCACTGCTTTTTAGTTTAATTTCAAGATTTTCTTCGTTACAAGCCAGGCTACTAGTTTTTCTAGGTGCCTTTGAACATAATTTATTTGAAGTGATTTTTGCAGATGACTTTGCAGTGAGCCTTAAACGTCTTCTTCCGCTGTTCTGATAATCACTGTCACTATTACTGGCGTTAGTTTTAGCACCTGTTGATGGTCGGGGTGGCACATATTCTGCGTCTGAATCTGTAGAATATAGTTCGCACAGAGAAGCAGAACTGGTACTATCAGTCTCAGACATGATAAAGTTTTTTTTTCACACAAATCTAACAATAATGCACTTCAAGCAAGCCAACTGCTACTGGGACACTGACACTGTGGGCCTGTCAATCTGTAACTGGCCTTAATGGAATGAATAATAAATTAAATCCCCGTTCAGTTTGTATGTAGACAGGGGAATCAGTTTTATATATACAAGAAATCAAATATTTAGCTTCAACTGGTTTTGTATCTAGTATCTGAGTTAGGGGAATCACATACTCGCAAAAATACTCGTAAATTCATTGAATACTTATTACGAGTACTTGCGATAATTATCACGAGTACGAGTAACAAGTATCAACAAACACAAGTACTCATGAGTACTGTGAACTTAGTACTTACAGTACTCCAGTACAAATTTAACGAAAAGTATTGAGTACTTGCCCAGGACTGCTCGTAATCAATAATCACAGACTTAAATTAAGCTTTATATTGACTGGCATAAGTCGCTATCAGAAATTGCGAATGTTTTTTATCTGTATGATGAACACTTTGAACATTTAAAATTACAAACTAATGTGCTGCCAACAAATACCGGGTGGCCATAAATGATTGCGATTTTTTTCCCTTAGGTTAGCACTGTTAATGTTGGTGGCACTGTAAGTCTATGTCAAATTCGAGGTTAGCAGGTTAGGTTTTGCGTCAGTTTTGACACAAACTGACACAAAACCTAACCTGCTAACCTCGAATTTACAGTGCCACCAACTTAACAGGCCAACCTAAGAAAAAAAATCATAATCATTTATGGTGACCCGGTAATAGCCCAAGAGCCAGCAATGGATTTCTTACAGTATTTTTAACAAGCGCTTAACTGTTGTGGAAGGTCCCTTTGAATATATTGAGAAGGGAACTCAAAGTCTGGCAAGCCTGCGGTGGTGGTTTTAGCCCCGTTGCGTCCTTGAAGGGTGGAATTTGAGATAAACTTACAGTGCACTGTAAGTTATGTCAAATTCGAGGTTTGCAGGTTAGGTTTTGCGTCAGTTTTGACGCAGACTGATGCAAAACCTAACTTTCTAACCTCGAATTTGACTTACAGTGCCACCAACATATTATTCATACGTTTGAATTTCCACAGCCCGCTGAGGATCAGCTTTTTTTGGATCTCGACATTTTACTGTAAATGGTTAAATTTATTATGGAATTTTATGCGAATCTGGGGTAAACATACCACCCGCGAAAGCGTCTGTCAATTTGTTTACTTACATAAGATATGATTTACCTTTAACATAGCAAAGCGTTAGACTTGTTATTATACTTTTTTATTATTTTTTTTTCCACCCTTTAATGACGCAAGGGGGCTCAAACTACCACCGCAGGCTTGCCAGACTTTGGGGTTCCTTCTCAGTATATTCAAAGGGACTTTTAACAGTTACATGCTTGTTAAAAATACTGAAAGCAAACCAGTTGCTAGCTCTTGGACTGTAAGTGCTATTAGGGGTAACTTACCTGCCATAATACTTTCAAGATTGATTATGCCTTAATTTACAATAAAACAAAAACAATAAGATAGATAATGGAATTTATTGAAAGAAGTTGCTCTCTACAGCAGTAAATCCTACAATAGAGCACAAAAATAAAAAGATACAATATTTAACAAAACATTCAGATATGAAAACAGCAAAAATTGCCTTCGTTACAGCAAAGAAAATAATTTTAAACTTACGCTACAGTTTTTAAACAGAAACAAGGTACATAACTGCATAATACTTAAGATTTAAAAAAATGCTACCAAATCCGAACTAAACTCTCATAATACACAATTTTGTAAATCTAGTTCTGTGCCTTCAAATAGAAGCAAGTGCAAATCTCGAAAGACGTCTAATGCATATTTTATTTAAAAACAAACAGTATAAGTATGCAAAAGAACACGATAATAACATTCAAAACAACACAGTCAAATGTTATCGACATAAAATTAATGCTTTTTAATTTTTTATAGCAGTTATATTAGTATAAACATGAAGATTCCTCCAGTTTTCGAACAAAGCAGTGCGTTTACTGCTTTGTTTGAAAACAGCTTATACATATATGTTGTACTTTTATTAAAGTTTAAGCTACAATCTACACAATGAAAAATAAAACCAAAAGCCATAAACAGTGGAAACATTTATTTTTTTTGTAATTTTCTGACAAATTTAGAAGATAGTGCAACAATACTTGATATTTTTTTAAATTTTTGTTTAGCCCAAATGACACACACCTGATTGCACTATTTATAAAAACTGTTTTATAACTAATGCAATAAGTTTTTATGGCTTCATAACATTACTCTAATTGCACGATATTTTCCTCCCTAAAACTAGTTACAAGTTTCAAAATAAAATATTTAATACTTAAAAAATGCATTTTATTAGTAAAATAGTAACAAATAAGAATTATTAGATTCTAGTGATAATTTTATTTTTCTTTAACGAGATAGAAGTTTGATCATCAACTGCTTTTTCCTAAAACATTAGCAGTTACTACACTCATAAAAGAATTTCTCTCAAATACATTTGAATTTTAAATATTTCTTTATATATGTTTATATATATATTAAGTAACTCTAAACAACAAAAACAAAATCTAAAACTCCCTAAATCCAAGTAAAAATAATCATTTTCATTATTCTCACAGAGACGTGATTTACTTCTAATAAAAACGTATTGAGTGTTGCCAATTTTGTTTATTGTCGTTGAGCTAATTTCGCAACACGATTTTTAGTATTATAAAAGCAAACACCGTTGCCACGTGTTTTTTTATTGACAAAGTCAAACAAAGACAACTGGCAACCTGCATGATATTTTAGGGCCCGGTTTCACGTTAACGGTCAAGCACTCGCATATTTTCCTTGTTAATACTTTCACCGAGATAAAAACAAAGAGAAAACGCGACTTGTTTCGGGGCCCTCGACAATCCTCACATCCTGAGGTAATAATAGCCAGACTTACATTGTAACATTTAAGCGTTGTTTAACATATGTACGCTGTTACCAATGTGTCCGTGTGTACATCACAGATATAATCATGATACTCATGATGGAAACAGAACCTTAACATTTCGCTTTGCGGGTAGTGTACGTCGCAAAATGGAAGCGCTCTAACTACTCACACATGCCTCGTCGTCGATAAATAAAATTTGCAAACTTCTACAACTTTGGGTTTTGCGACTTACACGTGCAAAGCATTATTTTCTACATTCTCACACACACGATTTATCACCTTTCATATTAATATTATAGATTTGAATTCACCTTATCATTCAACATGTTGGACTAGGGTTGCGGTTACAATAGCAGGCTAAGTTTCTAAAATCACTCTTATCAGGTACTCGATCTTAGCTGTTCTTATTTACATTGTCGTAGTTAATTATTTTCGTATTAACATATCGTTCGAAGGATATAAAAATTTCTTCTTCTATAAATCTTGCTCTACAAAATTTTAACACTTTATACCAGTTGTGCTGCTTTTGCTTTGCCTTTATTTATTTTTCTCGCTATAAATTTACTTTAAACACTATAAACATGCAATAAATGAAATATTTATTCCGTTAACTTGGTGGCAGCAAGTGAATCAACATTGCACTTCAGTTGAAATACTAATTTTGTACTTTATTGATCTGTGTATATTACATGTCTACCGCAACAGTAACACTAAAATAAATTCTGTTTAACTGAATTGGGATCGCTAACCGTTAGCTATTATGCACACCCACGGAAAAAGTCGAAGCTCTAATCGTTCAAACTACACAAAAGAAACACAACTAAACGTGGCGTAACTCCTCGCGTCACCATTTCTCTTTATTAAGTCAATGCTCACGATAAAGGCTGCATATCGTGTAAATACTAAATTATTCCATAAATATAATCTATAGTCTTGATCCCAAAGTGGCAGCTACTAAAAAAATAAATTGATTGACCTTCAGCACGATGGAAATGTAGCGCATTTCGCAGAAACAACAATTCGTAGTGTCGTACTTCGGCTTAGGTGTTAAGTGTTCGGAATGGTTAACATAAAAAATTCATTGTTCTAAACCACACGGTTTTTGGTCAGTGGCAAATAGGAACTCTATAATTAAAGAGATGTTTAATACTTAATAACGTAGCATTCATCGATGTTCTCAATTGCGTCTCTTATTTGATAACAAGTGTATTATTTTATAAAAATAAGTTGGTGTTTGCTTGTTGAAAAAACAACACAGGCTGCTAAAATGCATAGTTATTGCACACTTCATTTAAAAATTCATTTTGCCAAAGATAGTGTCATTGTGTAAGTGCAATAGTCGCTGGAGTTTTAATTTCTAAAACCAAATTTGGGCATGTTCACGTATCGGACACAAGAAATTAGTACTAGGAAATTTCTTCTTGCATTTCTAAATTATAATTCAAAGGGTGGGTGGATAAATGAATAAAATATGAAAAAATGTTTTTGTTGCATGACAATGCGACTCCTCACGATAACAGCTGTAATGCAAAAAGTGGGACTTTTATTCAAATAGTTTTGAATAATATGGTAGTCTAGATCTTGCCTCCAGTGCCTACTTCCTCTTTAGTTCACCGATGAAATCTCTTCGGTAAGACATTTTTTGAACGCTAAAAAAGTGAACTAATTTGTGATTTAAATAAAAAGTTGAAGTTTCCAACAAAAAAAAAAGGAACTGTATCACTGTCTTAATTTACGCACGTCTCCGCTTTATTCATGCACCGCTTTAATTGTAAAGATGAGATTCTACACAAATGTAATGTTTTTAATTCAAAGGAGAAAAAGAGTACGTCGTAACACGGATCCAAATTTGGCGTTTCCTTTACCATTATTAAACGAATAACTATGCATCCTTTACAAAAACGACTAACAAACATACTTAAACGACGAAATCAATATACATATTATACAGAGTTGTTATTAAAAATGGAACGTATCACAACTTTAACATATACACAATATTTATTACAAATAAAGCGCGATGCAAACTGCAAGGCGATTTAACCACTCGCTACTAGATTTGTTACTGATTGTTAACATTATCACCCGACATTTCCAGCTAGGCTGTTTGCTTTCTAACGTGACGTTAGCATCATACGTGCAGGTACTTGGTCATTGGTTGGCAAACTTGTCAACAACCGTTGGTGAAGCGAGTTTTATCACAGATGTTTTCAGTTCTAATTACTAAGTATGAAATAAACCAGCCATGGTTAGCGTGTTAAATAAACCTTCCGGTTACGTAAAACAAAAAGCTTAAATATTTAATTAACAATTTCGTTCCTTACGACAATTATTTACTAGGATTTTTCATAGCTTGGAGACGTTGAAAATATGTACTTTTAAAGCTTTTTGTTGGTTTCTTAAGATGTTAAGACCATTTAGCGGTTAGTTTTTATCACAACGTTCTTAAAATTTGATTCGAACTCATAAAAATGTGTACGTCGCTTTTATATCGTTTGATTCGAATAATACAGTTGACTCTGTTTTTCAGTAAGACAATACAAAAATAAAACCATAGATTTCTTAAAAAAATAAAACATTAAACACTGCAATACAATTTAAAACTACTTTGAAGAATACTTCGAAAATTATCCGTCCACGTGGATAATTTAAAAAATCAGTTCCTGTTTTCCAGAAAATCAATGTTAGACGCGGAAAGTCCATTTATAAATGTACTACGAAGTGGTAATGGTGTGCCGCAGTGAAGAAAAAGAAAAGACTGAGAAAAGTTTTCATTCCTCGTATTACTGATAATAATGGTGGACAATTGTTTAAGGCGTGGTACTTATCTTAGTAGAGGTCGGCCAGAACTTTTGGCAGTAGGTATTCGTCTGAGTCGCCTGCTACCGAGTTGCATATCACAGGATGTAGTTCTGCTGGTTTCAAGGGAGCCCACGGTTTGCCGATTATTTTGCTGATTTCCTGCCATATAAAAACCTAGAGTTAAAAATGTTATTGTGTATTCTGCAATTATTATATAACATTACATGGCGAAAAATGTCTGAAATCTAGATTTAAGTATTACAATTGTATTGAAGGAAATGGTTCATCAACAAATTCTCAATATGAGTGCTATTAAAAATACGTAATGACAAAGCTTGGAAAAAGGATAAAACCTTGAATTCTGTACATCTGTAATAACGCTGAGCGCCTTAATTTAACGATTTGGGTTTATTTATCTTGGATAGCTTCATAAATATTCTATTCTATTAAAATTCTGTCACTATCTTCATTTAAAAAACTATGACCTTGATTTTTAACATAATCGATTTGAAAAAAGTAGAAAGTTGGCAAGTCTGATTATCTGGATTTTCCCTTATCAAATTAAATTACATGTGAGTTACATCTTTGCACTTTTTTATTTATGATCCATTTGCAAAATTGTTTTCACTACAGCATTTTTTCAGCTCTAATGGTGCGTTTCCATTGAGTCTGCTTAGCAGAAATTTAAAGTGCGTCGCAAATCAAGATTTTGGGTACAGCCAAGTCTTCAAAGCAGAAGTAATATACTGATTTAATACTTAACAATACTGATATAAGCACTTTGTTGATCCCGTTGGTTAGCTACTCCCTACGACTTTTTCTAGTTTTCAGGTCTGTTCCAATAAGGCACTTAACGATCGAGTGTCGTCTAATATTTTTTGCTATCATCTTTACTTATAAAAAAGTAGTTTGTTTAAAGCTGTAGAATATTGCCTGCCAAAATAAAATGTGTGATTATTGTTTCTATAGTAACCAAATACAAAATAATTGTCCTAGGATCGTAACATTCTATAATGGGTCTATTATTTTGTTAATTGATAAGATTTTGTTGTGAGGTGAATGACATCTGTACGCGAGCTCATGCGTTTTGTTCAAATTTCGGCGATACTGGGAACATTATACACACAGATTTAATAGTCGAGTAAAAGCAAATAATGAATAGTGAAACAAACTAGAACAATAACAGAGGACGTAGAAGGCTGAGTACCTCATATTTTTAAATTATTAAGAAAAAACATTGGAAAAAAGAAAAAATTAAAAGCTTCGAACTAAAAGAACGGGAATGCAGGAAGAAATACCAAGAGAGTACAGATAGGAAATTCAGAGAACAAAGAGAAGAAACAAGAATCAAAGAAAAATGGAAGACGTTTAAGGAAACCGTATTAGAAACAGCAAAAGAATGTTGCGGTATATCAAAAATAACAAATACAGATATAAAAAGAACAGAATGGTGGACTGAAGATTTGAAGCGAAAAATAAAAGAGAAGAAAGAGGCATGGAAAATATACTTAAATAAGAAGCGGCCAGAAGACTACGAAAAGTATAAGGAGAAAAAAAAGAGGTAAAAACAGAAGTAAGAAAGCAAAAGAAGAGTCATGGATAAGATTTGGAGCGAAAATGACAAGGAATTATAAAGAAAACAAAAATTACTTTATGAAACATTAAAACAACTAAACAAAAAGAAAGAGTACAATACGGTGAATATAAAAGATAAAAACGGAAAAATAATTACAGAAGAAAATGAAATATTGGAGAGATGGAGACAACATTTTGAGGAACTAACAGAGAACAGTGCAAAAACAAAGGAGGCAACAAACTGTAACAACCCGCAAGAAATTGCGTTTATAATTATAAACCTTATAGATTTTAAGTTGTCAGGAGGAAGAATAAGTCAAAGCCGCCCCTGCATAAATTACATTTATTGCGAACGCAAAAGTTCATTTGGTAAGAACGAAAAGACTACATCGTTATAATCCAAGAAGCGGTTGAATTACATCCGGTGTTAATTAACCAAAAGCTTTCTCAGAATAAAGAAGTGCCGAATTGGCAGGCAGTGCAAAACCGCGTGGGATATGCAGAATTTGCAATCCCAGAGCGTGCGAGTTCTAATTTAAAAATGCTATCTTGCAAAACAGGAAAGTACGAAAGACATTCGTTTTTGTCCCGAAAGAAAATTACCTGTTTGGGGAGCGCGAACTGGACAGGCAGTCTTCCCTGGGTTCCGCAATGAACTAATTACTGGTGAAAGCCGCTTTTGGCGTACGGCGCCTCGGCGCGCGAAATAATCGAAGTCAAAATTGAAAGTTCTATTTAAAAATTGATGTGAGCAAGTGTTGTGACAAGCCACTCAAAATTCAAGGATTACCGACCACGGGATTTTAAATCTAGCCGAACATATTTAAATTTCCTGTCAATTCGGGCGTACCGCAAATGAATAAAATTAACATTCACCCTCCATGTTCCAGCGACGGCATCTGGACGAAGGTCAGTCACTTAAGGTATTTTATTAACCAACTAAAAGCAGGGCTGCTATGTTTATTCTTCCCTTCCAAAGTAAATTGATCTCATAAAAATTAAGCATAATTGTGATCCTTTTTACGAAGCTACAGTTAATTAACCATTGATAAGATAGGGTAAAATTGGTTTGTACTTGATTCGGATTATTAAGTTCTTCTAATATAAGTTATTTAATCGTTCGTGGGTGTTTTATTTAACCATAACTCGTAACTTACAACCCCTAAGTTACCGCACAGTGGTCAAAACATGAGATTTTGACCCCTTCGGGCATTTAGTGATATAGGGATTGATTCAACAAGCAAGAAATGGAAGAAATCAGCCAAAAAGAAGTGATAGAAGCAATAAAAAAGATAAAAATAGGCAAAGATGACATAACACCCGAAATTATGAAATATTTTGGAGATGGGGGCATTAAGAAAATAACAGAAATTTTTAACGAAATAGCCAAAAGGAAAATGACACCAAATGACTGGAATACAGGTATAATAAATACTACCGATCTACAAGAATGGCGACAAGCGAAACTGCAATAACTATAGAGGGATAACTCTATCAAGCATTCCAGGCAAAATAATGGCAAGAATAATAGAGAAAAGAATAAGGGACAAGAACGAAAACACGTTAGAAGACACACAATGTGGATTTAGAGGAGGGAGGAGCCCCCAAGACCTATTATTCATGTTAAGACAAGTGAGTGAGAAAATAATAAATAAAAACAAGGAAATACATGTATGATACATTGATTTGAAAAAGGCGTTTGGCAAAATAAGAAGGGACGATATATGGAAAGCTTTAGAAGGAAAAGAGATAGGAAGTGGAATAATAGAGGTATTAAAAGCGATGTATAAGAATAATAAAAATATAGTAAGAACAAACAATGAAGAATCAAGGGAGTTCAGAACAGAAATAGGAGTCAACCAAGGATGTGTACTCAGCCCACTACTATTTACAATCGTGATTGACGCAGTAGTGAAAGAAGCAAAGAAAAGGATGAAGAAAGTAAAAATAGGAAACTGGAAAATGGAGGAACTAATGTTTGCAGACGATATGGTCATCTTTGCCGAATCAGAAATAAAACTACAATACAACCTAGATATACTGAACCAGGAACTGCAAAAGATTAATGTGGAAATATACACAGACAAGACAAAAAGTATGATAATATCAAGCGAAGAAAAAATACATAATATACACTTAAACGGACACAAAATAGAACAAGTGACGAGTTTCAAGTACCTGGGATCAATAATCGAACAGAATGGAAAGCTAGATAAACAAATAAATGAAAGAATAGGAAAAATAGGAAGAGTATTCAACATAATGAAAACAACTTTTCTAGGCAAAAGGAAAATACCTAAATGCATAAAAACGGAAGTAGTGAAAAAAGTAGTCAGACCGGCAATCTTATATGAGTCACAGACAAGCACAAATCAATAATAAATGCTATAGATATGAGGTTCCTGAGAAAAATTGAGAACAAAACAAGAAGAGACAGAATAAGAAACACATAGACAACAACTCAAGATAACACCTATATATGACAAAATGATAGAGAGTCAACTAAGATGGTTTGGACATATATGCCGTATGAGTGACGATAGACTTACAAGAAAAATATATGAAGTAAAAACACAAGGAAAAAACAAAAAAGGAAGACCGAGGAAAACATGGGATGAAATAAGAGAAGATGCAGAGAAAAAAGGAATAGCATGGGAAGGAATAAAACAAAAAACAGAAGACAGAAAGAAATGGAGGAATATATGCAGAAAGCAAGAGTAAAACTACATTCGCCTTACACCTAACGGTAAACAAGGCTTATGATTAAGAATAAGAAGAAGAACGTATTAAGATAGGTACTCATCGACTAAATAAATACGGTGCTACGAATCTTAGTCTGGCGTCAATAAATAAAGAACAGCTATGGTGCACTGAGGCTAAGTCGAAAGAGTATGAATGGCTTGAGAAACTGAAACCTGAGAACAGTGGAGGATAGTTCGGCGGACAAAATGGAAAGGATGTTAAAAGAAATTATTGAGAAATTGAGAACAATAGAAGCACGACACTCTAGGGTTGAAGATAAGATAGATAGCCTAATCTCAGAAATAACTAAGCTAGAAAATGAACAACAAGCCATAAGTGAAGAAGTGGGATAATTAAAAGAGGAAAAGGACAACCTATTTGAAAGAGTCAGCAATTTAGAACAAATAAATAATATGCGTGAAAAAGAAGAAAAGAGGGGAAATGTTAAAATAAACGGAATTGAAGTGGGACAAGAGAATGCGAAAGAAAAATTTGAACAATTTATAAAGGAAAAACTAAATCTGGATGTAAAAATGGAAGATGTCAATAAGGGAAAAAAAAAAAGAGAAATAAGAAAAAAACCAAGAAAAATGATGCTCGGATGGGGTCGTGAAATGTAAAATCCATGTTGCAAATGGGGAAAATGGAAGAGATAGCAAGACAGATGGAAGAATACAAGATTAAGATACTAGCACTACAAGAAATAAGGTGGAGAGGTGAAGGCACAATTGACAAAGAGAAATACACCCTCCTTTACTCTGGAGAGGAAGAGCAAGGCAGCAACGGAACAGCGTTCATGATACAGAATAACATAAAAAAAGACATTATAGAATTCAAAGCTATAAGAAAATCAGATCGATCACACGATAATATAAAAAAACAAGAAAGACAAGCAGGGCTGAACAGAGTTATAGCAAGAAGAAAGTGGAATGAACAAAAAAACAACAGGAATATGAACAAAGAGTAAACAAATCCATTAACTGAAAACCTGAAACTTCAAATGTAAAAAGAATGGAAGCAAATTGGAGATAGCATAACTGAGGCAGCAGAGGGAACAATAGGCATAAAGAGATATAAAAAACACAAAGAATGGTTTGATGAGTGTATAGTTACCATAAAAAAAAAAAAGCAAGACTAAGTTGGCTGCAATTAGGTAGAGCAGAAGATAGGTATAAATATAAAGCATGTCAGAAAGAAAGCACAAAACTACTTAAGCGCAAAAAGATACAATGAAGAGACTATGGACAATATAGAAAAAACAGTAGAGATAGTATACCTAAAACTAGTGTACCTGTATAATACTTTAGTAAGAGTAGGGCAACCAGCGAAAAATTTCGGTACATTTTTTCATGGCTACCAAGATTTCAAGATATATTGAAAAACAAGGTTGGTAAAACTGACACACGAGTTGTCAGTTTCATCAAATTCGTGGTTAGCAGGTTAGGTTTTCCGTCAGTTTCGACACAGACTGACACAAAACCTAACCTGCTAACCACGAATTTGATGAAACTGACAACTCGTGTGTCAGTTTTACCAACTTTGTTTTTCAATATATCTTGAAATCTTGGTGGCCATGAAAAAATGATCCAAAATTTTTCTCTGTTTGCCCTACTCTTACTAAAGTATTATACAGGTACACTACCTAAAACTATTTAGTTGCTTAGGGAACATTAACATCAACAGAGCTATTTCGTCTGGCTGCCAATAAAGTGAGAATTGCCATGGTCATAGCCAATGTCCGGAACGGATGAGGCACCCAAAGAAGAAGAAGGGAAGCAAAAACGAAAACAAAAAACCATGGCCAAGATAAAAAAGAGTGAGTGGGAGAGATACTATGGAAACTTGTTAAAAGAGGATAGTAATAATGAGATCGCAATGATAGCTGGTAGAGAGTATATAAACGGAAAAGAAGGTATACCAACAAGGGAAGAATATGACGAAGCTATTAGGAAATTAAAAGACAATAAGGCTGCAGAACTGGATGAGATAAGAGGAAAACTGATTAAAAAAGGAAGGAATGAGTTAAACGAGAGAATATACAACCTGATAAAAACAATTTGGACAACAGTTGAAATGCCCAAAGATTGGAGGAATGGCTTAGTTGTACCGATTCATAAAAAACGAAACCCAATGTTATGCTCTAACTATGATGGGATAACATTACTTAACACTGCATATAAAATATTAACATCCATTCTATATGAGCGTTTAGAGCAACACTTTGAAATCATTTTTCGGCTTCGCTCAAATGTTTTCTCCATATACCAATTACTTCAGGACTAACCTGTATATTGTTTTCGAATAATAATCAAATTGTATTTCGAATTATTTCAATTTATTAGTTCGCTCATTTCGTACAGATTCTGGAAAGCCTCACAAACATTCGCTGGCTTATCTCAAAGGCCCAGCTTGCAGCTGTTCTCATTTCGATTGTCCGAACGCGGAGGCATTATATTTTCGTTCCTCAAACAACACGATTGTGTTTGAAAGCTGAAAATTGAATTCAGGTACGATGGGTTTTTCTTTCTGTTATCCTCATATTAGTTGCATTTCTTTAGCTTTTACCAGGAATTATTTTCGCCTGGAACTCACAAGTTTTCACCAGGAATTATTTTTTATCCGGAAATCTTCTCGTGGAAATTTTACCTGGAAGTAACCATTTTCGCCTGATAATTTTACACTTGGAGGCCAGCTTCCCGTCACAATTTTAAATGGCCGTCAGCTACCTTCAGCGTCGATGCTGCAATCTGGTCTGCTTTTGGTCAAGCCGCTGCCATCGCGTTAAGAATAATTCTGCCAACTAACCAGTGTAGCAACCCCTTGACTGCACTACCACTTAAGAAGTACAGGACGCCAGAGGTTAGTGCTTTCGGTTGTTAAACCCGGGCTGGTTATACCAGTACTTCAATTTTTTTCCCATTGAGTAGAACATTCACTGTTATTTAATTAAAGATAGCTTTGAATTTTTATGTGCACGTTACGCCTTTTTTGTGAAAGGAGCACCCATGTTTTTTTGCTTACAACAGCCTAGACAGAAAGGTTTTTTTTTTAGAAATGACAGCAATATGCATATCACTCGATTTTTTTTAAGCTGTTTATTTTGACTCCAAAACAGCAAACCAGCTGGTACCGAAGCCTACATAAATACATTGAAAACACATCCCATATGTTCAAAGTATAACATAAGTAAAACAAATGTTACAAAATAAATAAATAAATGTTTGTACCGATCTATATATATAGGTAAGTAATGTATATAATAAATTAATTGCAGATGTTACTCGATGCAAAATAAACTCTTAATTGATTGATAAAACTATAATAGTTATTTAAATTAACGATAGAGTCTGGTAATTGCTTAAACATTTTTATGGCACTATAAAAACTTTCGCTTATTGCCAAGTTCTCCTGATGCGGATACTATATTCATGACCTTCTTCCACTCTCTTCAACTCAAATTCAGTTTTCATTAAACCACACTGTACTTTATAAATTAACTTGCACTGTTCGATTTTTAGTCAAGTCGTTAAATTTGTCAATTCATTTGTTTTATAGATTTCTTCAGTATGATGTTCATAAGTGCCATTAAATATCACTCTCACTGCTTTATTTTGAATCACTTGTAGTTTTTTTAATGTTGTTGGAACAGCATTACCCCACGCAATTAAAAGATATCTCAGATGAGTTTCAATATATGCATTATACAGCATTCTTCTTGTTTTCCTGTTCAGATTTTCTGCACACCTTTTTAGTGCCCCAACAAATGGAACAATTTTTTTCTTCACATGTTCTATATGTGCATCTCAATTTAAGTTGCTGTCAATTATTAATCCCAGATATTTATAACTGTCTACAAGTTAAATTAAACATATCGGCAAAAATAAGACAATTGATAAAAATGACAATGGAGAAATCAAAAGTGACACTACGAACAGAAGAAAGTATAACAGAGTTATTCACAACGAATAAAGGAGTACGGCAGGGTAATGCACTGTCAACCAGCTTATTCAACATCTCACTGGAGACTATAATGCGAAAACTGGACATTAAAGGGACAATAATAAATAAATTAACACAAATTGTTGCATATGCGGATGACATTGTCGTCGTATCAGGAGATGTGGGAGAACTAAATAATGTATTTAACAACATAATAAAGGAGGCAAGCGAGAGAGGACTAAAAATTAATGATAGTAAAACCAAATTGATGAAATTCTCCCGAAACTTAAAAATCGACAACAGTGGCAACAGGAAAAAAGTTCAAATAGGAAGTTTCCAATTAGAGGAAATAAGCAACTTCAAATACCTAGGTACAATGGTGAATAGTCGGAATGAAAGAAACATGGAAATCACACATCGCATACAAGCAGGTAACAAGGCGTATTACAGGTACAAACAAATGATGCAAAGTAAAAATATAAGTATCAGGACTAAACTTAAAATATACAAAGCCACCTTTCGGACAGTGGTAACATACGCGGCGGAAACGATGTGTTTAACAAGTAATGAATTTAAGTTAGCATCCCCTGCGCCTGAGCTCAACATACAATATGTAACATGTGATGCTGATTTTACAAAAAAGAGCTGTGGTGCGACGATGATTTTAGCTTCACTTAATTGACATGCCGATCGTTTAAATTTTTAACAGACCAATAGGTTTTACTTATAAAAAAAATCAAATTTATCAAATTTCTTCTTTGCCCACTGTTGAGTTATTCAAAAAAATAATGTTACTTCCTAAGTATTTTTACATAGAGTAGAGTTATATAATTTTTCCTGGAACACATCAAACTGCTTCGACAGTGAAGGCAAAAAACTTCTAATTATGTAAATTTAATGTTAATACCTCCTAATTCTTATAAGAAGTTGTGTGACTTGCTATTTTACTATGTAACAATTACTGGTAGGACTGGTAGAGCAACTATTTAAAATACGATTTGGATTTATAGCATGCGCATGTAATAAGATTTTTACGATTTTAAATTTGTAAATCTTCGATACCATAACAAATTATGATGAGTATTTTACTGATAATACTGAAACAATTAGTGTCACTCATAAAACGTTTGATTTGCAAAAACTAACCCTAATATTATCAAAAATGTAAATGGCTCAAGAGATGCCGTTTATATAAAATATTGAAGCTTCAAACAATATTTAAATACTCTAACCAGGATACAATCTGAAAGAGTAAAAGTTAATACATTACAACATCCATAAATTTACTACGCAATGACAAATAATATCCCTACAGCACCAGCAAAGAGCTATAGTTCCAATAACAGCTTATTTTGATGATTAATAATTATATGCAAGACAATTATTTCATAGAGTAACATTTCAGAGCAGTATAATTACAATATATTTTTAGTTTTCTTGTAACCAGAGATCAATAAGAAAACCAATTAGGGTAGGCTGTGATATGTGTTATACGTTTGGCAGTACTGAAGTGTATTGTCAGTGTATGTCAAATTCGATATTAGTAGGTTAAGTTTTGTTTGTTATTTGACACAGACTAACGTAAAACTTAACCTGCAAATCTCGAATTTGACATCTACTGACAATACACTTCAGTACTGCCAAACGTATAACACGAATCACAGGCTACCCTAATTGGTTTTTTATTGATCTCTTGTTATTTATGCAGCATGTAGAACTGTAAAATTTGAAGAAAAAAAGAGCAAATTTTTTCAATAACTTTATAATTCATGTGAACTTTAATTGCAACAAAATGATACACGTTCACACTGAACAATGCTTGCAGTATTTCCAATGCATAATTCGTCATACAGCACCAATGAATCACTACTTGGACTTGCATCACAGTGATATAAGCAGAATATTAGATAATCATTTTTGACAAATTACATAAAATTCCATTTGCTTCAATTTGTTCATGGTGCGTCTTAGCTTTCTAATAAAGTAATAATTTCATTGCAGTATTAATAATAATAAATAATATAATAATAAAGAGATAATAACGGTCAAAGCAAGGTAAACAGCATTGGAGGAGCCTGATACTTCCACGCACTGAGTGTGGTTTTGTAAGCCATCTTAAGCCGTGGTCGGGGTAGGTGGCTAGCCTAACCCCTTGAATTAGGGAAGAATGCCCTCACAGGGGTTACGACCCCCAAAGATGTTCGTATGATGGCCAGAGAGCGTTCGATATTACCAATGTCCGGGTGTGGGCTCGAACCCACTACCTGCCGACTGCTGGCACAAGCACTTTACCAGCCAGCCACACGCTCTCGAAAATTATTTGTTAGTGTTATATAAACATACTGAAGTGTTATGTTTTAAATTACGCCACAAATACATAACACTCTAATTTAATGTCTTCCTTTATTTATTAAAATATAAATACATAAATGTCTATTTCCTTCTTCCGTCAGAAGGAATATATTGCAATGGTAGGCTCTCACTAATAATGATGTTATAAATGTTGTAAAATTAATTTAAACAATTAGAGTTACCAAGCAAATATTATATGGGTTCGTACTAATTAATCTCAGGGTTGACTAAAAGCGAGTTGTAAATTGACTCAAATAAATAAATGGTTGTTATTTTATTTACCTGCAATTCGAATTATTAATGCTAGCTCAAATAGGCAAGAGATTTCATTAATCTTCAGGGTGGATTCATCGTGTTGTTAATAGTGAAATTTATATGTTACGCCACTGTGCGGAGTTCAATGCCAAAATAAAATGCGCAAACTCGAACTAATCTGTCAAACTATGTATCACTTTATGTCTCTTAGGGCCGGTTGCAGAAAGCAATGTTAAGTCTGGTGTTAGCTAACGTCGCGTCAAAGTGAACAAAATCGCATCAAATTTTGTTTACTAATGTATTAGTTACCATAAAGATTTGAGATTTGATTCGTTTTTGTTCACTTTGACGCGATGTTAGCTAACACCAGACTTAACATTGCTTTCTGCAACCGGCCCTTAGTGTCACTCACTTTGCACTGTTTAATTGTCTGTTCACTTATTAATTACACTGACTAGCAGTTCACTCATTCACTTCCTTTTACAAACTTGGTGTTCAATTAGGCGTCTGTTTTTCTTGCATTTTCCAAATCACTGTTTGAACTTCATCAAATTTTCACATCTTGTTGTTCCATGTAATGATTGCCTTCTTAGATCTGGCATGGGGCTCTTTGCATAATTTTTACAAGCATTCTGCTTTTGTTACCTTTATGTAATAAGCTCATAAAACATATTTTAATAATTATTATGACTTCTAACTTTAATTGTAATATAAATCTTTCTGTGATAGATTTCTTTAACTGGATTGGCTTTTACTTTTCACCAACCTTTATTATTATTTTAAGCTAATTAAAATTAGATGACTCCAACCTAGAAATTTTCCTTTTGCCTTCTGTTCTCAATCATTTTATTTACTAGCAGCATTGCTTTGCAAATGTAATTACTGATTAAAGTTTTTATTATACTTCTTGCAGTTATATAAAATATCTCACTCTGAGCTTTTGTGAAAAATTCATTAATTTGCCAATGCTAACAGAGTTGAGTTCGTAGGGCTTAAAACCATAGCAATATATCCTTTTGTATATGACTATTAGATAGCATTATTTGTTTGTTTTATAGTTAACCACTTAAATTGTAAAACATTTTTTTTTGTAAATGCTTCTGCCTAATAATATACAGAATGTTTGGTAATTAGCATGCAGTATTGTAAAATGTTATAGAAGACATGATTTTGATTTAAATTTGTTAACAAATAATGTCCAATTCTTATCCATTTAGAAGATACAGAGTGTTAAAAGTTTGAAAAATGGGAAACAACTGCGAAAAATAACCACTGAAATGGCTTGTTTCCATGACAACGTTGCCAACTAGATTGCTTAACAAATTCAACTCAAAACAATTTTTCTTATAACATTCCAAAATTTTACATGCTAATTACCAAACAATTAGCAAACAATAAATAAAATAAAAATTATACTTACATCTTTAGAATCCGTAAGACCTCTGTAAACTTCGCTGGAAAATATAACGTCCTCGCTGGCCACTTCGAGAACCCTCAGTGTGTCGTTTCTTAACCTAGCGATGGCAACTAGATCCTCTTCAAAATACTTATATCCTAAATTAAAAATAGTGTAAAACACAATCGGTACAAGCAGCTAAGTTAGATACCTAGAAGAACAATTTCTTCCAGTTTAGCACACAACCATGCAGCCATAACAAGTGGATCGGGTTGGTTTGCATCTGGACCACCCAAGCGTCTCACCAAATTCCACGAAGCGCTTTGAGAATTATGGCACTGAGAGTCAACCCACACAATGCTACGCAATGTTCGTGGATACCACGTAGACAGTAGATTTAATACTTCTAGGTTTATCTACAACGATAAAACAGTTTTTGTATTACATTATTTATTTGGGGCTCAGTAATCTATCCTGTTTGAAAATTAGAGCTCACAAAATTTAAAAATGTAGCTGATGATCCGTTATAACAGAATTTTGCTGCAATAAATTAAAACACAAAAACGTACATGTTCGCAAAAGAAAACTTTGAGATGGCTCAATGGCATGTTGCTTCTCAAGATGTGATCTTGCATGTGTGCCACTTCATCGTAGGCATGGATGAACGACATACGAAGTTGGCATTCGGGATGCACCGCTTTGAATCTAATCCACGCCTCTTCCGAAGTACTTGGGTGGCCGTTCCAGACCCCGTGTACGTGAACAATTAATCGACGCAAATTGTTCGCTTTCTCTAATGAATCTAAGAGGACATCGCTTAAAATGTCGTAGTCTATACTTAACACCTGCAAGACGAGCACGCATCATTAGTTATCTCGGCCGGTTCAAGTTAAAAAAATATTCTACCTGAATGTTTTTAAAGGGAGTAAATAAATTAGGATCAGCATCACAGATGAGGTAATTGCCAGGGTCGTCTTTGACAGAAGCAAGACCCAACAGTGTCACTTTGCCTGGCCGAGAACTTGCCAGGAGCTGTAAAAACTGAGGAATGTGTTGGCAAAGATCTTCGGATCCTCCTATACTAAAACGCTGGAGAGGGATTCGGCAGCATGCTTGTACAAGTCGAGTTAACATTGTGTTAGTTTCGTCTGAAAATCTGAAAGGATATATATTTTAATTTAAAGATAAACTACCTAGTAGAGATTATTTAAACATATCTAATAACTTTGATATTTTAAGGAGATAGGTATTTATAGACTATATGAAGGTGAAATAGAAGAGACAATGGGCAATGGCATTTAAAAAATAAGTAGTTAGTAGATATCAATAATAATAATCATCATCTTTATTTTGAAATTATATTTTTATAGCATAAAAGGAAATAGTATTGACAATGAACAAGAACAAATGTACAAAATATTTATCAGAAATAGTCACCCATTCGCCTTCTCTATTTCTGTATATATTTATAATATTCCCTAATATTGTAAGGCTCAATATCTAATAATAGTATATTACAGCCCGAGATGGGAAGTGTTTCATTACTGTCGAGAAATCAGCTATTATCTCGAGACTAAGGAAACTTCCTGTCGAGGTTTGTATACTATTTTATTCGCAACCACTTTATTCTAAACAATAATTGGAAAAATTATTATATTATGATACGACAGGTTGCGGCGCGCATGAATGGATCAACGAGATTCCCAGTGTCCCTACCTACTCAACGGTCGGGAATGTACTTCCCGCACTCACTTCCCGCACTTGAGCGAAATTTAACAGAAAATCACGTTTATAATTAACTTTTTTGCTTTAAATAATAGCTATTTCCCTTTTACAAAAATGTTTGCTCAATAAAACTTAATTTTAGCAATGTATTCGTTGTATTTTTAATATACAATAAACATCAGATAGATTTCTGTAGAAGCTTATGTCTAATTACGGGTAGATGGCACTGCAGTTACAAACGCTATTCTATATGCCAAGATTTGCAAATTGTTTTATTATTGTTGACAGCTCTGTCAATTTCAAAATAATAACCTGGATGAGAGCTATGTTGAAAAAATTATTGCAGGATGGTGTTGTCGGATGAAAAATAATGTGTAAACCATGGGCGGTAAAGTGATTTTCCAGGCTTCAAGAAGTGTCCAGGCTCGCTAAAGCTCGCCTGTCCATTTCTTCTTTCAGCCTGGAAAATAATCACTTTACCGCCTAGGTTTACAATATACTATTTTCTTCAAACGACAGTAAAATGTAACATTATACTGCTTGATTGATGATGCTAAACTGTCACTTCATTGCCATTGTATCTAAAACACTTTATCTGCCGAGATCAAGTAATTTTCTTCGAATTTTGTTCACAAAGTTGTAAATAATTTGTCATAAAAACGTTCGAAGAAAAAATACTATATGTTATTCGAGGCAAAAGTATCTTTATGTGGCTTGGCTATCCAGCCACGCCACATAAAGTACATATAACTTTTGCTCCTAATTAACATAATATACTATTATCTACTCCTACTGTATAATGGCCATGAAAATGATTCATAATTCACGGTTTGCAGCCAATCATAAAATTCTATTTTCATAATTCAATAGTTTGCAAGTTGCAACCAATCACAAAATTCATTCTTATTATTAAATGACTTTTGAAGTTAACAGCTGTCACAAATGTCATAATTCGGAAATATGAACACAAAACTCCTATTGCATAGGAGTAGATAAAATATCGTATTACATTCGCGATTATGGCCTTATTCACCCAGATGTCATCTTCGTGAATAATGGCTGTCATAATCGCTTATATAATAATATTCTAAATATAAATTTCTCTTAAGCACCTTGATATTTTGTGTTTTTTATCACAGGGTAAATTATTATAAAACTTAATACAAGAGTAGTATGCACCATTTTTTGTTATTTTTAATCTATGCCTAGGCAGTACCAGTTTTACATGGGTGCTACTGGGTGCTGTAGAGCCGGGCGGTATATTTGTCCAGGGCGGCCCAAGCTGGTATAATAACTTTAGCGGTCACATACAATATTTGTATTACTCACACTCACACTTAATAAAGTCGGCACGATGACGAAGTAACCATATTATCATGTCTGGCTATCTCCTGCTGTCTGGCAATCCTAAGCAGGCCGCGTAAACAGTTATTAATTTTTTAGTTTGTAGCCTCTGCCGGCACCACCTTTATGTGATGCTGCGAATGCCTGTCGATGCTCAATGCACGCGCCAGTCACCACCACAGTTTTGCATCACGAGCTGGTGCTGTGAGTTTCTATAAAGGCGTTCCGTGCCACGTGGCAATACACAACTTTCGTTCGGCGTGTTTCGTGGTGCTTTAGTGATAGTTCTCTTTTGATTTGATTTAATAAGAATAAAAATTTGGATAAGAGTAATGTGAGTGGGCCGTGTTTGCCTGTCCGAGTTAAATTAGGTGTGTATAAAAAAAGAGGGTTACGTTATTGTTGTTTGTATGTAATAATCAGTTTTTTTAGTTTACTCAAAATAATATTTTAAAAAATGGATGGACGAAAATTACCTGAATCCTATTGGAGAAATAGGAAAGTGAAAAGAGATTTTCAGTAATATCCCAAAATTAACAAACATTTTTCAAGTAAATGCTGCTCCGGCGCCGGCGGCATATTGAAAGAGAATAATCCTAGTACTTCCAGTAGCAGTGCTTGCACAACCATAGACGGTAGGTAATCGGAGTTGAAAAGAATGAAATGGAAAATATTTTTGAGCAAGAAAACATCGCGCTAAAATGTAAACACAAAATTCATACTACAGGATCAAACAGAATCAGTGTTGCCAACTCTTCGCAAGTTGTATTCGCTAAATTGGTGCTAAAAGTCTTCATTTTCAGATCAAAAGTTGCCAAATACGAAATACGCACATTACAAAATCAAGCATTTATTTTTTTCCACAGAATAAAGAAATATGTAAACTACTTATGAATATAATAATAAAAACTTACCTATTTATTTAAGGAAAAAACAATTTAACATTCTAATTTTTTGTACCAAGTGATTACAATTGACAATGACAAATTGTACAATGTGCAAACGTTGCAAAGAGTAAAGATAAAGCTCCTTCAGTTTTTAATTTAAAATCTCCGGCGTCATGAGCGCATTTATGACCGTCTGGTCACGTACGAAATACAAATAAATGCCAGGTAAACATAATATAATTTCAGGCGTTAATCATATCAGACAAATTTGCAAATAATATTTTGAAATTCTTTCTTATATGAAAATTGTTGAGGATAAATGTATGTGTAGCTTTAGAAGTATTCAAATTAATAAATTTTTACATATTTTTTTTAAATTGCGAATTATACCCTTGAATTTCAAACTAAAATATATCAAAAACGCTAGAAAAGTCGCTAATCGCAAATTCCTATTTTTTTAGCTAAACCACTTGTTAAATACCCTAGATTTAGCGACTTTTCGCCGTTGTTGGCAACACTGAACAGAATGCCCGATAACATAAACAACCTGTACATTTCGATAACGTAAACAATTCTTGGGGACGGTTAGTCGCCGATTTATTATTATTATTATTAATATTATTCTTGCTAGAAGACAGGCAGCATTAAGCTGTTGACGTCTTCTTTCAACAAAAGGTACCAAGTAGGCATGTTTTTAACAATATCACCGTAAACTAAAAGACACAAAATATCTAAGAATAAAAAAAAAAAAACACATTTATATAGTGTGAGTTTGAAATTAGAATGACCAAAGATTAAATTAATAAATAAAATTGATCCAAATGGCAAAAGATATATGTGACAGAAAATAAAACATTTTTATATAGTACAAAATGGAAAAAAAACAAAATTATCTTTCACTATTATTTAGCACTGGCAATTAAAACTGTAGTTAACATTAGCTATCTATTATTCTCGAAGTGATCAGTGGTGGTAGAGTTAATGGTTTCTTGAGTCAAATTGTTCCAGGCTTCCACAACGCGATTACTAATCAAGTTCTTCCTCGGATTTAAGGAATATCGTCTCTTCCTTAACTTTAAGTGGTGCCCACGAAGATGGTTTGTTATAGTTGGCTCATACATCACTCTCAAGTCATTTCCACAAGTGTAGTGGTTCATTGCGAGAATTCCCCTCTGTGACACAGCTGAGTTGATCAGATGGGTGTTTATGATGCGTTTGCATTTAAATTTAGTCATTGTTGAACATAGGCACTAATTTATGCAAAATAAAATAGCATATTTTTCTTCTCATGAATGGTCCTCGACACCAAAAGGTAAAAGAGGCTATAGATTATGAATGAATGAATGAATGAAAATTAAAAATGTGTATTACTTATCGCTGACCTGTCATAATAAGTTTTGTTTTTTATTGTGTTATTAAATGTTTCTTTTAATGTGTTTATTAATAAAATCACGCTTGCTAATGTAAACATTTCGACAATGTGAACACACTTGGTTTGAATTAGTTCACGTTATCGAGCGTCTGCTGTAGGTAATACATTATACATTATTTATAACCTGTTTGTTGGGTGTTTTCAAAACATTCGCCTAATTTCAACAAATAAATATTTTTTTTACTATTGTAGATTCAGAAATAATTTTACCACACCTTAAAGATAGAACACTAATCGTGATATAGAATTTAGAGCAAATTAATTCTTTAAAATCAAAGAGGCTATTTAAGGGACAAAACAGGTGGGCAAATAAGCAAATTTTCTATAAAAAGTTGGTGAATGGGGAAGTGGTATGTCGAGATTAGGCAATATTCCTAAAGCACAGGAAATGTGCATTGCCTTCATTGTATGTTATTCGGAAACACAGTCAACCAGTTTAAAAGCTGTTTTTCATCTCAGAATAAAAGAAAAGAAAGGTTTGATGAATAGCCAAATATGCTGAAGTATTCTTGCTCATAAGGTACTTGAATAAAAAATAAATAAAAATAATAATAATGGTGAGGCACTAACACCCCATGAAGGAGCTTGGCCTGCAAGGCGGAAGGTTAAAGCTTCCGTATCCTCGCTCTCACACCCGGCTGTCGCGTGTCAAATTCATGACACGTGGTGATGTGGTGAGCACCACGCATTAGACAACCGCATTATTACCCCTTGTTCTTTCGAACGCAGGTTCCCAATTATTTAAAGCGACTGGGTAGGCCGCCCGCCAGGCATCGATCTGGGATTTGAACTCCAGACTTCCGCGCCGCAGTCCGATGCTCTAACCATCAGAGCCACGCTGGCGTGCAAGATACTTGAATAACACGGACCAAATCATGGGTGGCTTGTAAAGGTAAGTACTAACGAGCATTTTTACGCGCACGAACGATTTGCGCGTAAAATTGCTCTAATCAGTACCAGCCCGAATTTGCATGCACGTACGCGGCAACACGCATGAACGCAATCTATCGCTTGTCGGTTTTATGGCTGGGTACTGACTTAAGAGTTCACAAGCCACCAAAGATCATAACCGTTACACAAACCATTGCACGAGTGTTCCCAAGGTGTCAGACACATTAAGCCAAAAAATGCTGGGTGTTTATCTACACAGACAAAGCAGTCTAAGCCGAAATTTAAATCTAATATTGACAAAAGTAGATGACTAAAATAAGTACGCCAGAAACTTCTACAGAGAAATAACATAGTATTATAAGAGGATATATCATTGGTAGTGATATATAACCATGAAGACAATAATAAAATATAGGGAAACACAATCTAATACACTATGGAGATTGGAAATACAGAAATATTTACTGATTTTATTTTTTGTTAACTTTATATTAACCGCACAGGCTGCTACTGCACCCAAAACTTCTTTGAAGCGATATTATTCATCATGAATGCATATGTAATTTTATTAGCCATATATGTTCCAGCCAAATTGTTAAATTGTAACTGGAAATCTATTTTACAATGCTGTTGTCTAAACTGGCTCTTTGCTGTATAAAAATGAGTTCAAATATTTAGTTTACTTGCAAAACTCGCTTTTTGATTAACAGATTTACCTTCCAAGCTGGCTATATACTTTACAGCCAATATGAGCGAAGTTATGATGTCACATATGTCAACTATGTCGAGTTCATTGCAATATAACATCTTTAATACACAATAATTGTTTTATTTTTATAAAATATAAAATTTGTTAATAATGCTGTTTAAAAAGTTACAGAAAAGATTTATACGTTAAGACATACCATTGGTTTACTAAAAATTAAAAACTGGTCATGTTTGGTTTTGAAACCGGAAACCCAGTATAATTATGTGTCCATTGGTGTCTATTATAGTCGTATGTGTGACGATTTCGGCTAAAGAGAATTTGCAAGGGAAACAAAAATTAATTATTGCAAAGCCTAGATGGAGGAAATCGGTTTAAAATCGAGTCAGCAATTTATCAATATCTGCTATTAGCGGAGAGTGGGAATGGAACACAGAACGCCTATAATGTGGCATTTCAGATTCAAATGCGTTAACATATAGAAAAATATATCGAAACTTTTCAATAATTAAAAAAACAAAACATCTGGGACCAAGTTTCGCACTAGTGAACTTAAGCTCCTGTACCATTACACCAACAGAAATACAGTGTGTGACAGATAAAATATAGATTGTCAATCAAAATATGGAGACTGTTGCTAGAAGTTTAAATAGGAAAATAGATGTATAAAAAAAAAGAAAGTAACATTCAGAATAAAAGATTAGTGGGATCATGTTGCCATTGTTGAAGACCACATGGAAGAATTAAATCAACAGAATACGGTAGTAAAGGATAAATCCGAAAACGTGATTATTGATATGGTAAGCCAAAAAATTGAAAATTGCAAATTTTACATTTAGTCGATGAAGTTAACAAGTTAAGAAAGGAAAGAAGTTTTTAAAATGTTGTGGCCCCCGCAGATAGAGTACAGCATAGATCAAGAATGAATAGAAACAGCTCGAATTGTCTCCATGTGCGCAGCTCCTAGAGGAATCTTTGATAAGATGAAAGCCCTAAATTCACTGGAAATTCAAGTCCTCAAGAAAAAAAAATGTAAAAATTGGCTTGTCTAATTGCTTGAAATTAAGCATACAAGAGATAGAGTGACTTGCCTAGATTTTAGCAATAAGCTTAGCTTTAAAATGTGGTAAAGGTTTATTTAATAATTAATGTGTAAAAAGCAATAAATATTTCTAGGCTAAGTTTGTGACATACTAATAATAATGTTACGTTTTACTGTTCTGGGCTATTAAAAATTATACGCCGCTTCTTGTTTTAAGCATTTATTTACAGCAATTTATCTTTACGATTTAATAGAAACACAAGAACTATTAAGACGGAACACAAATTAATTATAAACTAACAGGAACTATTTCTAACAACAAATACACTTATTTATTTACACATGACTTAACATGAACGATTTATATGGCTAGGTTTATTTTACAACGCGTTATTTATATGGCAGCTTCCGCATACTTCAAAGCTGGATTCTTGACTTCGAACTGACTGTTATTTCTGCTGGCGCTTATTTATATCCGCCGGGTGAGTCATTCTAGAAACTTCGCGACACCCTCGATTAGTCCGGCAAATGGTGACGCATCGCGTGCATTAACCCCGAGGTCGTTCTCAAAGGCGTGCCTCATCCGTCGCACGAAAGCCGGTTTCTAGGTCGTTACAATAATAATAGTAAGCATATATCGAAAAGAAACAAAAGTACACCGATCTATTAACAAAGCTTAAGTAATACCAATTGTACTTTCGGCTACTGGAGTCATTCCTCTATCCCTACATGACTCCTTAAAGATGTTGAAATTAGACGAGAGATTGTACATATTCTTGCAGAAAGCAGCAATTTTTAACACTTGTAACACCATAAGATTATTTTTAACATCTATAACTAATAGATGCAAATAACATACTCACCTAGCTTTGGTTAATTACGACCTGTTAGGTTTAAGAAACCGTAAAAATCGTTACAAGACTTACACTCCAATAACAATAATAATAATAAATGCCTTGAGAATGAGGTAATTCTTTGCATGAAAGCTGTGCATTTCACTAATCTTTTTCTATTTTTCTACTGCATTTTTGTTGTTTCTGTCCTCGACTGACGCCAGGCGGTTGTAAACAACTTTCTCGTCCTTTAAAATGTCACTTTTCGTTCTAGATAAATAAACTACAATTATTTTGACGGAATTTTTCTCTTCGATATTTCTTTTGGAAAACATTGAACTTTTATTCACTGTTTTTATATTTGCTGCAAGAAATAAATATTGTTGCTCATGCCAGCGCAGATGAAGATACCTATAACAGTTGCGTGCCGAAATGGACCAGATTTGAAGGGGCCTGCAATCATTTTTGACCGAGAAGCAAATGAAAATATTGTGATGAGGTCGATTGTCATAGTGGCCTAATGAAATCATTATTAAAGATTTACAATTCAGGTTCGTCCTTTCAGTTCATGGTTATGAGTTTCTCCATAGTACTAGTTGCCCATTGCTTTCTTACAGTACATAAACCCTAATGAGAATTCAAGATATTAAATTAGACTTTGTGATATGCTAGTATCTATTGTTTGCACAACGTGGTCTATAGACTTCTGTTTGGAGGTTTTTTTCTTTTCAAATAAAGATTATCAACTTTACTGAGAAAGATATGATTGAAATTAGGCATGGAGATAATACTCCCGTTTGAAGCCGACCCAACATACAGTCGAATTTGAAACAACTAAGCCCTAAAAGACTGCATTAATGGCGTACGAGCAACTGTTAATGAAACAATGGAAGTCCTTCAAGCTCTATTGACCCACACTCTCAAGGAGGACCAGAGACCCCTTTCTTAGAAGACTGTATATTTCAAGGAAATGAACAGTAAAAGAAAAAGAGAGTAAAAAAATGTACCGAGCAGAGCAAAAACGTAATCAACCTATCCAAACAAAAAAGAAAATAAATCGCATTCTGAAAGCATGGGACTTCTGAACACCGACGAGGGGGAGGAGATAAATAAATATCCCGCCATCCCAAAGATCGTGCAGACAGATAAGTGTTCATCCATAAAGAAAGTGACCACCAATCATTATCTAAATGTATGTTCGAGTTCAATTAAGCATAGCTCATGAAGAAAATGAGCGAAAGTAGGAGAAATGATGCCCGCTTGCTCGTCATCTTTCCAGGCAACGTTGGGAGATCAAACTGGTCTACCAGCCGTTATATAAGTTTTGCCACTTTGTGTCTGTCCATATGCAAAAATCGTGCAAATTGGTTTACTTTTTCATAAACCGGAAGTTGACTATACGTTGGCAGTGTATGAAAAAATAATCCAATAGCACGGTATGAAACGATCGCTCAAATGCTAATAGCATCATGAAATCTTCTTCTTCAATAACCCCTATCCACTGCTAGCTGTAGGTCTTCTCTTGAACTTTCCATTCTTGTCTGTTTTGGGTCAGTTGGTGCCAGTTTGGTCCTACTATTGCTTTAATATTATCTAGCTGGCATTTTGGTGGTCTTCCCATACTTCGTTTGTGCTCTCTTGGTCTCCACTGGGTGATATTCTTAGTCCATCTTTCACTCAGAGAGACACCCGATGTAGCTCTTTATAGCCCGTTATGTTGTTCTTAATCGGTTGGCTAATTGCAATGCAAGTGTCATTGTCTCCATGCTATACGTCATTACAGAAAGAATACAACTATTGAACTATTCTTTACGGCCTAAACCAATCATAAAATACTCAGTTTTTTATTGCGTTCGTTCTTTTGCTTGTTATTGTTGTTTTTTAAAACTGTTTGGAACTGGGTATTTATACCTTGTAAAGTAAGTTAAAATAAAATAAATAAATAAATATTTAGTAGCTATATCCCTAGTGCATTCTGTATAAGGTACCGGCGGGTAATACGGCCCACCTAATACAATTTATTTTTAAAATGGAAACTAATCTGTATTATCAATTAAATTTAATTATTGGAGATAGTTTTATTCAAGTAGATATTACATACAAATAAAAATTAAACATAAATGCAACCATAGGTCTAAAACAAAATATTACAGAAAAAGTGTTTTTGGGCCTTATTTCCAGGTAGAAGTGAAATAAGGCCCAACATAAAAAAAATATTTTCTTGCCGTTTAAGGAGCGCAGTCCCAACAAATAAAGTCTTCATCATTCTCTTCGGTAAATCCAATACACTGTTCATGCGACCACATTTGGCAGTTCTTGCAACAACGCATATCGGCCGGAAAATCTTCGTTGCACACATTGCACATCCAGGATTCTGCAGAAACTGGCTTACCACTATTTTTGTTTTCATTTGTAAGCTTTGAAACAGGCTCTTTTCGTTTCTTCTTAGAGTTCTCAACGAACAGATTCTTGCACAGCGTTTGTGCCTTGTAGTTAATAGCCTTTCTTCTGGGAACACTGGGCGTTTTCTTTAGTTGCTTTTCCGGAGTTGGTAAGATCGAATGAAAACTTTTCATTGTCGTTGAGGAAGTTCCGGCTTTTGGCAAACCGTCGGCTACTTGGGGAATCTTAGATGAGTTTGATGTTGATGGATGATTAGCTATTACTTTGGAACATTCAGCGTGTTGTCTTCTAGTTAACAAAGCTAATGGCAAGTCTTCATCGGAATCGCTTTCTTCCATATTGTCGTTTCTATGATTATCAACTCGAACGTATTTATTGTTAACATCATTATTTTCAAGAGTTGGATTCCTCTTGAATGTTGGTATTGAAGGTGCATATGCAGTTTCAGGAATAGCATTTTTATCGAGGGGATAAATCCCAGTACTGCGAAACCCATTAGTAATGTTTGAAATTGACATGCACTTATTCCATGTTGGTGTAAAGACAAGACCAAATCTATCTTTTGTTAACTTCCTTTCGGGATATTTATCCCAGTAAAAAATTAGTTCCTGATCCCAATGGTGCTCAAAAGATCTAAATACCGATTTAGCAAGAGGCTGTAGCTCATGTGTGGTGTTGCTGGGCAGACAAAATAGTGCAATGTCGTTTTGTTCTGCTTTTTCGACAATTGCTATGTCCAAGTGGCAAGCGGCACCATCAATAATTAAAAGAACTTTTCCTGGTGATTTGTAAGTTGAGAAATGCGTTAACCACTCAATAAATAATTCACAGGTCATGCTGCCTTTGGGGGCCATCTTCACAATTGCTCCATCAGGAAGATTATCTTGAAAAGATGGTTTAAGACGTTGCCCCTTAAAAAGAATCATTGGTGGTATTGCATTGCCGATAGCATTCACACATGCAACTACAGTAGCATTTTCTGCATGTTCGTGTGCTACAAAGTGAACACGGCGAGCACCTTTTTCAGCTAATACGTGTTGGGCATGGTGAAGAGTGAGCCTACAGCCCTTTTCGTCTAAATTATAAATTTTGTTAGGAGAATATCTCACACCTAGTTCATCCATAACTTTTTTAAGTTTGCTAAAATAATCTTCGATGATAACTGGATTTAACTTTTGAGCCCTGGCAGGATTCATATTTTGGGCTTTACGCTTTGCTAACCGTGGGTGTCTTTTAAGAAATCTTTGGTACCAATCTTTACCTGCTAGCTCTCTTTCAACATTGTATGGTGTTCGAATAGCATTGGTTTTGGTAAAATTAAAGACGCACCTTCTTAATCGTTTTGGCGTCAAAGGAACTCCTATCTCCGAAAGACGGATGATTCTTTTTTCTAATTCGTCTTCTTGTTCCTCGGTTAACAATTTCTTTCGTCCCAGTTTCCTTGCAGAAACTCCTGTTTTCAAGTGGTTTCTTAAGGTCCTTCGAGGGATTCCACAGTGTGACTCAACATATCGCTGAGATTTGCCCTCTTTCAGCAAATTTAGTGCTTCCTCCATCATGTCACTCGACCAGTTTGCTCTCAGTCCTCTGCACTTCTTCCCCATATTCTTAAAAATCAAAATAAAACTTAAAAAAATTCCGCTTGGAAATAAGGCCCACAGGCCAAAATAGCGCGGGCTTTATTTCGCGCCGCGCCAAGTTTACAGTTTGAGGTTAACGTTGAATTAATTAAATACAGTTAAGAATTTTGTTAGATACACATACTTACTTGATATTTACATCTATCTGCTGGCCAAAGCAAAATTAAAACACTTTTGGTTAACAGTTCGTAAAAGTAATAAAAGTCTAACGAGAAATTTATAAAAACACGTGTGGAAGTTCTGCGTTACACACCAAACGATGTCAAATGCACCAAAGGCCCTCTACCGAATCTTTGTGACAATACAGGATGTTGTCTACTTATAAATCAGCCGTGTGTGACAGTTCGGCGTCAGATGGAGCATTATTAAGGCGGCAATTCAAAATGGGCCTTATTTCGATCCGGGCCTTATAACCCTCCTCTACCTTATTCGAAAGAGAAATACTCAAATTATACAGAATGCATATTGCAAGACTATTCCTCGAAGAAATTTCTTCCTTTGTATACTATATTATTCCTTTTTAAAGAGTTTCAGTTTTCTATTTGAAATTTCTTGTATACCTACCTAGTTTGGTGTTCTTCCGGCAAATACTCGAATGTGCACTAGTGCAAATACCCGGATATTGCACTTGTGCAAAATATTCGCTGTATTTGACTCTGATTGGTTCAAATTTTGAAAATTGATTGATGGGTTTGGTTTATATTACCTGAGGGGAATAGTCTTAATAACGTGGTGAGGTATAAAGGTATAATATGATCAGAAAGTCTTTGTATCGTGGTGGCTGTGGAAAAACATTGATGTGTAGTAGTAGTAGTAGTATTTTCGGGGAGACTTATGTCTAGCAAGTAGGCCTTTATAGGCCCTTTTTGCCAACCCCATGAATAAGGTCTAGGCATGCAGAGTACCAGGTACCTTAGTCCTGGTTAGAATTTTGCCGAGACTAAGGAGTTCCAACCCTCGCAAGGGACCTTTTACATGCTACACATCGTAGTAACATTTTTAAAAACCTCACCGGGATCGGGGATCGAACTCTCGACCCTTAAATCAGCAGCCAGAATGCTTACCACTGAGCTATGGAGCCCGGCTTGATGTTTAGTAACATGTGAGCAAACGAAAATGAAATCAAGCTTGGCTTTGAAATATTTGTTTGTGTTGGTGGCACTGTAAGTCTATGTCAAATTCGAGGTTAGCAGGTTAGGTTTTGTGTCAATCTGTGTCAAAACTGGTGCAAAACCTAAACTGCTAACCTCGAATTTGACATAACTTACTTACAGTGCCACCAACACAAACAAATAATTCAAAGCCAAGCTTGATTTCATTTTCGTTTGCTC
Organism: Agriotes lineatus; assembly: GCA_940337035.1. Classification (NCBI taxonomy): domain Eukaryota; kingdom Metazoa; phylum Arthropoda; class Insecta; order Coleoptera; family Elateridae; genus Agriotes; species Agriotes lineatus. The sequence goes on along the minus strand of OW679195.1, from coordinate 44,034,000 downwards.
ACATGTTAGTACAGGCCACAGAAACTAGATTGAATCTTAAGGTAGGTCATGAAACGCGCTGTGATCATATTTGATGAATTGGCAATATGTGGAAAGTTGTCAAACATACAAAGTTAGGTTACATTTTAAATGACAAGTAATCAGTACCGGTGAGTAGAGGGATTTTGTTTGCGCAGTGACTAACGCCATATGACAGATTCTTTGTGTTTTAAAGTGTAAAAATTACTGTTCCTGGGATAGAAGGTTTAGCAGAGCCTGGTTGTTCAACTAAACACCATTATTTCCGCAATCCTTTTAACATTCAAGAACTGATAATACACCATACTGTAATGTTGCGTACGCCTCTGATTTATTGTGTCATTTAGCTTAAATAAGGTTAACAATTTAATGTCAATATGATAGATGTAAAAATGTTACCACTACAAAACTTAGAAATTACTAGATTCTAACATTAGTTCCGATTTTCACCGCATCTCAATCTAGATTCTGTAACCTGTAAAAGTGAACTTGAAAAACATTTAGAAGCGTATTCATCAAAACAATATAACGCTTGTAAAATCCACAAATAAAATCGAGCAACTATTAAAAAAAATCAACAGGAATTAAAAAAACAGCTAGGGTAATAATTTTGAGTTTTGTTGCTGAACACAAAATTGCTTTTTCGAATACTAATCACATGGTTGCTATGTTAAAAAAATGTTCTCCGTGACTCCAAAATCTTACACAATATGTATTGAACTAAAAAAAAAAGGGAAAACTTCAGTATAGCGTCCCCACTGGGTTTGACGTTTGCCGTGCAACCGGAAAAAACCCCCAAAATGCAGTGGTTTCCAAACAAATGACAAAACATTGTGTACTAAGTACACACAAATCTTAAACTGCAGCTAACCTAAAATTATAGCTCCTGCGCATGAGGCAAAAGTGGTCTGTGATATTGCATTTTAGCCGTTCGGAACTGGCCATCGCAAAATCGTACCTTTCACTAGTACTTTGCCAGTTCTGATCCGTTGAAACAACGGATTGAGAGCTGCTGACTTGCAGAACTATTGCGCTTGCACGAAGACTGGTTTCAGTTATTGCTACAGAAATAGCAATTACAGAAATGAGTGTTTTTAAAATTCTACATAAAGATTTGGGAATGAGCAAAGCGTAGGCATGATGCTCAGTCCTAAAGAAAAACTTTGCAGACAACAAATGTGCAAGGAGAATTTGACTGCTTTATCCCAAGATGAAAACTTCTTCTATAGACCACTGGGACCCTCCCACGAAACAAGAGTCCATGCAGTGGATTCATAAGGGTTCCCCTCCACCCAAGAAGGCAAAGACACAATTTTCTGCGGGAAAAGTGATGGCTACACTTTTCTGGGATGCGGAAGAGATTTTCTTAATTGAGCATATGCCAAAAGGGACTACTATAACAGGGAATGCCTATAAAGACACAATTAAGAACTTGGAAGAGACTATATGCGAAAAGACACCCCACAACCATGCTCAGAAAACTCTGCTTCTGCACGATAATTGCAGAGTGCATAAAGCACAAATTGTTCAAGCAGTAGTCAATGAATGCGGCTTTGAGGAATTAGAATATCCACCTTACAGTGTCGACCTCACCTCCAGCGACTATTATTTCTTTCCAAAACTCAAAAAACAGTTGAGAGGGCAACCATTGACAACTTGGAAAACGCTGTGGAGTCGTATTTTGTCGAATTAACAAAAGAATTTTTTTCGAAGCATAGCGTTATTAGAAAAACGTAGGAATAAGTGTGTTAATGGTTCTTATGTTGAAAAATAAAATTTTGTTTGTTCTCTAACTCGTTTTCATAGCTAGGTAGATAACGTAAAAAACTCCCCTCGTAGTAAGAACGTCATTGCTAAAGTAGAAAGTGAGGAATTAGTTACCATATTAGAAAGCATAATAGATTTTTTAAATACTGTTTAATTTCACCTTTATTGTAGCATTTTTAATTACCAGAGATGCAAGATTACTTTCAGACAATACATTATAAAATGCTCAAACTATCAGATGATGGTTGGCAACACAGCAATGTATAGAAACAGTTTTATTAAACTGGGACATTTTAATAGATTATTTTGATGTAGCTGCATACGAAGACCAGTTGAGTTCTGCAAAATTCAATTAGAAAATTTATATAAGTGTTATTTACCTGTACCTCAAATATGATGCTCTCATATCCAGCAAGAAAGCGTTAAACTATATTTGCAACATGGACAGAATTTTGTAAAACCTTGTACTTTAAAATTAGAATATCCCAGCAATTATTTACCTCTAATAAATGTCTTTGTTGGACGTGAATGCAATTTATCGTTAACTTCTGACAATGATTTTTTTACAGAATTTGAGCTAGTTTCTTCTGCTATTACCTTTTCTGTTAATAGAAATACATAGTACCTTGACTAGCATATCCAATATATACAGTCATATTGTAGAAACTGCACTTCTAATTTTAATCCTTCTGCATTCAAATGCTGAATGTGAAAGCTTAATTCTATTCGTACATATAGCCTAAATGCAGTGTACGTTATTAGAATAAAATTCCAAGTAGAAGGGGTTAATTGCACTTTCTTTTTAAATTTATTGCCAAAATACAGGGAGAGATTTCTAATATACAGTGAGAATTATACTACCCTCTAATGGAAACTGCGTAAGGGTTAACGAAACTAGGAAAATCTAATACTACGAAACAACCCCTTAATACTTACATTTCGAAAATTTTATGCGGGTGTTCGATTCGGCAATGAGTAGGCTCGATTAGTAAAGCCCTGAGATTACTGTTAGCGCTCAACGACTGCAGCAGCGTGATGAATCCAGACACGCACTGGGGTGACAATGAATCAAACTTGATGGTTGCATTCTGAACGATGCGAGCGATTACGGAACTCTTGTAATAATTCTTAGCTAAGCTACTCGAATCTATCTTAAAGGTTGCTTCCTGCCAAAAGCTGCAACATGACCTGGTTAGAACTGTGTTGACAAATCGAGGTCGTTCATTACTTAGGATGGTATAAGTTCTGTCTCCAGTTTCGGCACACACTTGAGGCGTGAATTCTGTCTGCTTGGTCCAGCAACGAGTACACATCATGCAGCACGACGCTGGGCAGGTATGCCCAGTTGTGCGCATTTTCGGGCTCCGCTTTTTTCGATTTCTTCGGTCTAGGCCAATCCGCAAGGAAGCCGCAGTTATCATTTCCCATATCTGCAACAGAAAAGCCCAGGCTCAAACTTGGAAGTTTGAAAATCGTTTGAAGGACACACCAATTTTTCTCCCATTCCTTTTCATACTGTTGTGTAATCTTTTGGTTTAGTTTTTGCTATCGTACATTACCACAAACTCTACGAAAATTTTCAATTTTTTAAATCTTTTGTGAGTTTTACACTGCGACCTCGCTTATCTAACGGCACGAAATCTGTTTTTGTTTGAGGCAAACAAAATAATGACAAATAAAACTTTCCATTGCACTTTCAAGGACGTGCTTGTCAAACTGACAGATACGTAGAAGACAAAACATGAAAATGTTTTTCATGTTATGCAAACTTCTAGCCCCAAACTATGCCCCAAAGCAGCACATACGCGAGACTTACCTTTCTTACATTTAAAACAAGTGTGAAACATGAATAAATTATAAAATAACGCTTAGAACTGCCCAACTTTATGTAGTATTGCGACAAATGACAGATGGTTGGAAATATGGCAACACTGGCGGTACCTGTTCTTCTGCGCGTGCCCATAACTCGCATTTCCCTTTTCAATTTATAAATTGGAAAGGTTGAAATTCCTGGTGTTGAAATTTCTGGTTACAATAAATATGCAGAGCTTGCGATAACGATGGCCGTTTTAAAATATGTTCAAGTTATTTGATAAAGTTATTTGTTTTTGTAAATGTATTCGGCTAATCAAATAATATTGGGTACTTTATAAGGAAATTAAAAAATCTGTTATTTCCTGTAATTACTATATGCAATTCTTGACAAATACATTTTAAATGAAGTTCTATAATGTACTATTTCAATGTTTTTATGACAGTACAAAAAGAATAGTTTGCAGAAGTCGTGCTGTAGGTAAATCTAAGGAAAGCAAGCGAGGTCCAAGTAGCCTCTATCACTAATAGTGTTGATTTCGAATGTATTAGAAATGATTTTGTTTAAATATATCTCAAACATCTGCATTAATGGGAATTAAATCGTAGGTCTGGTATTAGTGGCAGGAAATCCGTGCTAGTGTATAGAACGGACAATTTAAAACCGACAAATAACATTATTTTAAGTACACAATATGCTTCCTTGCACAAATATTTTTTTACTTGAAAATCAGTAAAATATGTGAATATACCTACCCATTTAGAATTTGAAATGCAATTTGTATGATTATAAACCAAACACACTTCATTAATTGCTATATTCTACCTTTTTTCAACATGACTCAAAGCAGGCCATGTCTACACATTTTGTTTAGTGTAGATAGAAATTTACAGTCGCGGCTAAAAAAACCGGGACCCTTTTTGACCTAATAACTCTCAAAATGCGAAAACAAGTGCTGACACTGACAATTCTAATTAATAAATGTCATCAAAAGTCATTGTTTATATCTGAATAATGACTTTTGATGACATTTATTAATTAAAATTGTCAGTGTCAGCACTTGTTTTCGCATTTTGAGAGTTAGGTCAAAAAAGTGTCCCGTTTTGTTTGGCCGCCACTGTAGTTAGGAACCAGGTTTTGATGTTGGTTACAAATTAAATTAGCAAGGTAACTCAGAACTAAATTTTCTCCTTATTTTCAAAAATTTTTGTGATTAAACTCACGAAAGGAACAATGGATCGCTTGCTTAGTTTCTTTTAATGGCTTTTTTGGCATTTTGAAGGTATATTTTACAAAACCTTGTAATAACTATTAGTGTTCAAACAGTTGTCAAAAGTGACGTTAGTGACATATTTAAGTTATGTTAGTAGGTACACTGTAAAACATAGAAGTTACAGCATGCTCATGTTGAAAATGAAATCAAGCTTGGCTTTGAAAATTGAAACATGTCTATTATTAATTCACTATATGTTGATGTTCTACGAGTGAAATACACATACATAACCTAAACCATTGCCTAACTGTCACCGACTGTCATGTCAAAATTTTATTTGAAAATTAACATAGAAACCAACACTTAAACAAAATGCCACATCTGCTACATCAATCATTTCGATTATAAAGACTTTTATCTACGATCACTACTAAAAGTAGGCCTTTTAGCGCTAGCTTGTTTCACTAAAAGCGACGTTTTATATTTTAGCGTGGTTAAAGAAATCAGCTGTTTACTTTTAGCCCATGTGCTAAAAGTGAAGTGAGGTTATAAAACTACAATTTCGAACTGGAAGTGAAGTTGTAAAGTTATTCTAGTTGCTTCTTGCGTTACAGGTAAAGTGTTTTTGAAATAATTAAAGCGTTATGTAATAAATACAATCAGATGTGGAGTATTAATAATTACATTTCGTAACTAACCTTGACAGTACTGGCTTCGCAAACATTCGCCCGTGCGGCATGGCCTACTGTTTATTATGACATAAATTAGAAGTGTCCTAGATGCAAACCTTTGTTAAATCGACATTTATGGATTAATAACAGTAAATTTAAGACCGTAAAAAAAATATTGTGTGCAAATTCGTGCTAAAAACGTCGACTTTTAGCATTTGTTGCATAAATAGCTATTTGTTCTTGATTAAGCATGTGTAATTTAAACAACTTGATACTTCTACTATTATAATAACTAATAACTGTCATATTTAAATTAAAAACATAAGAATAGAGCACAGGACTTAATTATTTCAAAGCCAAGCTTCATTTCGTTTTCATTTGCTCACATGTTACTTAAAGAATTACAATAAGTAATCGGACTAAATCCAGATAGCTGTCTTGAAATCAACAAAAAAACCATATAGTAACTATAAAATATATGAGAAAAACAAAACAGCTACTCTTATACACAATTTGACAGGGCTTCTGTATACTTTCTTGCAAGTTAAAGTGTTCATGTCTGTTGAAATTGTAAGAATGAAACGAAAAACAAGCTGTGCTAAAAGAATTGTCCAATTTTTCTTGAATGAGGGGCAAAATTGCAAAAATAGTAACGGGTGTTAATTAGAATTTGTGGTCTAGTCGGCTTTGGAACTGATGAAGCCATGTCGTGTATTAAATAATATGGCTGATAACAGTGATAACTGACACTGGTGACACTGTAAGTCTATGTCAAATTCGATGTTAGCAGGTTAGGTTTTGACACAGACTAATGAACACCCTTTACTAGTTTGTGTATCAAGGCACTGAAGTTTCGCTTTTTATCACGAATGTGGATTTAGTTGCCGAGACCCGCTCGCAGGGCCAACGCATAAAACCACATAAGGGATCGAAAGGAACTTCAGTGCCGAGGGGTACATTATGTTTTTTTCGGCGCCGCCTACAAAAAGTAAAACAATGGATTACTTCACTGCCGATTATATACAAGGACGCCAAAAATAAACTTGATCGCGGGAGAAATTGAAAACATAAAACTTGCTTAATTTGTAGTATGCCTTTTATTGACATAGAATTGTAATTTTTTTTAAGTTTAAAATTTACTTTCAACATCTTGTTTAACTTATTCCATTGTTATTTTCTTCTTCTTGTAATGCTTCTCCTATCGGAGGTCAGCGATCAATAGCGCCATATGTATATTATTCACTGCGGCTCGAAACAAGGAAACACTACTTTTTCCGCACCAGTCTCTTAAATTCTTCATCCATGAAGTCCTTCTTCGTCCCACACTTCTCTTTCCTTCTAACGGGTATTCATAAACAGTCGTCATCCCAGTAGGTTTTGTCTTCAGAAACGTATGTCTATTAAAATTGAGAAAAAATGCGATATGACAGTACTCAATGACGTTTCATTGTGTTGCACGAATTAATCAAAGACATAACATTTTGTTTTTCAAAGCAACTGGGATGACGACTGTTTATGAACACCCGTTATTTTACCCTGCATAATTTCTTGCAAAATTTTTTATCGTTCATGTCGCATCAAGTATCCCAGGTATCCTAATTTCCTTCTTTTGATGGTAAGTTCTATTTCCATATCCTTGTTTAATCTTCGAAGGATTTCCTCATTTCGCACTCTGTCTGTCCACGGTATTTTTAGTATTCTAAGGTAAATCCACATTTAAAAAGCATTTAGTGTTTTTTATTTCTGCTTTATTGTCTGTCCAGCATTCTGCACCATACAAGAGGTTAGAAAATATGCAGCATTGTATAAGACGAATTCTTAGATCTAAGTTCAAATTTTTATTGCACACAATTTTATTCATTTTTATAAATGCCTGCCTTGATCGTTCGATTCTACTTCTCACCTCTGTCATGTACCTACATTGATCATCTACTATGCAGCCTAAATATTTAATTGATCTTGTATTTTGTAATACTTCGTTATTTATTGTTATGTGTGGATTATTCACTTGTTGTTTTGTGATAACGATAGTTTTCGTTTTCTTTATGTTTATAGTCAATCCATACTCTTCACTTTTTTGAATAACTAAATTCAGTAATTCCTGCATATCATCTCTTTCTTCTGTCAGTAGTACCGTGTCATCCGCGTATCTTAGATTATTAATTATTCTTCCTCCGATCACGATTCCTTTATCACATTGTTCGAGCGCCTCTTTAAATATTGTTTCAGAGTATAGATTAAACAACAACGGTGACAATACGCAACTCTGGCGGACACCTTTGACTATGTCAAACTCTTCTGATGACTGGTCTCCTATTCTAATCTTAGCTTTTTGATTCCAATACAGATTTCTGATTAGTCTAATATCTCTGTTGTTTAAGTTGAAATCGTTTAATATAGATAACATCTTTTCGTGTTTTACAGTATCGAACGCCTTATTATAATCGAGGAAACACAAATAAACGTTCTTGTTTACGTTTTTGCACCGTTGTAAAAGAACATTGATTCCGAACAATGCCTCTCGCGTACCCGAGTTGTTCCCAAATCCGAACTGTGTGTCCGTAATGTTTTGTTCACATTTATTGTATATCCTCTGGTGTACAATGCGTAGTAGTATTTTAAAAGTGTGGCTCATTAGACTTATTGTTCTAAATTCGTTGCATTTTCTGGCATTTTTCTTTTTGGTAAGGTAACAAAGGTAGAAATTAACCATTCCTTTGGTATTATTCCTGTTGAATATATATATATTATTAATTAATTTTGTTAACCTTTTTAAGCCAGTGTCATCAAGTAGATTCAGCATTTCTGTTGGAATTTCGTCAGGACCCATCGCTTTCCTTGTTTTTGATAACTTTAGAGCTTTCCTAACTTCATCTATCTGAATGTCTGGCCCTTCATCGTTATTGCGTGTTTCAAATTCGAGTGATCTGTTGTCATTGAAGAGATTCTGAAGGTAATTTTTCCAAGTTAACATTTTTTGCACGGGATCTATTATTATTTTGTTGTTTTCGTCTACTAATATTATTTGCATATCGTTTCTGCCATGTTCCTGCCATTTCTTTAACTTTCTTGTATATGTTGAAGTTATCATGTTTTTCTTGCAGAACTTCTATCTCTTGACATTTTCCTCTAATTCATGTTTCCTTAGCAACCTTGATTTTTCTTGTTATTTCTTTCTGTATTTCTCGATATCGTTGTTCATTTTTGTTTTTAAATAATCTGCGTTTCTCCATTAATTCAAGGATTTCGTCATTCATCCATTCATGCTTTTCTTGTGGTCTACTGAGCTTTAAGTTATCTGTTCCCACTTTATTAATGGTTTCTTTTAGTTGTAACCAAGTCTGTTCAATGTTTTCATTTCCTGCTGGTATGTTTTGGATTTTAATGTTACCTATCAATTTACATTTTTTTGCATACTATGTTAAAGTCATGAACTAATAATACAGTTAATTGTAGTTCAAATGTAGACCTATAAAGTGCAGTGTAGACAGTGGTCATATATATCCTGGGCTCCTGTTTCCGAATTTAATTTTTATCGTTCTGTATAACAGCGATAAGATAACATGAACAACAAAATAGAATGCTAGAGTAAGAAATAGATGACCATACAAAACATATTTCAGTAGGCATGTTTAGTTGACATATGTCAGAATTAAAATGAGTGTGAAGCCTACTCAAATATTTAAGTAACAAACGACTTCCGGGATTGGACCGTGTCATGATTGAGATCGAAGAACTCAACGTTTCGCCCAGTTTCGTAAGGGGCTTCATCAGGAGGAAAAAAAAGCAAAAGAGCACGGTAACTCAACGTGTTAACCACGCCAGAGGCGAAACTCTTTGCAAGGGAATGGAGAGAAGAGCACGGTAACTCAACGTGTGAACCACGTCAGAGGCGAACCTCGACTGACTATCGGAAGAAGAAAGGCGAGCATTTATAGACAAGCGCCGTCGCGACTGTTTTACAGTATTCAAACCACCGAGCAAAATCTCACAGGTTCTTCCTTCATCTAAAGATAAATTAAACACTATGTCATCTAAAGGTGTTTATAGAGTCCCTTGCTCTTGTAATGTTTACAGTGGTTTTTATAGTCATTGAAGAACTTTTTAAAAGGGCCAGCTCAGCTCAGACAACATCTACCTCCAGAAAGGCAGAAGAGGGGAGTCAGAGGTCAAATATTCATCTACATCGTTCACCACCGGGACCTCTAATTACTCTCCTGGGGTAATTATGTTTCGTCATGCATTTAGCGGGTGCGACACGACCTCTGTTCCTTTTATTGCTGTTTGGTTAATACCGGATTCTTGCATTACAGGCCATAGTTTGATAATGGGCACACTATCATAAGCTTTTGCTAGGTCGATGAAAAGCAGATGTATTTCCCTTCCTGTCGCTATTTTCTTTTCAATTATCTGTTTTAGGCAAAATATGTTGTCTATGGTTGACCTTCCAGCTCTAAACCCACTCTGTTCCTTTGCTTCAATTCTTTTGTATTCTTTTTCTACTATGTCCCTTAGTATTCTCCCGTACAGTCTACTAAATGTTGCTGTTACAGTTATTCCCCTATAATTGCCACATATCTGTCTGTCCCCTTTTTTATGTATCGAGGATATCCATCCAATCTTCCATTCTTGGGGTACCGTTTATACATTTAGTAAGCATCTGATTTATTATTCTAAATAGTTTTTGACTTCCATTCTTTATCAGTTTTGCACTTATTCCTCCAGGACCTGTAGCTTTACCATTTTTTAGCGATTTTATGGTGTTTATTGTTGTTTTTACTTCTAGGTTTATATATTCTCCTTCTATCACTATGTTGTAATCGTCATCTTCTTCTTTGAATTCTATTCGGTCTTCGGTGAGTAAGTTTTTGTAATGTTCTTCCCATTTCTGTATGGGTATTATCTGTAAATTGGTATTATTGTTTTCGCGTCGTACCTTATTGATAAATTTCCACGCTTCTGTACATTTTCGTCCTCCTATATACATTTCTATTTCTCTGCACTTTCTATCCCATACTTCATTTTTCTCCTGTATAACCATTCTCTTCACGTTCCTTTTAAGGCCTTTCCATTCTTCTGGCCTTTTAGTGTTAAGCCATTTCAGATATGCTTTCTTTTTCTCATGTACTGCTTTTTCTATTTCTTTTGACCAGAATAGCTTTCTATTCCTCTTTTCTACTGCCAAAGCTTCTTTTGCAGCTTGATGTATACGTTCCTTTATATGCTTATAGATCTCTTCTGCACTTTCATACTCATTTTCTAGTAGTTTTGCATCGAATATTTGTTGGTATATGAACCGAATGCTGGCTTCTTTAAGACTTTCTAGGTTATATATGGGAGTGTCAATCTTTTCAAGACTTTGTTCACTTATATTTCGTTGTTTATTTTTGTTTTTGTTTTTATCGTTTCCATCTCGGTAGGGAAATGTGATTTGTATTTTTACCATATAATGGTCGGACCCACAATTTGGTCCTCTATGTACCGCCACATCATTTATTTGAATTTTCGTGTTTTGTTTTACTATAATGTAGTCGATTATGGTTTTTAGTTGTCTTGTCTCCTACGTCCATGTAAATTTGTGTATTTCTTTATGTTTAAAGAAACCGTTCATTATCTTTAATTGGTTATTTCTACAGAAATCTTTTATTCGTTCTCCATTATCGTTTGTAATATTTTCTCCATATGGTCCCACTACCGTGTCTTTTATATTCACCCCTGTTCTTCCATTCAGATCTCCCATTAATATAACTTCTTTATTTTGTCCTACTTCGTCTATAACATCTTGTAACTTTCTGTAAAACTCATCTTTTATTGTAACAGGTGCATCATTGTTTGGTGCATATACACCTAGAATAGCTACTATAGCGTCTAGTAAGTTCATATATACTTTAATTATGCGTCCGTCGACTGGTTCAACATCGGTTATATTTCTTAATCAGCAGGGAAACTCCTTTCGCAGCTCTTTCTTCGTTTGGTACTCCGCTGTACAGGTGTAAATTTTCGTTTATTTCTTCTGCCCCGAGCTTTTTTTCTTCGTTTTGGTTAGGGCTATAATATCAATGTTCATTTCTTCGATTTCCTTTATTATTTCCATAGTTTTTCCTCTAATTCCTTGAACATTCCACGTGGCCATTTTCATTGTCCTTTTCCATAGCTTAGTTCGTCTACTGTTATGGCTGTCCTGTGCCCGAGGCTTTTTCTTTGGGTTTTTAGCATTTATATTGTTTTCCGAAAACTGGGGTACTGGCCCAGCGTTTCAACCCCCATACTTACCTTTATTGTAACTATCTTAATAATCGACTTATTAAAAAAGAAACTATAATCGAAAATCTACGGTTTTCGACTGTCTAGTCTAAACCAATCAAATGTGAAAAGTTTAATTGCCAACAAAGATATCATTTATATACCCCCTCATTCCAGTAAGTTAAGTATTCTTATTCTTTATGAGATTTCGTGGTATGCATTCTTACGTTGGATACACATTGTATTAATTTTTGAGATAACATTAAAAATAGTTTTAATATCAAAATTATAAATACACAGTTAGATGTGAAAATAGTAGATTATGCAGTGAGGGAGAGAAATGCGTTATTTTGCTGAGGTGCAATTGCACAGTCTCTCCGAATTGCATATACTATTTTTTTCACGTTGCAGGAAGATTTAAAACTGTAAACTTGTTTTTTTAACGTAATTTATTGACATTTTAGTTAGAATTATTTGAAAATTAGTAGCCTATGGTGAATTTTAAAGTTGGGGGCACTGTCAAATTCGAGGTCAGCAGGTTAAGTTTTGCGTCAGTGCCAACCTCGTATTTGACATAATTGTGAGCTCTTGTTGCTCAGTCATAATGAAAACTCCCTAAAGTACGTTCTTTTCTATAATAACTGTCAAAGTGTTACAATGTTGGTAGATATGTGAGTAAAACGCTAGGAAATTTTTATACCTAGTGTCGGTAGAACTTTCTTCAAAATTATGGTTATGTGTCAATTTTGAATGTCAAAGTTTCTTAATTTGAACTCTTGACAAATTTCTTTTTTTAACATGGAATCATCATCAAACGTTCATTATGTTTATTTTGAAGTATTGTAAGTTTAATAATTAATAAATTTGCAATATTTTACTATGCCGTTTGTTTTACCCACTATTATGACATATCTGTCAAAATGACAATCATTTTTTAGTGGAAAAAAAGAACTAAAAATCTATGTACCAACATTATTCAAACTAGGCACCATGTAGTAATGCAACTTATCCCCTAGAAAGTTGACCTTGAAAATTATTATAGAAAAAAAATGTACTTTAGGTAAATTTCTTTGTCGTCGACTAGCGTCACAATGCCATCTTTAATGTAGGGAAAATCATGCATAAACACCTACTTTATGGCACGAATGCCATAAAGTTGTCATAACAACAAAATAAACACAAAGATCAATCAGATTTATTTATATTAATATGAATACTACAATTGAAATTTCCTGATATTGTGATACCCGACATAGATGTATTAGCGGTAGAAAGAACACCATTACTCGTTGAAGACACATTGCTAATCTGTCCACTAGCAGCTCCAAGGGTTCGGGCAATCTTGTTTTTATTTTCTCGCGAATCTGCAATATATCCCTCAGCAACTGCATCACTCTTCCAATCTCCATGTCTTTTGAGGGTTCTAATATCAGCACCGCTATCTGCTAAAATCGTAGCGGATGTTCTCCGAAAGGAGTGACCCGTATACTCAGTAGCATTCGAAATTTTCAGATACGTGGCGATCTTTCGAGGAATCTGGCCAAATGTGTTAATGCCAACCGGATTGCATGTACATCTTCCGCAATTATAGAATAAAAAGAACTTCTCAATTTTCACATGTTTTGGTCTTAAAATAATGTACTTTTTTAATAAGATCAGTATAATTCACTGCGCCATCATCATTCAAAATTGTAAATATCCTTGTCCTGTGAGTTTTTGTGTCCCTGATATAAACAACCAGCACAGAGCCTTCCTCCTTGACATCACCAACGCATAAATTATGAAACTCTGCACGTCGACAAGCCCCAAACAAACCAAAAATTGCAACCACCTATAAATAATATTAGTATGACAGAAACTATAATAAACTTTGACATTTAAAAAAACAAATCGTACCTTCATAAGCAAGTACTTGTCATTTGGCGCATTTACAAAAAAATGTATTAATTGTTCCTTTGAAAACACTGCAGACTTCTCTGGTGCATAACCAACCGAGTAGTTCTTCAGGAAGGCAGTAAGTTTAGGAAAATTACTAATGTCAATATTGTCCTTTATTCGTAACATGCATTTCAACTTCGAGAACAGACACCATAACGATGAAGACTTGTAAATCTTCGACTAAAAATAAGGTACGATGAATTGGTAGCTAATATATCTAACTCAAAATGCAAATAATTTACCTGATCTAAAAAATACGCAAGCACAACCTTTTCTGTAACTATCTCCGTATTTTTGGCTCTTAGCCATTGCCAAAACTTGTCATACTCTTTCTTATAAATCTCTTCCGACTTTTTAGGAATCAGACTCAGCTCAGCTTCTGCAGCTTTTTTAAGAATTTCATCACTTATTAATAAAGGCTCGTGACAATCATTCATTTTGGCCGACAATATCCCTTATGCAAATTTAGTTAGAAATTTGCCATGGTAACGGCGAAAATTGATAATCGGAAATTTACCGGAAAATTTCCACTTATGTCACTGTCATCACAAAAAACCGTAAACTATTAGTACTTAGATATTAGTTTCGTAATTTTTTTAATAAAAATGTTTTCTTTACTGTGTTTTTTCATTCGTGATATTTTCTATCAAAATATAACGCGTGCTTAAAAAATTTCCCTATGGAAATATTTGGAAATATGTTATGCAGCTATTTTTTTTCAACAAAAGCATTCGTGCATGCGAACTGAAAAAATCCCTCCTCCTTCGGAGTCGGGATTTTTTCAGTTGGCATGCACTCATGCACTTATTGAAAAAATAGCTGCAGAACATATTTCCAAATATTTCCGGAAATTTTTCAAGCACTTGTTATATTTCTACTGAAAATGTGTTCGCTAAACAAAAATTGTTACCATAAGCATAAACAATAGCTTAGCAACCACATTATCATAGCAACAACTACGTCATAGTTTTGTATACATGAACTGCTTTTAAAAAATAGCAGAAATTAATTTCCTTCGAAATTATTATGTTAGTCGACGACAAAATAGTATATGAAACTCGTTTATAATAGAGGATTATGGTATTCGTGAAATTCACTCATACCATAATCCTCTGAATTATAAACTAATTTCATAATGTACTATTTCTCTAGGGAATAATTCATTATTTCTGTCACAATTTTGGTATCGTAGAAACCGTGTTTTGCTCCCAGACGTGAAAAAATGCCCTTTGCATTTATTCTGTTTAAACCCAAACTGTAGTTACTCGACTATAAGGGCCGATTCTACAATTCAAGTATATACCTAGAATAAGTTATCCAAATTATAACTGTCATAGTTTCCTTTGTTACATCAATCGTTTCTAGGGTATTTATTCCCGGGATAACTTTATCCTTGGTTTGTAGAACCGGCCCTAAAACTATGAAATTAATGGAAAACTCGAATCTGTAGCTGGAGATAGAATATATATTTACGATCTGTTAGAATAATTGCTCGGATATGTAGCTCTTCTATTGTTTATTGTAAGAGGATTATTTTTGCAGCGTGATTTAAGATACATTTTTCAACGAATCCGCATGTCTAATAAACATCCGGAAATAACCATGGCATATTGCTTAAACAAGAATATAAATATCTTTAATAATATTTCCACCTTATTGTAATAATACTACGTAACATTGAAATTGAAACCTTGGTAAATGCATTTTATAATCTTGGCCATAAAAGCAAATAACGCTTTTGGTTAATTAGTTAGAAAAGCAATAAACTGCTCAATTACAGATCTAAAGAGTAGCTTCAGAACGTGACCACCGAAGTTCTGTAGATGGCGCCAAGTGGAATTATAGCGCACCCAGAATGTGTAGTTCAAAACGTGACCACCGAAGTTCTGTAGATGGCGCCAAGTGAACGAGCCGCCACCGTGCTAAAATGCTTGGAAATTTTGTTTGCAAAGTGGAAAATCGCCACCTTTCGCCAAAACCAAATAGCGCATGAAGGTGCTCGGGACTTTAGCAACAACTTTGCCCCCTTTCACAATTTCGATATCTGTAGCCGTTCGAAAGTTACAGGCGATCCAGACAGACAGACAGACAGACAGACGGACGGACGGACAAAGCGTTCGCATAAGTACGCTGAAGCTACTAATAACTAATTTAAGAACGTAAGTGATATTTTTTGCTGTCAGTCACAATCCTAATCTAAATTGTTATAAACTCATTACATAAATGTGGAAACTATTAGCTTATTGGTTTCCAAACTTGTATACCCAATCAAAATATAAACATAACATTGTGCGGGATTGCGCACGGACAGTAATGGACGATGCATTACATTGCTGCCTTTAAGATCAAAAGTTAGATCACACACCATACGCCTGTGTGTACCTAGCAAATGCGGGTTTGTTGATATTGTGTAAATAAATTATTGATTTCTGAACTTGCCGTAACCGTTTCAACATTTTGAGACAAGATGGGGTCCAGACTTCTAAAAATCAATAATATTAAATTAGGAATTTCAAGAAAATCAAAAACTGGAAAATTACCCAATCAAATAATTTTGGACCAAACAACGAAATATTAAAATAAACCGGAAACAATTTATTGTTACAAAACTCTCGACTTTCTTATAGACATTTATAACTGATATAGTAAATTATGACTAAAACCTTATATACAGCCTGTTCAAAATTAAGTGTGCACTATTGCTATCTCGGTTGCTATTATAGCTACGAAGTTGGTTAAATTAGTAAAATAGTAGCATATTTCGTGCCGATTAAAATGTCAAAAAATTCATTTTTTTATGGAACCCCCTGTATATTTTGACGTCAATCGATAGCCAATCTTCTTCTGAACAAAAAACTTCTGATACCCTACTATCATAAAGTTAATAAAAATGGAGATATACGCCTGTTCAAAATTAAATGTGCACTATTACTAACTTGTTTATTATGGGAGCTACAACGTCGGTTAAATGGGCGAAGTAGTAGCATTTTTTACGTGAATTACGGTGGTAATTATAAAAAAACAATTGAACATCGCATTTTTGAGATATTTAGCAAAACGTTTTTTTTATTGGAACACCTACTTATACATTTTAACATATTTTGAAATAAAATTCTAGCAACTCATTTAAACTTGTTTGTAGAGAATGTAATGTTATTTCAGAATTTGTTAAAACATATAGAATGTTCCAATAAAACAAAAGTTTTGCTAAATACCTCAAAAATGCAATGTTCAATTGTTTTTTTTATAATTACCCCCGTAATTCACGTAAAAAATACTACTACTTCGCCCATTTAACCGACATTGTAGCTCCCATAATAAACAAGTTAGCAATAGTGCACATTTAATTTTGAACAGGCGTATATCTCCATTGTTATTAACTTTAGGATAGTAGGGTATAAAAAGTTTTTTGTTCAGAAGAAGATTGGCTATCGATTGACGTCAAAATATACAGGGGGTTCCTTTAAAAAAAATGCATTTTTTGGCATATGTCAAAAACCGGAAGCTCAATTGTTTTTTTGTTTGCGCCATTTTAATCGGCACGAAAAATGCTACTATTTTACTAATTTAACCAACTTCGTAGCTATAATAGCAACCGAAATAGCAATAGTGCATACTTAATTTTGAACAGGCTGTATACTTGACAATTTGATAGGAATCAGAAAAATTTCAAATTTTTAATAAACGTTTTTCTACTTCACTATGCAATTACATTTTTAAAAGTTTGAATATTGCTTATTTGAAACCTCAGAAATTTGGTACGGTAACTGTAAAATATTTGTGGATTTACCAAATGAAAACAGAAATGTTATTTGATCTGGAAAAGTAAGTATCTCTTCTACCGTTCTGCTATAATAATTATTAAACGAAAAATAATAAACTTGAGGATGCAATATACTTACCCTCTTTAGCAGACTCGTACATATCAGTACAACGTTACTGGAATGCGTGACAGCGCTCGGTGTAAACATTAAAATGACAACAATTACTGCACTGTTTCGACACAGTAGTGAAATAAAAAATTATTTTGCGTCATTCAAAAATATTGCGAAGGTGCTATCTTTACGATATTTTTACAGTACCGGACTTTCGATTTTTACTTATCGGTGTAGTTTTGAATTGTAGAATAGTTCTTTAGTTTCGACGTGTAGAATAGTTCTTTAGTTTCGACGTGTAGAAAGTTAAACAAGTTAAAACGGATTTAGAAACTATGCTGCATGAGTTGAATTTGAAAACTCGCATGATGCTTCAGTGGTTCCAATATGACGGCGCTCTGCCACATAATACCTAATACCATAATACATAATAAAAATTTTCCTAATTGTTGGATAGGTAAAAATGCACCTCATCTTTGGCTAGCCCATTCTCCGGATTTATTCGTTTCCATTTTAAAACGATGCACTTTATGTATCTATTGTTACGTTTTTAACGTTCGGGCTATTTAAAAATTATACGACGCTTCTTGTATTAAACATTTATTTACAACTATTGGATTAATTATTATTATTTACAAACAGCCTCCCAACCGATTTCATACACTAACCTTGATAAGAATTGCCCATAGATTCTCAACTGGGTAAGCCTGAGATACAATAGAAGAGAAAAAAGAAAGATGGTTACTGGACGTCGCAAGATTAATGTCTGTAAGAGCAAGTATGATACACATACAACCTGACGTTTTGGTAAATGAAAATGGAGAAGTGATCATCGATCCAACGCAGCGTGCGCTTGAATTGAACATACCCAGACAGCGTGTTCCAGCAACGAGCGCGTTTAAAGAATAGACTGCTTTGCGGAAGACATTTGTGCGTGGAATTTAAATATATTTTGCACTATTTAAGGTGCTTCCATGCACGTAGAGTACAGTCTTTATATGAATAGGGTGTATTTTTACATTTATTTTTATGTAATAACGGGAGTAGAACAGCTTTTGCCCATAGATAATTAAAGTATTGTTAACAGATTCACTGTATGTTTGGACATCGATCATTCTTGTTGTTTTATGCACATGTATTTTCTTGTATTTGTGTTTTTCTTACAGATTATATATATTTTTATGTAAGCTGTTGGGTTTTTATTGCTTGCAGTATTTGCATGGATTATTTCAGCATTCCAGGTGACAACGAGAAAATCCAAAACAATATTAGCTTTCCCTTAGCCGCACTGTAAATGTTAATACAGTCTTATGTCTCCACGACTGTTTAAGCTAGCGAATCCAGAGCAATATAAATTAATAGTGTAGTGGAGTATAAGGCTGAAGAGAGGGCTGATATTCAGAGTACAAGACTATTACTCTTATGAGTCATACCTTAAAGATCTCTTTGAAGATAATACACAATCAAATTTGTAAACAACTGGAAGAAGATATAAGTGATACTCAGATAGGTTTCAGGAATGGAATAGGAACCGTGGAGGTGTTTTTCAGTAGTGATAAAGAAACCATAAAGCTTTTAAGAGGCCGATTACAAATTACTTAAACTACAGGCGCTATTTCTATCGATACATTTATTTAATATTTACACTGGTTAAACTTCAACTATTTATTTATTTCACTGTTAACACTAACGATTTATTTCTATTTATATGGTTATTTATGTCAATAGTTATATGTACACACGGGTTTTTATTTATGTGGGAGCTCTACACGGCTCTACGCGAATTCCGATTGAACTCAGGACTGCAGGAGAACTGCTAACTATTCCCGCTCGCGAGTGTTTATATTGCGAGATAGTTCCTTCTGGAAAACGTCTCGAGTTCGCTCGACCTTTCTGGCAACTCTGACGTGTCACGCGCAAGGTCGTTTCTGGAATGTTCTGGAAGACTGACTCACGCCGTCTCATGCAGCTGCCTCCAAGGTCGTTCTACTATTCCACTATTAATAATAGCGGATGCCTTTTGGAACATTTATAAATAGTAGCTTAATTATTCCATTTGATTATTATTGCTGCTGTGTTATTTTTTAATTTTGTTTTAAAATAGTTTCTTAGAATGTTGATTTGTACGTATGATTGTAATTGTTCAATAGTTTTCCATAATAAACTAGCCCGTAGAATTACCTACTATTTTAACTACAATTGTCAATTACTACATCCCTCGTCTCAAAGACGAACTAAGTATTGTAATCGCGAAAGTCACCTTCCGAGATTTCTTCAGGTTTCCGGTTTCAGGGTCCTCGAATAACGAAAAACAGTTTTTTCAATTCCGTCAGACTATCCGTATAACTCAAAAACTACTTGTTAAAGGCACACGACATTTTGCATGCGGGTTATACGTCTACCTGGCACAAAAACGAGAAAATCTTGGTCAAACATATACAGGGGTACACCTTAAAAATAAAATTATGCCTATTTTTGCTCAACAAATAAAAGTAATAGCATGCACATAGCTCAGGTTGTTACCCTTAAAAATGAGGTGTGTTCACCATACGACTTTCTTTAACTATTTATAAAAGTTTTTAGTTTTGGGATTTATTTCAAAATTACTTACCAACTAATATTTTTGACAAACGTTATAGATAATTACGTAAAACTTTATTCCCAATATTTTTAGAGAAAAAATTTCAAAAAATGTAAACATCTTCTTGTAGACGTACATCCATATTTTGTTGAGTTATTGTTTTCGTTGTTGTTTCTTGTTGTATCTGCCAGCTTATGTCAAATGCATGATTATTAATCTTCTAACATGGTAATAGATCCGGCTAGTGTTCATTTTGGAGTATTTGTTCAATTTAACACATTTTTTAAATTATTTATTGATACATGTTGTTTATGTTGATTAACATCTTGAATTTGTTGCAATTATTATATAAACTTAATAATGTACTGCTAATGTCTCAGACTGTTCAAAGTTATGAAAATATTAAGGGTTCCACTTTTTTTGTCTTTCAGTGTAATACATTGATGGTTGTTTACGTATTTAAAACCGTCTTAACTGAGTACTTGTACTTCTTTACCATTTTGAAATAACCGTGGATTTGAGAGATGTTATATTAAAACAAAACAAAGTTACCCTATTGGCATTGCAGGTATTTGCGTTTTATGGGGTTGGCATACTGGCCTATTTGCTTGACATCAGTCTCCCCACAACTAATACTAACTAAGTAATTTCATAATAACTGTTAATTTTGATGTTCCGTGAATATTTCAATCGCAGGATTTGTAATACTTGACTTGATATTATTGCATCGAAGTTTTCTAAGCGCTTATTTGTTTGTGCTATTACTTTTCCTTGTGTTGTGCTGATTAACGACGTTAATAAACCAGGTTCTACTTCGAATTTGGTTGTCTTTTTTGAGTTTGTGTTGTAGTCATTTCAGCTTTTGGGTGATCCGACAAAAGGAGTTCGACTGTTGAGTCAATCGTTCGGGACCATTGAATCTGGCGCCCTATGTAAATACATCCGGTATTTGGCTCACTACCACGGGAGAGCTAGTTTGGCACATTTATTACCAACGTCGCAAAATCCGATTCCAATTAACAACGTTAAACATTAATTAGAAATCGTTGGCGTAATAAGTTTCAATAAAAATTAAAGTATTCCTATCAATTAAGAAAATTTGCTTGTACTTACTTACATACTCAGTAATTGTAAATGACAGCCGTCATTCATAGATAATAGATACAACACATTATAGTTTACTTGAGAAAGTTGTTATATTCAAAAATATACATTGCAAAATGTACTTTGAAAAATTAATATTTTAAGTATTCAAAACAAGATAACAAAATTCTTGCAAAATCTATGTTAACAAAAACTATATTGGTGGCGGCTAGTACGAATATTAGGACATGCAAGGCAATTTTCCTTCTACACTATAATGCACCTTACATTTTTTTAAATGTAGAATACTTCTTCTACTTGATTGCAAAAAAGAGTAGAGTAGATGAGTAACAAAAGCAGTGCAAGTTAAGTCGTGAAGCGAATGTAACAGGAAAAGTAATACAAATACTGTAATAATGTGACAACTACTTGACAGTAGACTGCATTAAGGTGCCTGTCGTGAAAACTCAATTGTCATGTATTATGTCCTTATGTTCGCACAAGCCGTCACCAATCTGTATACAGGTGGATTGTATATTAAGGGCCAGTTGAATTTCTCCATTGTTATGACATATAGTAAAAAAAATTATATAAGAAAGCTATACCATTCTATGTGACACATATTTTAAGTATACGGACAGAAATATACGACTTCCGGTTAAACCGAAAGTTTAATTATTTTTGGTTTTCTTATGGAACGCCCTGTGTTTTTTAAAATAAATTTGATAGTTTATGAAATTACCTTTAAAAAACTATTAACCAGCTATAGGCCTGTGGTTAATAGTTCACGAGCAATTAGCGGTTGAAGTTATGTAGCTAATAGCACTTTGAGCTGAATACATTCTCAAGAGTATACAAAAAAATATAATCATCAAATAAACATGTAATTTATGTTAGACTTAAAACTGCATTAGTTTGAATGGATACCTGCGTTATTGAAATATGCGGATTTTCACAAAATCTTCATTAGAAATTTCCTATTTCTGTTTTGCATTTGTTTAGCATTCCCTGGATTTGTAGAAAAACTTCAGTAAGTTTACAATTTCATTTCCAGTTCCAGTCTTTGGGTAACAATTTCGATACGTTTCACCCGCTCGTTGGGAAATTGGTCTTGATTGGAAAACGAATTTATTTGTATCAGATCTGTTCAACACAATCGTATTTTGACAGATATTGAGCATTTATTTATTTGTTTGTGTGCCTGTAATTATTTTTATGGCCATCTGCGATCAGTTTTACTTTAATTGGTAATGCTGTTTCTGTGTATATAAAATAATTTTAATATTAATATGTCGTTAATTATTAATTTTAGACCCATAGTTGGTTGACAATCAAATACATTTTTAAAATACAGGGTGTTCCACATGAAAGACCAAAAATAATTTAAACTTCCGGTTTAACCGGAAGTCGGATATTTCTGTATCCTTGAAATATTTTTCACATAAAATGGTATAATTTTTTCCTATAAAAGTTTTTTATATCTCTCATAACAATGGAGAAATTCAACTGGCCTTTAATTTACAATAAACTTTTATGTATGTATGTACGTATAAGAAAAACAATATAAAATTTTAAAAGAAAAGCTCATTTCTTAAAAGGTTATTATTGATATGCGCTGGAGTTCAAACAATTTGATGGAGGTCATATGACCAAAATATAGAGGAAAATAGCAACAAACAAATAAAGTCGCCATCTCTCTTAACCCTTATAATGTCAAGTTTTTCTTACGTTCGCTGCCAAGCGGGGTATATTTTTTGTACCACAGTAATTTTTGGAATATTCTAAGACAGTTTCGGGTTCTAGTTCAATAACAAAATATATCAGCAGTCATTTATAACCTTTATTTAAACTCTTACTGAACAAAAACGAAAACTTCCCGAAATTTTTCTGCTACCAGGCGTTTTCTTCTAAAAAATATTTCAACTCAAATTAACATATAAGGAACTTTAAGAAAACTATAAACAACAATTGTTCAGAACTGCAGAAGCAAAAAATAGGCGACAATATGAACAAAAAAGTGACAGTGGGGTACATTTGTACCCCACATGGCATTATAATTAATTACTTAGCTAATAAAGCCTTGAAACAATGTCTAGTAGTGGTATTCAAACTTTTTAATTCATATTCTTATATGGGTATTTCGCCACTCTGCAAATTAAAATATTAAATAACGAAAGTGAAAAAAAGATAAGTTCTTGTTAGTTTTAATTGTTATTCGTTGATAACGAGGGCAGATTGTCCCTCGAAACGTTCGTTGTTAATACTTTCGTTATTTAATATTTTAATTTGCAGAGTGGCGAAATACCCATATAAGAATATGAATTATAAATTCACGCCACAAAGAAGTTTCAGAGATTATCTCATTCAAACTTTTTGATGGTGTGGCCCCATATTGGAGACCGAAGCACTGGCAACCCCAGTATGTAGTTTTCGGTACACATGATTTCCATGAATTTGTTGAAGCTTAAAGACAGCTGATAATAAGACAAACTCAAGATAGGAAATATATTATTTAGTAACTTTTTAATACAATACGAAGGAAGTATACAATCGTGAAAACATTAACTTCAGAGATGAAGAAAAACATATTTTCTCAATTCCGTTTGTCTGTACGTCTGTCTGTCTGTCTGTTGGTGGTATACCTCAAAAACTATTTGCTATAAGAAGAGGATATTTTGCATGCGGATTATACCGGGTGGCTTAAAATGAATTACATCTAGTATGCTGTAAATTTCTCATAATCCAATCTAAAACTTTAGGTACTTGAAATTGGCAAGTCTATGTCAAATTACTTACAGTCTTGCCAATTTTGGATTGCATACTGGATATATTTCATTTTAAGACACCCGGTATGTCTCCCTGAGTCGAAACCGAATATAGATTTGATTAAATATATACAGGTTGAGCAACTTAAAAATAAAATGCTGACTATTTCTGCTTTAACGCAGAAATCGATAATAGTAATTTACGTAACAAGATCTGGAAGTAGTGTTTTGTAGGTCGAATCAAGTCAGGCTTGCACCTGCAAAACACTTTCCGGTCATGTATCGTAAAAAATTTTTTTTACGAAATCCGAGTCCATAGTTTCATACTTGCAATTTACTTTCGAAAACTCAACCAAATTATGACATTCTCTCTCTAATGGCGCTACAGCCCGCTTCGAGCCTTGGCCTCCTTCAGTTTTTTCCCCATCCATCTCGATCCATGGCAGCTTTCTTCCAGTTGCGGTCGTTTAATATGTTTTTTTGCGTTTTCTGCGACCTTTTCCTGCCACCTTTTTCGGGGTCTTCTTACCGGTCTGCGCTTCTCCACTCTCGATTCGAGGACTTTCCTTGGCATTCTCTGCTCCCCCGTTCTAACTTATGACATTAGTATCTATTATTTGACTTATCCAAACAATAACACAAACTTGTTTCCATAGTAACGAAGGCATGCCCGTTTTCAGATCTTGACCGGCAAAACGTTACTTTCTGGCGAATTTTTTTTCCAGAATGTGCATATTTTCTGGTCGGTCGTAAAAAAAGTAATAATTTACACATAGCTCAGATATTTAGTCTCGACGAAAATGAGACCGAGCAGAAACAAGGTGAATATCGTAAAAGGAATAGAAATGTGCAGCGATCGTTGTAGGCCGCTCTTACGAGAGAAGTTCCGTGTACGGCCCTTTACAGATTCTTATTTATTACGTTTGGCTTTAGAACTTAATTTCAGTTTGAATGAATGAGTGACCGTGACTGCATAAAACCTACTTCACACGAGCACGGACTTCGAATAAAAATAAATAATGTTAGCAAGTGAACAAAAATTAAACTCATTTACTATTCCGATACACTTGAGAATTCGTCGTTGTCACATTCATTTATACGTCCCGAGTGGTGTAGCTTGAACAAGCGTCCACGTTCGATCAGCAGAGTTAAGCAACGCTGTCTCTGGTCAGAACTTGAATGGGAGTTCCACGGCTGTATCTCTCGGCGCCTTGTGGTACGGCTATCACTGAAAAAAGTTGGTCCCGGCGGTCATAACAACATCATGACAGTTGTTAGTGGGGTTGGAAGTCCTCATAACTGCACAGCGATGCCTATAATTGGCCTAACGGCTGTTGGCTGAGTGCGAATTACATAAATAAATAAATAAATACGTCCCGGGACCCTAGCAGACTTCTTGGCAACCTCATTTGGGGTGGCGACCTCTAGTTTGAATACCACTGATTTAGAGTCTCGATATTTGGACAAGAGAATAAGGAGATTTTTTAATCTAGACTTAGACTTGTCTAGAAATTTCAAGACAAGACAAGATTTTGCTAAGACTGTCTTGCGCTTGCCTTGTCTAGACGACAACACTACCTATAGCTTATTTTTATAACCTCTATTTTTTGTCAACATTTTCCAGTTTAGCTACGATAATATTTTTACCTTAGGCATTTGTGATGCCATAGGCTTTCTTTACGGTTGATTCGATCTTTAATTTTTGTGGTATAAACGCCTCCACTTCTTCTTACGTTTGTATTTTTCCTGTCTCTCTAGTTTTGGTTCCATATTCTCTACTCTCTTCTTTAATTGTTGATTTTTCCTCTACAATTTTTCTTCTTTTAGTTTCATCTCTACTTTCAGGTGTCTTACCTCCGCCGAGTTTTTCTTTAGCTCTTCGAGCATTTCTATTATAATTCTTTTCACTTTGTCTCTCCTGTAGTACGCTAGGGATCTTATTACCTTACTAATGGCCCTGGTATTATCCAATCGGAAGTTAGTTTCTGGACATGCCTAGTAAATACAAGGCTTATACTTTGAATATCCTGCATCGAACTTTTCTAACATAAATTGCCACTATCTTTGCTTCTTTCTGTTTTTCGGTTAATAAATGCGAAATCCACCGGCTTACCAGCTTTCGCCCAACCAGCTGTATGTATAAAATGTTATTTACTGCGGATGATTCAATATCGGGTAGCTTTTTGGTAGCATTGATGTTTTCGACTAAAAGGGCTACTGAGCGTCGTTTAGGTCTCGATTCATTGTAGAAAGTATACCGCCCACGTTTAAATTCACGGAACCAGTAACTCACTACTTTGGATAGGAAGGATTATGGTCGCCAAAACTGTCCCTTGTGGTGGCTTTGCTCAGATGTTAAATTTCTTTTATAATCGTAGAAAATCATTGCCTGAAAAGCATTCCGCGACGCTTCCATAATGTTTGGTGGACAACCAACGACTTAATGTAAAATTAAAAAAAAAATTTAATAGGAAGACAATTCAATGAATCGAATATTTTATACAACACAAATACATATAAAGGATGATTACGAATTACATTTTTATAATCAAATTTCGTGTAAATTGGATAACGACAATTTTAAGTTGAAGCCTGTGCCATAGGTTAAACATGCGTCTTTACTCAATACCTCTGCAAAACAAACATTCAAGGAAATATAACAGAAGGTACTTTATTATTCTCCTAATAAATGTGACGCCCTTTAGCACACGTACCGCCAAATATCGTTTGCGTAGGGTCCGTTTTATGAATGACGTTTTATAAATTGAATAATTTACTGTGGCATTTTAGCCATTTCTTTGGGTGTTTTGACAATTCTTCACGTCGCGCGCTTTCTCCCTCTTACTCGCTACCTTGCCGAAACAGAGCAAGCAGCGGATGTCCGTGGAGTTAATCTGTTTGCTCGAAAATTTTGTGACCACGCCATTTATTTCAGAAACGTGCCTTCGCACAGGATTTGCTTATCAAATCGCTTTTGGAGGTAACTTCGTTAATAAATTTACAACTGGGCTGCAGCTGAACCGCATTTCTTGTTTTGTTACAAGACAAATATTTATGCAGGCCAGAATCATTTTTCGGAATTCCTTAAATAATTGGTTGGACTTGTTATTGGTGTTACTGCTGCTACACAAAAATTCTAAGGTACTTAAATTTACAAGTTATTATGCTTAACTAAAGAACTTACTCTTGCGTTAATTTTCAAACTTCGTTATTTTGTTGTTTTCAAGTACACAATAGTGTTTGAGTACCATATAATTTTTTAGTAACTGAAGTGTTAGACTAAATATTAATTCTGTTAATTACAATTTGGGCAAACCAGGAATTTTAAACACATCGCACATCGCTATCTTAACAATTTTGAAAAAAGGAGATTGTATGTAACAAGGTTGTAAGTATGGAAATTTGACATTTAAAAGTACAGTTCAACAGCAGCCAGTGGCTATTTTCGTAGTTACTTTGCCCCTACGATTGTAGTTATTTTCATACAACTACATGAAAAGATAACAAAAAACAAAGTTCTACCTACACATACAGAACTTTGTTCCCTTAGAATAATTATTTCATTGTAGATAGAATATTCTTAATAGTCTTGCGTTGTAGACAGGACTTTGTTCGTGTACTAACTAAATGCAACATAATATTGTGTTATGTTTTGATATATGTATTGCTTTAATTGAAGTTTTATTAAAAGAAAATAGAATAATGTGCTTTTAGACGCAATAGTGTTTCTATTAGCATTTTAATAACTTAAGCGATGGATGAAGCAAACATCAATTTAAAAAATACGACAGACAGTGTTGTGAATTAAATATCCAACTACGTCGTTTTTTATTAATTTTAAGCAACCACTTTGACGCGGAAACACCTGATATAATAGATGTTTTATTGCCTGTTATTGTATATCTCACTTTGTTGGCGTTTTATCATGTCTCTAGTTCAATTACCTTTTAAGATATATATGCAGAATTAGTTAGGAAGTTAGATTAGGCAAGTGATATTCTATAATATTGTTGCATAGCCATTAAGATGCCCGTATGATAATAAATCTATCAATAATTCCGTAAACGAGGCAATTAAGATAAACCGACCCCCAGTTGGTATAAATAAAGTGTGGCAACAAGCTTCAGTCAGTATTCATTTTGTACTCGCGTTATGTCATTGTATCAGGAGTGAACTTAGATTGTTTGTACATCTATTCTGAAACTGTTACTTGCATAATAAATAATTAGTTCAACTACTTATGTTATTGAATTCGTGTAGCTAGCCTACAGTCCTCGTTAGTGAGTGATTCAATTAATTAATTCATTTGTGAATTAACGTCAAGTGTTAGTTGTGTGCACGGATAGCTGGCCTACAACCTTCCGCCGAAGGTTCTGCTTAACTTCTACGAAGACAACCCCAGGAGTACGGAACCTCCCTGTAAAAGCTGCCCTGATGTCAGAAAGTTCCTGTAATCCCCGTGTTGGTTAGTCAGTTCCTGGGTATCCAACAATATTCTACAAGAAGTCAAAGTTTAGGTGGAAGAAAGAAGAAGGTTTACCACCTGATTTTAATCTCGCCTTGTGGTTGGGCAGCATCTAGCTTTTAAGAATTATTAGGCTTTTTTGAATGACGTATTTTTTCTCCCTGTGTTGCTCAATAAAGTTCTATTATTATTATGATATCAAATATGCCCATCGTCTATCTGGAAACTAACCAAAATCTTATAGATAGAATTTCATCAATCTGATTTGTAGGGAAATAGTTTCCAAGATAAATTAAACAATGTTAGTAATACTACTAATAATAACGATGTCCCATTGATACTCGACGAATCAGGGAAAAGTACATTCAAGGAAAAATAAATAAATGCGAAATACGTATAGATTGAAAATTAAATTACGTAGAATGTATTATTACCGTGGAAATGAACATACAGGGTCCGGCAGAATGACCGACCCTATTTAAATTGTTTATCTTCATCGATGTTGTTATGGACTCTTAACCAAATTAATTTTAGTATCGTTAAGAGCTGCATTAGCGCACTGATTAGTGCGGTAATTGATAGATATTACCGCACTCAGTGCGGTAATGAATATTACCGCACTCTTTTTCTATAAAAAATACATTGAACCAGAGTTTATTGATGAAGATACAATATTGAACAATACATGTTTGCTTATGGCACATAACGAAACTCGTTTGATTGCCGCAAAACTCGGCTCATTGTCTCGTTTTGGTAATAAAAATCGCTTTGTTAAGATGCTCATAATCAAACTTGTATCGTTAATATCTATAATAACTGTTTCAAATTTTAAAATATTTTAATTTTTTTTTCAAAAATGTAAAGTAAAAACTTGCCAATTTTAGTTACAATATAATTTATTTATTAAAAATATTAGCACTTGCTCCAAATTAATTTGGTTATTATTCAGTAGTTGAAGGAATTGTTCACAAAACGTAACCCGAACTTCTAAATCTCGTGGTAAAAATTGGTGTACGACTTGAACTTTGTAAGGATGCTATTTTAAATCCTTTAAAATACGGCGAAGAGTTCTGTTTGATAGGCCCAACTTGATGAATTTAATCAAATTGCCCAACTTGATGAATTTAATCAAATTAAGGATTAGGTTAATCTGTATTAGTGTGAAAATTAAGTTTGAGTTTGAGTGACGTTATTTTCAAAACCTAATATTTTTAATAAATAAATTATATTGTAACTAAAATTGGCAAGGTTTTACTTTACATTTTTGAAAAAAAAATTAAAAATATTTTGAAATTGAAACAGTTGTTAACAATATAAATAGGGTCGGTCATTCTGTCGGACCCTGTATTAGCAACAGAAAAAACATAAGTTAAGAAAAGAGAAATAACTAATAAAAAAATCTCGAATATGTACGATTTATATTTCGAAAAATGCGAGAACAAGGAGATAGAACCTGTTAGGACAACTTGACGTTTTTGGTTACTTTCTGTATTTTTGCATTTTGAAGTAGTTTAACTAAATTGCGTGTACTGTAGCTCAGGGCCCTGCTGAATTTAAGTGTGCCGCAACATTACGTTTCGTTTGAGAATTGTTCATCTGACGCTTTCA
This sequence comes from Agriotes lineatus, assembly GCA_940337035.1. Lineage (NCBI taxonomy): Eukaryota > Metazoa > Arthropoda > Insecta > Coleoptera > Elateridae > Agriotes > Agriotes lineatus. The sequence goes on along the minus strand of OW679195.1, from coordinate 44,003,960 downwards.
CGAACAAGTAGCAAAATAAAGCAGCTGGTTGGCGTAATATCCCTTATGTCCAGGGGTGAGTTTTTCTTGGTGTTTGGGGGCAGTATAGATAATAATAATGGTGAGGCATTAACACCCCATGAAGGAGCTTGGCCTGCAAGGCGGAAGGTTAGAGCTTCCGTATCCTCGCTCTCACACCCGGCTGTCGCGTGTCAAATTCATGACACGTGGTGATGTGGTGAGCACCACGCATTAGACAACCGCATTATTACCCCTTGTTCTTTCGAACGCAGGTTCCCAATTATTTAAAGCGACTGGGTAGGCCGCCCGCCAGGCATCGATCTGGGATTTGAACTCCAGACTTCCGCGCCGCAGTCCGATGCTCTAACCATCAGAGCCACGCTGGCGTGGGGGCAGTATAGATAGTGCAAATAAACTTTCTGCGTTGTACCGAAGCAATTAGTGCAATTAACTCCTCTTTCGAGAAAGGGTTTTAAAGTGCCAATTCTGAGGAGCAGAAGTAATTAGTCGTCGATTTGCCCTCTTCAAACTTGCTATGGCAAGGACCCATACGCTGTACCCATCATCGCCTTAGAGAATCATTCCTTACCGTCATCCCCGCTGCTACCGAATTACTGTGCCTGTTTCCGGCTACCAACAGTTGCATCAAGCAATTGCTTCGCTGGACATTAACTAGGTATTGTAAAGTAGTTTAATGCAGTGAATGTTAAACCATGTAGTGATGTACGATTTTGATTATAGCTATATTTAGCCGCTTCGTGCGGATTTTTGTGACTCGTTGACAGGGCCGGACTGGATGTTTGAACCGGCCCGGGCGAGTGACCCCAAACCGGCCCATTTCAAAAATGACTTATTTGGCAAACAAACCCAATTATTAGACAAAAAACAATATTTTTTTAAAAAATAAAATATATAGGTATTTCAAAAACATAATTCAGATAATACAAACAATATTAAAAAAACATAAAACAGATTAGTAAACTCTTAGTGTGCAACTAGGCATCAAGTAAAAAAAAAGGAACAATAATATGGTATTAAGATATGGTATTAAAATATCACATTACAAGTAAGTCCCTCATGCTTTTACATTTATCTGTCAGTTCAAGCAATATATTATCATTGTCAATACACGTTATTGTGATTTACAAATCTAGATTCTAAGACATTGACGACTTTGTCCATAGTCACATTGAAAACCTCTATTCTAAATTTGTCAGCTTGATTTTGTGGTGCTTCGTCTTCGCAATTTTCGTCATGAAATCTCTTTTTCTTACGAATTCTCTGGGCACACATCTCTGTCTTAACGACGTCTAACGGGATTTCGTTGTCAAGGAATTGCTTATTTACATTATCTATAAACTCTTCAGTATCTTCAGCAATTTTGTGAAATTCGCGGGAAAATGTCTTCAGAGATTGTAAAGTGTCTTCGACCATGCGGTATCCTTGCAAGAAATCCATCCGTGATGTTTGCAGATACTTTGAGAGAGGGGAAGTAAACATGAAAATCCTTTTGAACAATATTGCTGTAATAATTGTCTCATACTTCAAAAAACCATCAAGGAGATATTGTGCTTTGAATCGTACCTTTGCGTTAAAGTTCTGTGATTGCGCTATTTCATATAATGTTTGACATAACTCTACGAAGACACCGCTATTGGTGCCAAAAATTTTAAATAGTGCCTTGTTTTTAGCCCACCATCTGGTTTCTCCGATAATATTTAAAAAACTGCTTGTTGATGCTGTTTTCCACACATTCATTCTCAAATAAGACTCTCTAACAAAGACCGCTACTTTATTGATAAGCCCAAACAAAGAAACAACCGGGGCTGTTGGTTTTGTCACATCCCCTATTACCAAATTTAGCACGTGTGCATAGCACCAAACATGAGTTTGGCCAGGAGAGTCTTTTGACAGCCATTTTGTAAAACCATTGTACTGTCCCTGCATGTTCGCCGCCCCATCGGTTGAGTTACCAATACAGTTGGCTATGTCGAGGCCCAATTCACATATGCACTTGGCCACAACTTCATACATGTCTTTTCCCTTTCCAGAAGTACAGTTAATTAGTCTTATTAGTCGCTCATATACCTTACTATCCTTCACATCACGAATTACTACTGAACATTGGTCAACAACATTTATGTCTTGGGTAGTGTCAATTTGAATAGAATATATTTTGGCGTTTTTAACATCATCCGCAATTTTTTCCTTAATGAGGTTAGATATTGCCGTTATTATTACATTAGCAGTTGACTTTGACAAAAAAGTAACTAAATTACATCTCCCTTTCGAATGTCCTACCCTTTTAAGGTGTTTTTGGCTTTGTTTAGCTACCTCTTCACATGTTTTCGTAATAAAGGATCAAATTTTGAAATGAGCAAGACAATTTCTAAAAAATTTCCATGGTCAATATTTTCATGTAATAAAGAATACGCTGCTTCATTTTGGCTATCACCCCTATAGCTTAGACCACGTTTTCCAATTAATTTTATAGTTTCAATCCCCCTTTCCAGTATCTGCCTGTTGTTTTCAATTTTTGCCCTCCTTTCTGCAGTAGCACTTGAAAACAACAAACTGTGTACATCTTTATTTTTCTTATGGACTAGGTAAGCTTCAGTGCTGAGTATATGTGCCTTGGTTGACTCATGCTCTTCCAACCTTGTGTATATATGTTTTACCGAAAAATTGATACCAGCAGCAACGGTATTCACCTCCGTGTCGTTACAGAACGCTAAGCACACCCAACAATGAAACATTTTCTTAGAGCTATTGAAACTTACCCACGTCCTTTTTGAGCCAGACTTTCTCGAATATATTAATTTAGAATTGTAATTACTTTCGAAGCTGTCAATGGACTGTAGTGGGTGACGTTTAAAAATAATTCTAACTCGTTGTTGCAGGATGGTTTTGTGAAGAAAAAGGCTTGGTCTTTGTTTTCATCTATTTCATCTTGTCCGTCGTTGTTTGTCCCACTCACATTTTCTTCTACATAATCTAATACTTCTATGTCTCCGCTTGAGAAGCATCATCATTTTTTGTTGCATTTTGGTAATTATCTTGGGTTTCAGTTTTGTCACTATCTCTGATATTTTGCAAATCCTCCAATTTATTTCTTTCTGCAGCAAACAAATCCGAAATTCTATGGCAGCTCTCCGCACTTATTTTCAAAAGTTTTTTTCGTTTCTCCCTTTCTTTTTCCGCTCCACCTTTTCTCTTCGATGCTTTGACTTGTCGTTTGTTGTCATTTTCGTTACTATTATCACTCATCTTTAAAATCCTTTTAGAGCCTGTAAAAAGAATAACGAAATATTGAAAAAATATCAAATATATAAACTATTCTCGGGTTCTAGTATAAGCAACACATAAACTGAATTTTCGACTTACTTGTTGTAGAAAATCTTTTTTAACGATTTAAAACCAGAACACTTAACAGTAAACACACCGATAAATACTTTGTAACACGTTAATATATATATATTTGGGTTTAATTACATGTATAATACAATATGTAATATAATACATTAATAATTATACAGCTGGTCGCTGCATTCCCAATCCCAGTCTCCATGCTACCCGGTCCTGCGCCATTCCTTCATCCATATCCCGGTTTTCAAGGGCTCGTCGTATTCCCTCATTCCACGATTTTCGGGGCCGACCTCTTTTATTCCTCCCTGGCGGCTTCCATTCGAACACTCGCTTTGGCAATCTTGTCTCATTCATCCTAAGTACATGTCCAAACCATTTCAAACTTTTCTTTTCTATTCTGTCCACAATTGTTTCTCTTGCTTTCATTCTGTTTCTAATTTCTTCATTTCGGACTCGTTGTAGTCTTGATGTTCTGGAACTTCTGCGTAAATAGTCCATTTCTACTGCTATCAGTCTACGCTTTTCTTCTTCCTTCAAAGTCCACATTTCACATCCATATGTCAGAACTGTTTCCACCATTGTTTGTCCGATTCGTTTTTTATTTGTGTTGCTTATGTTCTTGTCCCACCAAATACTATTTAGGGCTCCTATTACATTCCTAGCCTTTTGGATTCTGTTGCGTATTTCCTGGCTTCCAATTCCATCTCCATCTATTGTTACTCCTAAGTATTTAAATTTATCCACCTGTTTAATTTGTATATTGTCATCCATAAGGATTTCAAATTTCGCGACAGTATTGACCGCAAGATACTCCGTCTTCTCTAAACTCACTTCTAACCCCCATTTCTTATACTCTTTGTATAATCGTTTTAACATGAACTCCATATCGAAAGAATCTTGGGCCAGTATGGCTTGATCATCGGCGAAACTCATTGTATAGAGGTGTATGTCATTTATAGGTAAGCCCATTCGTTCACATGATTTTTTCCATCCTCGTAAGGCTATTTCCACATAAATGTTGAATAAAATAGGAGATAGACTACACCCTTGTCTAAGGCCTTTAGTGGGGTATATTGGTTCTGACAAGCATTGTCCTTGTTTGACGTAGGCTGTATTATTTTCATACAGTTCTTGAATGATTTTAAGTAAATGGTCGTTCACACCAATTTCCTTCAGTGCATACAGTAATTTCTTTCTTGGGACGCTGTCGTATGCTTTTTTTAAATCTATAAAAGTAACATGTACCTCTTGATCCCTACTCCTTTTCTTCTCTATTAGTTGTTGCATAATAAATAAATTATCCATACATGAGCGCCCTGGTGTGAATCCACTTTGGTCCTCACTTATAAAATGTCCAACTGTAGTTCTCAGTCTTTTTTGGATTATTTTTCCCCAGACTCTACTCAACACACTGGTTACGCTTAGCCCTCTATAACAGCCAGGGTCTTTTCTGTTACCTTTCTTAAAGAGCGATGAGATAACACTAATTTTCCATTCTTTAGGTGTTTTTTGTTGTGTTAGACATAAATTGAACAGGTGTGTGAGTCGCAACAATAGTATGTCTCCGCCGTGTTTAATAAGCTCCGCCGGTATATTGCCCGGACCAGGCGATCTTCCATTTTTCAGTTCTTTTATATTTGCCTTTAATTCTTCTACAGTTATCGATTCTACTTCCTCGTCATTATGTATTTCACATTCATCCATCATAAATTCCTTTCTTTGCTCTACTAATAGGGATTCGTAATATTCTTTCCACTTATTAACACTAATTAATGTTAGGGACTTGTCCATGTTACCTGTTTTCATATTTTTTATTGTTTTCCAGACTTCAGTTGATCGTGATCCTCCTATGTATGTGTTTATCTGATTGCATTTATTTTCCCAAAATGTATTTTTTTCTTCTCTAATCTTCTGCCTTAGTTCTCTATTTTTTTGTTTATAATTTTGATTATTGATTTCTGTTCTGTTTGTTAAAAATTTTCTATAAAGCTCATTTTTTTCCTTAATCAATTGCTTTACAGTATCTGTAAGCCAGAATTTTATTCTGTTTTTATGTTTTTCACGAGTATATTGTCCAAGCGCTTCTGCCGCACTTTTATGTATAGCTCTTTTAACATTCTCATGTTCTTCTTCTATTGATTGTGATGGTAACATATTATCTAGTTCCGTTGTTAATCGTCTTTGATATAAGTCTTGAATACTTGGTTGGTGTAATAAATATAATTTATAGCGTTTGTTATTGATTTCAGTGACCCTATTTGAGTTTGGCTGCTCATTATTTTTCTTATTTTTTTTATTGTGCTTCACTGTAAAAGGATAAACTATTTTGGCTACTACCAGATGATGGTCGGTTCCACAATTAGCCCCTCTTTTTACTCTCGAATCATGTACTTGGAAGTTTGAGGTTTTCTTGGTAATCACGTAATCGATAATTGACTTCTGTTGCATCGACGGTCTTTCCCAAGTAAAACGATGGCAGTCCTTATGTGCATACCATGTGTTTGTAAGTCTTAAATCATATTGGCTACAGAGCTCTACGAGTCTTTCGCCATTGTCATTCTGTACCTCATCGGCGAAGTTGCCAATTACGTCACTATCATCTTGTTTTTTAACCCTTCCATTTAAATCACCTGCCAATATTATATCTTGGAATCTTTTAGCTCTCATAATTATGGTCGAAAGTTTATCATAAAAATCATCTTTTAAGGTATTTTGAGAGTTATCTACAGGCGCATATACTCCTATAATCAGTGTTTCATAACCATATATTTTGAGTGTGACAGTCACTATTCTGTCAGATACATATTCATAGTTTTGTACAAACCGCTTAAGATCTTTTCTTATCATAATAGCTACCCCTGAGCTAGCTCGTTCATGTTTTTTTACCCCTGACCAAAAGTACACGTATCCTTCCATCTCTTCATTTCCACATCCCTTCCGTTTTGTTTCAGACAGTACTATAATATCCATTTTGTACTTCTCTATTTCAGATGTTATTTCCGCCATTTTGTCCGATATGCCACGAATGTTCCACGTTCCAATTCTCTTTGTCCTTTTCATTGCCAAATGTTGTCGTAATTTACATCCATCCGATTTCCGAGGCTGAGTGCTGGTATTTTTAGCATTAATTTTTTTTTAAGAAGGCAGGGTGCTGGCCTACTACTTCAACCCCCATACTTGGAGGACCAGGCTTTTCTGTTAGGTATGCTCCCTTAGTCGAATGGTTCCGGTTTTAAGGCGCCGGAATTTCGCCTTTCATCTTTCCTCGTTAGCTACAGTCTATTACAACTACAGGCAGGAGGCACGACGTGCACGTGAGGACAAGATTTGCTGGCAGAGCTGCTAAGAAGAGTTGCAGAGGCTACTCGAGATTTACTGGAACATACCTATTCGACATCGATATGTCCCCTCGAGGCCTTACCAGCCATTCACCTCCAAACACGTTAAAATTGTAGGAATTCACTCTATGGCCCTAGCGCCTAGCGTATTTTGGTGTCAGATTATCGAGACGAATGGCAGTCAAAGCGTATGGATTACTCTGTGATTGTCTGAAATAGAATGACGCAAGCGGCAAGCCGGCGTTGCGTTGCATCTGCACATTGCAGAATTGCACAGTCAACATGCAGACTCCACCCCGCACCCTGCCAACATTCATAATTCGTAGAACATTTTTGTGAGCAATCTTCCGGTCGCAGCGTTCCACCAGAGAGCATTAGTACACGTGAATACGTGGTCGTGATTAACCAACAGCCCACCGGCCCCGTCGACCACCGGCCCATCGGGCTAGCGCCCGATCGCCCGATACGCCAGTCCTGCCCTGCTCGTTGACAGCGGTCGCTTTTAGCTGAATTATTTAAATTTGTATTGCCTGTTCATCGCAGCTAAGTTCAATATAGCCGGTGGACCTACGTTGTGTCATTTAGACTGCTTATTAAGTATTATAGGATTACTAACCCCTTTGCGATTATTCATACCAAATATTTTCATACATGCATATTTACTTTTAATAGAATTAATTCAATTTTATCTTCAGTGTCTTTTATTTATGATGCTAGTGGGTGTTTTTTATTCAAATGTGTTATGCTTTCTTTAGTGTATTAATTGTAAGGTGTCGCGGCGAAAGCAAGGAGACCATTGTTGGTAGATGGTAGGTCCAAAACAGCTGGGACGTCTTACAGGAACAACGGTGTAAAGCAACTGCCCCTTTTATTTTGCATTTCTACAAGGGCCGTTCAGCAAGTTTCTTCCTACTACAAATAAAATTTGTGGCACCTACCTCCTTTTTATAACAACTATTGTGATAGCATCTCGTTCTAAGCTATGTTGTATCGAATCGAACCCCCCTTCCACTGAGTTTTAGCCGGTCAACTCCCTGTTCAGGACAGTTGAGGTGTGATTAGGGTGAGATTTGCCTTTGTGATTATTGACGTGTCTTAGCGACGCATTTAGACTGTAACAGATTAGGTGACTATCTATTATACGCATTTAGACTGTAACAGATTAGGTGACTATCTATTGTGTGGCTTTTAAATATCATTTTGGATTGTAATGAACTGCTCAGTGTCGTAAAGTATTATTTCGCCTGTAACAATCCGATGAAATCAAATATGTACAGATGTATGTACTGTAAGTTGTGGCATGAGTACACAGCATATTGGACAAAAAACGACCGCTTTCATAAAGATTTTAGAAAGAATAGTTGAAGATAACGAAATTGTTGACTTGATATTATGCACGATTTTTGCGTTCCACTAAATCACAACAGTGTAATTTCATTTATTATAGTTCTTGAATTTTTGAAGAAAAATTCTAACATAGATAGTCCATCCTTGGTCATTCTACAATTCAAGAAATGGACAGGGCACATAGTGCAATAAAAAGAATGTCTAAAACCGAATACTATCCTTCATTAGGTTTAATTAGATTACTAAAAACCGACGAAAAAATACGTACGACGTCATTCAGATGAAGGCAATTGGGCTTAAGGATTACTGCGAATGTGCAAAACTTTTGAACTACAGAAGTGTTTCGTTTAAATCAGTGTGCTTTAAAATGTATCCAAAAATACTTTGAAGTTCAATACAAGACGGCCTATTCTGCAAATCTATAGGTCGCAGGCGTTTAGCATAATAAAGTGACGGTTGAATTTCAGCCATTTTGCAAAATGTCTTGCTGCTAGTAGGTAAAATGAACAAATCCGTGATTATTTAATATGACTAAATGTATAAGCACATAATAAAAGAAATATTGGGGTTTTATTTGGTCAAAATATCAGTCAATCACTAACATTATAAATTATACTACAAAGTAAAGAGGTCTTTTTCAAATATTTGTAAAGTAAGAATGCAAAAAAAATCTTTCTAAAGTAAGAAATGAATTTTAAATTACAGTAAAAAATTCAAATCGTGAGTTATCTTCATAGCTCCCTTTGATCTTCTTGAGGGCATAATCATTGATACAACCGCAGATGCAACAATTGAATCAGTAGGTATTGTTTTTGGAAAAAACAAAATCACCTTACACGCAAAGAATTTATTTAATAACATACCTATTTATTGATGCAAGCTGAGCTCCTGTGGCATTATGAATTACACAAGAGACCGAAAGTTGCGTATTTAGAACTGATTTGTAATTTAGAGATAAGATTGCACCCTGCCTACATGCAAGCTTTCCTTAGTTAACAATCATGGGAATGCAAGTCGGTCATCCGTTAGAGACCTTGTTTTTTCGTACTAAAACTTTAAGATTCTGTTTGTGGCTTAGTTCTGATTAAGCACTCAGGTTAGCCTGATCCCATGTCAGCATCAGAGCTCCGATGTATTTATATTTAATGTGTGTGAGTGTTGAATAAATGGTTTTTAAAAACACAAATTGTCGTTGAACAAATATAAATCGTCTTTCCTACATTCGCATTTCTTTGGAGTCAGTGTTTTTAATGGTTTGCAAAAACATTTTGTATACCCCTGTTTTCCAAATTTGGATTGACAAGAAAGGAATAGTCTTAAACTGAATATATTTTCCAGAATAGCTTCTAGTAGAGGGATCCCAGTTGGTTGAATTTCACCACGATTAAACATTCTTTATTATTCCACTTCGTGCTCCTACTCTGTGCACTCTGTTGCTGCACTATAAAACTTTTCACTAGACATTTTGAAGATTTAGTAGCCCACGATCTTTAGATATTGCAAAAAGTATAGATCATCAAATTTCAATAGTTTTGAATTACACATGCTCATATTATCCAGTACCTATTTATTCATTTTGCCTAGTAGCAGCAAGGCAAAATGATTGAAATTCAGCCGCCAGTTTGCAAAATATTGATTTTTTTATCAAAATGCCGGCGTTTTGCAAAATGACTAGACATTTTGGAAAAATATGGATTATGCGAAATGCCCGCGACATATATACTGAAGTCGGGATGTTAAATCTCAGTGAATTTAAGATCGTCTCGGAATATTCGCAAATGTTCGATTTTATTACAGAATCTGATGGATCAAGCTGATGGTTTTACTAAGAGGACCCACACGTTGTAACTTACACAGAAATAGCCAAGTATTTATTTTAACATCTTGTTTGAAATACTTCCATGTCTCCCCCTCCCCTTTACACTTGGGCATTTCGCACGTATCAGGGAACACCAAAAACGAAATAAGAGAAATCGCAGGCAAACAACAATGTGGAATCCAGGATTCAGTAGAATGGTGGAATCAACAACTGAGATTAGTTCAACCAACGAGCAATAGATGGCGACGTGTACTTTAAAATCAAGTAAATATTCTCCATGTAGTTTTAAATATCGGGGATTATTCAGAAAGGTATCGCACAAATATTCGCGAATCTTCTCAAATATAATTATTCTTCGCTTGGAAATATTTGTCGCTCACCTCTCTCTATACTGCAGTTTTTGGTAAATATACAGTATCATCACCTTTGGAAATACTGGGACTTTTCCACCAATTAAAATAAATTCAGGCAAGCCAGAGTATTTCGTTCAAATGACTCAGTGCATGAATAAGTCAGATAGAGAATACTCTAATAACTTATTTAAAATAACAGTTAAACAATATTTTCTTAGCTGATTACATCGCATACAGTTTTATGTATAGTTTTCAAATTACGAAATAAAATTAAAATCCCAAAAGCGTAATAAAGAAGACGAAGAAAATTCCAAAGGTAAGAATACTAAAAATCTCCAAAGAAATGGGCATCCTAGATAAAAAATAACACAAAGGAAACCTTCAAGAAATGCAAACAATCATGTTGATAATTTTAACAAGGTTCTATAAATACAATCATAGACACCATCGACATATAGAATATATGTCGATGTAGTACACCCCCTTTTTTCTTTATTTGTACTAAATAAGCGTCACGTTTTGATATATAAGTAAATTGGAGAAAAGAAAAACGATGCAACGTACTTCAGCCAGCGCTACGGAAAGGCTTAGCGATCGCCGCGCACTACATTCAACGCAACGTACATAATTGTGCAACGATAGCCGCGTAGCGTACTAACGTGGATGGAAAGGTGTATCGATTGGACGATTTTCGCGTACCGCAGTATAGCAGATAGTAATGTACACCGATAAATGCCAGCCGTACATGCAACGAAAATTCCGTGTAAAGCCCTTTACAGATTTTTTCAACCGGAATCATATTGGTGCAAAGGCACTCTTTAATACTACCTCTAATAAGGAATCTCCTAGTATGCCGACTTTGCAACTGGGACAAATACAGTCCATCAAAAATGTTAATACTTAATTCTGTTCTAATTAAATGGTAATAAGTAATTAATTAAGATGCCTTTGAAAAAATGAAACTCTTAAGTTGTCAAAAATGTATGTTGGCTTACCAGTGTTTCATTGTATCTTTTAAAATTGTTTATAATTATTGTTAATTTGGTTCAAAATGCCGCAGATTTACATAAGAGATTTATTTACGAAAAATGTCAAAATGATGTCGTTACCGAACGATATCATGCAATCATATAATTATTTTCAACGGCTTGACGCGTCGAATAATGGTCCCTAATTGAAATAAAATAAATTTTAAAAAATTCTCTTAACTGTAATTTTCATTTTTTAGCATTACATGGGTCACATAATACTTAAATTAAAAAATATAAATTGTATTTAAAAAAGGTATTATACTTGAAATGTCACTTATGTGGTATTATTAAAATAATATACAGGGGTTCTAATTGAAAATCAAAAGTTGGTATAACTTCTTCTGAAACCGGAAGTGAAAAAAATACTAAACCACGCCCACCACTCTCTTCACATATCCGCGACGGTACTTGCCTATAAATCTTCGCCTTCCTCCTTCCGATCGTTAGGAGAGTTTTTTTTTAGCGTGGTTTACTCGTTAAGTTACCGTGCTCTTCTATTCTTTCCCTTGCAAAAGAGTTTCACCTCTCGCGTGGTTTACACGCTGATTTATCATGCTCTTTTGCTTAACTCCTGATAAAGCCCCTCATGAAAGTAGGCGAAACGCCCAATTCTTCAATCTTCAATCGTTTGTTGCATAATGACAATCGGAATGGGACGTTTCGCCGCCGCCGTTTCGCCACCGCCGGTTCGCCACGGCCGTTTCGCCGCCAAGCCGTTTCGCCACCAGCCGTTTCGCCGCCGGGCCAGTTCGCCGCCAAGGTTAACGATTTCAAATTTACAGAATGTTAATGTTTACATTTAAGATTATTTTCAAAACAACAAATTCCGGGTGAAATTCGGTGCACGGTCCGGTCTATTCCGCATGCGCTGCCAGAGAAGTAAGGTTTATGGTACGATCAGCGTCCGTCAAAATGTTGTGGGTGCCGCTATCGTCTCGTAATTTTTAAAGCAATGTTGTTGCGCTCTCGGCGGTGGTTCAGGTTAATGGTTTATGTTAGTTGTTAGGTCTTGATGATTTTTTTTAGAGACAAAATACGAGAGGGAGTCTGTTCAAAGTTACATTTTTCTGTCCACTGTTACATTTTTGTGCATGCGCACTAGACCGGACCGTCCACCGAATTTTTACCCAAATTCCTTAACGTACCTAATTCGAAAATAACTACCGATTTAGTTAGGTTAGGTTAGGTCATGATCATGTGTGTATCTATATGTTATTCCAAATATTGAAATTGTTCTGGCGGCGAACTGGCTCGGTGGCGAAACGGCCGGTGGCGAAACGGCTTGGCGGCGAAACGGCCGTGGCGAACCGGCGGTGGCGAAACGGCGGCGGCGAAACGTCCTAGACCCATGACAATAGCCGGGAAAGCCTCCGAAATCGATGAAATTAAGTGTCAAGCGGTCACAAGAGCGAGGTTTTGCTGGATCATACGGGGTGTTTATGAAACCACTCTGAGTATCTTTAAATGGCTTTAATACGCTTTGGTTAAATGGAACACCATTTTGGGATTTTTGTATTCCTCAGTTAATTGTCTATAATTTTTGTTCGCGATACCATGTAGCTAAAGCGTGTATTTGTCAAAATATTTAGCATGTTGTTCAAAACAAACAATTTATCGGTGCTTGATAAAACGAGAGCCTTGAAACAAACAATTAGAAACCGAAGGTTATCCATGCTTTCGGTAAAGTACCGCTTGTAATTAATTTTTTACACAAAGAACCAATCGATATGGTGCAGAATATGAAAAAACTCTTTTACTGACATCAAGGGTTCATCCTCAGCAGTATGAAGGGAGTCGTCCAGAAATAGTAATAAGTAATAAGTTTTTATGTGAAAAACATGAACGCAGGAAAGGAGCTACCGATCAAGAAAATGAACATATGGTGTTTGTCGGTGTAATTAAAAATCATCAATAAAGTATCTAAAACTTGGTTTACAGTTAGACATAGCTCAGTTGTCAGTATCAAAAATTCCCAGTAATAATAAATTCCAACGTTACCAGCTACAGTTAGTGTAATAGTTGGATCAGAGTGATTTTGAAAATCGGTTAAATTTTTGCGAATGACCCGCTGACTAACATCGAGAACAAGGAAACTTTTTTGATTTTCTGTTAATTGCGAATGGAGTGATATTTCACAAGAACGGATATGTAAACGATATAATTTCTATTATTATGCTATAAAGAATTCCCATTTTGTTAGATCGGTAGATCATCAACATACTTAGATCACTGAATGTGTGGACACGAGAAGGAATATTAATCAATTTTTGCAAGTAATTGGACATTTTCTTGTTGAAACTTGTGGATTGGTTTAATAAAGGAAACCAAAAACCAAAGAGAATTGAAAATGTATTTGAAATGCTTTGCGGGCATATTAAGGAATGTAAATGATATTTTTGCACAGATTTCACAAATGCATAAATTAGAATAGTGCTCATATTGAGCACATTTTGTGAATTTTTGTTTATTATTGCATATGTTTTGTATTCTGTTTTTTGTACTTCCAAAATGTGTGTGTATTTCATTTTCTGCATTTTTCTATTTAAAGCAAATAAAATAATAGTTATCTTTTCCTCTATTTTATTCTTTTAGCCCCATTGCCTCTATTCGACAGTCTTCTTTTAGGGGATACTGCTAAACTTATTCTTAAACTGTTAATTTTTGCAATAACATGTTAAATATTTTGAAAAATACAAAGTTTAAGTACATAACACTGTTAGCAGTTAAATTGAGAAAGGGTGAACTGACATTTATCACAGAACCCAATACCACGGCAAAATCAATTCCAATAAGAAGAAAATCAAGACTTGTATGGTTAGAACTAATCAGCTGATTTGGGGTACAGAAGCAACTTCCGAAATAAGGCAAATTTCTACCTCACAGTTTGGGGTGCACGTTCTTACCGAGGGATCGGACGACCATTGGCGTAGGACGTGACTGAACAAAAGGAAGAAGCTGCAGGGTATTATGGGCTGTAATCCTTATAATCCTTTCCTTCACCATGTTCGTCATTTAAATGCTTTTTAAAATTCCATATCATAATTATGGTATTTACATAAATTAATTTCCTAGGGAGTAATTTATTTCAGAACGACCACACCGTACCAAACAAACCGCTAATGAAAATCATAGACATTTAACTAAAAAGAATACAAATATGTCGACATATATTGACCGTGCTCTGTTAAAAAAAATATCTGTGTGCTAACCAACCAACACTAAATATCCAATAATTTTGTTATCAAGCTTTCAAAGTGCTGAAACTTTTATATGCAACTCTTTGATGCATTTTAACGGCTATATAAGATATAAACCAAAGACACACTATCAATTATCCTGTATAATGGTGATTGGTCCTTATTTAATCCAAATACAATTTGTATTTTTGGTTGACACTAAAAGAAAACACTAAAACTGTTGTTTAACTAAGGTTTTTTTTTCTTTACACTTTCTTTAAACATTAATATTTGTATCGAAACTTTGTATTTGAATTTAACTTTTATATACAGTAATACTTTTTTCATAACTTTTTTTAAAATATTTGCAAATAAAGAGAGCTGTAATTTTAAATTATCTCCATTTCCCGCCAAATCGTAAAACATCTTAAAACGCCAAATAAATAGAAGGATGCACATCTTTTTGCATACTTTTTGGAATACACTTTATAGTTTTTGAAATAATCGCAAAATTAATTTTTGTTTCAAAAATGTTCTTTGTTTTTCCGTTTAATTTAAAAATAATTATATAATTATATAAAACAAATATTGAAAGTTATATGTACTATGTAGAGTCGCTTATTTGGTCACTGTCAACTAACATTTGTATGTGTAAGTTACGCAGTAAAACAAAATCTGTGGTGACCACGCCCCACTTTTATACAGAAAGGTTGTAAATTACTAGACAGCTCGAAACTTCGTTAATAATAGAGATATCGAGAACAATTTTGTTGTTTAAAATTCTAGTATACAGCCTACAATTTGTCAGAAACCAATTCATATCACGGCTTCCTATTTTTGTGTAGTGATACACGATTTTGGTTTTTTAAATGAAACACCCCCATATTTTTAGACATTTATCAGTACTTACTAAAAATTCTTTAAGATGGCACACGTAAACTAAAATTTTGGAACTTATATAATTTACTTAAAATTTTTAAAATTATGTTTTACGCATTTTTACTTGTACAAAAGCTACTTTTAAACGAATTAGGAATACAGTACCTACATTGTTGCAAGCTCTTTTATTGTGAGCAAACTCCGTATGCTTGGGTTTTGTTATCAGCAAAATTATTATTTTTTAACTTTAAAGCAGAATATTGGCTTAACAAAATAGATTTAGACATTGGTAAGTTGCATTAGATTGTCTTATTTTATGTCCAGGAATTTGTGGTTAAGCCATGTCCACATATTTCGGAGATACCTTCTATAGTTGGATCTTCAGTTATTTCTTTGTTTCTTCGAAGTAATGGTGTTCATTTTTATTTAATGTCATTTTACACATTAACTGACTTCAGATAGTAATTGTATAGAATAACTAGCTAATTCATAGATTAACTAGGCATATACTATTGTATACATTTTATACTTGAACTAAAGGATACAGTTGCGTATAGAATGCCTAGTTATTCTATAGACTAACGGCATTTCAGACTCATATAACATGTGAAAAACGAAAATTAAATCAAGCTTAGGTTTGAAATATTTGTTTGTGTTGGTGGCACTGTAAGTCTATGTCAAACTCGAGGTTAGCAGGTTAGGTTTTGCGTCAGTTTTGACACAGACTGATGCAAAGCCTAATCTGCTAACCTCGAATTTGACATAGATTTACAGTGCCACCGACACAAACAAATATTTCAAAGCCAAGCTTGATTTCATTTTCGTTTGCTCACATGTTAATAACATACTAGGTGAGTTTTTTAAAGTGTTACAAGGCAATATCTCGAAAATGGTATACAGGTATTTGCGTAGATTCGAATTTTATAAACAAAGGTACATCAACCTATTTAAAATTCCAAAGTTACTGCCACCCTCAAAATAAACAGGGGGGGAGTAATTATAAAACATACGTTTAAATATGTCCCTCGATCTCCCTCTTATCTCACCAAAATTTAATGAAAATATTTGAAACCGTTTTCGAGATATTGCCTTGTAACATTTTAAAAACTCACCTAGTATACAGGGTCCGGTAACGATGAGAGGTTGGAACACGTTTCTAAGCGTTCGAAGGTGGAACACATTACTAAAATACTTTTGGTTATAGACGACGGCTCAAAAAAAGGGTGGCAAATAAAACTTACTTTTTCTACGACCACCACTAAAAGTAGGTCTTTTAGCGCCAGCTTTTTTCGCTAAAAGTGACGTTTTATAATTTAGCGTGTTTAAAATGAGATCAGCTGTTTACTTTTAGCACATGTGTTATAAAGTGAAGTGAGGTTATAAAACTACATTTCGAACTGGAAGTGAGGTTGTAAAGTTATTTTAGTTACTTCTTGCGTTAGAGGTAAAGTGTTTTTTAAATAATTAAAGCGTTATGTAATGAATAAAGTCAGATGTGTGCTATTATAATTACCTTTGATAACTGACTTTGACAGTACCTACTGGCTCCAGAAACATTCACCTGCGCGTCAAGGCCATTTCTTTATTATGACATAAATTATAACTGTCATAAATGCAAACCTTTGTTAAATCGACAATTATGGATTAATAACAGAAAATGTAAGGTCGTAGAAAAAATATTGTATGCAAACTCGTGCTAAACGTGGTTTATGCACGAGACATGTTATGAAATTCAGCCTTCGGCTTCATTTCATAATTTTCACGTCTCGTGCATAAACATCAACTTTTAGCACATGTTGCATAAATAGCTATTTTTACTATATTTGGGCAGCTTAAAAAATTTGCGTCAAAATGCTAATAATTTTAAGACAAGTTGTGTGGTTCTGAAGTTAACTATTGGAGACTGGAGATATTAACGATTTTACGCAATAAAATGCCGAATTTCGAAGGCCCGTTGTAAATAATAAGAAACAATTGAATGTAAGAAACGTTACCAAAAAAATTTGTGAATTACCTTTCGAGTGTAAAATAGTGGCTCTGCGTATTAACGTTTCACAGGTGCTAAAAATTTTAAAATTTAATAAATTCAGATAAAACATCTTGTATATATTGTATTTTTGAAATGTAATTTTAATGAGCTTCCTTTCTCTTATTTGATGCCCAGAAATGTAACCGATTTTTTGATATACGAGCCTGAGAATAGAAAAACCATGATTATGTAATTCAAATTTATGCACTACGGTAACATTTAACATCGTAAATCATCAGCATTAAGAGGACCGATATAATGCACGAGTTGGAGGTGTTCAGTTGGACGTATGTGGAAGTTCAGATGCCCAAAGTCGTGAATTTATCCGAATAAGAAGCATTGACGTGGATGACTGAAGGTTTGTAGGAATAATTTTGTGAGTTTGTCCTACATTGGTAGATAGCAGCACCCTGCAGAACAATAAAAAGAGAGGAACAATTGTTGGTTGTTCTTTATTTAAAAGCCAGTCTTAAGAGGAGTTGTAATCAGAGCGCTGTATTATAAGATAAATCATTCAAGAAATGATAAATAGTTACCTGAATTGAGAATAAGTAAATTGCACATTTCAACCTGAGGGAGAGATGGTCATGTTAAAATGATTGATTAACTGAGCTAGTTTATTAAAATCTAATTAATAATACTTAATTATTCTAATGAGTTATAATTATTTTAAGAAGTACATTACTACAAATAGCTTGAGTTAAGTCAAAATGCTAGAACAGATCAAAGAAATTTTGATAACGAATAATAATTATAATTTATATATTTCTTTTAGATGTCTAATAATATTCCAAGGTAATTCACAAAAACATATTTTTGCTAATGTTGCTTCTATTCAATTGTTTTCTGTTAGTTATAGTAAAGATTATATACCGGGTGTCCATTCTCAAAGTCGAACATAGGCAATTAACATTAGTGCATTCACTCGTTCTTCATTGAAATAATTCATTTTTCTGTAGATAATTTTAACAGATGTTGACAGAAAATACCTGATTTACGCCAACTAATTACTAATTTTTCTGACAAATGCTATCAAACTTGAAAAGCAAGGCATGACATATTTAAAAATTCCCAAGTTTTAAATTAGTATTTTAAAATAAAAATCGCATCTTGAATATTATTATTGGTATCATTTGATGCGTAATAATTTTATCTTTCCATTGATACCATTACCTTCCCTGTAAGTTGAATTGGCGAGCAGGAATCGGAAAAAACGTTCAATACAATGTTAATCGCCTATGTTCGACTTTGAGAACGGACACCCGGTATATTGATATAGTATTGACTCTACTTTTCAAGCCAATATTTACATAATAGTTACTAGACTGCTAAACTATTCCTATTTATTCAATTCAAAACACTTTAAATGAAATATTTGTCCTAATTCAAATGTATTTAATCAAATTATTTATTTCTTTTAATAGTTCAGGCAATAGAACCATCTCTCTTATCTCAGGTAGGTTCTTGCGTTAGAAAAACTATCAAAATTCTTGTAAAAATTTTTTGGTTAATGAAAAGTTATTTCAGAATTATTTGAGAACTTTCAATTGTTACTGTCAGACTATTAATATGACATATCAGTGGAATTCATATTCAATCAATACATGTTAGTTCAAATATGTTAACAAGCGTAAGTATTTATGTACGTAACTTATTATTTCACTGTTAAAATTGATTAATGTTTATCTTTACATATACCTGCTTATCTTCCCTTAATTGAATTGATCCAATTCTCCTGTCGAAAAAGTACAAATGCAACCAGTTTATTTTGTCACATATTATAATGGTATTAGGCTCACGGCTCGACTCTGCTAGCAGTGCAACATGATGAACCATTCAGTAAGCACATAGTTGGGGTGTTTTATGTGGCTACAGTGACAAGCTTAACATTCAAACAATGAATGCATTGGTAAAGAGATGTCAGTAATAGTAAAGTAATTGAGTAAAAGGAACGGAAGGGGCAAAGCTTCTTTTTCAGAGGGGTCGAAGTTAACTTTCAAAAATTAAACAATAGGTTTGTGCAGAATGAATAGGAGAACCGAAAGAAAGTAATAGACACAAAAAGGTTTGCTATGTGCATGTAAATGAAGAGTAGATTTCAATTAAGGTAGTCAGTGAAATTGGTGAGGACTCGTAAAAGGTAAAGAAAGCTGGAATAAAATAACAATACATTGCGAAAGAGCAATTTTGAAAATCAGGCAGCAGGACATGAAAACGGAATTTGAAAAGCAAGGAGCAGGACAGGGAAGAAGCAAATAAGAGTTAATAAACTATATAGATAATCAGCGCATTAAACGTGAGTGAAAAGCAGAGCAATTAATAAGACGTGTATGTGTGTGGTTCAAAGAAAGAATTTAGATTAAGAAAAAGACAATATTTTAATTTGTAAGAAAGTTGAAAATGTAAAATTATGTACTCAAACTTATTTCTAATATGTACTAAAATTCATCAACACTTATTTCCGTTAGCATTGTAACTATAACAACAAGATTTGTTTTTGTTTTAAATAACGGAGAAACAAGGAGAACAAAAGAATAATTATTAAGCTTGACATTGTGAAATTTGTGCTCCACTTTAATTAAAGTTTTTTTATAATAAATAAGCATTTCGAAACCTGAAAAGTATATTCTTGTGTTGTGCACGTGTCAAAGTTCATGTGGGATTGTTTGTAAAGTTTCCGCAACATAAAAATAAAATTTTCTTCGAGAGCATCTCAGACGACATCGGCAGCAGTTCAGTTCGGGATTCCGATACCCAATTCCGGCCAAGAGAAGGGCCCAGAGCCAGGGGTCTTCACTGCTACACATCAGGTAGGACTGTAGGAGTGCAACCGCCAGCATCAACACCAGAGGAAGCCGTTGCCTAAAACAACAGAGATAGCGTGCGGAATTCGAGGGGCATACAATATTAGGCGGTACGGAAGAGGATACAAGCTTGTTCAGGGCTCCACCTAAGACGCAGTTCGAAAAATAGGCAAGGCGTCCCAAATTTTGAGGTTATGGTATCGAAGCGTCCGGTTAAACAATTGCAAAATTTAAGACGGCGTCCATCTGACGTCACGAAATAATTACCTGCCTGAAACAAAAGATGTTATTTGCCGCCAAAGCGCGAATATTTGAATAAATACCTTACGAATGTTCATAATTTCGCTCATTTTAAAGTAAACATCGCTGACTACACAACACAAACCATTTTGTGGGATTTTTGACAGATTGATAAACATTTAACTACCGCGTATTCGAACTAATTCCGGTGTACAGTACCGCACCAGATAAATTGTAAATTAGGAACTCACCCGTGGTGTTAGGATTATATGGTGTGCTCGAGCGCATATGTATTGCTATCCTTGTCGGACACTGTGACGTCAGTTTCTGAGCAAATTTGCCACACTACATTGGTAAAATTCTCGTAATTAGTCCCTGTAACTCTTATTATTAAAGTTAGGGAATAAATGCAAATACAAAAGTTGGGAATATTTGTATGGTTAATAAAACTGCCTTATTAAATTTATTAGCACAGCTATCTACGATGTTTTGTTAATAAAATACGCAATGAGAAAATTATATCTCAAACTAGTAAATACAACAAGACTTATAGTTAGAAGAAATAACATTCGCAAATTAAAGTAGGAAAAATAATGCAAGTAAATTTATTTTGCACATTTAGTTGTGCAACAAATACCACAGCAATAAGCAGGTCTCTTTTATTTCTATTGTCCACCTATTTTTTACATTAGTGAGCTTAGACAATTTCTTCTGCAATTTTCGTTTAGTTAGAAATGTTTTTTGTTTAGATGCCTTAATCTAATATATATTCTAGTTCGCGCCATACAAAGGATTATTTCATACGGGAAGATATTTAAATAATTAGGGTATTTGACAACCCTATCAACCATTTTTTTTAAACTAACGACTCTTCTGACAACAATTCATCATGTAAACGTCTAAAGTGTGTGTCTAGAATTGGAGCTAATTGCATTAATTCTTCACTAGGATACATTAAATGTCATTTTGAAAGAAACTATCCAATTCGGACTCCTCGAAATATCAAGTTTTCTTGTAGCTACGCCCAAATTTAAATCCTTATTATTATTTTTATGTCTGTAAGCTATATATCCTGCTATAGTATACTTTAAACAATGGTTACTAAAATTCTCAGAAAGTTGATTTGAATTCAAGGCGTTTAAAGTATTTTCACATTGAGTTTCATGGAGAGTAGATATTTCAGATTGAGGAA
The DNA here is from genome assembly GCA_940337035.1 of Agriotes lineatus. NCBI lineage: Eukaryota > Metazoa > Arthropoda > Insecta > Coleoptera > Elateridae > Agriotes > Agriotes lineatus. The sequence goes on along the minus strand of OW679195.1, from coordinate 43,982,386 downwards.
ACAACTTCAGATTCATACTCTCCTTTAACGAAGGTACAATCTTCTAGCAAGGTACTATTTTTATGAATATTTAATTTATCATCCACATCCTTGTTTTCTAATTCTGAAGATTCAATTGTTTTGCAAAAAACTCTGCGGTTAAACAAGACTGGGTATCCTCTTGGGTATTTTTGTTCATTGTAAATATAGACAATGAATATCGTTTCAGTACGTACTACCGAATTCTGTACTTGATTTGAAGTAGATCTGGGTGATCATTGGTAGCACCCATACCTCGAATGTAGGGAAAAAGTTTTCCGCTACATTCTGATTGAGTTTGTATGTTATTAAATAATCGATGTTATACTTATGGCGGAGGTAAAACTATAAATGTGTTAAGGAGGGGTTGCTTAAAATAATACCCTTTTGAAATGGTAAAGGAGGCTTGTGTTTTCCAACAATCATTTTATTTATTACCTAACTATTTTTGTTTAATAACCCGTTCGCACACGGCGCTGTTTAACATCCCGGGTAGTTAGTAATTACGGCGGATCTTACGGCTTGCTCCCAAGCTGACGTCAAGCGCGGAACTAAAGCACCTCTATAATACGAGCATGCTTGTCAGCCATATTGGATCACATAACAAAAGCGGCAAATTCAAAAAAATAGTTACTTTTCAGAAAATGAAAATACGTTAATGTCTATAGGTTTAATAGTACTAATTCGAGGCTGAACAACCGGTCATGCTCGAAGATTTTGAAACCTGAGAAGGTTTACCTTATATCCAAAAAAAGTATTCCTTAGTCTTGAAATAGACTGATTTTTTAATAAAGAATATGAGAGGCAAAGCATATAAGGCAAAAAAGACACATTAAAACGAACACAGTTGGCAACTCAAACACAAGGCTAGAAGCTAGAACAGCGAGCATAGATAATATAACCCACAACGAGTGAACTGTTTGACGTTGTAGGGTTATATTTTGGTTACATCATGGCCACCAACATGTAAACGCGAAAGTACTGTGATGCAAGGTTTTATGCAACTTGTGCGACATGCGTCTGCTTGTATTATAAAGGGTATCTACGCGGGACATTTTTAAATGAACTATTTACTGTCTTTTCTGTTTCTCAGGTTTCAAAATCTTCGAGCGTGATATGTTGTTCAGCCTCGAATTAGTACTATTAAACGTATAGACATTAACGTATTTTCATTTTTTGAAAAGTAACAAATTTTTTTAATTTGTCGTTTTTGTTATGTGATTCAATATGGCTGACAAGCATGCTCGTATTATAGAGGTGCTTTACGCGGGACTGACCAAAATTGAACCTCTACGTAGCACACCATATAATCCTAACACCACGGAACTTTTCGTTTTTTTCCAAACTAATTGCAGCTAAATAAGATATTGAAAAGGGCATACAACCATTTATTTTGTGCAGTAAAATAGTACGGGTCACATTTTAACCAGCCTAATAAAATGAGAGGCAAAGTACAAACACAATAATAACACAGAGGATTGTGCATTTTTGATTTTGCTCTAACTTATATAACAATTAAATTAATTAATAATATAGCTAATTAGAGACAAACAGAGCTATCCATCACAATACGTGTGTATGTCCAACCAGAATTCTTACTTCAATTCGAACCCAGTGTGACAATGGATAGAACACTATTAAAGTCTCATACACCAACCTCAACAACCAACCAGCTCTCCCATAGGGTGGATCCTATGTATCTTCTCCAGCGTACCCAATTCAAATCCAATTCACAGATGTCCATGGAATTCAACCAGCAATCACAGGTCCAGGTCTTATTTACTCCAATAATAATTTTATGACAGCATACCCATTCAAATCAGTTACAGATATCTGCGTCTTGACAGCAACTCAAATTGCAGCTCTTCCAATCACTCCAGCTCAAACAAACGCACTTCACCAAATCCAATATTCTTATTTCTTCCTTAAATTAATTAAATGATCTCCTTCTTCATGTTAAAGTTTGTTTCATTTTAAAATTTTTACTTATTCCTATTATTTTTAATTAAGTTAGTCCTTTGCGCCCTTGTATATTACTCCATTAATAAATTATTGATTATAAAAGGGTTTATTTCGTTAATTTTATCGATACAAATGAATTATGTCTACATTTTAGAAATCAAAAATAAGTTGTTCTCTATTTACGATTCACTATAGTAATAGTCATTTTATACAAAATGTTTAGAACTAACACCCTGGATTATTTTTAGCTACATACAGTATATTTTTGTTCTGACAATCTTATACGTAGCTTATTCAAATATGCACTCAGCTTAGAACTTTGATATTTCTTCAAACATACTTATAGTTTGTAGTAACTATTAATTACTTTTTAATTATAAATTGCTTTCTGTTAATATTAACAACTCCAAGGCGATAATTTTAATTTGCATTTTAGAACCTTATTTTTGAATATTAAATGTATTTCCTGATTTGAATTTTATATGTAATTTCTTAATAATTTTTGAGTAGTTAGTCTGTTCTTTTCTGCTTAACTTCACTCTTGTATTTTTAAATAATTAGATATTTTTTCATCCATAAATACTTTTTTATCTAGACATTAACTTTTAGCGATAAATCAGCAGTCCTAATCTACAACCATCACAATATATAGCAACCGCTTAAAGTGTAGAATATTTTGTATAAAATCATTAATATCCCCCTATATATAAAACATATTTTAGTAACGTGCACCACCTTCATACCTAAAAGTTTTATGTAGACACATTTTATGTACCCTTATTGCTTTAAAAATATGTTTTACCCTCCTTTCGCTGAACCCTGTATGTTGGTTACTTTGCGTATACCTTATTTGCGCATTTTAAATTTTAAAATTTGTTGTATTGTTCTGCGACATACATAGTGGATTGCAACCATGTAAAAATAATAATTAAAGTTGCACTAAACAGCTGAAATTACCAATGATCAGTCGAACAAACATACACAATCTACACAGATCTGCATAACCTAATGGAAACAGGTAAATAAAACAACGATTATTTTATTATTATTACTTAAACATTATATTTACTATGCTCGAAGAGCGTTGTTTCCATATACATTTGCTGTGTATAGATATTATTTATTTATTCGTTATTGTAATACTGATCGTAGGAGGCATTGTTGAAACCAGTCCTGCGCACGGCCTACTCTGCAGTGTGGTGGGATCACGTGGTGACAAGTGCAACAGCAATGCCCGTTTCGAAGTGAGAGGAGTAAGTTCTCTGCTCTCCTGCCGCTTCGGATCTTATTACGTATATTTGTAAGAAATACGCGAATGCATCAAAATAGACTTAAATAATAAAACAAACTACCCTCGAAAAATTTAATTCTAACGCGGGACAGCCAACAAGGTTATTATTACTGCGCGCTGCACTATTCAATTGTTGCACCCGTAGTGCAACAATAGAATTCGGAAACGTCAGATCGTGGAAACGTGTTGTGACTAGTTGTGTTTCCAGTACAGACAGCCCTTGTTAGTGTTTTCAAACTGTTTTGCGTAGATGTAGCCGCGAGTTCTGTCCGATTTCTCAACATGTGACATTTGGTACTTGCATGACACGTGCGTGGGAGACTGAAAATATGAACTTCCCTGTATGGCCAAATCCGTTTTGAGCAGCAGCCGACAGCCAACAATTGAAAAGTGAGTCTTTGCCCCTAGTTTCTGCCCTTTTGGCCGCCGTTTGTTTTTACGCAGCCGAGACCGACCATGTGGCCGATTGCGTAAAAGTGTGTAGGTTTTGCGGAATTTCGAATAATTTAATCGATGTCACAGCAGATCGATGTAGCTTGCCTATGTGTAAAATTAGACCTTTGGGTGCAACTCGGTGCATGCCAGACTGCACTGTGTCGCTGTTGGTTATGAACTTCATAAAGTACAATTTATTGGCTGTCGAAAAACAATTCAGGGGGTTTCTATGGGGCCTGCTTATGCTGGGCATAATTTGCAAACTGTAAGTGCGAATATTGATGTTTCATGTTTTGCATCTGTCTGTGGCAGAAAAGAAAGTTCTTAATGGGCGCTTCAGTAAATGGGGGTCATCTTACACCCACGCAATTACGTTGAAGTAGATTAGACATACAAAATGAATCCTACAAGACTTTACTACGATATTTACGATGCGTAAAATTATGTTAAGTTAACGAGCAGTTATAGGCTATATTAGGCTCGTTTAACTAATGACTTCTGTTTGAATTTCATAACTAATTTTGAATGCAAATAGAATAGGGAACTGATTTAATTGCATAATTATTAAAAACTAATCAGCCACCATCTGACAATTGTTTTCCATTGTAAAGGCTTTCATTCACGAGTATCAATGATTTTCTGTTGTTTATGCAACAATAATATGGTTAGTTTGCGTATGTAAAATACAGAAAATTATATTGTAAATGAACATCATATTCAGTTTCAAAGAAAGTTAACGTCTAGTTGACACGGGTACGCTGATAGCATCTAAAAAGAGGTGACTTATAATTAGGTGAAAAAAAAGATAGATAGAGGCGAATATACAGTAAAACCAAGTAAAACAGAGTTGAAATAAGATTAATCCAAACATACAGTACAAAGTTGTAGAATACCCCTGATAACTTCAGCCTCTTAAAGGTCAAGAAGAAAAACATTAAATTAATTGTTGAAAAATGTCTTGACACAAGGTAGTCATTCTTGGCATATGTGAGTATCTATTGTTGAATAATACACCTTCCCCTTTTAATCGTTTGGAAATCGATATACAGGGGGCGTTGCTGCAGCTGATCACTGGTATATTTTTTGCCGCAATATTGTGCCTCATCCTGTATCATTAAAACTTTTAGATATTACGATAAACCAAGTTCACATACAGATTTGTTTTCTCTTTCATGTTTTACTTGGAGTTTTCATTTTCAAAATAAACGATCACCATTTTGTCCCTAAAGATAAAACATTTTCGAAAAATTATGTTATGAATTCAAAGTTTGTTATTAGGATTTTTGCATTTAAAAAAATTTATTAAATTGTCAAATTCCATTAAACTTTAGAACATTGGCAAGACATTTTTTTTATTAATGTCGACTCACTACTGTGCATCAATTTCTAAACCATTAAGAGGGTGCATTACTCAACCATGGATATTCACGTGTGCCACATATGAGTACTCTTGTGTCAAGGCATTCTGGAATAATGAATTTAAATATGTTTTATATTCTTGACTTTTAAGGGGCTGTAAGTTATCAGTGGTACTCTACAATTTTGTACTAAGGTACTCAAGTGCGCCAAATACGAGTACTCTTGTGTCAATGCATTTTTGATTAAAATGATTTTAAATATTTAAATATATTTGTTCTTCTTAACCTTCAAAGGGTTGTGAGTCATCAGGAGTACAACTTTGTAAAAAGGTATGTTTGGCTTAATTTTCTTATTTTGATTCAATAACACTATAATTTTGCCCCTAATTATAAATCACCATGCATACCTAGCATTATTGGGACATTTGTTTAGAGAATCAGAAGGTAATAATACATTTAGTAAAGAGTAAAAATATTTTACTTTCCAGGCTTCATAAATTTATAAACAATTTCTACTTTCTAGCAAAAGCGTAACATTTATTTTATTTTCGTCGATAGTTTTGTGAACACATGTATTTGCTCTGATAATCTTCACTTTAGCTTACTTTTAATTTTTTGTGTAGCCACGTAAAACTATCATTACAGTGTATAGGCAATAAAAAAAAATGAATAGGAATTAAGTATTTTTTATATCAATTGGCGGTTTAATAGATAATAAAATTAAAAAATACCAGTTTTAGTAATTTCTAATAGCAAACTGAAAGATTTTAGTTTCAAAACTTCAACTTGCGAGGAAATTTCCGAGCCCTTTACAGATTCTTTCACTTGTGGGCTTTATAGCACTGGCTAGCAACGGGTCACATAATATAAGACTTGATTGCAGTCGATTTATGACCGAGCGAATTTTGCGAGCGACGTTAATAAATAGGACGACTTAATGAAGTTAGATTATGTACGAGTTGCATATAAAGCTTTATGCTCCACTGGTTTTTTACATAAATAATAATTAAATATCTAGAAAACAACATTAATATGTTTCTGAACTAAGCAGCCGGGTAGCGCAGTTGGGTAGTGATATTGCTAATAAGCAAGTCCTCGGTTCGAATCCCGCGGGGGCCGGAATTTTTCCGCAGCCTTGAAGATTGAAATCGGGCTCGGTGAGACCATTCACAGTTGGGAACCAAATTAACTGTGCTCTATCAGAACTACAGACCTAAGAGATAGAGTAACAAGGTCGACACATCATCATGACAGACACTTCACACAATAGTTGCTGTGCAAGCACAAAAGGCGCGCTCCAACTTTGTATCCCGAATCCGGGGCAAGTTGAGCATTGTACCGCCAGATGCAAGCACATAAAGCACCAGCCTCTACACCGAAAGGTAAAACGAGGTTAACGATAATACATACATACATAGGTACATGTTTCTGAAATGGCCAGAGTGCCTTGTTGGATATTGGATATTTACAGATTTTTCATGATGAGCATTTACGGCATCAAAAATGTGTTATAAATATTCAGTATCATCATAATTAATCGCGAAATCTTCATTTATAAACACTGTTCCTTTTTAATGTTCAAATTTCTTATGTTTTTTGACTGAAATGCATTTTTTTGCATTTATTTACTTGACAGTAACAGTTCAGTCTAATTTACTTTATAATGATGGTACTAGTACAATGTAGTGTCACTTTATGATGCAGTTGAACATGCATTTTGCAAATAAAAAATGGGTTAAAGCAATCACGACCGCCGGACTACTATTTGATTAATTTCTTATTTTGTGTTTACTCTGGCAAAATTAAATGCATAACTATTATTACTATTTCGTTTAAATTGAATTACATATCGTGTAAACCACGTGGGTTAAGAATGTTTATTCACTGGAATAAACTTATATCGCTAATGTTCTTAAATGAGTTGGTGTATAAATAAGTATTATTTTTTAAGAAAATATGCATTGCCATGTAGCAACGCGAATCCTTATACAGGGTGTTTGAAGTTCACTAGACAGTTCGTAACTTCGTTAATAATAAAATATATATTTTTTAAATTTAAATTTTAGTATAGAACCTACAAATTGATGTAAACCAATTAAAGCCATGCCCTCCTATTTTGATATTTATATGTTCCATTTAAAAAATAAAAGTCGCGTATCACTACGTAAAAATAGTAGGCCATGGCTTAAATTCGTTTGCGTCAATTTATAGGTTGTATACTGGAATTTAAAGTTAAACTAGTTTTGTACGATATCTCTATTATTAACAAAGTTTCGGACTGTCTAGCAATCTACAAACACCCTATAGGTACAAAAATCATATACAGTGTGTTTCAAAAATATGGTGCTAAACTTAGCAATTATAGGGGGCTCTGAAACATTAAAATTTTATATACCTATAAACGTTTTATTTTAAATACCTCCTCGCTGAGTTACAACCTCCTAAATTAGGGGGTTAAAGCTGGTTAAAGTTAGGTTTTTATCATTCTACTGAAATGTGGAAGAGTATTAAGGTCAAAATTAGCAGACACGTTCTACTAAGAGCAGACTTGTTTATGATTTTAAAAATATTTACGTATGTTATTAAGGGATTACAATTAGCAACTCTTATAATTAAAACTAGCCGACCCGGCAAACGTTTTTCTTCCCAAAAATAATTTGTCTCTGAACCCCCGTTTCACCACTATAGGGTTTTAATTTCATGTCATCTCCACCGTCTTAGATTTAAAAATAAATGCCATTTTCGCAATCAACGTCCCAAAAAACCTCAATAACGACACTCATATCGATTTTTATGCTTATTTACCACATTTTCGGAAAATCGCGAAATGCGCGTTCACTTATTTGTTTTTAGGAGTACTCCTACGAAGTTTCAAGTCGAAATGTCTATTTCATAATATTTTCCATACAAAATTGGAACCCCCATTTTACCCCTTTAGGGGTTGAATTTCGAAATATCCTTCCTGATTCCTTGCATACATCATAAAGGGAACCTCTGTGCAAAATTTCAGCTTTCTAGGTCCGAGGGTTTGGGCTGGACGTTGATGAGTCAGTGAGTGAGTCAGGACGTTTCTTTATACAGGGTGATATTTAAGTTGATTCTTTCTTTTCGCCATGATATAAAGCTTAAAAAAATAAGCATTTTCTTCATTTACCACTTTTCCGAAATATGAAAACTAACGGAGGTACATGGTGTTAAAGTTTAAAATTAAGAACTAAAATTACATAACAAAAATTAAACTAAACTTAATCTAATTTAAATATGTCCAAAATGATCACCATTTGCTTCTACACATACGTTCCGCGTATAAGAGCGATGCGGCACCGACATTTTGACGACACTCTCTGTAAATAATAAACAAATTCATTATTTTCATAAACGGGAACCATTATTGTAGCAATAGCAGCTGTTCCTTTACATAAAAGATACGAGTTTGACGAAAAAACTAAACGAGTTAGAATTTTTTTAAATAAATCAGGCTCCCTATTACACGTTTGTATAATAAAATTTTACCCGTTTAAAAATTCTATATAACCGACCTCTTTACATATGAACAAAATTTGTATGTTTCAACGTCAGCAGTATGTCTTTTAACGTGTATGGTTCCATGCATATCTACATCTTGTCCATCATAACAAACAAGAAAGAAAAAACAGTTCGTTTTTGCGACCGTTTTTAACCATATTTGTTGGCAAACCTATTGAATAAAGCTTACAAGTTGAAAAAGTTAAAATACTTTCAAAATATTTTATTTTGAAATATCACTTTTTTGTTAGAAAATCCCAAACAAAGATATGAATACGTATTGTTGCATTTTGTGTCGTGTTCGTGAATTGTTTTACTCGCTATAACTGTGTTATTAATAAATGTATCGATAAGAACATTGGTCTTTAGGTAGGTCGTGGCGTGTATAAAATCGCAACAATGGGTGCTGGTGTATAAAACAACTGACAATTGCCTTGATACATTACATTGGAATTAAACCGTTAAATGTGCTTAAACAATTAACGATTAGTCTGTGAAACAGCAATACTTAACCATACACACTTACGAGTTAGCTGTAAATATATGATCAAAGCACCTTTGAAAATTATATTATAGTCTAAATTTGTGGTTCTCAACAGGGGTCACGGAGGATTTTGGGGAGGGGGTAGAGGACAGAGAAATATGAAAAAAATGGAAGCCCCAAGTAGCTCTTGGCGTTTTTAATCACTTTTTCTTGAGTAGTTTTCGTATTCTAAAATAATTCAGACATTTTAATAATGTTAACTCGTAGATGTACAATAAAATATCAATTGTTTTAGCTTAGGAGAAATAATGTTGTTCGACTTTATTCAAAAAATTCCTAGGCTACTATTTTGTTTGTTAGAATGTCTGACAGTATATAGAATACTAGATAAGGTCATTTGCCATACTCATATAAACATGGAAGCGTTGCAAATTGGATTTTACTTCATAGCCCTGGTACAGTTTCGTACTAGCACGATATAAAAATGATTGCTGTTGTTAAATTCGTTATAGTTGTTATCCAAATGTACATGTTTCTATAATATTAGTTCTAGTTTTATTACATTATTTTAGAAAAGCTCATCCTCACTTGATCACTGTACGAATCTATTACAAACACAAGATCCAATTGCCACCGTTGTTCCATTCTGCCATGTGGGAACTGTAGTTAGCAACGTAACGATTCACGTACGATAGATAAAGTTCAGTTAGCGTAGTTTATTTAAACAGATATTGAGGTTGCGCTTTAGAATTGTTGGATTCATCGGGGATTCCATGACATGCATAGTAGCATATTGCGCTTGTAGGGAAATTTGCAATAAGTTACAAATCACTTAGTATTTGTTTTGGTTGTAATCAAGTAATATATTTCCATAATTTTGAAGGAGGCAGTTTTACCGAACCATTAAAATAAAAACATATAAGAAAATAAATGTCATACTGCTAAATATAATCATTTTGGAAGCTGCTGACTGTAGCTGAAAGTGCAACGGTTAAGTTTTTCTTGGGAAACACTTTTTTGTTTTTTCATCTATCTGCAGCGGCGGCGCAGTATCTTAAACGTAAATGGTAAGTGTTATTTCATTTTATTGCTGATTATGTGGAAGGCAACAAAAGCTCCAAACCGAAAATGTTCTACTGATTACTCTTTACACTCATGAGGATTGTAGAGTTTCTAGTTATTTATTCGCAGAACACCTCTTTCTATTTTTTGCAAACACCGTTGATTGTCTCTAGTTTATTTTTTTTGTTCGCCATTAATGACGGCCGATACAAGAAATATTACAAAATTTAGAAAATGGCTTGTCTTGCAAAACAAGACTATTTTTTTCCAAGTGTTGGTCTTGCTCGACTCCTGCAAGGTCGTGTCTTATATAGTCTAATGACGTCATATTTTTTTCTGAAATGCTATTACTTTATTTCTGCTTTGAAAGAATTTAGCAAGACTTTTGTGAGACCGGCTACATATGAGGAATATCGTAGGACGAATCCCTTCAAAGCCTATCGGCGAAGTAAAAACGAGACGCAACTCGACGTATGAAATGCTAAGTGGGCGGCCAAGTATAAGTCACCTCTGAACTAGTGACGGCTTGTGCAGATATTTGACGATAGAGCCAACCGACGAATATAAAGTGCATTTTCTGTCCCCTCACAGACAAGGACAGATTTAAACATACCGACATTTAGTATATAATTCGTATATGGACTGGCAAAAGTTAGTATCAGTGAAAAATATACCAAACTTTACAGGTTAATAAAATATGATGAGCTGAACGAATATCTCTCTTTAATTTTTTGTTTAAAAGTATAGTACTTCCAAAAAATTGCATGTGCATTGTTTGAGATACATAGATGCATGCGCGATTGACGTATATTATTTCAAGATGTGCGATAATACACCAGTAACCTATGAGTAAAATAAAATAAATCATACCATAGTTATTTAACCTCAGTCTGAGCAAAACGGGGTCTTCGCTGACACAAGGTCAACATTTCCTTAAATAGCTTCTGTAATAATTTTTTTATTTTATTTCTATGAATTCTTGTAAAATATTGAAATAAATATTTTAAAACAAAAACAATGTAAAATCATGTAGAATATGTTATGATTTACAAGCAATTTGTGTACATGGGTCATCAATGACGCTGATTTGGGATTTCATGGTATCATTTTATACACAGTGTCTCTAGCGACACGTGATGACGTTTTACAAAGCTAAACGTGTTGCAACACTTATATTAAAATGTTATATATTATTCAATTTTAGTTCATTATTGTAGTTTTTTGCTATAACCAAGTTAAATAAAGTTTAAAAATTAAGTATTTTATTTATAACAACTATAAACTACACAAACAGTGAAATATAAAATATTGGGTCTTGGTTGACCCAGTTTTGGGCATTAAAGTTTTGAAAATATTTTGGGCCCGGAAAGGTTCAGTAACAGTAATTATTTTGCGAAAAATCCGACGTCTCGTCCAGGGAATTATTACACATGGCCTTTAAATATGCAGGATTTTCGCGTGGCGTTTCTTCATCAGACACCTACGTGCGAAAGCATCAGTAACCGGACACTCGACACACTCTTTACCGCAGACCGGGGCAGCTGACACTGCTTGAGCCTAACGCTAGGCGGCTCCCATTGAAAATTAAAAATATGTTTACCTTTTTACCTATTTCTTGCTGATCTGCAGTCTGTCGAAAATCTGAGGAGCCGCTGCGATCTGGCACCAATCAGTCTGTGAAAGCAAGCATCGCTTATCGTACAGTTTGTATTCGTGAGATAAAAATGACTGGTGCTTTGTTTAAGAAGTAGAATGAGAAGAATGATGAAAAATAAGTACAAAAAATTTGTAGACTATAACTGGTTTGTTATGGTAGAGCCATGATTACTTGTGGTACAAATACCAGCTGGGAAAAATATTATTACTCATAGAAATACCACATACAAGCAGATTACGACTGTTTGAAATGCTGCGAGGGGTAACATTTTTAAACACTACAAGAAAACGAAGTAGATGTATTATTGCGTTTCGTTGCTTCTTATTCTTTGAGACAAGAATAAAGCTTTTAAGTTTACCATATTGGGTAAGTTGTAGAAGGAACTACAAATATAAAATGTGAAGAGATTTTTAAAACATGAACAGGATCATCAGAGGAGTCTGACATTAATTTAAGTCAAATATTTGTTCAAAATAAAGAAAACGAGGCGGGATGTTTAGGTACAGAAGACGTTTGTAGAAATGAATTAGATGACTATTTTGCTGTCAAGCCAATGAAGAGAGCGATTTTTTTTATCTTGACGGAAAATCCAAGGTATGTCTTTTCCAACTCTATCTAAAATTGGACGACACTTTTTTACTATCATGGCAACATCCATTCTCTCTCAAAGGACACTTTCTAGGACATCAATGAAATTTTTTTGTCTTGGGTTAGAAGAAGCTTAAACATATTTACGATTTAACTAGTTTTATACAGTTATCAAGAATGAATGCATTTTTGTTTTACAAATGATTTTATATATCTGTTGTGAAACTGGGTAAATGAGCGTCGATTGCTGGTGTTAGAAATGGACTTTTTGGTGAAAATGTGAAGAATAAGAGAGATGGTGAAGGTAGATATGATAATGTGGAAAGAATGGAAGAAGATACGCTTCCCAATCTGGTACTAAATGGATACTAATGGAGATGAGAAAAATCGTCAATTATAGAAGGGATACAAATAGTCCTGTCCGAACGGAATCTCTAACCAAGATATTGGAACGATCGAAAAGGCTGGCAACTGGGAAACCGGAAAGCGTATCATGGTACAGAAAACCGGATATATGATTACATCATTTAATATTTTTAATTGCCCTTTAAATAAGTATCTACGTACTTATAGATTTGAACAATTTTAGACTACCTAGCAAGATTTCTTCTTTGTCAAAAATGTCTCATCTTGTCTTGCAATTGGAATCACCTGCGGTGCCACCACTATTCACCATCTTCACACTTGTTCATGAGTCCTCATTTGGTTAGTTTCTCATTCAAGGCCTCTCTCTCTATAATCCCTGCACCTTTCTTCCATCCTTTATCAAGTTACCGAACAATGTAAATGGTTTTGTTACTTGTTATGTATTTGTTCAATTACTAAACATTTTTTTTAAATATGAATGTTAACGTACTTCTGGACTTTTTCTATTTTTCTCGAGAATTCAAGCGTCTTGTTTCTTTGACTTGATGCTGTAGTAATCACTGATGGAGTAAACATGGTGCAAATACCGAAGTGTAAATTTAAATAATTGTTTTTAGGATTGTTTTCGATCCTAAAAATGTAAAAATCCATGTGGACGCTGAATTAATTCTGCCGTTTGCCTCACCATTCGTTTCGCCTTTATCATTCATGCTTACTCGTCAAAGACATCTATTTGTTTGCTTCAGGCTTAGATTTTCCAGTTTTCCTGGCACACCTCTTCTTTGTCGATGTTTATATTCGTATTAAATAATCAACTCAAGTTTTTTGTTTCCAAAGAGTATCAGATCATCACCGTGCAGTAATATTTTGTTGCAACGAGTTACTTTACAGCTGCCTTCGATTTTGTTACCCCCCTTTCGCCTCCTTATTCATTGTTTTGGACATTTCACCGGTTATAATTTTCGTTTTATTTTCAGAGGGCATTTAACCTTTTGCTGGTAGTTTCTAACTTCCTTAATTGGATTTACATCGCGTTTATATGCTCAGTTAATGAGTGCTATACACACCCTACATCAGTTTATAGTTTAGAATGCTGGCTTTTGTGTTAATAAACTTATGATTAATGAAGTACCCACCTGCAGCCTACTCGGCGTTTAACAATAAACTTTTCTGATATACTGTTGCTGTTGGTGTTAACGTTCAAGTCCTAGTTTTGAGTTAGTAACTAATTGCCTTTTGCAACTCAGAGACAATGATGCAGTGGAACGAGTAGAATGCTGAATTCTGATTAATTAGCTCGTGGTTGAGCAGTAAACCTCCAGATGTACGCTTTCGCTGCGTAATTGATGGATGCTGTAATTTCAGCGCTTAATTGATTGGTTTCAATGCGTATCATGCGATTTTTATTGCACATTTCGTGTGCCCTTTCATGATTTCAGGGCTTGCGACACGATTTCGAACCAATTCTTTGTTATTCAAACGAGCAGCGCTATTTAAATTTCTTTCGTACGTTCTCAAAACACAGAAGATGGGCTGTAACGTGAATAATGTAACCTCACTAACTTAAACAAATCAAATAATTATGTTTTTGTTAACCTATACAGGGTGTCCGAAAAGTATGAAATATTCTATATATCTCGGTAAATATTTATTTTATCAAAAAATGTCTGAAATAGAAGTTGGCTAGTATTTAATTCTTCATTACAGGAAGATATTTAGTTAGTCGTTTCTTAAAAAACAAAGGAGTAGCGAATATCACAAAATTTTTTTTAAATGACAAGGTACCCCTATATTGTACTCATTTGATAGAGATGTTTTTCTCTTTACAATGATATAAAATTTTAATGCTTTTACTGAACTAGTTTTTGAGAAGAAAGTGAAAAAGTGATGGTAGAGTGATGTTAAGTTTATTACGCGGTCTACAATGTTAACATAATAACTTAACTAATCTGAAATAACTCTAACGAGTTTTTAAGTTAATATTAATCTTAAAACAAAAAAAGGAAACTAGAATAAATCTTCAAATTGAGCACCGTTCACTGCCTGGCAGTGATAAATTCTACGTTGAAATTCATCAATCGCATTTGAAACAGCTTCAGGTGTGATGGCCCTCATCTCTGTACGAATGCGATTTTTTAAGCTCTCAATGTCTCCCGGCCTATTTACGTAAACCTTACTTTTAAGGTCGCCCCAAAGGAAGAAACCTCTTCTGTCTATCCAACGATTTGGAAAGGTATCATTAAGGTACTGGCGAACATTAATCTCAAAATGTGGAGGGACCTCGTCTTGCTGGACCCATATTCCGTAGTGGGGTATATCCGGATTGCCTTCATTTGGGTATAAAACAGCTAATGCAGGAACTACCTCAAATCGTAGAAAATTTAGATAAACCTCGGCCGTTAAATTACCCTAAAAAATGGTCCCAAAATCTGGTTTCCCATCATTCATGTCCACATATTAACTTTCTGCTGGTACTGGGTGTGTCCTTCTAGATACGAGTTAGGATTTGTTGAAGACCAGTATCGTGTGTTTTGCTTATTAACTGTGCCGTTTAAGCAAAACGTTGCCTCGTCAGTAAACAAGAATATTTTTGTGAAAATTTGCATTGCCTTCAAGTTGGTGGATTATTTCTTCACAAAATTCCAATCTGCGATCCAAGTCGTCTGCAAATAACACCTGAATTACACACGCTTTGTATGAGTGCCACTTTTTCTTTTTTAGGCGCTGTATACAGTGGATTTGCTTGTATTACAATCTCGGTTTTGCCCCACGTTGGGCGCTTGTTACGGTCTCAAACGGGTTTTACGACACCGCGCCGATACATACAAAAGGTAAACGGCCGGCGCGGATGATATTTGACATAATCCGGACAAAGACTCACCTAGGCCGCTGCCCAACCCGCAACAAGATATGCCGGCTAAACATCAGTAGAGCGAGTGAGAGTTCTTCACGAGATTACCTAAGGGCAACGGCCAAAGGGGCGGTAATATTGATAAAATTGAGTAGGGCGCCACCCGGTTTCATTGACATAAACGAAAATGCAAAGATAGACCCACTACGAAACCGAGATATCAAATGAGCATACCTTCCAACTTATCACCTTGGCGATAACTAAAACTCGACGGGGATAGTATAGTAGAGCAGCCACACGACTCCCACACTTTAGCGACAAATGCACCGACCTAGCTGTGATGTTACTAAACTGCTTCCAAGCTCCACTTCACATAAAATCGGACACAGTGTATAAATAATATAACTTGAAAGTAAGCATGCACAAACACGTAGGGGGAAATCATAAGGCGGTATTCTATGAACCGATTTATTGGTACACAAGTAAATGAGATGGACACATACAATGTAAACACATCATAGCGTAATGTACGGCTAAACTACACCCAGCTGGGGGCGCTTTACCTCTAATGACTAATTATACATGCAAATGCAAACCGCCTGGGGCCTGTGACAGTATGAGATTAATGTAATTGAAAATACAAGCCGCCTGGGGCCTGTGACAGTATGTGATTAATTTAATTGCAAATACAAGCCGCCGGGGGCCTGTGGCAGTGTGTGATTAATTTAATTGCAAATACCAGCCGCCGGCGGGGCTGCGACGGTATATGATTAATTCAAATGTGAATGCAAGCTGCCTGGCGAGCCTGCGGCAATATATGACTAATTACAAAGGGCGGACAGCCGCCTAGGGCCTGTGACGCTGTATGATTAATTTAAATGTAAATACAACACTCTACCTTAATTAACGGCTGCCCTTGAAAGCTGAAGTCCAGAGTGGCACGCTAGAATCCCCAGTTATCATCAGGAAAAGATCCCAACAGGTGTTAGACGAATACGCCTTCCAGGCCTACGAATTGCAACAAGCGGCGACGGCCATCGATATCACAGCGGCACCCACGTAAACAGCACACAACATTTCACTCCTACGGCCCGATCAGAACTCTCCAAGCAATTAGCCAAAACACAATCGACACGGCCGCTCGCCGACGCACGAAGCGTCGGGGCGACGAACTTGCCCTCACACGACTGTACTGTGTTGCGGTCGGAGACGGAATGCTAAAAACAGACACCAAGCCAAGCTTCGCGCGCGACGCTCTGTCACGCCAGCAGACGTAGCCAATCACAACGCAGCCCGCGCCAGACTCGACATCACGTTATCGATAGAATGCCACAGAAGTTGAAATTATCCTGCTTGCTCTCATTGACTGTGTTTTTGAAGATGCTGAAGACAAGCGTTCTTATATGCGACGGGACAAACAGCTGCACAAACAGCGGCATAGAGATCGGAGCGGTACGCTAAACCTTTAAATAAAACCAAAAGCTACGTGCGTGTTTGAATTTTTGTTTGATGCAAAAAGCTGAAGTGATAAAATATGACCGAAACAGACCCGATATACAGGCATGCTCGTAAAATATAAAAATGGCCTGACAAGTGGCGGTAGTAGAGAAGCAAGGCAGTCGTCGAAGGCGTGATGCTAACGGATGCACACAGTACGCCGTTAACGACTGACGAACCTGACCAGTACAAGACCAAAAGTCTCTGACGTCACTAGTCCGTGACGTCAGTCGAATGAGGCTAATTGTGGCTGCTGGTATTGAACTGTGTGTGTATATTGTAGTACATGCTTATTGAAATTGTAAGTTGTAATTGCGCTTTTTTTAATAGACAAGTAACTTAGTGCCTTTGTTAGTGCTTGCTGGGGTTTGTCCGAATATTTATCACCAGTGTTGCACAGATATAGACATAAATAACCATTACAAACAAGTCATTGGATTTTCAACGTACAATAATGGCGAGTTGCTACGTTGTATCACAAGCCGGTAAATGAACTAAATATAGTGTATTGCAAGTGCTTGCGGAGAGATTTTTTCATCATGTGAATAAGGGTGCACTTTTTGTGTATTGAGCGAATTCTACAAACAAGGACTTGTAATAATAATAATAATACATTATTTAGCTACTGCGGTTTACGTGTTTATAATTAGAAATATAAAGTCAAATTTTAAAGAAGTACGTAATAACCATATCGCATACGTCGAAACTATCTCTTGAGTTCTTTATATATTTATTGAAACTGTAATAAACAATTTAATAGTAAAGCAATGAGTAATTTTGCACCAAAGAAGAAGCCAAGCGGCGTCTACCCTCATCCTTTTTGATAATAGTAGGACGTTATTTTATTCGAGTTGGCTTGCTCTTTGGAAAGCTGGACATTTTTCAGAAAAATTGACACCGCAAGCACATACTGCCCTAAGTCAAACAAGTAAATACAGAGTGCTCCAAGATGTTTTTAATTTCTCTGGTGGGATGATATATTACCCCAAATTGATTTTTTTTAAGTAACCAGTTGTTTTTCTTGTCTAATAACCGAGTTATTAAAGAAATACACTTTTATAAAAAAAAAAACAATTGATCTCGTACAATAATTTCAATCAAGTCATTGGTGACCCTGAGGACCATTTGTTCAATTTGTTGTTAAAGCAGGTGCTGAAAATTTCTTTCTCCTGTCTGAATGCAGAATTGAGCCTTCCTGGCCCATGATCGCCGTTTTCACCCCGCAACTCACATAAAGCACAAAAGTCACGAATTGGACTTTCTGAAAAGAGATAACAATTAGAGCACGATTGACAATTGACAAATTACACAGCGAGAATATAATACGTAAACAAAGGGTATTCGTTTTACCAGCCTGCGTGAAAATGATGCGTTATAAAATGCCCATTAGATGAGATAGGCGATTTGTTATTTAAGATTTTTTTAATTTGGGGTAATGTATCATCCCACTAGAGGAATTAAAAACATCTTGCAGCACCTTGTATTGTTTCAATGAACTCAAAATTAATTAGATATTATTGGGTAAATTACATGAATCCGAAAAGTGACTTAGAATTCAGTTAATATTAACTCTAAAATCACGACAGTTTGGCATTATTCAGATTAATATGTTTTGCGATGATGAAAAATATGTACGGTGTTTCATAAAGTATGGTAATTAAATTACATCGATGTATGCTGATTTCAGTAGAATTACATTGCACTAAAAATTAATTTCGTAAGGAAAATAATTGCAGTAAGGCTTCGGAAAACTTTTGAGAACCGCTGGTTAATAGCAAAACCTTTATTAGGTAAATTCGAATAATTCGATAAGAGTACTTTAAAGCTTTTTGCTTCTTCATTTTACCCAAATTCAGTCTTATCGTCTTATGCCTAAGGTTACTGAACTGTGACAAGTTTGGTTCATAGAAATTCATTCCAGTGGCGTATAGTCGTATTGCTATGCAAGGTTTCAAGTTGTTTGATGTCCTCATATACCCTTAAATTAAATAATCATATTTATGAACGACCCTGTACTATTTGTGTTCAAGATATTTAGCACGTTATTGTTGTTATATTGCCTTGGGAAAAATTAAATGCGAGCATTGCAAACACAAGTTAGTTCATGAAGACCAATAATTAGTGGTAGAAGGCAATTAATCAAGAATTGTTATAATCGCTTAATGCGGTAGTCAATTTAGTTTTGTTTCATTATGTTATACTCAATAAATTACTTAATCGTTTTGAAGAAAAATGTTTAAATGTTCATGAAAAACGAATGTTTGTGTCGCAGCTGGTTTCGCAATTCCATACAGAAGAGGGCCAGTTAGTTCATTTCCAATACGTCGATTAAAAATTATCGTGGTAAAATGAATAATAATTGATTGAGTGTAGGACATTAGGGTTCAAAACTAAGTATAATAACAAATAAATAAATCATATTTCATTAAATTTTCCGGTTTATATGGTGGTACCTATAGTGGAGTTAAGTATTCAAAATTACGGTTTTGCTTTGAAACTTAGCGTTTACATGGGAAGCCCCGATCGCCGCCTTCTGTGCTGACGTTACGAGGGAGAAATTGGGCCTTTGTATTTAAGACTGTACCGTCCTGACCTGCTGAGTCTCAGACCAAACTTCTAAATAGAGTACAGCGCCCCAAACTGTACTGACCACAATATCATGAAAATTTTCTGACATCTCATGACTACTCAATACGAAAATTTTTCGATGAAAAATTAATAAATTATTCTTTGCAATGATTACATTGATTAATTTACCGTACTTAATCTATAGAACTGCAAGGACACTATTCTGTCTTCGTGCCTATCTACCGAAAAATTAAAATAAAACAATTACGTCTGTAGTTCGTGGTTTCTCCAATTTAGCCAATCTCCTCGCTGGCTGCAGCTAATGAAAAGTTAAAGAACAAAAGCTCGAAATAACAATACATTTCCTATATTTAGCACTTGAGTTATGGACGGATTTGGCGCTTTTCTCTCCATTGTATCCTCCACCGAATGACAGTAAAAAACGATCATTTCTGGCCAATCGCTAATCGCTCTTCGGAGTCGTTTTTCAACATCGGGGCTAATACGTCCAATTAACTTTTCTCGGCGAGCTCCCATTTAACGAGATTAACGAATACGGCCACGAAATAATATTTATCGATTGATATCGGGCTATTGTGACACCCGTGACAGTTTCAATTAATGGACCGCTCCGTACACATTTGTGAGCTTAATTACGATAATTAAAACCCAGATTTTTGACGCCTGCGGCTAGCGCCGTCCATAATCGCGGTTGACGCGGCCGCGATAATCGTAACCGGCTTATTTGTCAATTGAGGATCTAAATTTATTTCATCCTTGATCCGCAAATTATTGCTATTAGATCGTTATTGCAGCTCATAAAGTAATAGGTTGCATGCGCTCAATAAATCGCCAATTTACTCTTATTGACGTTTATTGTAAATATCCCATCTGCAGATTGTAGGTTGCTTTAGATTGAACAAATTGAGCAGCTGCGTCCAACAACCTGAATTGCCATTTAAATTATACCTGGTTATGTAACGTAGAGACATCGCCGACAAACAGCAAGTTCAGGAAATTTTGGCAAGCTAAGAGGCCCTCCAACTCCAAGAGCTCGTTTACATTCAATACAGGCGCACCCCAGCCAACAGTGACGTAATTTACTCGGGGTTCGTGTCACCTCAAAACTCCCTATAATTGTGTTCCATATCTCCTTCAATATTGTCTTTAGGTGGATTAAAAAATAAAGCTCGAAATTTATGAGGCCCGCCATACGACCTCTTTGAATATAACTTTCCAAGTACGTGAAATGCAAAATGATGACAGATGGTAGACTTAAACCCCACCAAATTAACGGTTTGGGCGACATTAAATAGTCACGAGTAGTGAAATACTTCAAAATCATAATGTCATTTATTAAAACATGATCCACCATGTCCACATTTCAGCCACTTTACCACTTATCTGCGAGTATCAGAGTATATGAGTAATCCAATTTTAAGACCGGCTACATCCAATTTTCCCTATATGTGAAACGCTTGAATGGATTCGTTGGTAATTTGTTTTTCCTCAAAACGCGTTACATCAGTGCTAAAATTTGCCGTAAAGTTAAACTTGAGTTCCACCATTTTCTATATTCACTGACAAGTGAGCTTCTTACCCTGCATATGCATTGCGCAAATCACATTCGTTAATTTTGTGATTTGTGTTGCAGCAGATCATAGTTTGGTTGAAATTTTTGGCTAGATTTTTTGTTTTGCAAAAATCATGACGAATTGTAGGGATCTTCAAAAATATAATTGGTTGATTTATATATTTGTTTAAAAAAAATAGCTAGTTGGATGGAAGAAGTAAAGAATATACAATGACTCGTTGGCGCCTGAATACCCGGGTAGACGTGTCGAAGGGCAGTAGTTAGCATTTTCGATGGAAATACATTTCTAAGTCGAATAGACGATTCATGGGGCCCATAAATCCTTCACTGGCGTAATCGGATAGAGGTAAATATAAACACGATCGGGGGCAAGTAACGAGCCATTCTTTACGTGGTCGTTCAGTAATCTCTGTTTTGACTGTCGAGACCTTTGACCATTAATTCGTTAGTTATTAATCGCGCACTATGTTTTTGTACGTATTTGTGCATTGATTTGTGTATGTGGAAATTATATTAAATTATAAGCGTTGTTGTTATCACCAACGTATCTCGTATTCCTATTTATGTGATTGTGAATCAGCAACCAAATCGCCCTACTAGTAGTTGTAGAAATAACGATAATATAATATCTTTAATTATTTCATATGAACTACTATGTAGAAAAGTCAGCAGGCAAAACAGTAACTTAAATGTATATAATATAATTATTTAGGTATATATAAATAACGATAGAAATATTCTTACAGCCGAACACAGTAAGCAAACTAGGAATATGATTATAACAGCATAGATGAATATCATGCTTTTACATTTACATCCTAGCCTTTTATAACAAATTAAGGTAAAAGGTAACTGATGATAATGGTCTTAAAATATAGAACAACGTACAGGCGTTAATCAACGAAAATTGGAAATTAAGATTTATAAAAAGCCGACGCGTATAAAATACTCAATAATCTATTTACTTGTAATTAAATGGGGGAGAAGTCCTTTTATATTTTGCAATAATTTACACAACCCATCCTACTAGCTGTACTGTAAGAAGTGCAAAACCATTAAGATTGTTTGCTCGGGACACGTGATATATTTCACGAAAAGTTTTTCTTTCAGTACAAATGCCGTGATGGAAACAAAAAATTTAAGAAAATGGATTACTTCAATCAAATATTCCATCACGAATATTGCTACTCATACAGTCAGCATATCAGTTTCTCGGAGGGAGGAAAATGAACAGGTATAAAACGTGGTTTGGGGAAACAGCAAAAAAGAACAGAGGCGGCGGATTGGAGAATTGCATTTGGAGGAAATTATTAGTTATTGGTGCAAATTATGTAAGCTATCAACATTTAGTAAAATATAGTGTATGCTATTTTAATTGCATATGGTCTGACAATATTTCCTGAGATAGGTAGTATTCGAATGAAGTATTCGAACAGTTTCTGCGTAGGGAAAGAAAATTGTACTATTACTTTTAACATTAATATAGAAATATATTCTAGGTTGTTAGCTGTTGAACGCTCTAACAATAATGGCACCAAACGAATGACCATCAGAACACTCTTCAAAGCAAGTCAAATAGAGAATTGTGAATACACGAAAATTGACCAGTGACTATAGTGTTTAACAGGGCTCGCTAACCTCCGGCAGTAGGGGGTGGGTTAACACTAAACTGAATATAACTAAATACAGGCGCCACCAACTTAAATAACCAACAATTTGCAAGTATAAATGGGAAAATTGTGTGATATTGTGAGTATCTATAACTTGTACTGAAGATGAAATTTCAGCAGTTGTTGCCTTTATAAAAGGCAAACGAAGTGATAAGCTATACATTGTCACGGCAAACACAATATGCGGTACAATTAAATTGAGACATATTATTTTATGTACAGATTTTGAATGCAAAAGGGGCACTTCCTCGTATTTGAATTTAACAGTACATAGCAAATTCGCGACATGATCTTCAGGCGCTCACAGTAAATTGGTAATTAAACAACACAATGTGACACAATGACACTAGAATACCTAATCATAACTGGCAATTACTATATCACCACCTTACATCGTACGGCAGCCAACCTCGCAGATTCACAAAACAGATCCACAATACTAGGAATCTCAACAGAACATGTCCGATGAGCTAAGATAATTTGGAAATATTACCCATAAATTTGCATGAATAACCCATATGAATTCTTAATTAACATGAGCTGTCGGTTGGAGTCACTTTTATGGAAGGACGAACACAGCCAATCTATATGCTTCAAACGTCAAAACTCATCAGCTAAGTAAACCATTTAATTGAAGCCTTTAAACGGCTTATTTGTTTGAGAAAGTCATCACTACCAAGAATCAGCACGCATAACTCGTTGGGTAAATGCAGTTAGGTCCCGGAACTCAGATCCACATCCTCTTTGCTTTCGTATTATGGCGATTAAGAGCGTTGAGGGCAACTCAGCTGAGGTAGAATACACCCCAAGTATAGGTTAACGTCAAGATATGCCTACTAAATCTCCAAATAGCCAACTAGCCGTAATATCGTGTAAGTTTTTTTAATAAAAATCTTGCAGAATGTTATTTCATTGACCTGGTGCGTACGGATAGCTTATGTCCTGCGCATCGCTTACATACTTAGCAATGAGTGTTTATTCATTGGTTTATGACACGAGGCTTTTTTGAGCAAATTTCATTTTTGATGCAATGATTTTCTTAATTAGGTCGCTTTTGGCCAATTTTACTTACAGCGGTTTGTACCTTTACTATAGTGCCGTTGCGCCAGTAATATTTAATAATAAGTCAATCAAATTTAAAAATGACCATGAGGGTATTATTAAGTCACATAATGTCTCTTGTAATAACTTAGGTACCTACCTAAAGACAATAACTGTAAGTGATTGGTGTTAATCTAAAGTTTATGCCCCGATATCAGGCCGGCTGTGGTAGGTAAAGCCCTAGAAATCGTTATACACCTTCGTAGGTTGTTGAACACAGCCATTCAGCGAGGTTTAATAAATTTATTAAATGTTAAATCTGAAAGTACGTCTTTATCCTGTAGGTGTTGTACGGGCTACGCCCACCTCCCTGCAACAGAGTTCTTTGTACCACTAACAATCACACACAGATAGACGAATTGCGAAGCTGTATGTAAATTCGGCACGATCCCACATATCACACGTGCCATTGGCAGATTTTGCATTTTTTCAAGAGTTTTGTGTGTTGGAATAAAAGCAGACGTCTTCGATTTCTTCATTCAGCCAACCTGGGAAATATAAAAATTGAGAAAACCTTCGGGCAGCCGCCTGGAGCTCGAACCCCGATTATGAATGTGCAAAATAAGTGGTCGTGTTTGCACAACCTGGTGTTGCAGTAGGCTGTGCCACGAGCGTCGTTCGCATCGCGGATCCGAGGCGGCTGCGATCCGCGGCCCGTGTACCTTCACCACATGTGCAATAAATTTATTATTTCACCCCAGGCGTCCACTCCATCTGATATTGCGCACAGTAGGACGTTAGGGCTGCTCTAAACACGCGCCTTAGATTTTAGGCAGGGCCTAAATTCGCCCGCGAGAGCAATAATCGGTGGAAATTTGCTTTTTCGTCATTTTAATTTTAGATTAGGCACGGCCTCGTGACGAATCGGGCCGCGGGGATCGCTGAACCTAAGGGTGTAAAAATATGTATAGAATATGAAATGCAAACGCATAAATGGAAGATATGAAAGTAGCAATGACCGATAACTTTTTAAGGCGGTGGGATGGCACTCGGGCGTTTGAAACTGTAAATGATCACCCGAGGAGCGATTTTATGACTGTTGGTTTAGCATGTCTAGTAGCAGCGCATGGGCCTAATTTACCCTCTTTTAGAGTTGGGGTAACTAGGACATATACTACTGTTTAATTGCCTTGATTCGACGTAAACCAACTTCATGTCAAATAACGATGGCATTTGAAGTTGGTGGCGCTATAGCAGTGGTCGTAAAATGCGAGCCCCTTTTAGTGGAATAAGTTTTCATCGTACATGAATTTCGACTTGAGTTCACTACAACTCACTAAAGCAAGGTCAGTGAAATATTTAGTTTATAACTTAGGTCATGCATTTTACAATTTGGAGACGTTGTATATCAGGCATGACAAACTCAAAATCCCAACTGGACCAAATGATTAAGGATTAAGATCCTGATTACATGGGCACATTTAAAGAGCCGGCTAGCAAAATAGTGAATACGGGTGCGATTCTTTACAAAAGGTTGAAATTATTTGTCAATACAAAAGGGACGTCAATGAATCTGTACAATAAATGTGCTCAGATAGAAACGGGAACTGATAAACTCAAACACTAACCATAGTTTCAAATGCAATAATCCCAACCAGGTCATAACTCAGTTTGCAGGAACGAAAACCCGCATAATCAGAGTAAGATGTATAATAGTCAATAATATGGGAAGTTACATTTCGATGAGGTCTTATGGGAAATTCATCGAAGGTGCTGTCGCAAGTCCAAGATTATCGCACAATAACAAGGTGAAATTCGATAAATTCTGAAAGGATCCTATTGAAGCAGCTGGCAAATCGCCACATCAATTAATCTTACTGCAAACGTGAAGGATTCATGCAGAGCCGTGGTAGCACTCCGCCCCACAATTTGCAAGTTAACAGTTAATAAAAGACAAAGCTAAAAGATGTTGCTCCCTCGGTGAAATTGCTTCCTGAGTATAATTTTAGCTCACGCATCCAAGGTCACCACATCGGGAAAATTGGACAGCACGTGTACGATAAAGGACGAGTACATGATAGAACGAGAAAATTCATGGACGAGTTAAAAAATGTTGCTGCAGAAATATGGCCGCTAAAACAAGATCAAGAAGAGCTAGGAAAATCTTGAAACGTTAAACTAATTCGGTAATATAAGAAGGCAGGCGCAAGTGACCACGTACAACTTACCCCTAATGGTCGAAATCAGACTGAGCAAACGACAGCATTTAAACCCTGAGAGAATCGAAAGAAAGCCGTGCAGGATTTCGTCAGCGACTCACGGAGAACAGAACACGCTCGTCACGACAATAGCGGACAAAATCAGAACGACGGCGCGGTTGATTCGAAAAATCTGTCAAAAGACATTAGCTCGAAATACGTCGCTTTTTGCCCGTAACTAAGTTTCTTCAAACCGCTCAGGTGCGCATTATAAAATTCAGGTACAGACACTTCGGTGAATTTCAGCTTCAAATACGTATCACACTGCATTTCAATTACTTCGATTTGCATATGGTTTGAAACTTTTTCTATGTCGATTAAAAAAAGATGGACGAAAACAAAGAGAACTTTTCTTCAAACTTGTTTTTTTTTCAAATTCAGCCTACAAATAATTAATATTTTCGACGTACTTTTTGTACGAAATAAGTTCATTTTTACTACTCTATATACAAGTTGGGAAGTGTGTTAAGTCATCGCTTTCTAACTGTTTGGTTGTTTTATATTAAACTTGCCATCACGGGCCCCAAATTGTAGTATTGTAGGCCGCATAATTGACATACCTGTTCGTTATGTTTCTTAGTATGTGCAACTATATAAATTGTTATAAAAATTATCGAAATTATGATAGTGGTTTTGCTAACAATACAATATTCAACTGTAGATTGTAAGTTTGGCGCTTTTATAATAAATCAGTTAGCCTAGTAGTAGTAGTGCTTATTGTAGCAATAAAAAACTAAGAAGCATGTGCAATACAACTTTATCAAAATATTTTAACATATTATTGAGTTAACACGAACTAATTAATAATTCAAGGCAGTCAATCTTGTTATTCAAGCAAGCTGCAGAATTTCTAGGATATTTCCGCCTTAAACTGTAATTGACAGAAGGCTGAGAATACATTCCACATTGTGTAAAGTTCTAACTGGTGTTATACACCTGTCAGTCATCGTCTGTAATCAGATTATGTGGTTCAGTAGTAAAGAAAAATGTGCTACAAATGCAATTGAGAATTATTTGAGAAGTGTTGGATGTTGCTTGGGCTATATGCTTACATAATTTATAAACGTCGCCTTAGTCGGTATACTAATTATGATGTCATGTTTAACATAAACAAAGAGAAAGAGAGAGATAATCTCCATATATTAAACAAAGAAGATGGTGTTGGCATGGTAATTGGTGACTTTAGTTACAGATCTGAGGGGTTGGCCACCCACTAATTGTATTCATGTATAAGATGGTGCAAATATCTGATGTAATTGGCCTTCTTTGTAATCTTTTGCAAATGTTGACCATCTTTCTTTATTTGTTGCAATTTTGTGATTTTTTATTGGACGTGAATAGGCATTTAAACATTATTTTGTTGCACGAATAGGAATAAATAGTATATTGTTTTATTAGGATTAAAAGTAGCACTTTGTTTGACAAGCAATTATGTTTGCATCTGCGAGGTGAAGCGCAGCGTAGCCGAGCAAACGCAAAAATTGCGAGTCAAACAGAACCACTTTTAATCCGAATAATACATACAATTTTTTCTACAACCAAGAAAAGTACAAAATATTAAGTTTTAAATCATTGATTGACTGCTATTGGCGTTTGCCATTTAAAAAGCATGAGGACGACTACATTCTTAGCCAAGTAGAACCTACTTTTTAGTTCATAGGAATTTTAATCCTAGGAACTAAAAGTGTTGCTTAGCAGGATGTACTTTTGGTATCAATAAAAGAAACGGCAACTCCAATGAGAGATTTTGGTATTAAAAGTAATAATTTTTTAGTCGGTTGCAGAAAAAAAAATATCCAACACTTACTCACAATAGGCCTATTACTATGGCAATTTCAAATAAAAAAGTCCATCGTTAGTCACTAGCGAAGGAAACAGAAAAGTCGCGGAGAAATAATCATAAGTTTGTTACTATAACGACTTATCCAAGACTTGTTTGTAATTTCTAACTTTTACTAATAGCATATCAAATGTCATGCCACTGTCTAAATTTCAGAAAAAAATCAAATTATTCAATAGTTACTTGTTTTATTCCTAGCATAAATAGCGTTTCCCAAGGGAAATATTTATACAAGGGACTAAACATGCTTTATTCCGGCTGTGCGTACAATATTTTTTGCACGGACGGGACGGGCGCAATTTAGTAGTAAAAAAATAGTAATTGACATATCTATGTTTATGTGCAGTTATATGTTTGAAGTTATTCTTTATTCACGTTCGTTTCATTATGTTTCTACTGTTATTTGGTTTCCAGGGCGACATTTTATGTCATGGGAATAGACCCTTACTTTACTTCCTGATTTGAGGGATTTATTTTAAGTTTGCAATACCATGCTTTGTCCAACACATCTCATAAACCTCTTTAAATAATTCTTCGCAAAACAGTTGTCAAAAAATAGACAACTTTGGAAATCTACCTTTAACATCCACACCTACACAATATATCGCGGTAATGCAAATTTAAGAGATTTATTAATAATGAAAAAATTAAATAAAAGAAAGGCCACATTTATAAAAATATTCGTAAAGTTCAATTATATTGTCATTTTCATATTTTGTATAAAACTAAAATGTGCTATTATGATCCCGAGAAATACCTATTTGCTTTACTCCTTTCGTACAGATAGGACATAAAAATCTTTATCCACAATTTGAATATCGCCTGGCTTGGGTCATATAAAGACATTGAAGGAACATTCTAAAAACTTTATATGAAAATTATTTTCATAAAGAAGTAAAATTATTCCGATGAACCGTCCATTCGAGTAATACACAGCATTAATAGCATTCAAGGATAATGTCTACTGCCATTGGAAAAGAAGTTATAGATGACATGAGTATATACATACCTGTTGCATTTATTCTTTAAAAGCCAGCAGAGTGATGTCTTTGGTAAAGCGATAATTTTCTCTTTAACGTTGACGTGAACATATGGATCCAAGATGTCTGGATTTGGTAATTCGTGATCTTTGATGTTAGCTACGTATATAGAAATTCTTTGTAGTTAAAGATAAGCTTGCTTCCTGTCGGAATTGCAAGGTGCTTCTAGATAACGCTTGTGAGAACGCAAGGTGTTCTATAGAGACCTTGTATTCTTTAGAGATAAGAGTTTACTTTATGATTAAGATGTTGCTTGTAATTTAGTTCTGTTCTAAGGTTCAGGTTAGCCTGCCCTGGTACAAGTGTGATGAGCAGAGCTTCGACGTACTTTATGTGTAATGTGTTTTAGTATTAAATAAATGTTTTTAAAAACACAATCGTTGTTAAATATACATAAATTGTTTAGTTGAAACCAGTTAATTCTATATCTACTATATCTTCAGGTACATTCTCATAATCATCTGAAAAACAGTGTTCTTTGAGGTCTTCGGAGATTTCATCTAAACGTGTGATGATCACTGAGTTGCCATTAGCTATGAAGTTATGTATGTGTTAGACTCAGGTGCCAAAATGGTATACTCAATCCAGGAACTGCGTATAACCTAAATTGGCCCAATTGCCGAATTAATTTGCTCATTTGCAGTATTCGGAAATTGAGCGAATTCGGCATCTGATTCTAACATGTGTATTCTTCAGTATCGTCTGAATCTTCATTATCGATTTCACCAACATATACATCACTACACTAGTTGTATTATGTTTAGAGACGCTAACATCGATCCAGCTTTTTCAAAACAAGTAAATTCCAAGTTTTACATGACTTTTTTAGCGTAGCGTCGTTTAAAGCTTGCGATCTCTATTAAACAATTTTCCGAAAACGAATCTTGACTTTACCACCGTACGCTTAACGATAAGAAGCCCAGTCTTCCATTGTTTTTTGGCGCTCAAATCGTTAACTGTATTCACCAATATTTCTATTTTGTGTAATCCTCTTCTTCTTCTTCTTCTTCCTCTTATTGTAAGCCAGTGGCCTGTTAAAACCACAAAGTGGTTCTATGAGCCCTCTTTGCCCTTAGACCGGATAGGTGGCTAGCCTTTCCCTTCGAAATTGAGGAAGAGTTCCCTTATTAGGGGTAACGACTACCACAGATTTTAGCGTGGTAGCCGACGAGCGTACGATTTTTAAAATCCATCTATAGTAGGTATCCGCCGAGAATCGAACCCGGGCGGCCGCCTGAGAGGCGAGCATCTGCTCGCGGGGCCATCCGCTCACACTTTGTGTAATCCATTCATAATAATATACTGAAGACTAAAACTGACTGTGGTTGAAAAAGGCGACGTCATTGATCTTGTCGGACGGAACACTTGTTCACAGGGTTGCGAGCTGAACGGCTAAGTAGTAACATAATTTGATAAAATTCTTTATTTCATACTGATGTCAAAAATGACACGGATTATTTATGGTACAAAAAAAGTAACATTAAAGTCCTAGTACTTTAAAGTAAAATATTAAAGTTCAAGTACTTTAAAATTATAGGTACTTCAGTTATTGACATGAAATTTGAAATGATTTACAACTTTTTATTTAAAATTCATTAAACTTGCAGTACGAAATAAACCGTTGTATTCACCACGAACGAAAAGTGTTTTAAAGGTCCTCGCAAGTAATTCCGTCCTCGGTTGACGACTAGGCCGTAAACAACTATCTCGTCCTTTAAAATGTCACTTTTCATTCTAGATACATAAACTACTATTATTTCCACTGTTATATTATTTGTTGTTTATATTAGTGATACGAGGTAATAATTACGCCCGCTCATTATGCCCTCTTGCACTGAGGGTTCTAGAACATTATGGACTGCTTTTCAAGTTTTTCCATTTATTTGCGTATTCATAGTGGAGAGCAAAACGTTGTGTCATCACGGACGCTATTTGGTGTACACATTTTTCTTCAGCGGTCAACAGAGACGAAGCGCGCTCCGATAGCTATAAAATTGAAAATAAGCAGCAACATAAACTTCTTCAAATGATTTATGAAAATGTGCAGTTGTCACTTGCAGTCATATGGTCGATTTATCAATAAATTTAACCGGTCTTAATGAAATAAACGAGGAGCTTTCGTAAACACACATAAGCCGCTCCTAGAAACACTCGAGAGCAATTATAGTCATCGTACTAGCTACTTAATAAAGTTAAAAATAACAAATGCAGTCGTAACTGAATAACGTTAAGTAGTCTTCCACATCAAATCGAATTAGCCATGCGATTTTCTACAGCGTGCTGTTGCTGATGGGATGACTGTTAACTGTATTAGTCGGGGCCGTTGGATTATCGTTTTGTTGTTGGCAGTTTGCTACGTGAATTTCACAAACTATTTAAAAAAATGTTACTATTCTTTAAAAACTGAAGGATCTTGGCCATTGATAACAGTCGATTTATTTGATAATTTATAATAAAAGTCAAGAGCTGGTGAAAGGCTGATATAAGGGATTTGATGTTGAAACAAAATTTGGGATTTTAACGCGATTTTTAATTAATTGGAAAAAATAGAGCATATGATTATTGTTTAATACTGTAGTTCAAATAAGAATGCGAGTCATTCGATCATTTGACTTCCTTTCACCTCCAACGGATCCGTTTCGAAATCAGTTGCGCCTTTTACTATTTCTTTTTTTTTAAATAGTGACAGTAGTTTCTGATGCATTTAATAATATAGTTAGATAATATCTACAATATCTACGACCAATAGAGAGTTTGTCAATAACTGTTACCATCAGTTTAGTTGTACATGTAGATAGTTTCTAAAAAGTAAGAAAAATCGTTATCGCGTGTGGCTTTAATGGCTATTTTTGTATCTAGAATGCGAAATGCTATTTTTGCGTTCGAGAATGGAAGTTATTTTGCCGAGCTTTATCGAGGCAAAATACACATTCGAGAACGCAAAAGCATTTCGCATTCGAGATGCAAACAATGATTTTTCGAAAACTGCAATAAAACTAAGTAGTATGAGAATAAAAAAAAATAAGGTAACTGTCAACGTTAATTGCCAATTTTATATTTCATAAACAATTAATTTATGTTTGAACCACGGCCTGCTGAATTGTTTGACAAACGTCAAAGTGACGTATAAATTTAACTGACCGCAGTATCGGCACCTTCAATTTACATGTAGTACAACATAAATTAGTCATGTTTATAATAGTTTATAATAGTTATTAGTATCTATTGAAATTTTAAATTACTTAATATAAAACTAATGTGGGTTACTTAATTAATAAAATCACAAATAAGTTCCTAAAAAATGAAAATTTTTTTGACATTTCTTTTATGTTCTAGAACGCAAAAGAGTTTTGCGTTCTAGAACATAAAAGTATTTTGCTGTTAAGTGACAAAAAAGAATCACTTTGCTTACTGAGAATTTAACGAAAATGTCAACATTTGATGACAGTTTTCGAAAAAAGTATTTTTTCTAGGTTTCTACACAATTTTCTATGTATCCTCTGTTTAAACTGGTTCAAAGAAAAAGATATAACTAGTTTAGCACTAAGTTAGAAAATATTTTCTTATTCAGTAAAAACAGTGCTAAGTCTATTACAAAGTGTTTCCTTCAATATTACCCATTCTATAAACAGAAACTCTTCTATGCTTACAATGTATTTACGTACAACTATTTCTCATATTGTTACTGGTAGTAGCTTTTAAAAATGTGTTCTAGAATCACAAAGACGATTTTTTATTTTGAAAATGATGATGGAAAATACTTTTCATTGAGTGACGAACATCTATCCACACTATCTTAGGGTTTGGATGGTAGGGATGTTGAAGGTTGCTTTCCTTTTGTAGGTTGAATTTTACTTCTCGCCTTGTGGTGTGTTTTTGGGGAATTTAGTACCCTATTTTTGGATATTGGGGTGGAATATTTCTTCGTTGTGATTGTGGTTCGAGCTTGAAGTGAATGATTATCGACAGCTTGTTTTTTTGTTAGGGGCTCAAGTTATCATCAAGGGAATTTGCAAGTTACCTTTCTCAGTTATTTTCATGTGATTATTCAGGTCACATGTAAGTGATTCTTCGAGTTACGTTCAGTTGCAAATAACAGTTGAGTGGCCTTAATTCATCCTTTTATTAGCAACTTACCGAAGTACTAGTGGAGCTATTCTTAACACCTTTCGCCGGTCTCGCTGCACCGAACACTCTAGGGTCTAGAGTCTAGGTTTTCCTCTACTGCAATCGTGGCTAACATATTGCCGTTGTTGTCAGCCATGTTTTTAACATCCCCATTGCAAGGGCATCGACCTTTGACGGGGTTTAGTCTTTAACCTCGCGGTTGCCAATAACTGCTGCTGGTCTACTGTTCTTCATATAATACAGGTCAGATATTCATCTTTCCCTGTGCGTGCATGATATCGCAGTAAACCGAACCAACAGTCCTCGCTCAAGACACACCCGGTATCTCATAGAACTTTGCCTACACGGAAGATGACTTACCATTTTGCTTAGATTAATTGTAATTTGTATTCAGCACACAGTCACTTGCTGTTTTGCAAAATTTCACTCGCTTTTGTTTCATCTGCTTGAGTTAATTTGTTAATGATAGTCGTCTTTGGCAGCGTGTAACTCATTAAATGGATTTATAATTTTGTGTCCAACTTGTGTGCGTTATTGCGGGGATTGTCCCAAAGCCAATTGGTTATGTGCTTTTTTTAGTTTATGAACTATGCGCAGAAACCTTTCCCCGTACTGTGTGGGTTTTAATGTATGAATTTGTAGATTTGAATATAAGTGTCTGCTTACTGTAATTTTAGCGGTTTGTACTTCGCTTAATCTCTTCCGCACGCTACCAATTTTTTATTCATACTATTTAAATTAGTTTCGTCGAATATTTAGTATTGTATGTATGATTTAGTACTACTGAATATTAATTAAGATTGTGGCTTTAAGCAACCTGATAATTTTTATTATTTTTGGGGATTGTATGTAGTCATGTGTGTGGGCATATGTTTCTTTTTATATTATTTTGGTACTCAGCCAACAGCCTTTAGGCCAATTATAGGCGTCGCTGTACATTTTATGGGGACTTTCAACCCCAGTAACGACTGTCATGACGTTATTATGACATCCGGGACCAACTATTTCCGTGACAGCCGTATCATCAGGCGCCCAGAGAAGCAGCCATGGAACTTGTTCAAGCTACTGTTCTTAAAAATAGTTTATTTGTTGCCATTTCATTTAAAATATATCACAGTATTAATCCAGTCGTAGCAATATATCTAGCTTACTTGTAGGTTACCTACAAAATTCTTTGTGCAATTTTTGTATACACAAAAAAATAGTAAATTGATTGTAGATGTAATCAAAACAAGAACTATAATAGTTTTACTTTTGAGTATTACTATAAATATGGTTGATGATGCAAAGCTTTTACAATTGCTGATTTAATGGTTTCACGTAACTATAGAAAGGAGAAAATATCCGAGAAATGACTTAATTAATTATCGTTTCTTATCATTATGTATACAGATTGTCTGCAGGTACTAGGTACTAGATACAGAGGCGGTTTGATGCTTAACAACAATTTAAAATTTTTAAACCGTCTCGTATCTAGTTACCGTGTGTACCTAGTACCTGCAGACAATCTGTATACATTGAGTATGATATTTAAATATATTGTTTGTAACACCTTTTAGTTATAATCCGTTATTTTTATATATTTTTTCTTCCTTTGCCCAAGTCGAAAGAAGTATTGTAATCGTGAAAAAATTAGCTTCTGAGATTTCTTCAGATCTTCACGTTTCGGGGTGCCTACATGTCCAAATATTTAATTAACTCCGTCTGTCTGTCTATTAGTCTGTCGGTTAGTCTGTTGGCGCTATAGCTCAAAAACTGTTTGTTGGAAGGAAGACGTTATTTTGCGTGCGGGGATTAGATATTTATTTTACTCGAAATCAATATACTTTCTTTCAAATATATACAGCATGAGCACCTTAAATTGGTTAGATCAAAGGAATATTTTGCACATAGCTCAAGTTTTCATCCCTGACGAAGGAAAAAGACAATTTTTGGACCTAACAAGTACAAGGTGAATATCTTAAAAGAACAGAAATACGAAGTGATCGATGAATTAACTCCGTGACGATTGGTTAAAGAACGATAATATTTTACTCTTGACCAAATAGGTATATTGTGGACCCAAAAGATACAGGGTGGCCACTTTAAAAATAAAGTCGGCATATTTTTGCTTTATCTCAAATTTGTTAAAGATAAATAAAATTTTGTATATATCTTAGGCTTTTATCCTTGGCGAAAAATGATATATTTGTGATCTAATAGATATAAGGTATACAACACATATAGGGTAAAGAAAAAGTCCTTTCAGTACTTTTTAATTCCAAAATTTCCACCGGCGAGGGAAGTTCTGTGTAAAGTTCTTTACAGATTTTTTAATTTTTTTAACATAAGACTTAAACTCGAGTACATTATTTGTTTCCTCTTTTAATTTAGTGAAAAAGCTTGCACACGCTGATTAGTCTATGGAATGTCAATGAACTTTTACCAGGCAGACTTCATTACGATCGTCAATAGGGTTCGATGAATGCAGATTTAAAGAGAATGATTTTAGCATCTTTCACTTTTTAGAGCATTGATGTATCTATAGTGGTTATGGCTGAATAATGACTACATCTCGCAAACTTAAAGCTATTGTAATTTTTTTAGCCAAGTCATAAAACTTTATCTAAAAACTTTTAAAATGGAAGAAATGTCGAAGGACCAACGCTACTTCTAAACAGTGTATAGCTAGTATAATTATTAACAGTACGGATTAAAGGAAATTTAATTTAAAACAAGCGAGTAGTCGTTGTTTATACAACCTAAGTTGAAACCAAAATTTGCTTATAGTTTAATTACATACTACAGATCACCATTAGTTTTATCTAAAAGAACAAAGAGCTAGGGTGGTGCAGCTGGGAAAATAGCATTTTAAGCATTTCCGTAAACATTTCGCTCAACTCATCGCCAGGTATCTATCGGCAAGGAACAGGTTCCGAACACGTTTTCATTAACCCCGTAATTATTTTATATCCGGCCATCTTTTTATATCCTTACTAATCCTTAGAGTGCTCCCCA
This sequence comes from Agriotes lineatus, assembly GCA_940337035.1. Taxonomy (NCBI): domain Eukaryota; kingdom Metazoa; phylum Arthropoda; class Insecta; order Coleoptera; family Elateridae; genus Agriotes; species Agriotes lineatus. Next base: position 43,946,156 of record OW679195.1, on the reverse strand, counting down.
CGTAGGGGCTTCCGGAAATAGATGGAATTAACGCATGATCGATCGACTGCAGTTTAATAAGGCCTCTTCCTTTTGAACTGCGCCAAAAGCCGCCACCGTGAGGCAATTCGGCTGTAAATCGGCTGATTTGGATTTTGAAGGAGTAACGCGATTATGCATGCACGGTTTCGCTGTCAAACTTTGCACTTCTCGTTATCCTTGGAGTTCTTTAATGAAGAGAGCTCGTAATCGAGTTAATTTGGAACTTTTACGAGATTACGTCCTGTGCTCATACATCTCGTCGCGGTTTGAATAGAGTATCGCGCAATTCCAGTTTTACTGCAGAATGCACATGCATACACAACGAGCCAACTTTGATTAGGCTGGGTGTTGATTCGCCAAAAGTGTGTCAGGTTTTTCTGCCTTGACATGGAAAGGGGTTTTAATGTGATTTTAAAAAATGAAACGCGCTGAAGTTTTATGAATCGTAAATTTCTTAAACGGTTTTGTGATTTCACGACTATTTTGAATATTTTTTTAGCCTCCAGGTTACTAGTTAATTCCATTTGTTAATCTGCAAGAATTTAAAGGCTTATCTAACGCTTATATACAGTCATGAATTTTTCTCATAATAACTGTAGACATACGTTTCTTAGAACACTTCAAACAATAGAATAAATGCTCGAGATAAAGAGAACGTGCACAAAATATTACTACCACATTCATACAAATTCTTGGAATTTTCACTTAATAATATCCATAGTGCAGTGAATGTTACCGATTTTTTTTTGAGCTCGCGAATGCTTTTGCTTTTGCAACTGTTAGTAGTTAGTATGACCGTGTTATATTTTATTTAAGGACACTTTAACACTGTGAACTATACAGTTGATTCTAATATAATTTTCACTGTACATCAAACATTTACTAAAGGTATCCAATGCGAAAAATGTTCAAAGCTATTTTTTTAAACTTATATATAAAAAAATGTACACATTTTTCAGAGATAATAGTAGAAGTTACGATAAAAGAAAACGTTTAATAAGTTAAAGACACAACTGATTAAAATTTCAAATGTTTTACTTTAATTTAGAGAATTTTATTAATCGAGTTGATAATAAATTCATAAGCATTTAAGATTGTTTGTAAATACGTCAAGCTTCATGTGAAGTTTTATGAGCTTGGAGGCAGCATAGATTCAGATGAGTATATTCTGCCAAGTTAAACTTAATGGTTGTTGAATAAAATATTTAATACTTCTAATAAAAATTGAAGAAGTTAGTAGCATTAAATATTTACTATCACACCTCTAAGTGTTTAGTAAGATTCAGTAAGCTGCAATGCAATCTGTATAATCTTCAACTTATCCGTTATGATGTGAATAATATCAGACAATATTTACATATATTCTATAGTATTAGGATTGCAATATTACTTTGCAGAGAGGTAGAGAGACCTCCTTTCACAAGATACCACAAAGTTTGGCAAAGCCGTTAGCACAAATAAGAACAACACATAAACAATTTGTAAAATAACATGATAAGCAATATCGAATCAAATCAATGGACTTTTAAAAATATATACATATGCACACACACACTTGAGCCTTAGCAATGATGATCTCTCCCGAGATGCTCTCATAGAAAGCTTGTTGATCGTTTTGCCGGCGCGAGGTTTTAAGCAAGCGTCGGCGTCGTTGAAAAGTTGCAAGCGAGCGGTTTGGGTGGCGTTCATCTCTCGGCTCGAGATGAACACGCAAGTCTGCGAACTGCTAAATTCTTTAATAAGGACACTGTTTTTCTTGCATTTTTAGATGTTTTTATTTTTCGTGACATCGTTGAGGTGTATGAAGAAATTACCGAAGTCACGAATTTCATGTCAGCAGTCTTAAACTTAGTAATGCTATGTTTTAATTGCAAAATGCGTGGTCAATACGCACGAAAATAAAATATATTTGCGGATTAAAAGAAGACTCTTATGGTGCTAACGTCTGCATTGAAATTTGTGAAAGGAACATACTAAAAATATACTGCTAAATAGAGGTTGGCTCAATGCGTAAACTTATTGTTTTTAGTCGAACATGCTGTATATCGGTAGCTCAACAAATTTACATCCAAATGGAGATTGTTCCAATGACTTGTGGTGAAAACCATTAATTTCTTCATTTTCGTTTGGATGCTTTAGACATCTTTTCTCGCACATTATTGTATTTCGAACAAAAATATTTTAGTTTAGAAGACCGTTCTAAATGATTAAAAGCCGAATGAAATATATATTTTTTTGTATTCACGCGATTCCTTACCATTTAAATTGTGACGTCCCCCACTAGAAAGTTCAGATATGTCGTTACATTATTAAAAAAAAAAAAAGAAATGCTTGGTTGAATGGGATATAATTTATTTACCTCCGAAATTAGTCGATCCTAAGTTACTTGATTTTGACTTCGACCATATGTGCAGGCTTGCGACAAGTTATTGCGGTTTCTACAACTTTGGAAAAGACGAAATAACACAAATAATTCAAAAGGTGATGCTATAGAAATGTTCTCACTTAATTAAAATTTCTGTATAGTTAAAATTTCAAGGCTTGATGTGCATATGTATAAGAACAAGGAAGAATTTTTTTAAATTAATGAATTTGTCTGTTATCTCCGTTGCTTAGTTGAAAGATTTAAGATTTTTATCTACTCCTACTGCACAATGGCCATGAATTATGATTCACAATTCACGGTTTGCAGCCAATCATAAAATTCTATTTTCATTATTCAATAGTTTGCAAATTGCAACCAATCAGAAAATTCTATTTTCATTATTCAATAGGTTGTAGCCAATCACAAAATTCATTCTTATTATTAAATGACTTTTGAAGTTAACAGCTGTCACAAATGTCATAATTCTGAAATATGAACACAAGGCTCCTATTGCATAGGAGTAGATAAAATATCGTATTATATTCGCGATTATGGCCATTATTCGCGCCTTCGGCTTGTGGCGCAAATGTCATCTTCGTGAACAATGGCTGTCATAATCGCTCATATAATAATATAGTATTATGCCATTGTTTATGCTAAATAATAACAAAATTATACACGAGCCTGTGTTCATTTTATGTTCTTTTTTCTGAACGTTAGATGAAGATGGAGTTTTAATCATTTAAATTTAGATTTAAAGCTCTAAAAATTGTTATATTTTAAGGGTTTTAGATTGCCGTTTACTACTAGGGGGTTTGAAAAATAAGAGCTTCCGATTGAAAAAAACTGTTTTTAATCTTCAGAAATGCGAAACCCGTTAATATAAAACAAATAATATAAGGTTCAAACTGTACTAAGGTGGTACCCTACAATACTGTTTTTAATCTTCAGAAATGCGAAACCCGTTAATATAAAACAAATAATATAAGGTTCAAACTGTACTAAGGTGGAACCCTACAATTTCTTGGAAGTAGAGCCATTTTTCCCCTCAATAAAGAACATTTACTTTTAATTTGAAATAGTGGAATTATCAGTTACATATGAATCATCCGAGCTACGCTTCGCTTCGCTAATTACAAGATTTAATTAAATTAAATATAATTTAATTTTACTTTACTTTTTCGTACTTTTTTTGAAATTAAAAACCGGCCTACGATCTAAGTCTAAAAATTAGCAAAATGTTAAGCTATCATACAATTTAATCGGTCCAGTATCTTCAGGGGAGATAGCGAACAAAGATACATACATACAAAGAAAAAGACCACTGATTTTATGGTATAGATAATTGTGAATTAGTACCAAAGTTAGGTTTTTACACAATTTCATATTAGTTCTAGTCTTAATTAAGTTCCTGTTTATGTAATACGATGTAAGTAAAGTAGCGTTTGGGTTTCATATAGGTATTTACCTGTTCGGGCAGTTTTTAAATCGGTACCTCAGAAGTTACACAGGAGCTTATAACATCTAAACTAATTATTAAAACGTTCGAGCCACGTAAACACAACTTTTAAAATTTAAACGACAGCAAATTTATCATTTGTAAAAATTATTTACAGTTATTATTCATTATTGGTAGGAACTTCTGATAAATCTTTCTTCTTCTTGCATGAGCCTGTTTCTACCCTTTGGGTATAAGCCTCCCTTAAACCAAATTTCTCTAATTTGGGCTACTTGTATCCAGTTGAGCCCAGCCATTCTTTTAACATCATCGCTCCATCTCATCTGAGTACGTCCTTCCCCTCTCTTGTTCTCTCAGGGTTGCCATTTGATAAGCTTGCTGGACCAGTTTTATACATTTCGGCCTACATGTACGGCCCAGTTCCATTTGAGTTGAGCAGCTCTCTCTACAATGTCTTGCATTTTCGTTCTTGATCTGATCCATTCATTTGTTTTTCGACCCTTTAGAGATATGCCTACAATTTTTCTTTCTATGGCTCTTTGGTTTATTTGAAGTTATCACAGAATGGATTTGGTGAATACCCACGTTTCAGCTGAACTTTCATGGGAAGAGATATATGCATCTCCATTAGGTCTCTTAGTGTTGCGTATGCACCCCAAGTTAATCTTATTCGCTCGTCGATTTCTAATTCTTGATTTTATTTTCGATTTTAATTTGTTGTTCAATATCTGTATATGTACTGTATTTGTTTCATTTGTTATATACTTAGATATTGATTTTGCGAGTTTTCCATTTGATATTCCTCAAAAGCATCTTCCAGTATTAACGTAAATAGTTTTGGCCACATCGTATCGCCTTGTCGTACTCCTCTGGTAATGTGGATTTTATTTGTGTTATCGTAAAGACGTACCTGTAGTGTATCAGTGTAGCATTACTATAAATTTCCCTAATTAAGTTTGTATAGCGATAATCAATTCTTGCGTTTTTTATAGCTTGTTCTGTAGTTTTCTTTGTTAAAATCCTGACAGATTGTAAGTGCTCTGTGGTGCTAAAACCTTTTCTAAACGCAGCCTGTTCTACTGGCTGGTAGAAGACTGATAAATGCTTATGAATTTTAAAAATGATTCTTTATACCCACAGATCATTGGGTATTACATCACTTTACATTTCCTGTCGTATTTGGACCAGTTAAGATTTTTCAGGTATCTTTATATTGTACCCACAAACGAAAATCTTTTTGGACAATATTCTTAGATCATAATATTGTAGGATTTTATAGCAATATTTTAAACAGCTTTAACAATAACAAATTACAAAAAGTAGTCGAGAAACGCTAAATTAAAAATAAATGATCGATTCATTTCATTTGGCCTATGTGATCAAAATATAATTTCGTTCACTGTAGCATGTTTTGGTTGAAGTGAAACAAGCTGTTTGTTGTTTAATGACATATTGGCAGTCTGGTGTCTGTATTCTTTTTGCAAAAATGGTAGTTGGTAAAGCTATTGTTAATTTGCTTAATTCTGGTAATTTCTGTGGCAGAATTTCCAAACCATTGCAATTATCGTATTATAGTATATGGAATATTGTGAAACTATAAAACGACAGGATCCATAGCAGAAAAGCCAAATTTGGAACTAACTTCAAATATTACACCAGCAAATATAAGAGCTTTAAGTATTTGGGCCAAATGATATGATTCTGGGTTCGTATAGCAGTTTCTGCGAATCAAAGTTATGAATATATCAATGAAAGGATTATTAAAGAAGAACAAACAGAAGAATGATGAGACTTCTATAATTACTGGATAAAAGAAATAGAAATGAACATTAGAAGTCCTTAAGGACACGCTAAATGCAAAAGGAAATCTATAAATACACATGGTATAAAAGACGGAATAGATCAATAATTGACTACGTCATCGTCATCACAAATCAATAAGTAGAAGCTACTTCGAGGATATGACTTAAGAAAAGATCGGAAACCCCACAAGAAAACAATATCGATTTAGAATGGCAAAAAATAAAAGACATGACCACCCAAGCTTTAGGTTGAAGAAACAAGACCTGGCTTAACTGCCCAGAATAAAGCGCCTAAGCGCTATCATTAAAGACGAAGTTAGAAATGTAAAACAAGTGAAACACAAGTGTAATGGTTTGAAGATGATATCCAAGAAAGAGCTTACGAAGCTGCCAAGTATTGGAATTTAACCACCAAAGATCGTCTATAACTGAATCTAATTCCAATAAAGACGTGAAACCAAGAAGGGAATTTAAACTTGGATATTAATGTTGATCCTATAATGAATAATAAAATGATGGACGCTATAACTAGCCTCAAACAAGAAATCTCTCGAACTAAACATTTTTTTGTTAACTAATAAAGTTGTGCACCAAGTAAATGTTTTTTACATGCGTTTTTATAGGTCAAACTGGGCAGTGCTAACATTGCAAATTTGAGATAACAAAGGTGATAAAATTTGCGTAAAAGTTATCCTGGTGAAATTAAACGAGTACTGGTAGCAATTTTTGCAATTATGCACGTTCGTGTCGTGGTGTCTACATACCTGAAGTAGCAATGTCGTATTGTGATATAATCCTTCAATTCTTGGTATTTGTTTATATTATTACAAGGTATAGGGATGCGAAGGTGGATAGACCAAATCCGAAGCTGACTATGATGATGACAGTCCTGTATTTTTAAATGACGAATAGAAATATGCATAAAGTAATCTCTACTACAAACTGCTTTTGTGTGGTGTTTCAAGTCCCCACCTGGTCGATTTTGCAAGTTACTCAAATGAACAGATGTAAATACTACAATCTGTTACAACTGGTACTGAAACTCCTACTCACTACTTCAATATATCCCAGTTTAAATCTTATTAAATCTAGTGCTGGTCGAGGAAACCCTACTTGCAAAAATGCAGATATAGTAATCCGTTCTAGTTCGTGTTGATAGATATTCTACTTTTACTTACTAAACTACATGTGAACTTAAAACAAGTATTTTCAATGACATCAATTAAACAAATAAAAAATTGCGCAAACAAGGGGTTTTCTCACACCCACTACGAACAAATTTGGCAGCGCCGAGGACAAAAAATAGCACGCAGCTGATTAGGATGATCGCACATATTTATAGCGCTTATAACTCTCTCCGGTTTCACAATATTGAAGAATTAAAAACTTAATTAGGTATTCATCGGCCACTAGAGTATGCTCAAGCCTAATTTCCAGGGCCGTAAGGTAAAGTTTGGTGCGCGCACGTGGGCCAACGTGTGGGATGGAACCACAGACACTCCTAGCACAAATATGCCGTGTTATGTACATTTAAAAACGATAAAAGTGTTCCCTGTGTCTTCCGTCCTCCACCGCGCACGGGTCGCCCGTAAGTCCGTCTCTCTCCCCAGTGAATTACGTACGCGCGCTTTCGGAACGGTAACATTATTACCCACTATCGAGATTTAAGCTTGGTAAGGTTTTTTGAAAGTCCGTTTCTTCACGCCGTTAACATTGAGTACTAAGAACTTTCTTAATACTATGCTACAGTTAATTATGTTTGCTCACTTAATATGCGGGTTGCTTAGGACACCTGTTTGGACAAAAATGGACAGAACAACGGCCCGTAAAAAATAACTTGCTCGACTTGGCCGGCCCGTTTACTAGCTCAATCAAGACTAAATCTGTGGGATAAGCGTGCGTGAATGCGATTAAATCGAAGGGCACTTAAAAATTTAGCTGAAGCAACATGCAGGAGGGACAATTAATTTCGACTCGGTTTAAAATGTTTGTACTTGTTACATCTTATGTTCGTTGTTTATTGGGCAAAACTAAACAAATCCAGTACGCAGTTAAATGCAAAACTCATTTAACTCATTCTCTTGTGAAAATCAGGCCAACCATATAACCTATGGTGCCTTTTGATTCAACTAGGCTACAGCTAAGAGACAAGTGTAGAAAAGTCATCTACGTATATTAAAGACGTCGTATATTATGTTTTATACTATCATCTTTACCATAAAGGTTTTTATTACACTTAAGGCCAACATAAATAGGAACAGCAGGAATACTTCAAATTGCTTGCATAATCATAATCATAATCATAAACCATGTAACCAAAACACTGCATTTCTGTAATATAACAAGATTACAAGACATGATGTAATAGAAACTACAAAATATGACAAGGAATATCCTCTTTTTCTTTTTAACTCATACCCCAAAGTTTCCCCTAACCCCTATCCACTTGGAAGTTCCTTTTGTTCCGCCGAAATCATTGTGTTTCTTGTTTCTGTTTTCTCTTTTTCAACATATTTTTGATTTATGCATACTAGCCTGATTCTTATTTTTTCCAATATTATCTTCGGTTTCTTTTTTCACCCATGCATACTTTAGCTGTGTTTTTTTATACTATTACTACTCAATGACTTCAGAAAAAAGAGAGAAATTCGAAGTGTTTGAAACAATTAGGGGAATGAGACTTTTTCAATATAATTTTGATCTATGCGTGCCAACCCTGATCCCTTTCTTTCTTTTTTCCGTTTCTTCTTGTTTCCAATATTATCTTCGGCTTCTGTCTTCACCCATGCATACTTTACCTGTGTCCTTTATACTGTCACTGCTAAATTACTTCGACGTGAGTCATCCAAAGTGTTTCAAAAAAGGGAATGAGACAGGGACGCTTATTGAGCCCGCTGCTGTTTTCCTTCGGCTTGGATGAAGCTAAGAGGGTAGCTAAATTCAGCGAACTAGCATATTGAAAAATTGAATAAACAAGAAAGAAAGTTAAAGAAACATGTTACGTTGATGACACGATTATAATAGCGGAATGCTATGAACGAACACGAACAACGTGAAGAGCGCTTAAACCAAAGGTTTAAAAAAACATATAGTAGTACATGGTACAAGTGCAAAAAATTAAAGTGTTTAGGAACAATAGTAGCACAAGAAGGAAGAACGGATGAAGTAATAACGGAACAATTGCAGCTGGAGGAAAGCTACGTATTTAATGGAATTAGGAATTCGTTTATGAGAAGAAAGGAAACATCAACACAGATAAAAGTACAAATATTTAGTAGTGGCGAGACGTTTTCGGAAAAAAAGTAATGATTAAAAAATTTTTATAATTTTTATTTATTTTGCATGTCAACAACATAACCTTATAACTGTGTTTATTACAAAACTGTCATGTTATATTAAACGTCAATGAATTTGATATAATTTGTTTATAACGAAACTTTATGGGACGTTATTTACTGTAGGTCTATTTTGAAAATTTTCCGAAAACGTTTGGGACATACGTTATTAACATATGCAGCCCGAAAAGCAAATGAGATTTCTAAGACAAATTGAAATGAGAACTAACAATACAATACAAAACTAAAGACATGAACGTCAAAATATAAAAAGACCAATTATGAGAGTACGGTTATATAAAAGGTAGGCGGAAACGAGGTAAACCAGTAAAGCCGTTGATAACAAAAAGTGATAACAAGAGAGCAACATGTAGACCAAGAAAATGTGAGAACAGCAGCAGAGAGGAGAGGATTGCAGTGGGAAAAGTTGTACAAGGCAAGAAGAAGTGGAAGGGCATATGGACGAAATCGGCCAAAGGCCTGCCTTATACCCATGTTGGTAGATAGATGAAAGGATTAAGTAACTAAGTATTCCATTTTTAATCCCACATATTTTTTTTTTTACTATTCTCTTGAGCCATTTCATTTTCATGTCTTATTTTGTTGCAGCGATTGTCCTATAGTGGATAGCTTTCCGTAGGTTAACGTGGGTATTATTTCGCGCAAATGTAGTTTGGTTTCTTGGCGTAGTACTTTTTGTATCAGTGCGATGTTCATCCCGCAGTATACTTTTGTCCTTGTATACGCAATTTCTTCTGTTTTGTGTGGTGCCGTTTTGTCTTATGAGAACTCCTGGATGTTTATAAAAATCCGTCGTTTGTAGCAGTTTCTTTCTTACATGCCCTCTTACCTCTCCATCATCGCTTGATATTATATTAATACAATTTATAGGACACACGGGGAAACAAACTAACAAAATGAAGTAAAGGTAGATAGAAATAGACAAAGAACTCAGAAATATAGTAAAAGAAACGAAAGTCTTTACTCCAACCACAGGACTGAGACAAAGCTACAGCTTATCTTGACTGCTGTTCAGCACGTATTTCGGGGTAGTCGTAGAAGCATGAAAGAGGAAAGTGCGTAACATGGGAGAAAGAAATATAGTCCATGTTTGAAAGTAACCGGAAGTTTAAGCTCAATATGGTGAAATAATTATATCAAGCAACGTAAACAAACACATTGGAAAAATTATGGTAGAATCGGTTCAATGCAAGGGATGTGAGACATTAACTATCAACAACGAATACCAACGCAGATTGGAAGCAGCAGAAATGGAATATTTACCTAAGAAGAGGGCCTCAGAATGTGGAGATTAAAGCATGTTACTAATGAGGAAGTCTGAAACAGAATCGAAGCACAAAACAAAATAGCGGATAGGGCCGATAGAAGGAGACTTGGGGAATGGTTTGGATGGACAATCAAAGACGATAAAACAAATTTTAATTCGATTCCTCCAGGGAAGGGAAACAATTGATAAACAATTGGAACAATGGAATCGGAGAAGCAATGAATACCTACGAATTGTAAAATGATGATGCCCAAGATCGAAAGTTATTGCTTTTGAAAACCAGGAAGCAGCGACCGGTGGTATAAACCTTTTAATTTGGAAGAATTGGTTTCATCTTTACAGCTATTAGTGTAAATGAAAACTTCATCATTATCAGCGAGTTGTTAGCAGAAACTCAATAATTTCTAAGAGAGACACGATAATTGATTTCGAATTTCTGGCATTGTAATAGCTAAATATAGCTATATTATTAATAAAGCTGCAAGGAGCACTCGTTTACTAAGGAAGGGCAGGCTAAAAGTTGTCTTCAACACTCATTTACTATTGTTAATTAAATGATGAATAAATGCAAAATAAATAATTGTACGAACCGTATAAAGGGTAACTTACCAGACGAAGATTTTTGAATTGCAAAACGGGAAATAATCGATTGCATTTGCACCAAATAAAACCTTCTGTTACATCTTCTTCGGACTGAAAACGGAAACGAAGAAGATCGGTTGGAGTAGACAGAAAAGTCAAAAAGGATGAGATTCCGAAACTACAGAAACAGCCTCGGCCTCATCTCCTACATGACTGATAGTAATATATGGGCATGTATTACATACGAGGTATGTTCTATAACCGGCCCTTTATCAAGGCGCATGCAGTTAAAAAGATTAGATTTATCAAAATGTAACTCAATGGTTGAAAACTATACTGAAGCTAAAAAAGATAGAAAGAAATATGACTGAAATTGAAGCCTCTGCAGATAAATTCGTAGGATGGACGAAACTCGATTTTGCAAGAAGAGCATTTGAATTTATTATTGAAGCACAATTGGCTGAAACTCGTTCGCGGAACAGAAGGAAATTATTTCACGGAATAATCTATGATGAGGTGCCGGAATGTAAGAAAGTCAAATTCAGAATCGATCTGTCAGTTACCAGAAGACTCTATAAGTTATTTAGGGATGTGAACATGCTGGACTACGCACGGGCGATTATTCTGTGAGCGAATCGATTTTGCTCGATCAGTCGATTCGAATCGTGAATCGATCTGAAAAGTAAATCGATTTTTTTAGTTGATTAGAATTTTCCGATTCGATTCGATTTGTCCGATCGTTTAGCGAATCGAAAATCGACTCGGTGAGAAATAAATAAATAAACGCACACTTATGATATAGGAGTCATGTGACACATTAAAAACTGTATTTTTCAACACACGCTGCGTTACATGTCTAGTTTTTTTTTGGTGCCCAAGAAGTAGTCGTAAAAATACTAACATTAGAAATTCTTAAATTGGATTTTTTGTTTCTATTGTTTATTTAGATTAAACAATTTACTTTGAAAGCCGCGTGGCGCAGGTCGGTAAGCGTCAGGCTTGCATTAAGCAAGTCCTCGGTTCGAATCCGGTTCAATTCGATTCGATTTTATTAAATTGGGTTCGATGGATTGATTTCGATTCTACTGCCGAATTGAATGGAATCGTTTTTGGATATTTTGCCCAAGCCTATTCTGGACCGAAATAATTTTGAGGAAATCGCCAATGGAGAGCTAAAGTCGGTTTTTTCCTATAAAATTTTTGAAGGTCAAAAAATTTAGGGTTTATGTTGGCATTACTTGGATTCCTTTAAAAAATTATGTTGGTAGAATTTGTTTTAGTAACTTTTTAGAACTAAAAATTGGTGGGAATTTTTGTTTTTTAGGTATTCTTTCGTAAACGTCTTCTGGCATGTTAGGCTGCAGATTCAACAGTTCCTCTGCACACTTCAGAATTGCTTTTCTTACATTCAATTTTAAGAGTCCGTTTTTACGCGTATTCATTTTCAAAAAAGAAAAGCTGACAATTTAATTTTAAATGTCAAAATGACACAGGTAGGTTACAGAAAAACCTGACGAAAATAAATTTTCTAATAATTTAAAAAAAGCAGTTTTGCCAATTTTATCTCGACCTTCAAAATTTTTATAGGAAAAAAACGTACTTTACATGAAAACTCTGAAAGATGCAACCTAGTGTATAACGCAATATATTGATTTCATTTTGCTAGACAATGCAACTTATTACATTGTGTTATATTTATTTCTTATATTTGTATAGAAATTGTGTCTAGGTTTGTATTTGCATTTTTGTTTATTACAACTAGTCTATAAATGTAATTTCATTTTTGATAAGTCTGTGTTATAATTTTTTTCTACCTATAAATCTTACCTCGTTTACAATTTTTTTATGAATTCAGGATATGACATGGTTAAAAGTTATTTTTTATTTATTGGAAGTAGGCTAAGTTCTAAGTTCTGGTATGTTATTAACTTCATTTTATAGCTTATTATGTAATTTTTTAATATTTGTATTTTTTTTCCTCGCGGTCTGTTCAAGTTTTGAGTCGCCCACCTTCCACTCTTAGTATTGTTTCTATACAAGAATTTATTGAGAAAGGTAATTTCGAGCAATTTACTGTAAAGGGTGACTTTAGTTTAATAAGATGTTTTGTGCAACGTGAGCATGTTTATTTAATGTTGGATGAACACATATACAGTAAGTATTTTATAGTTTCAGCACAGTGAATTGTCGTAATAGAAACAAAAATAAACAATACCGCATCGTTTTACGCCTGTAACATGACATTCGAAACCCAAACTTCAATCTGATTTCGAAAAATATTTCTGGTTATATTGATATTCATAGGAGTTCTGGGGGCGATTAGGATTTGATGGTATTCTTAAAATGACCATTCTTCAACAAGACAAATTGGTCGACCGCATGTAATTATACTTCAAACGCTACTAGTAGTTTTATGAAATATGTATTACTTCCATGTACGTATTCTCTAAATAAGATAATTTTTAAAACACTTATTGCAGTGTATAGTTATATTTCTAGCATTAAAATTGCATAGAATAATATTGTACTTATTTGATGATAGTACTACTCTGGTTCTAGCTTCAAAATCTATGCAGATAGAAATGACTTTTTAAATAGATAAGCTTTTTGAAACCATATGGAACGGATACGATTCCGTAAAAAAGTTCCTCAGGTAAAAATAAAACTTGCACAGAAATGCGCCTAGCTAACTATTGCATCGCTTCTATAATTTCTCGGAAAATTTGCTCGGGCAATTTACTTCAGCCTGAAAAGAGCCTGTACGTGCATACGTCTTAGTTATTAGTCGAAGCATGAATTTTCAACAGGTTTTCAGCGGGATTTCTGAAGAGCTTGCCAGGAGGTGGAATCGCGCGAAGCGCTGTACAAACATGTGCAGCAACACGAACAGCTCATTTTGCTCGTGTTCTGAAAGCCGGGCGTTATCTCTATCAAAAACAAACGAGGGTTAATGCAAAAATAAATGGAAAGTCGCTGAAGGCCGACGAAGATGCGAGGCGACTGTAACGAGTAAATGGCATCTCCTACACGGTTTGCGAGTTATGCTAAACCTGTAATTAAATCAAAATTCCAGCTTTCTACACATACTCAACACTTCTGAAGGCGTCGTCCAAAATGCCGTAGGTTTGATTATTTCCGATAATATGAATATTAATTGTCATTGGAAGCAGGTTTCTCATTTGGATAAGCTTGCTTTGAATGATTTTGGTTATTGTTCAGAGAATATATTACTTTTTTGAAATTTCACACTCAACCTATACGAGGAAATAATTTTCGGTTCTAATATTAAGCAGTGATCACTGTAGAAAAGAACCATGAAATTTATCTGTAAACCCTTGTTGGTACATATATCCCTCGCAAATATTTGCAACTGCCTAGGGAGAAAACTCTGAAAAAACAATGTGTCTCAGTCTAGGGGAGGCGGACTGCTTTACGCAACCCTCCTGAAATTACACCCCTGGCCAACAGGTAATAAATTTACCTATTACTGAGGTCCACTAACATACGTAACTGACAGCGACGTAGTGGCACACGTTATGGGGGACGACACTTACACAACTGTATGTTAATAAAACCAGTGGAGTCCCTATTTTTGTTTGTATTTTCTGAAATTTTAACTGCTTCGTGCATTTCAGATCTGTAGTTGCGTTTACTTATTCTAGTTGCTTGAAGTTCAAATCTAACGTCTTGCAACTTAGTATTATAAATTCATAATACGAGTACATTAAAATTTTGATTTAATATTTCCTAAATTACAAATTGGCATTGTCAAAGTTCAATTTTATATCTTAAAATTTTAATTTGACATATTGAGATTCAAAGTATCTTGAAAATTTAATTTAGCATCGTGAAATTTGAAGTTAGACTTCGGATCTGATATCCCAAATTTTAACTTAAATTCAATTTATCGTGAAAGTTGAACTTAATATCTTGAAATTTCAACTTACATAGAACCTTAAAATTCAAACGTAGAGAGTAGCTTAAAAGTTCATCTTAGAGTCCTTCATTTTCATTTAATATCTTGAAATTAAACCTAATGCATTCAAAATTCAGCTTGATATCGTGAAATTCAAATTAAAAGTTAAAAACTTAAACGTAAAGTCTTAAAAGTTGAACTTGGCAGTTTTTTACTCAGCACGCGGAAGTTTGCAGATGCATTTTGAAACTTCAAATTAGAACCTCGAATGTCAAACTTAGTATCTTGAAACTTGAGTTTAATATCTCGACATTTCAATTAAGCATTTGGAAATTTCAACTTATCTTTAAACTTCAACTTAATTACTTACACTTTTAGCTTATTACCGTCTTGAAACTTAGCACCTGGAAACTGGTAGTACATACTTCGAAATTTCAATTTAGAATCTCGAATTTCAAACTTTGTATCTTGAAATTTCAATTTCAACTTACCGCCCTGAAATGTAAACGTAGTGTGTTGGAAATATAACTTAATGTCGTGAATTTCCAACTCGCGTAGTTAGTGTCTCAAAATTTCAACGAGTATCTGCAAATTTCTATTTAGCCTTTCGAAATTTGAACTTATCATTATTACAGTTCAACTTAATATCTTAAAATTTGAAATTACCCCCATGGAATTTATAAGTAGTACCTTAGAAGTTGAACTAACCGTCTAGAATTTTCAAGTTAGGACACGGAAATTCGTAGTATTTTGAAATTTTAATTCGGAATCACCGATTTTAAACGTAATTTCTTGAAACTTCAATTTAGTATCTCAAAATTTCAAATTACCACCCTGAAATGTAAGCGTAATATGTTGGAAGTTTAACTTAACGTCTTGAACCTTCAACTTAGCACCTTCAAATTTAAACTGAGTGTCTCGAAGCTTTAATTACTATCTTAAAATTTCTATTTAGCATTTGGAAATTTGACCTTATGGATATTATTCAACTTAATATGTTAAAATTGCAGCTTCCAACCATCAAATTTATAAGTAGAACTTGGAAGTTGGACTGAACCTCTAGAATTTTCAACTTAGCATATATATGAAAATTTAGAAATTTCAATTTAGAATATGGAATTTTAAATTTAGTATCCTGAAACTTCAATTTATTGTCTTAAAATGTCAACTTACCAACTTGAAGTTTAAACGTAGTATGTCGGAAGTTGACTTTACGTCTTGAGCTTGCAGGTTAGCATCTTCAAATTTAAAGTTAGTGATATTTTAATTAGTATATCAAAATTTCCATTTTGGATTTGGAAATTTAAAGTTATTGTTAAAATTCAGATTAATATCTTCAATTTCAACTTACCACATGGCACATGGAAATTCGTAGTATTTCGCAATTTCAATTTAGAATCGCGAGTTTCAAACTTAGTAATTTGAAACTTCAATTTTTAGTATCTTAAAATTTCAACCTACCACCCTGAAATTTACAAGTAGTACATTTGAAGTTGGACTAAACGCCGTGAATTTTGAACTTAGAACATGTAATATTCTTCTCGAATTTCAAACTTAGTATCTTGAAACCGTTCGTAGTATTTCGAAATTTCAATTTACCATTTGGAAATTTAATCGTAGTATGTTGGTAGTTGAACTAAACGTCTTGAGCTTTCAGCTTAGCATCTTCAAACTTCAACTTTAATTTAGTATCTTAAAATTTCAACTTACCTCCCTGAAATTTATAAGTAGTACCTTTGAAGTTGGACTAAACGCCTTGAATTTTGATCTTAGAACATGCAAAACATTTAGTATTCCGACATTTTAATTTAGAATTTCGAATTTCAAACTTAGTATCTTGAAACCTCAATTTAGAATTTTGACACTTTAACTTACCACTCTGAAATCCATAAGCAGTTCCTTGGAAATTGAACTGAAAATCTTGAATTTTCAACTTGGCATATTGAAGTTCGTAATATTTCGATATTTCAATTTAGAACGTCGAATTTGAAACTTATTGCCTCGAAACTTCAATTAGTATTTGGATTTAGAAATTTAATCGTAGTATGTTGGTAGTTCAACTAAACGTCTTGAGCTTTCAGCTTAGCATCTTAAAATTCGCGAAACTTCAATTAGTATTTTGAAATTTCTATTTAGCATTTGGAAATTTAATCGTAGTATGTTGGTAGTTCAACTAAACGTCTTGAGCTTTCAGCTTAGTATCTTCAAATTTAAAGTTAGTGTCTTGAAATTTTATTTAGTATCTCGAAATTTCTATTTAGCGCTGGAAATTTAAACTTATCTTTAAAGTTAAAATTAATATCTTCAACTTATCAACCTCAATTTTATAAGTATTACCTTCGAAGTTGGACTGAACGTCTAGAATTTTCAACTTAAAACATGGAAATTCGTAGTATTTCGAAATTACAATGTATCGTAAAAGTTAAACTAATTATTTTTAAATTTCAACTTAGCACCTTTAAATTCAGACGTAGTATCTTAAGAGTTAAATTTAGTCTCTTGAATTTTCATTTAGTATCTTGAAATTCGAACTTAATGTATTGAAAATTTAACTTGCTGTAGTGACCTTTTAATTAAAAGTTAAGAACTTAGCACTTGGAAATTCGTAGTACTTCGAAATATCAGTAGAGAAACTCGAATTTTAAACTTAGTACATTGAAACTTCGATTTAGTATCTCAAGCTTTCAGTTCAGCTTTTGGAAATATTCAACTTGTCAAAATTCAACTTAGCACCCTCAAATTTAACTGTAGTACCTTGTAAGTTGAGTTGGGCGTCTCGAATATTCAATTTAGTATCTCGATATTCAAAGTTATCTGAGAAAATTCTCGAAGCAGCATTAAAAAAATAGGTAAAGCAGTATGCCCGTCACTGAAGTCGATATAATATAGAAATTTGATCTGGTTTCGATTTTAATTATGTAAATTATACCATACTTTTGCACATTTTTGCATTAGATATTTTAGACTATTCTGATAACTATATTCACATTAGGATTGAAATAATAATGGTAATTTTAGCACAGTGTAAAACTGTATATGAGTGCTCTGTAAATATGCTCAAAACAGATGTATGCCGAGTTGCTACTAATCACAACCTATAGAAAACCGGATAACATCCACCTATTCTGCAGATAGCTGTGTACGAATATTATTATAGCTACCTTCTATGGGAAACACTATTCTAGTATTGGAGACTACTGTTGCAAGCTCTTATTCCAAACAGTTAACCCATTGCGGCGTGAGAAGCGTAATAAAAGTTGTGTCAGGACACAATTTAGCTCGACTGTCGCTCAATCATTAAGTACCTGTATTTAAAAGGATTAAAACGTAAGGAGCTTTACGACGGCATGTCTAACAGGTTAGGTGATTAATGTCCGTCTTATTCAATCGTAAATAATTGGGTTGCAACTTTAAAAGAAGGAAGTTTGAGGGGGGCGAAGAAAGATCGAGAAGGTCAGTTTCTGTGCCATCGTTAAGGATTACATATTTTCGAGGCCAAAAATTATAGCTTACCTACCTACATCGAATGTATCTCTAAATATTTTTCTTTGAAAAACTTTGACTGATTTTCTCACCTTATTTTCCCGATTTGCCATCATCTGCATATTTTATTTTGCCTTTATTATAAGAGGTAGCTGCCATAATATTTTATTTAATTAATGTAAATTATTTTTAGAGTCTAGAAGGTTTAATGGGAATGGAATATTCACAATTAAAATCAAATGTATAATTTTCATACATTTTGGCAACTTACGATGTTATTATTTGTCAAACTGACAAACAAGACACTAAGTGGTACATAAAGTACTTTATCCCCCACTGATCTATTATTTGTTGTTTATATCTGTGATACTAGATATATAAAGCAGTCCATAACGCCCTAGGGCATAAAGGGCGTTATGGACTGCTTCTCAACTTTGTCAAGCTTTTCAATGTACGTATTTACTTATTCAAAGTGCAAAATAAGATATATGCGTCATAGGCATTACCTGATGATCTTCATAATGACCTTGGTACACACATAACTATTTGGGCCCTTGGGCTGTAAATTGATACATTTCGCCCAAACAGTAATACTGAAATTGAAAGAATATTAAGACCGGGATGGGTATCACTCGAAAAACAAAAAAAATCCTAACTAATAAAAAGATCGAGGTTGTATATTAATCAATGCTTCTTACCAATGGTTATGCACGGCAGCAAACTATGTGGTGGATTATTTCAGGGTATGTCAAAGGGCCGTGGAAAGGAAGATGCTCGTTTTGTCACTGCGGGATAGAAAGAAAAATGAATACATACGGTAGAAGACTAAAGTAAGAGACCTAATAGGCAAAGCTTTATTACTTAAATTAAATGGTACTACGATAACAGACGGTAGATTCATATTCTTTTTTGGGTATTTCGCCACTCTGCAAATTAAAATTATTAAATAACGTATTAAATAATGAACGTTTCGAGGAACAATCTGCCCTCGTTGTCAACGAATAACAATTAAAAATGAACAAGAAAACTTAGCTTTTTCACGGAGATTGAAAACCACAAACCTCCAATGAATTGCTTGACATTGACGTTTGTTGATGCAATGGGAAAGTGATGAGATAGTGATCATGGATGGGTAAATGTACAATAGGAAGACCGGTAACACGCTGGTATGATGATATCAAGAAAGTAGCAAGCCTGCCCTGGATAAGAACCGCCCAGCATCGAATACGATAGAGGGAATTAAAGGAGGCATATGCTCAATTCTAGGTGTTATATGGCGAAAAGAAGAAGGAGATACCTAGATGGTCGATCAGTTTCTGTCCCATTGTATTCCGTTAATATTTATACCTTTACTATTTCATGTGAAGGACTATATAAACATTTTTTACCCGGATCTACATATGAGGAAATCTTCTCAAAAATCGATCTCGATTAGAAAGCTGATCAAAAGAATGGTATCATCCACTCGCTTGTGTTATTCTTCAGGAGTAGTTCCATTTGACTAGTTTCCTCTCTCTCAATTTAAAAACGTTAAAACGATTTAAAATTGTCACCAATTGAAACGTTAGGTGAAGTGTTCAAACTAATGTTTGCCCATGAGATAAAATAATTATGTGAAATTATGTGGACACAGAAGTGCGTTCAATTAGAATATAAAAACTAGTTCACGACATGTGCTAGGTAAGTTATTTGTATACAAACTCTGCATTAACGTCAAAGTTACTGAGTCACGCTGCAGACCGCTGCGTTATGATATCGTTACTCGGTCATATTTCACACACATTGTGTACCGACATTGCATTATTTTGCACACTGTCGTGGTTTTTGCCTCTGTCAATAATAGGTTATGAGCAACACGACACACATTCAATTATATATAAGAACTTGTATCTGTTAATTAAATTAATATATTTCTAAATACTGAGTGTATTCATTTGTAACAAAGACACAGGCTACAATTGTCTTTAAAGGGGTGGTTAAGCCTGGCCATCCTAAGTCACATCTTATTGCAACCAAGAAACTTCATCTCCTGTTAAAAATAACCTGCTTCTACAATATTATACAATTGATGTTCCAAGGTGCAAATTGAGCTAGTGCAAGAAATAGTTCCCAGAACTACGCAAATCGAAGGCTTGCATAAATTCAACGAGCGTCGCGGAAATATGAAGTAAAGCAGATTTTTTTATGAAGAGGGAAAAATAGATGCAAACATAATTTTACATAATTTTCGTGACTGATTATATGCACATGACATCTAGGAAAACATCCTGAGACAAACAGTACACCACTGACTATTTGCCCGAATTGCACAAAATTCACGCAACCAGTAGCAGCTGTGATATTTTTGGGCTTTGTTGAAGTGGCAGCGACAACTTCTATCTAGTAAAGTTTTCCTTTGCATTGTTCTCGGGCACGCAACGAGATCCTCCAGCTTGACGGAACGCAAACAAAGCTTGAAAGCGAGACGGCGAAGGTCGCTTCGAGACGACTGGAAGCAGAGGAAATGTCCTACGCCTTTTCCTAATTTATATAAGCGGCAATCAAATTAAAATAGTTCAAGATTCCTGTTCGGTCGCCACGTAAAGCAATCCGGGGGCGTCATTCAAGTGGTCTCCTGTCGGGGTTTCCGAATGAGAAAGAAGCGAAAACGTAAGTGGGCCGCTGGGCATAACGCTTTTTACCGGTGGGCAGAGAACACAAACGTTTTGTTCTTGGAAACACACACGACATGATATTTCATAAAGCATCATAAAAGGCGAAACGCGAACGCAATTTTACTCTACAATGGCACGACCGTTATAAATAACGCTAAGCATTCTGGGGTTAAAATGACCCCCCAGAGCCGAAGTTGCCGCATACGATTTTCTGTTGGAGCGCTTTTTAATGCCCCGCGCGCTGTGTTTAATTTGATAGGTTGGACACGCAGTTAACGCCGCTGAAATAGTTTAATGGGGTGTCCTGAATGTCCAAGAACGTGTCCTCTCAGTTGCACGAAATAAAACTGTCTCATATTGCAGACCACGTAGAAAAACGACGTTTTACATAGTTTGTCCGAAGCTTAGGATGGAGGTGTGAATTTTGAATACATATTATGCCTATTTTTTTAACTTAAATGTTAAAAATGCATGTACTGCCAGGGCCTTTGGCCTTGAGTTTAGATGATATTATGGTATAAATGAATCACTATACACCATATGAGTGTACTACATCACCGAAACTTTCCCATACTACTGCAGTCATTAAAATTCAAACTTAATTACGAACACAGAAGTAGTAAAAGATTGATTTTTGTTTTACTGTACCATATTGTTTCTTAATTTTCTTTAGCATTTAGAACGACTTAACAATCTACAAATGCAAATCTTGCATGCAAAAATTGGTAACATTTTTCGGCGAGGCTGCAATTAATTTACTACTTGGTACATAAATACTAGCTATTATTTTCGTGCACATTTTGTGACAATTCGTTAAAAAATTTCAGACATTGAACGCCCTACAACTTAACAATGTATAAAGAGCGTTACAAGCAAAAATGATTAACGGCTTATAGGGAGGTTTTAATTTTTAGAATATTTCATGTGTTTGAACATATTTTAGAAGGTGAATATAAAGTAAAGTTAAATTCATACGTAGGAATATTGCTTGAGACTCGGCCAGTCAGAATCGCCGAAATATCTCTTTCCGATACTCAGTCATCTGGCACACGTTAACGGCGTACTGGGTGATGTGGTTAGTATCACGTATCGCCAGTTGCCAGATGTGGGAATTGAACCTCGTACCGTAGCACCGCAGTCGAGCTCCCTAACGTCTCGGCCAAGCTGGCGATTTAGAAGGTGAATATAAGCCGTAATTTTATGCAAATTGAGTGACGATTTACGGTTCAATTACCAATTACAATTTAACAAATGATAAAACGTATTGAAAACAAAAATTGGTAGTAATTGTTTTTTACCGAAGCTTTAAATAGCAGAACACAACGTATTTGAATATTTTTGCTTGGTATTTGAATATACGCGTTATTTTGTGAATACTCACTGTAGAATTACAGATGCTGAAAATCTTACAATTCAACAATTTGCGAAGGGCGTTGCAGAAAAAAATGTACAAATTTTGTAACAATTCATTTTAGAATTACAGATGTTTGCGCAATAGCATTACAAACAAAAATTGGTAACGGTCTTTTAGCGAAGCTCTAATTAGTCGAATATTTAATTTTTTATATTTTATTTTATTTAATTAATCAGCAATCAAAATATAAATACATTTTATGAACTAATAGTGTGTGATAACTGGACTTCATGGGTAGATTCCCATTGGAGTCATCCCTTCCTTAGATAGTTAAGTATTTTGTCCATTTCTTCTGAAAAAATCGATTTTGAGGGTTTACTACCAGTGGTGGCCCAGTCCTGGGCAAGTACCCAATACTTTTCTTTAAATTTGTATTCGAGTACTATAAGTATTCAGTTCATAATACTCATAAATACTTTTTTTTTATTAATACTCGTTACTCGTACTCGTGATAATTATCGCAAGTACTCGTAATAAGTACTCAATGTATTTACGAGTATTTTTGCGAGTATGTGATTCCCCTAATTCGGACATTCGAAATCCAGATTCGTGATAAAAAGTTGAACTTTGGTCTTGGTATACAAATAATTATTTTCTGCAACCATCTTAAAAGTCATTACTTTTCTACCAAATTCTGTCACTGAAGTTGACGTTTCTCTTACTGATTCAAAAAGTAGATGCTGCTAGGCCACTCTTCCTAGGATTAAACGTACTTTTACTTCCTATAAATTAAAAGTAGGTTCTACTTGGACGGCTATGGATGCAATTGCCGTATGCATTTTAAATGGCAAACATCAAAAACAAACAATTATTTAAAATTTTGAATATTTTGTGCGTTTACTGGTTGCAGAAAAAATAGTATGTAATATTCGAAATTAAGGTAGCTCTGTTTGTCTCGCAATTTTTGCGTTCGCTCGACTGTGCTGCGCCTCGCCTTGCAAGTACAAACATAATTGCTTATCAAGCAAAGATCCACTTTTAATCATAATAAAACAATTTACTATTATATACCAAGTCACTGAAGTTTAACTTTTTATGACGAATGTGGATTTAGTTGCAGAGGCCCGTCGGACCAAGACAAAAAAACCACATGAGGGATAAAAAGAAGCTTTAGTGCCGAGGTACACATTATGCTTTTTTTTTTAAATGGAGAAATAGTGAAATTGACATTTTTTAACCAATAGGTTATGTTAACGGTTTTTGTCACTCATGGATTACTCCGTCAAATGCAACAAGTCGTAAAACAATGGATTATTTCACCTGATTTCTCGTATTTCAATGACGATTTTGCTATTCTTCACTGCCGATTAAAAAAAAATCATTAAATATTGTTGAAATTTTGTTTGACATTCTTTTAAGCTTTTTTCAGAGCAAAATAACAAATTGAACCTATTAGTTTTAGCTGTCACCTATCACTGTAAGTACTCGTGTGCTGTACTTCTAATGTTGCACCACGAGTTGCGAGTACTACTGGTTACTCGTATGTGTTTAACTAATAAGTACTCATAACGTTGTACTCATGAGTACTTTAATAGAGTACTCGCAAAAAAACTCGTGAATAACCTCATTCAGTACTCGACACAGGACTGTCAGGTGCCATGGTTTCGTTTGGGTGATGTTCCAGTGTTGTTTGATGTTTGGTGGCATACTTTTTGATTAAGTGTTTTACGTATTTTATTAATGTATTTGAACATTTGTTACTAGGGTGGACACCAAAACTGGACATGCTTTATTTTTGCATTCAGAAATTAATAATAATAATAATATTCTACATATGCAAAACGAAGGGAATTTATTTTACAATGTAATAATGAAACATAAAATTCTTCTTACCTCATGATGGTTTTCAGTTATGGGATTGCTCCAAATCAAGTGCCAATATTTAACAATTATGTTACGTAATGTATTGCCGATGCAGTAAGCAGAGTAGTTGTACCAATATCATTTATACAAAGCCCTCAGCTCTCTGACGTTATGGGCTTGTGATGTTAGATAAAGAATGCCAGTTATGGCCGCCGATGTGAACTATGGGTACAGATCGTAGCTACATGTTTCTTGCAATTATCAATAATAATTGTTAATCTTTCTTTTGACAGACGAGTCACTGAGTGTGTTCGTTTGTGTTTGGTGGTGTGCGTGTGAGTGATTTACGATCAGTATTGCACAAACAAACACGTAAATAACCGTTACAGTTGGTTGTGAAATAAAACCGTATGGTGACTTGCTAGCATACGGTATACAAATTACATTTTCTTAAAGGAAGTATTAAATTGACAATAATAAAGAATAGCGGATGTTAACTCTACACTTAATGCTTTGATTAAAACTTATTCTGGTAAAGTTAATAATAACTGATCCATTGAGCAAAGGGGATAAAATTTGGAGCTTGATACTTTATAGAGTAAAATTCAAATTTCGTTGCGAAAACAGAAACTACAGTCTATCCTTTTTAACATGACTCAGAGCAGGCTATGACTTTTAATATCTTTTTCAGTGTAATATCCTAACCTTAATGTCATTAGAGTCACTTTTGACAACTGTTTGATCCATGGAAAAGTTATTACAATATTTTGTAAAATATTTTTCCAAATACCAACAAAGTTTAGCCCATTTTGTTAGCTTTCTTTGGCAATTTGAAGATATAATTTGCAAAACTTTGTAATAACTTTTGCTGTGTTCAAACAGCTGTCAAAAGTGACGTTAGTGTTATTTTTATAGTTAGGTTAATACACTGTAAAAATATTAGAAGTCATAGTTCGCCCTGAGTCATGTTGAAGAAAAAATGGTCTATATGAATTAATGTCATAAACATTAAGTTGTCAGTGTCAGTCAAAACATAGGCATCGAAATATGAGGAAATACTATATTACATTACAAGGCATGAAAGTGCAGATGAGGAGGCTTGTTGAAGAATACGAGGACGCGAAGAGTCCGAGTACTTCTCCAAAGCCTCCGAGTCAATCATAGACACTTTCATGCTGTGTAATGTATTACATTTTTTCTGAAATCTCTCTTTGAAACACCTAGTGCCCGCAGGCTTCAGTAGCACAGATCTACACCGCTCCACGGTTCCAGCCGTCGGCTTCGCCAAGAGAGGGTGTCAAGCGCAACGCTCGCTACTCGTGTTTCAACGGCGCTCGCTTAAATACCTCGCGTCAGCAAACTATTCACCTTGCTTATAGTGACGTCTTAACAAAGAACAACACCGCCAAAACTATTTAATATTGTATGTGCTAGGCCCCACAGAACATTCTGCAAATAAAAAGAGTCTTGAAGCTTTGAAGGAAGCTGGATGATTTTATTTTCTCTCTGACATCTTTAAAAATTTAAAAATAGAATCAAGGCGCATGGTGAAGGTGACCGGTCACCTAGGTGATGTAAAGTAAAAATGACTAGTCTTGCAAAGTGACACTTTCAAGATCAAACTAAGTGTTGACATGGCCCGCTTTCTTGGCGATTTCAGGAAAAAATAATAATTGATTAATTTTGAATTTTATTCTAAACCACTATAATTAAAGTCAGAATGACTTGAATTACTTAAATCGTCATTACAAATATATTGCATACAATTTCACATGTGTAGAACAGTGTGTAGAACTTGATTGTTGCCAATGTGCGATATATTGCAATGGTTTAACGCTCACAGCAATTCTGGTTGCATAACGTAAGACGCGAACGTGAAATAAAGATTCAAATAGGCCCAGAATAGATATTTTGTTTATTGCAATATTAAAGTCAGTATTATACACTAATAGATGCACAAGATATGATTAGCAGTAATTATAGTTTGATTGACAGAGGTTAGCATTAGATTAAACTATATAGAAGGGGTTACGTTTAACTTAAATTTCATAAAATGTGCTGTTTATGGCAGATGTACTCAAATTATATGGACTGACGTTATAGAGTGAATGTGAATTGATACAGCGATATTTGAAGCGTTACGAAAGTTATTTGAAGCGTTAGTATTAAAATTACGAGTCCAACAAACGACAACGCAGCTGAAAGGTAACGAAAGTGTTGTAATAAAGCATAGAATTCAAAGTGTATCACAAGGCAACATACAATTAGCAGGCGAACAATAGTGCAGTGATAATAAAACGGCGAAACAGTGCTATTTAAAACCAAAGTGATTAAAAGTAGAGATTTAAGGTTATAAAGTGCCATGGTTGACAACTATTGAAAAACAGTATAGTTTCTAAATAACATTGTATCAAAACTCACTTCCAAAACAGTTGTAATTAGTTACAAAGATACCTGATGTTCGTTTGTTGTTATTGTTGACCCAAGCCATAATAAAAGATAGCTGTGTGCAAGTAGGGCTCCAAGAACTTGTATTATTTTGAATATTAAAATATTTTGTGTGAGCCCAAAGTTGGTTTATTTTAATCACCAGTTTGCAGAGGGCTTGTGTGAATAGTTTCATCGTGCCAGAATCTCCCAGTGGAGAGGGAAGTGCTCTGCAAAGTTTGGCCGAGTGGGTCCGACATCGAGGGAAGTTTTCGACTACTTTCGGGCATCGGCCAACTGAAATTGTATGTGCATTGTGGTGTCTACGTCCAAAAAGCAGAAGTCAGGAGAGTTCCAGTTTTGTGTAATTGTCCTTGGAAGCGTATCCAGCCTACGAAGCCCACATTTGTTGGATGAAATGAAACAATTGCCAATTTCCGCGTCATTTTGACGCCACAAAAACAAAACAGGTTAGCTATACTACGTCATTATTTGCATTGCATATTTACCTGAAGCAATTTTGTCAAATTTTTGGTGTTTTTGAGTTCAAATTACGCTATTTTGTGCGAACAAACTATCTTTGTTTTGGCCGTCAACTTAAATGTTAAGCTGTCAGATGCAAAGTCGGGTATTTACCATACAAGTTCAAAATGTACACTCAACAGTAGATGTTATTGTGGGTGTTACAACCTAACCCTGCAGATGTAAGAGTTTTTCATGCTAAAGCCGGAGCAATTTATATAAACAAGTCGGCAATAAATAAAATAAGAAAGGCAATAAATAAATTATTTTGCAGTAATTAATTATTACAAACGTCATTTTAATAAGCCCTGAGAAAGCATATTTGAATTATAATTGAAACTATTATTTTATGCATTTGTGGTGATTTACCCTTAATTATTT
The DNA here is from genome assembly GCA_940337035.1 of Agriotes lineatus. Taxonomy (NCBI): domain Eukaryota; kingdom Metazoa; phylum Arthropoda; class Insecta; order Coleoptera; family Elateridae; genus Agriotes; species Agriotes lineatus. The sequence continues at coordinate 43,918,704 of OW679195.1, read as the reverse complement.
ATTTATATTAAAAAGCCTTTAGTAGAGGGTTATCATTATAATATTAATAAACTTTTCTGAAAAAAGTTACGCATAATTAACACTGACAACGTAGTATTATGATATTGAATTGCTTCTGTATTCGCCACTAAATTTGAATTTTATTCTACCTAGCTTAGAAAGTGACCTATTAAATTTTGGGATTGATATTGCGCTACCTATACTAAAGTATTTTATTCAAAATTATGGTTTTTATTTAGAAAGTTCGTCGTTCATTAAAAAAAAAAGAATAGGGTTGATCTAAGGGCTCATTTACGATTGCTAACCTCATTTCCACGGGACATCCTTATTAATGAAGTTAAATAATATGTAACGCTAAATTCTACATACGGGCGACCTGTTCGTGCTGATGTCATGTCGGGTAACTGCGGCCTTATTTTTTAGGTGGTATTGGCTGTACACGCACTGGATCGCTCATAGGAGATCATTACCGTTCCCGTCTGTTCGTTCTTTGTAGCTGCAACACACTGTTTGTACAGTACAGCGTAGTGTAACACTCGAAGGTATTTTAATTTAAATAAATCATAAATTACGATGAAATAGCCATATTGGAAGAAATGATATGTGCGTTTTTTATATTATTAGATTAGCACATTTGATCAACAACTGTGCATTTTGAGATGCACACTGTACGTCGGACAGTAGTCTCAAATGCTGGACTGTCCATGCGAAAACCGGACGGGTGGCAACCCCATTTGTTACTGGGTACCTGAATATAAACTATTTTTTAGTGAAAATTACATGACTATTTACTGTAGAATTACAGACACTGAAAATCTTGCAATTTAAAAATTTAAAATGGGAGTTGGTATAAAAATTAGTGACGGTTTTCTGACATTGTTGTAATCAGTAAAATATTGATCATATTGGAATATTTTTTACTTGTTACTTGAATATAAGCTATTATTTTGTGACAATTAGTTGCAGAATTACAGATATTGAAATTTATAAAGAGCTTTGCAAGTAAAAATTGATAACGGTTAACTGGGCACACGTGGATTCCGTATGCGAGATACAGTATCTGAGACACGGGCCTCCAGTCACTTGCGAGAACAGTCAAGTGCCGTGCTGTTATGGACCTAGCATTGCTGTTCTTTGTTTCTGTGTGGAATTAGTGTGGATGTGCTGTATTCAAAGACAGGGTTGGGCTCTACTCAGCTAATACATTTTTCATTGTCAAATAATGTACGCTCCATGATCGTTGTATAGTAACGAATGCACTGTTTATTCGATTTAAATAGAAGTTGAAGAAAATCTGCCATGTCTATGATAATATAAATATGATATCGTGTCTTCTGGCTCGCAAAAGTATGCGTGCCTAAATTGATATTCGAGATACAGGATTTGTCGCTGGCGGCGGAATAGGGCAGATACGGAAATTCTGCAGCGCAATACTGTATGCGTCGCTGAATGCTGTGTGAACACCTCCATTTGAACGCTTGTATTTTCTGTATCTGGGATACTGGTATCTCCCACACAGAATCCACGTGTGTCCAGGGCCTTAGGTAGTAGAATATTTAACGTTATGAACATTTTTACATGCAATTTAAAAATTTATCAAGGACGGTACAATCATAAATAGCAACGGTTTTTAGGGAGGCTTTAATTAGTAGAATATTTAATGTATTTGAACATTTTTTACTTGGTACATGAATCTAAGCGTTATTTTATGACAATTTGCTGATAATGCTAGAATTTAACAACTTACAAAGGAGAATGCAAACAAAAATTATTAGCACTTTTCTGACAATTCGTTTTAGAATTATAGATGCTGAAAGTCTTATCATTTAACAATTTATAAAGGGCGCTACTGCTACAAGCAAGCATTGGTAACGGTTTTTTTTGTGAGGCTTTAATTAGTAGAATATTTAAGGTATGTGATCATTTTTCATTGGTACATGAATATAAACTGTCATTTTGTGACAATTCATTTTAGAATTACAGATACTGAAGTCCTACAATTTAACAATTTACAAAGGGCAGTGCAAGCAAAAACTGGTTACGGTTTTTTTATCGACGCATTAATTAGTAGAATATTTAATGTAATTGAAATTTTCTACTAGGTACTCGTACTTGAATATAAGCTATTATTTTGTGCAGATTTTTAACTATTGACTGCAGAATTACAGATGCTGGAAGCCCTACAATTTCGAATTTTAGAAAGGGTGCTACAAGAACAAATGATTCATAAAAAACTGTTCGTGACTGGATTTTAAAAATTTTATACTTAATATTTGATATGCGTTTGCCCTACAATTAATTTTTTCGTATTATATCCATTGTTTGCATTTAGTTGATATAATGAAATACAATTTTTCTGCTGTATAGTACCCTTTAAAAAGGTAAAATAGAGCGATTTACTTTGGCCAATATTTGTAGATAAAGGTACATTTATTAGCAATAAAGTAGTTTTTAAATTAGAGCATTCTGGAAAAAAAGAGTCCAATAACCGTACTTATAGTTGAGTGGTGGAAAAACAATTCTATTGTGTTCAATATTTTTTCAACCTCGAAAAATTACCATACAAATTTCCATTTGCAATGTTTGTGTGATTTAAACACTATACTTAAACTATGATTTGGGAATGTTGCAGAAAAGGAAGACAATTGGTGGTCGTAATATAAACAATAATCAATTGGTCCTTCGACGCGTTTAAACTGTAACCTAATTAAGTGCAAATTCACATTACAATAAGTGGCAGCGAGACACTTGTCACATTATTAGAGATAATTGAAACAAATTAAATATTGAGGTTAAACTGTGGCTCATGCTTCAGTGTTGATCATCGCAGCTGTGATTCATTAGCAGTGCACAACAATTAGTAAACTGCATGTCACGCTATATTGTTCGTTCCGAGAAATTTAATAATACATAACGATTAGTGGCAAAGGAGCAAGAAGTTGTATTTAATTAATGTCAGAAATGCAAGAAACCTGACAATTGCAGGCACATTTGGCCGTACCAGCAATAGCTGCAGTTATTGCACAAACACATGGATGAGATCTTAGCATTAACTAAACGTTGTTTTGAAAGAGAAAAAAAAATAGAATTCTCGACCCAGCGCCCAGATATTTCAAACTTGTTTTCGCTGAACTTGAGAATAACCTGCATTTCTACCGAAAACTTTATCCAGTATCTGTTTACATCAGGAAGCATGGCTCACTTCCATTTTCGGCGAACTACGTATTAGTATGGTAACTCAATAATAGGTGAAAAATTAGCATTTTTAGAAAATAGATGCAGCCAGGTGTTTAAATAATACCATAACCTTCGACGTATTGATTTAATATTGATTTCTGTTTTATGGACAGGTATCAAATTTAAAGCTTGTCAACAAGACAGAACTGTTGGTCAATGCTGTGGATGGTTTTATTAGAAACGCGTTACCCTAATCAGGATCGGCAATTTATATTGAAATTTCCAAAGTGAAATTTCCATTTGAATAATAGATAAATGAATAGTTTTTCGTACGTAGGTTTTGGGTTTCTTGTGTTAGCTCGATAGTTGCCCCCAAAGTTAGTTAATTTTGTAAGAAATATATACAAATGATCTTGTTTAACTACATATAGCAGATTAAACAATAATTTTCAACCAAACACAATATGAAAACTTTGAACTTTTTCAAGTTTTAAGGGCTCCATGCTTGTTTCAAAAAGAACAAGGATCGTTGTATTATCAATACCGGTTTGACTATTTCAGATATCAAAATTGGAAGTGCGTAGTAAGGGTGTTTCCATAACGTTGTTGTAACCTGATGCCAGTACAGCTGTGTAATAATAAAATTTCTTGCTGCCGCATAAAACGGCACTAAAAACTTATTAGTCAACTTATTAATGAACCAGGGCACAGATTTTCTTTACTACCTGCCGCCCTTAAATTTGAACAAAAATAACAAAATTCGCGGATAATAGCAGCAACAGCTGTATTGAACAATGTTGCTTGATCAGACACAAAACGCGTTATCTTCCAGAATCCAAAAGAACTGGGTAGCATTTGCTCGAATTAGTTTTTTATATTCAACTTAAGTAAATGAACGTTTATATTTATGTTCCACATGATTTTTTATACTTTGTTATTATGTCACCATTCACATTCCTTTTTGTTGTTGAATTAAAGTTTACAATTGGGTTGAAATATATTTATTTTATAAACTATTTTATGTTTTAAATGCCACTGTTCAACCTTGCGTATTTACTTTGTTGCGTTAAGATAATGTAATCGTGCTTGTCATATGCGTGAAGTTTAAGAAGATGGCAATGAGTATTGGTTGTCACAAGTCTAAACGTCAGCCATAATAATAATTAAAGCGCAACCGCGGTTTACAATTCGAATAAATAGAATAACGTTTGTTTAGGCTGTAAAGTAATTATCCGTACCAAATTACTGCGCAATTTTGTTGCATATTAAATTGTTTTAAATGCAAATATTTGTAAACCAACATGGCTGAATGAAGACGCTTAAGGAGGAATGCAAATTCAATATTTTTGGGATTTGAAGTTGCTGCATTAAAAGCATCTTACTTTATCTCCACTTTTTAATTGTGCCACGGGACAAGTAACAGTTCAACGATATGTATATCGACAAAGATCGAAATTATTAAATATATAACAGAAGAGGGGGATAAAAGGGAAAGAGGCGTATATTAATTACAATAAACTGGTAATAAATGGGAAAATGTACTTAAGACCTAAAGAACGAAATACAAAAGAAAAAACAAGTAAAAGATGCATCAAGGCATGATAAGACAAGTGCAAGAACTTATAGTCAAAGGACACCAGAGTAGAAAGATATGGACAGATATGAGACAAGAAAGCGAAAAGATTCTCGCCATAACCAGTGTAGAGAGAATGTAAAAAAACTCAAAAATGGAACAGAAAAAAGCACAATGATAACGACATCGGCTATGGGCAAGGACGAAAAAAGGGCAAACTAAAAGGAAATCAAATGGACACCAATAGAACACGAAATACAATCCCATAAAGAGCAGATAAAGCAGAGACAGAAACGAAAAATACATACTATCACTGAATGGAAGCTAGAAACATGGAATGTCAAAAGCATGAAAACAAGAAGAACTAACAGAGGAAATTTAAAAAATGAATATTATGTATATTGCACATAATAATGGCACAAAGGCATACATGTGTCCAATTACCGAATTAATTTGCTCAGTTGCAGTATTGGCTGAATACATTTCGACAATTGAGCGAATTCGGTATCTGAGTCTCACGTGCATAACAGAAAAAAGAAGAAAGGCAATGGAAGAACTGTCAAATGAACACTGCTTACAGATACTGGTCTGAAAATGCGAAAACAAGAGTAGACATCGTAATGAGTGAAACCAATAAGAAAAATGTCAGAAATAAAAATTTTATAAACAAACAGATACTAAAAACAAAAGAAGAAGAAAAGTTCTTTGACGATCTAAAACAGGAAAGATAGGAACAATAAAAGAGTCATTATCATGAATGATTTGAATGAAGAGTGGGCAACATAATGATGTTACTGAATAGTGTTTACGAAAAGATTGTGAAAATAAAAAAATCAAACGGAGTGAGAATAATAGACTTAGGTAATCGGCAACGGACACTTCAAGAACAAAGACATGCAGAAAGTAACGAGAGAAGTATTAAGTAGAAATGAGAAATCAATAATAGATCAATTATTAATAGACAGATCTATAGTCAAGAATAAATGGTGTGGAAATAAGGAGAGGTCCGGAGATAGGGAGTTGCCATTAGCTATTAACAATGATGTTGAAGGAGAAGCTAGTAAAGAAAAATGAAAACAATAGAAAAATAATAAACTGAAAAATACGATGTCAGCCTAAAAAGCCAGAAAAAAGTTAAAAGAGACTGAATGACAAACTGTGAGACTTCGACAAGGAAAACGGTGTAATAAAACAATTATAATAGCAGCAAAACAAAGCCGTGAAATATTTCAAATAATCGAAATTAAAAGAACCCACTGGTAGACAGAAAATGTAAAAACGGTAGTAAAAAGAATAGAAAACAAAATGGAAAAAATTACAAGATTACAAAGGAAGATAAAGAAAACATATGGAAGGAATTTGGAGAAATAAAAATAAAAATGCATATAAAGAAAAGCAAGAAGCCGAGCAGCGCATTTGGTAGAGCGGTAGGCTTGCATTAAGCAAGTCCTCGGTTCGAATCCCATGGTGGGCGGAAATTTTCCGCAGCCTTGGCGGTCGGCATCAAGTTCGGTGAGACCATTCACAGTTAGGCATCAAATTCGGTGAGACTATTCACAGTTAGGCATCAAATTAACTGTGCTCTACTCAGGACCACAGACCTAAGAGATAGAGTAACAAAGTCAACACATCACCAACACACGCACATAACACAATGGTTGCTACGCAAGCTCAAAAGGCGCCCTCCAACTTTGTGACCCGAAACCGGGACAAATTGAAGACTGTACCACCAGAACCTAGGATATAAAGCACCAGTCTATATACACCGGTAGGTAAAAGAAGTTACAGATAATAAATACATACATAAAAAAGCGACTTTTTACTTCCTTTTACAATAAAGGAAGTATTGGATTCACCCCAAAAATTTTAAATTGAGCTTTCAACAGATCTTCACGTTTTAGAGTCCCCTGGTCTTTCTCTCTGTGTGTCTGTCTGTCTCTCTGTGTGTGAACAGAATATCTCAAAAACGAAACGAGGTATGACGTTGAAACTTCATACATATGTTTTGTGTACTATCTAGATGAGACAGCAAGATTTTGAAGAAAATCGCATAACCGGAAGTATGATGTTTACACTTGTGATTTTTCAGCTTTTTAAATTTTTTTCCAGTTGAATACCTCTAAAATAGTTTTTTTTAATTAACTTCAACTATCCCTCTATTTTGTAGGGTTTCTGTAGAATTTGTAATTTTTGAAAATTTTTGACAAATGCTTAATAAAAAACAAATTTTTCACTAATTATAAGACCACTGTAAAAGGAAGTTGTGTGCATGTATCACACACCAGACGTTTATTATTAATATTAAGGATGATAATGGAGAAGACTTAACGGAAGATGATAAAATAATGAAAAGGTGGAGACAATACTTTAAGATACTTCTAGTAGCTAAAGAAGACGAAAAGTAAAACAAAAAAATGAGAAAAAGAGAACACAAAAAGCCCTAAAACAGGCAAAAGTGGAAAAGGTACCGGGATATAATAAAATAACTATATAAATGATAAAAGCATCAACTAATCGAGCCATCGAAACAATGAAACAAATAATTAAAACAGTAAGAGCTCCAGAAGACTGCCAAATAGATATAATCACACTAGTATAACGGGTGTTAGAAAAATGGTGGATTAACTCTATGCTGCGCTATTAAGGAGCACTTCCTGAGGAGGAAAAAGTAATTTAATAGTAATTTACGATACAAGTGCGTAAAGCTACTCTTTAGTCACGAGTGGGGTAGAGTTAAAACGCGAGTGAGCGAGCGTTTTAAGCCCCGCGAGTGACTAAAGATGCTTTACGCATGTGTATCGTACAATATTTTATCTACGATAGAATTTAGAAAACACGGTAAATATAAAAAAAATTCAATGTAAATTAGGAATACCAGCAACCTGCGTGTTTCAAAAATTTTAAAACACGTTGCTACTGACAACGTGCCTAATGAAATCTTCTAAACACGTTACTACTAATGACGTAAACTAATGAAAACATGTTATTAAACAGTCGTTTTACAAACTTAAAACTGGCAACTAAAAGGCAATATTATTATGTGTTGTATTTATAGAATCAATGCAGCCTTATCTATTTGCAATTAAGCAATGTTGTTAATTCAGTTAGTTTTGAGGTTAATTAAATCTTCAAACATATAACATAGGTACATAGTTTTTTTAATTAGCTTTTTCTACTCGGAATGACGTAACATAGAGTTAATCCGCCATTTTTGCAACACCCTTTATAAAAATGAAATATAAATGCATGTGAAAATTATAGAGGTATACCGGGTGTCAACGAATTTGTTAGACAAGTCATAATTTCTAGACTATTAGGTGTATGAAAATGAGATTTGGTACAGGTATATGGTATAGGGAGAGGAGAGTTTTCGCATATTGTTTACTTTCCGGTCACTTCCGGTTTCACCGAAAATGGCTCCAATTTCAAATTTTTAAACGGAACACTCTGTATATTTTTGCATATTTGGATTTCTGAGACAATTTTGAACCAGAATGTGACATTTTAAAAACTTATCCATGTCACACTTGATAAAAGTAAATTAATTATTATCTAGTATTTTGCTTAGAAATATTTAACTTATGAGCTTATCTTTAACCCAATCGCAAATAAATTAGTATCGTTAGATTCACCAAAAAATTCTCTTTTCGGAAAGTGCATGTCAAAAAAGGGTCGCCATTTGAAAAAAATAGTTAGACGAGAAAACGTGATTCTGCCAACTTGTCTTATTCCTATCTATCATACTAATCACTAAAACTTTGCTATTGTAATTTTCTGGCATCACCTGAGGTCCTTAGATTAGTTTGCGTCCGATCATGGCCACCTAGATGCCATATTAAAAGTGGCTCTAAAAAAATCAAGTAAGCTTAAAAACTTTTTAAAATGTCACATTCTGATCCAGAATTGTCTCAAAAATCCAAATATGCAAAAATATATAGGATGTTCCATTTAAAAATTCTATATCGGAGCCATTTCCGGTAAAACCGGAAGTGACCAGAAAGTGAAAACTATGCGAAAACTCTCCTCTTGCTATACCATTTACCTATACCAAATCTCATTTTGATATACCTAATACTCTAGAAGTTATGACTTGTCTAGTAAATTCGTTGACACCCGGTATATAGATATATAGAGGTCATAGAAGAACATACCAAGGAAACTATTAGAAAGAACATTCAAGCGTACTCACTATGGTTTCAAATCAGAGGAGTGCAAGATACCACCTTAAGGTAAATTCATGACAAGAGAATACGGGAAGATGGAAATCTATATTATATCGAATATGGATTTAGAAAATACCTTTGACAGAGTCAATAGAGAATATAGATGCAGAATAATAAAGAATAGAGGAGTGATCAATATTATCAGAAGTGTACAGAGTCTATATCAAAGGAAGTTTGAAAAAAGGAGTTGGACAAGGACGTATTTTAAGTCAACTGCTATTCGTAGTAGTATTAGAAGAGGTAATGTGAGAAACAGGAAAAGTTAAACAGGTAACAATATGAATATATGGGTCAGACTCGGAGATAACTACAGAAACAGAATGCAGTGAGATATGAAGTACAAATATTAGAAGTTTAAGGAAAGTAGAGAGAAACCAAAAACAACGAACCTGAATACGAAGTCTATAGAGAATAGTACAGGCGAATGACAATTACGATGGTTTGGGGACGTAAAAAGAATGAGTGAGGACAAGACAACCAAAAGAATATATCAAACAAAACTTAATAGAACGAGACCCAAGGGACGCCAAGAAAATAATGAACACCAGAAGTGCCAAAAGCAGCAGAAAAGAGAGAAATAAAGTGGGAAGAAGTAAATAAAACGACACAAGATGCGGAGAGTTGGAGAGTGATGTGGAAAAAGAAACCAAAAAGATAAAACCATATCGGCTTACACTCGAAAGGGTAAAAAAGCCACAAGGATTAAGTCAATAAGTAAAATTTAAAAGGGGAAAATTAATTTTCAATCGAAATTTAGTTAAAATAAACTAAAGATATATTCTTGATATGCGTTAATAGAAATTCGAATACATATTACAAAAGTCTTCTGTCACAGTATAGAAACCAATACAATAATATATGTTCTGCACCTATAGCTACAAGATACTACTGAGGAAATCTGTGAAGAAATTTGAATGAAAATGTAATTAAAAACACGCCGACGATATTACCAGGTCTGGGAGGTTTTCCAGTAGAGCTGCTCAGGTACGCCGCACAATAGCACTAGAATATTCCTCTTCTTTCTTCTTCCTCGTATTGTAGGTCAGTGGCCCGGGCAGGTGATTAGCCTTGCCCGTGGAAACTGAGGAAGAGTTCATTTATTAGGCAGGCTGCACACTGACGAAACTGGTTTCATGAAACCGGTTTCATGAGAGATGAAACTCAAGTTTCGTAAAACCAGTTCATAAGAAAATTGAAAGATGAGTACACTGAGTTTTAAGAAACTACAATTTCATAACGTTGCGCAACTGCATTTCACGCAACTCCGCTAGCACGGTTGCATGTAACTACAGTTTGTTGTAAACCTCCGTTGGCGTGAGTTGTGTATTTAATATTTGCAGCAAAAAGCGATGCCTGAAGATCAAGTTTTCAACACAAAACTCGTGGAAGCTGTAGAAAAGCATCCGTGCTTGCACAATTACAATTTGAAAGAGTACAGTAATAGAAACAAAGTTCAAGCTGCATGGGAGACCATAGCGCAGGAAATGGAAAGTACAGGTGAGTTTTATTATTGAACTCCTTTTATTCATTTTTATTAAATGTTGTCGCTAACCTATGTTTGTACTCCATTTTCCTCTAGGCGGTTCAAATAAAACACGAATCACGGCTTTTAACAAAGCTTTATTTTCTCAAGGGCTACATACACACAATATATGTAAAGACAATTATTTATTTTCATTACTATTCATCACCACGCCCTGCTATATTATTGATCCACTGTGATGGTATAGCTACGCCAGGCTTCAAAAAGTATTCACAAAGATATTCGCGGAACGATGCGGCTGTCGTTAAGTTAATATGGCGATTCAACGGGTGCAAAGGTTGATTTGGAATGTTCTGAACCTCATCTGCAGCATTCCTTGGCTTATACATTTTCCCTTCGGTTTTGCGAATGTAGTTATGAAGAACACATGCGCATTTTATAATAGATATCACCGTTGCTTCAGAACAAGCTATAGACGTTTCAAAAACTCGGAACTTAGATGTTAGCATTCCAAAAGCACATTCCACAGATTTACGAGCTAGGCTTATTCTATAATTGAAAATTCTTCTCCTATCCGTTAGCGTACGTTGAGGATACGGTCGCATTATGTACGTTGTCAGAGGGAACGCTTCATCTCCACAAAAAAAGTATGGAAAATGTTGTGCATTTTCATCCCGTGGTAATGGCGAAGGCTGTGGTAGATTGAGACCTCCAGACTGTAACCAACGACCTAAACGAGATGAACGAAATACACCTCCATCACTGTTTCTACCAAGATCCCCCACATCAACGGTAATAAAACATCCGTCAGCATCAGAACAAGCCATTAGTTGAACCGAAAAATAACCCTTATAATTAAAATTCCTAGATCCACTCTTTTTGAATTTTTTTATCCTGACATGTTTTCCGTCGATGGAGCCTACACAGTGTGGTAAACTCCAAGGTTGTTCATAACGGGAAGCAATGTTTTTCCACATATCTATGGTTGGAACAGGCAAATATTCTGGTTGTAGACAGGACCATATAGCTTCCGTTGTTTCCGCAATGACCACTCCAACCGTTCTCTCTCCTCGCATAAAATAGCTCGCCAAACTTCTGAAACTGCTGCCTGTTGCAAGATACCTGAAATTAATAAAATACATCAATTGAGCGGTCTGCTTTGAATAAGGGCTCACCTACAATATTACCTTACTACAGAGCACAAACAGATAAGCCAAGGGTACAAAACATCATATTACGTCGATTTTGCAAAATTGTAGACCTCTACACTCGAGTAATTCCACATACTCTGCGTGGTCTTCAGCAAGCACACCTGTTCTTCCGCAAACATCTGCACAATCCACTCCCACATGGGAATACTCATCAACTCCAGTCTATTCGCTTCGCACTACTGATGATGTCTCGGATAATCCGGCATATGAAGAACTTCACCGTTTAATTTAAACTATGTAGGTGGTGTCTTTTTTACTCCACTATTTTTTGTATTTTCTTTAAGTTAAAAATAAAGTTATCTTACCTAAGTGTGATTATAAGTTTTTCTTCAGGTCCTAGCGCCATTCTGCAGTTGGTGTCCTTTTTCGTAATGTGGGGACCTACTAAATGTAGCAAGTGATTAAAAGCAGACTCCGACATTCGATAAAAATTTTGAAATTTCACTGGGTCTTGATGCAGTTCTTTGGCCACTACATAATTGCTGTGACATCTGTTCTGTATTAGGGGATGAACCCAGTACTTCCGCTTCTTTTTTCTGTTTCGATACCACCACCACAACACTACAACGTCCTCATCATCCGACGACATCTCAGAAACTGCTCATGTGGCAGTTGCGTCAGTGTACTGCCGAGTATGAAACCAGTTTTATGAAACTAGTTTCATAAAACCGGTTTCATAAAACCAGTTTCGTCAGTGTGCAGCCTGCCTTAGGGGTTAACGACTACCACATGTGTTAGCGTGGTAGCCGGGGAGCGTACGATATTTAAAAATCCTGGGTGTCGAATGCGGTCCGGTCCAGAATAGATGATAGATACATACAGACACCTATACGCAAGCTCTATACTTAAGAAGAGGAAAGATGCAATAACTACACGATAATAATTAGAGTGATGTGCTTTACAGTGCGGTTGTATGTATTCATAATCAAGAAGAGGGTAGAATTAGAAATAGAAGATTTTGCAAAACAGATGCTTCTGAGCTATTAGACTCTGTATTGATAAAATTTTTGCTTGAGGCAACTGTAAGAAGATCTAATAGCATCAGGGGTTAAACGTGGTTTTGTACGTCATTACTCCGCCTCAAGCCCCGATAAGAGGCTCTCATTGGTTAATTCTTGTGATGACGTCAGCCTGGAAAGCTGAGGCCTTGTTTATCAGCCGGTATTGCTCCAGCACTCATAACCATTTCACCACCAAGCTTTGCAATAGCTTATACATATAATATTCTGTTTAAAATGCGTCCACTTAGATGCAATGCAGCTGGGGTATCTCTGTACTACGTATTAGAGTAAAACTATTTAAACGTTTCAAAACATATGTTTTTATTACATGCGTATGAATATTTGTTTCTGTATCTCCAATCTGTAGTTACTTACTCTCTTCATGTTGGATTTGAATCGCCTGGTTAGAATTTACTCTATATTTGCCATTTTAGTTTATGCCTCAAACTTTTCCTCACTAGTTTATTTTTTTACACATTTGTGTGCTTTATAAGTCACGTAATTATATTGACAAGCTAAGCAGTTGTCCTTCATTCACTGTCTCCTGTTCGGTCAGACTAGACCAAAGTAATAATAATAACATAATTAATTCGCAGCCACAGTTCTCGTACCTCTTACGTAAACGCTTATAACGTTTAGCATTAGATATCGTAATGAGCCGATCGATCATGTTCCCACGTCTTTATTAATAGCGCGATTTTCTAAAGGTTGCGAAAGACCAACCGGTACGTATTTCTCCATGGGAGTACGGGCCGAATTTAAGGAAACGCATGTCGTTCCGGAAAACAATGGCTCGTAAATATGAATTTCTTCGGCGGGCTTTTTATTTCGTTCTGCATTTTAAGCGGATGTTGCAGCAAGATTAAGGTGCATTTTTTGGGTGTCCTCCTACATGCATACGTCGTTCTTTATGGCCTCCCCTCTGACTTTTTGGAGATGCAATTACACAACTGCTGTGCTGCTTCGGAAACCATGTTATTGGTTTGAAAAAACGCGTAACGTGGTTGCATTCTCATTGCTTGCTGATGTATTCTATACAATATTTGGTTAAATTTGATTGAAAAAATAACTTTCTACGATTAGGATTCCAACTGGAGGTTAAATATCGTGCATCATGCTGACGTTTTTATCTTCTAATTGTGTTATCAGTAATTTATTCTGACAATTTCCACGTTTGCCCTGTAGTTAGAAAAATGATTACATTGAAATTGAGTTTTATTGAAGATGAATAATCAAACGCAAAATATAGAATCGCAAAGATGCCATTATAAAATTGAGATATCAACTGCTAAATAACAAATACATATTAAAAGCCATAGCTAAGATTGCATCAAAATTGACTTTGCAGCAAGAGCACTAGGTCCGTTATATTCAAAGTAATCAAAAACTTAAATTACTAAACTTATTAAAATATGGCTTATTACATCAAATTAATGAAATTAAATAGTATGCGAAAATTATGCAAGCAAAAATAAGAAATGATTAAAGAATATGTACTCTGAGTAACAATGTTATTAGGCGCTTATCAAGGTGGTAGTCCATATCGTTAATCGCGTTACGCTACGTTTATCGTAGAGGCTTCTCGAGAACAGAGCGAATTTATAAAAACAAGGTTTTCTGAACGCCAATTTGTGCTATCATGGAATTTAGATCCGTCTACTACTACATACTACTACTAAAAACCAGCGTTATATGAAATCCAAAATATGTAAAATAATGAAATCGATAAGCAGGAGGAAGTTGTTTAACTAGTTATAACATATAAACTGGGTAACGAATAAGAAAATCAGAAGTAAAATCAATGCAGCGAAAATAGAATTCTGGAGACGATGTTGCGGAATCACAAGGGTAGACAGGGTTACTAACGAGGAGATACACTAAAGTACATAGAAAAGAAAAGACTAAGGTGGTATGGGCATGTCCGTAGAACAGACGAGAATAGATGTATAAGAAGAGTTACCGAATTGAGCCCAATGGGAAGAAGAAGGAGTGGAAGGCCGAGAAGATCATGGAGGGATGAAGTGGATGAGGCGATAGAAAGTAGAGGCCTTGAGAATGGAGAATGGGAAGACAGAGAGAGATGAAGAATCTGGTTGAGGGAAGGAAGACAGCGTCAGCTGTAATATCCTAATGTATATAAAATATAAACAAAGCAAACTTTGCAAGCAACGAATGAATAGTTACAACTTACGAAATTTTTACGATCTTTGTAAAATAGGGTCGTATATGAATTTGTTAAATTTGTGTTCGAATTTTTAAACGTCGACTTCAAATTCGTATAGAAGATGAAAAAGTAGAATATTGATGTCTAAAGGAGCAATCTCCTACCTCATAAGGAACTAGAAGGAAATGACATATAAATAAAAAAAATAAGCAACGCATTAAATGAAGTCTAGGATTTCGTCTGGCAATGCTAGGCATTGCAACTGCTTTAAAATAGATTGAACGCTTCTGGTAACTCGGGTTAATTGATACCGAACGCAGATAGGCGCATCAGGTCTGCCACTGGGACGTCGAGTTCTCGCAAAGTGAAATAAACAAGAGCAATCTGATCTCCAGCTATATATCATCCGAACGAAAGATCGCAAAGAGTCTTAAAGAGACCGGGAAATTTTATAATGCAACGTAGCATGAACCAAATATACATATATATATATATAAAGATACCTGACTTTATGAGTACAGGGCTAACATGCACTATGAACGGCTCGATGAGTCCGTTTTGTCACAAATCCACACAGCTCCAACTCGAAAATACTATCCAGGTGAATTCATGAATCACAAAGAACAAGCAACAAACCAAAAAGCTAAGTCACAATCCATGGAGATAAAATTAAATGAGGGAAACGAATAAAAATAGCAATTACCTAATTACGAACAACGTAGTTAATCACATAGCAGACAATGATTTTTTTAACTGGTCCAAACGAGAGGTAGCATAGAAGATTCCAATTAATACAAACCAATTTGAAGTATCTAAATTTGCCTTATTCGTCGCCTAAAACCCGATAAGATCGGTTAATAACAAACTAAACTGGCAAATGAAGCAAATTCTTACAATTTTTTTATACCAAACCCAACCAAAAGCTGCCTAGTAATAGCCTGTACGAAGATTAGTGGCAACATGCACGAAAAAAATAGTATAAACCACGTTTCAAATCAGATAATATACTTCATTTTAAATAAAAACCGTTGCTATCAAGTACTGAAGTTCAATTAATTCGGAGTAAAAAAATCAGTTTATCCCTGTTTTTCCTTGAGAGAACCTCCCATCAGAGAAAGTTAAAAACTGTAATGCTAGTCTAATATCAGATATTATCTACTTTTTTTATATCATAGCAAATTTATTAGCTTGCATTGAGTAGCCATAGGAATAAATAAATGGCAGAACAACTCTTGTCTCAATTTATGCGATAAGAGCCGATAAAAATGAAAAAAGTAAATCGATTCATCGTATTTATTGAAAAAGTAGCTGCACGAAACCGAGAAAGAAGTACGTAATAGCCACTGAAACCTCATAAAATATTATTTTCCAGGCAGATCAAAGATAAAAATCAGATCGATACCATTTCAGGCGCAAGTCTATAAATTGACTGCCTATTTAAACAAAATCTCATAAATTAAGCCGAACAACCTCTCAAAAACTATTTTTAAATTCCACGTCTCCCGCCTGCCGGTAAGTTAATATACTGCAAAATTTACAAACAAAACTAAAAAAATGGTTTGTTCTTGGGCGGCGAATATGTTGTTACGATATTTTTTCCCGCGAAATTTCTTCGCGGCATTCCGGCTTCCGTTTCTCTCCTTGTTAGCGAATCGCGAGACCGAAAAGGACGCGATGAGTCGCTTTGTGCTGCTGCGGCGGGAGCCTTTTTTCACGGTCATATGAATTATAGATAATGTATTGTATTCTATAAAACCGATTTTATTCGCTTCATATGCCAGCTAAATTGAATTAAAACAGATATATTGTCCCTTTAGTTCTGGAATTTATTGCTTGGGTGGCAAATTAAATGGCGGAGAAGCAATTCAGACAACTGCTATTTAACGAGACTTAACACTAGTGGTCAGTATTTGTTTGATATTTTTGGATTACTATAATATTATTGTGGTCAGTTCTACACGCCCTGTGTAATTATTTTTGTTTGTTTCGTTAAGTAATTCCGTACAATGAACTGCAAGATAACTTTAAAGGAATCAAAATTCAGAAGAAAATAACCATATTATAATTACAATAATATGTAATAATTGTATCATTTGAATAACTTACATTAAAAATGTAATGAAATTGTACGGGGGGATTAATAGTTTGCCTTCTTATGGATAAAAGCAAACGCTATTATCATGGAAACGAGTACGACTTTTGAAAGTATTGACTAAGCAAATTTATGCACATATGCCGAATGTATTGAAGGATCAATGCCCTTCCTACGCGACTATTAAAATTGGGTTGATTTTTTAAGAGTGGGAAGAACGAAGGTATGATATAAACAACGTTTTGAAAGATCCACTTTTGTGGCGACTGTGTATAGCGATGCTACGCGTATAGCAGCCACTTGTTAGCACCCAGAGTTGTTCACTCCAGTTTCCCTAATTATATTCAAATATTGTAACGCTACGAGAGTATATTTGGAGGCTCTCCAGCTAGCTGCAGAGGATATGGCGTGCGGTTCTTTAAATTATGTAACTTTTCCATATAAGGTGAGCGCCAACAACTTTTTCAATTACAACAAATATACTCAGATAGGTTAAGAACATATAAACTCAGAGTAATCATAGCAGTCAATAAAACAACATCTGAAATACACAAGGTAGCAGTAAGAACTCAGACAATGGTAGATATAAGTATGTGTATTAGATTTATTAAACAAAGTCGCATATAATAACCAATACAGAACTATTGTAAATCGTTATTAGGCGTTACCTGCTCAAAAGAGGCACCCCGATTTAATGTTATCATAGCCGTGAGTAACGCGATACAGCTATACAAACAAATATATAACCAATAAAATGTGTCATTCCATATTAATTACAGTTTGTTATTTTATCGGGTTTGTGGTACGAATATCATTGAACACAACTTATTAGATTGCACTACTTAACTGAGAGCTTTACGCTTATGCCGGAGGTGCTCACCCATGGGCTCGAAGAAGCGGGTTCAAGATGTAAACTGAAGAGCCCCAAGTGATTATTCCAGTTACGAGTAGTAGTTGAGTGGTGTTAATTCATACCGGGAGCTAATTCTTTACGCACAAACTTGGAAAATCCTTCAGTGCATTGAAGCAAACCTATCCTACCGGCCCGCAGCCCCCATGATTAGATCGTACTTTAGCTTCCTGTAGCATGGTACAAGGTCAGAGATGTTTACACTATATTGTTGTTTTATGACATACACAGGAACTTTCGCGTGATGTACTGCTTATAAAGTACTAATTTAGCTTATTTCCATATTAGTTTACGCTGTCCTACATTTTAGGGATTTCGGCTTCGGTTAAATCGCTTCTGCATGAGACTAAATAAGTAAATTTCGTTTGCATGTATTGTGATGTGTGTTTGTATAGATTTATTAATAATATTAAAATAAATACTGTGGGTGTAATCAACTTCCGTTTGTTCTTCATCTTATGTGGTTTGGGGTTTTCAACGGGGTCTGTAGGTTTTCTGTTTTGAACTGCACTAAACCAATGGCGCTTTCCTTGCTCAAAAGTCAGCTGGCACATTTGCTATACACCCTCGCAATTGACAACTACTGTGTATGTCTTTAAGAGTGTGTTATTGTTGTTATTATTTACAAAATACATTCTAAATACCAGCTATAACACAACATTATCAGTTAGAAGTATTCCATGGCTATCAATTTAATTGCAATGTCTGAAAATCCTATCAGTGAAATTAGAATATCTACACGGAATACAATCTTTCTTTTTAAAAATAATTACTTAAACGACACATTAGTGGGTACAGACTTCAGTTAATATTGGAAAATGTAGATTCTTCTATCAGCAAAATGTATTATCGATGAATATAACATACGTATATTAAGTAAATGTTAGTTATGTTAAAATGTCAAATATGTAGCATACAGTAATTAATAAATACATTTATTAGATATTACCTTTTGAGCCCACAACAGAGGTGGACTTACTCTAACCAAAATAATTTCTGTATTTTTAAAATTGAGTTGTATATAGTGTTCAAAATTATGCATAAATATGTAAACATATTTTAACGTAGCTAATAATACTGAAACAGTGTACGGAAACACCTAGTAATGCGAATTACATCACTTTGCAAAAACAAAAACAATGCAGCGGGTGGGATTCGAACCCCCAGTCGCAGGCGGAATTCAATTGCTAGTCAGACGCTTCAACTCTTCGCTCACAACTGTGTATCAATTGTATTTGCTTATGGCTGCCTTATAAAGGACGCTGTAACGACATGGCCGTGGACGAGCTGCGCTCAATCGATGCCGATGAAATCCTGACTCCGCAGAGACGTAGGCACAACATGCGTTTATACGTATATAATAGTGGGATAAGTAGCTCCTTACGTCACTCATTTGACATTTGCCTACTAAAATATTTTTGATAATGACAGATCTGACATTTCTCTTAATGCACTTTTCTTAATTTTAGGCAGTTGTAGATAAAATTGTGTACAATACATGTGTGATAATGCATCATTAATATACTTGAGCGCTTATATAACTCGTGCTACGCACTCGTGTGTAACTTACACACACATATATTAATGATGCTCTTATCCCACTTCTATAGTAAATAACTATTACATGTCTCTCCCTATGTAACTAGAACATTTTTCATATAGTTGAGTATGTTTGAAAATGCATTACCGAGGAAAAACTCATTGTAAAAGATTGGCGAGATTTCTTTCATTTTACTCGTAACTATATATAAGTGCCACCTGTTACAAGTAAGTTTGCCTTGGCACATCCATGGATCTAGTTGCCTAACTTTGCAGTAGGCTAATATTTATTTAGTAACTATTTAGTTCATAATAACCATAAGAGTTTGGTCTACAAACTATATTGAGAAATGTCGATTAGCTTATTAAAACGTTTCCTTCAGGATATAGGCATAAATGCCTGTTCCGTCCTCATACGTCCATGTCTGTCCATCGTTTTTTGGGTCGTCCTACGCTTCTTCTTCCCCGTGGTGTGTAATTTTAAATCTGTTTAGGATATCTATATTCTTCCATTCTTTGTATATGTTCTCTTCATCGTTGTCTGTAGTTTGTTATTGTATTATTAACGTTTTCGACTTCGAGTTCGGAAATTTTTAACTTCCTTTTGGTTTCTGAAATATCTCAGGCGGATCGTTTTAAAAAATCACCCTGTATATATTGTTTTGGATATGCTAGCTCCTCGTCGGCTGCATAGTCATTAATTATGTATTACAATTGCACCACGTTGGGTGACCTTATGTTATATATTGAAGTTATCTCATATATTTGAAGTAGTCATATAATTTATGTATTCAATATTTTACTTTAAACTTACCCTTAATTAATATAATGCCCCGTTAGTTAAACTGTAATTGCTTTCAA
This sequence comes from Agriotes lineatus, assembly GCA_940337035.1. Taxonomy (NCBI): domain Eukaryota; kingdom Metazoa; phylum Arthropoda; class Insecta; order Coleoptera; family Elateridae; genus Agriotes; species Agriotes lineatus. Next base: position 43,898,470 of record OW679195.1, on the reverse strand, counting down.
ATCACGTACTCTTATTTCAGGGGTGGTTCGCCAAATCTAGATCTCTATTAGTTGAAGTTTTAATTTTTAAATTTATTCTTAATTATTCAATGACATCAAACGTCAACCCAACTTCTACACCTTCTCAAACCAGGTATTGACAAATCTATTTTTTACATTGACATAATTATTAATTAATTTATTAAAATAATTACAGTTTTGTATTTTACTTTTTCCCTTATTGCTCGTTTTTATATTAATTACTAACACAAACCTTATCACTTCTTAAGCTCACTCTGCAAATATCCAAACACCACTGCTCCCTCTCTCAAGAGATCCCGATGCTCACCTTGTGTGATACCTACAAACTGTTCCTGTCAACCAATTCCAAGAATCCGCTGAATACGGCCTCAATCCCCTCATCAAACGTCAACTTCAACTCAAATAGACTCCTAGTAAGTTTCAGCTTTATAAATGAATCTGATCTTATCTTGTTTATTCCTTAGACAGTCCTCTGCACTCAGCCATCCCCTCAGAAGCAGTCCAATTCTGTTAGCACTCCAACTAACCTCCTTCTAGATGCATGATCTTACTTACATACAACCACCAATGTCAATAATAAATATTTAATTATGTGTCACGTTCACCAATAAATCCAATCTTCTCCAATTCAGTAGTTCTCTGGTTCCCTATATGTAATACCTTGTGTTCAATAATCTCTTCGCAGATTATCCAGTCCCAATAATATTAATATTTCACTTTCATTTTGTTGTACCTCGTAGATTTGTTAACAGCATTACTATTTGTATATAACCAAACAACTGTACAGATAATGCATTTTCTAGTTTTATTTGCTCAAAATTATAACATTGCAAGATTAATTGTACATTTTTCGATGAGTTTATTTATGTAACTAAACTAAACAAAAACTTCATTCCTATTAGATACTATTATTATGACACTGTTTTCAATTTTAAATATTATATTACAGGATATTCATTCTGGTTATTATAACAAATACATTTGTCAATTGTAACCTTGGCTTGTTCTTTATTAACATTCACTGCAACTATCAAATTTGTATATTCAATTAATATCTTACTATCAAATTACCTCTCTCATTGTCTCAATTAATTTCATTATTAATATTTAAAAATTAACACCCATCAATATTTAATTATAGTAATCTACCAAATTTATTAGTTTTAAATATGTCTTTGTTATGATCGATCATACTACTTCGTGTATCATAATAATATATTAAAAAGTTTGGGTGATAATCCGCACCCTTGTCGTACCCCTTTGTTTATTACTATTTCCCGCATTATGTTTGATTACAATTTTTGTGTTTTTGTACAGGCTTTTAATTGTTTCTATACGGTGTTTCGGATACCCCTCTTCCTTTAATGTTTTAATACTTCCCGCAGTAGTTCTCTGTTTATGCTATCAAAAGCTTTTTTTATGTCTACGAAAGCTATATGTGTTTCTTTATTAAACTCTCTTCTCTTTTCAATCAATTGTTTGATCACGAAGATGTTAGCGGTGCAGGATTGTCCTTTTCTGAATCCAGTTTGTTCTTCGCTTATTATTGCTTCTGAGATTGTACTAAGGCGTTTGTTTATTATTTTTTCTATAGAGTTTGTATGTAGCATTAAGTAAGCTTATGCCTCTATAATTGTCACAAACGTCTCTTCGTCCTTTTTTAAATCAATTTTTTACTTGTGCTATCTTCCATTCGTCCATTGTGCTTCCAACATTTATTAAGCAGATGCAGTAGCCGAAATTGCAAAATCAGTCCTCCATACTTATTAAAAACAAAGACTATAATTGCTGCCGCCAGTGTGAGGTTATTTTATAAATGATGTTCACCGGTATCTAGACTTGTCCGAGCGTTGACTCCCAGGATCAAAGAGGAATAAGTAAATGAAGAGAGCTGAGCTGAATGACAGGCTGCGGCTATGTGATAAAATTAAGGGGCCAAATAGGCGGATAAAATTTTAAGGGCACCCACTAAGTAAAGGGCTGTTTGTTTACTGTTGTTCCCGCTAAAGTTAATTATTTTGTCGAAGCCCTGCGAAGTTTCCAGCAACCCAAACTAAAACTTGAAAGAGATAAAGTTTACTATTTCCCCTAGCAGCGTTTGTTCTTGTTACACCTTAATCCGTTGTCATGTTCTATCTGGAAAATCGCTTCCATGGCAATTTTCTTACAACGTTACAAGCCAAAGCGCTGTTATAAACAGTCTGGTGCAGTGCCTCAAAGTTCGCATTAATTGTGTTTAAAGTGGAAGGTAACTGACATATTCTGATTTTATAGTCAATAATAATGTAAAATTGGAAGAAACTATTTTTTATATTAAATTGGTTACTTTTTTAGGCTGCCACGAGGTGTACATAATCATAAAGTATTTACATATAAAGCAGCAGCCTTGTTTTAGCTTTTTTTCGTGACGCATCTAGCAATAAAGAATGAAGTTTGAAACAACGTATTTAAGAGTTGCGGAGACTAAATCCTCCAATCCCACGAAAAAGGTTGTAGAAAAGTAGGATGCAAACTTTATACCAACGATCCGAAGCCTTTGTTATACTGTTTGTAGGAAAAGTAGCCTGATAATAAAATCTCAACATCCCACAAAACGATCGGTTATAATGGATGTCAGTAGATGGATCCGCTTTATAAGTTTTCAGTTGTTTTGAAAAGGAAGTTTGAAATTCTAACGACTCAAAATACGGTGAAGGATTTATATTGTGCCGCAATTTATTAGAATCTTTTGTTTTTGCTTTTGAGTCGTCAAGAATAAGATTGCAACTGAAAATATATTTTTTTCGGAGAAGTTTTATAAATTACTACCATGTTCTATGTTCTATTAGAAAGTTAAAGTTTTAAAGTGCAACATTTGACAATGGCCTGTATAGTTCCACAAGTTGTGGTTCTGAGCCCTCTTTATTTGTAAGTCGGGTAGATGGCTAGCTTTGCCCGTCGAAATCGAGGAAGGGCTCCCTTGTTAGAGGTCAACCATTACCACAGATGTGATAGCGTGCAAGCGGGGGAGCGTTTAAAAACCCCCTATAGTCGCGAGGCGATCTCCTCACAATTATAAAAATATATGCAATTATTAGGTATATTATAAAAAATAATAAAGTCCCTACTATTATCACAGAAAATATGCAAAAATATTTTTTTTGCAATTGCAAACCATGGATATTTTTAATTTATTTATGGAAATATTACCTATGTTGATTTGCTTAAAGACCAGATGATGGGTGTCTTTCGAAAATATTTTGCGAAATATCAATAGAGGTGGAAACGGGGGCAACTGTTTACAGAATTGGTGTGCTTTTATTTTAGAACGATGTCACTATCTTCCATTGTGTAAAAACAAGTGATTAGTGATTACATACTTCTACTAACGACTATTTAGTTTGGTTTTTTAATTCCTCATACAACTTCCTAACCTAGACTCCAATATTATTGTAAGGCTGATTATGGAAGAATTCATTATCTTTTTAACCAAATAATCATAGAATTACTCCTATCTGGAACCACCTCAAACCTTTGAAAAACTTTAAACATGAAGTATCCACAAAACTAGAAGACAATGTATCACTGAAAAAACTTCTTAAAACTCTGAATGACCCAGAAAATGTCTAGACTAGTGGACCGTATAAATAAAGCATGCGAATAATAAAAAACTAAAAACCCTCCCTACATACAACCTTGGTAACGTTTGACAAGGAAGACAGATTACAAATCCTGCTGAAATCCCTGTTGCTTTCGCTGAACAATTCAGCAATGTATTTATTAATGAAACGACTGGCCATGTACACATTAGAATCACCCGAGTCCCTATAAAATCACCTTCAACTTTTTTGAAGACGGCTGTCTTCCGTCGGTCTTGTTGCAGAATATAGTTATGCTAATATGCAATATGGGCAACAAAACGTTAGCCTCAAATTATAGGTTTATGTATGCTTTTGAAATAGTGGAATTCGGTATGAGCAAACAAGACTTTTGAACAAACCAACCGTACCCGGAAGATGAGTTACAGCAAACCTACTTGTTTTTGAGTAACCGGACGGCATCCTATGATGATGATATTTCCATGGACATTATTTATCGTGGTTTTGAAAAACCCTCGACCGAATTTTACACAAAAGACTTAGCCTATTTAAAAACTTGAACATATTGGTATTGGAAGGATACTACTGGCATCAATGGAGGCGTTCTCTAAAAACAGAACTTATTGTGTTAGAGTCGGCAATAGCTAATCATTAGAGTCCGTCAAATGCCATTTTGCCATGTTTCTTACTGTAGGCCTCTTTAGGGCCAGATTTCGTATTTAGTCATTTCACGTAGTAAGGGGTCGAATGAACCACATTTGTTGATGCCATAAATGCTATAAAATGTCTCTTTTCGTGATAAATCCTATATTTTGAATAAATGCCATATTTTAATGCTATATTTCAATAAATCCCTATTATGTGGCTAATTCACAACAAAAGGGCACACAAATTTCAAAATTAACATGCAGAAGTTTTGGTGAGTGCCAGGTACTAAGGTCAATGACCCGGGGAGGGGGTAACCGCTCGTCGTGCGCCTCAACGCTCAGGTAAGTATCCCGTTACGTCCACTCATCAACAACAACCCCGCGCTCTCTCCCTTCCCTTCAATGCACCTCGGATACCTACGTTCCACTCATTGACCTTGTGCCCATCGTTTTTATCAGATCACTTTGTCTTTTATATTTGTGTTGTGGGATTTTTAATATTACTGATAAATTTTTTTCCTAAAATTTCAACTTTTTGAAATAAATACTTACCATTTTTCTGCTTTATTTTGAAATAAATGCCATTTTATATGCCATATTTTGAAAAAATAAATGCCATTTTGCTATGTTATATTTCGAAAAAATAAGGGAATATTTTGACGGACTCTACTAATCATCTACCGAAGGAGTTATCACCGGAGTCCCCAGGGCTTAGTCCTGGGGCCATTTCTCTTTATATCGCTGACCTATGCAAGCTGATTGAATCTCCAATTGCTTTGCCAGATTAGAAAACCACTCAAGATAATAACTTCGGAGTTATTTGAAACAATATATGTTATCTACGACAGATAGTATTGGAATTTACAGAGACGAGCGATCAAAATCCCTCAAATAGTACAAATTCTCCTTTATAAAGAAAGGGTGGAGGTGCTGCAATTACCATAGATGGAATAACGCAAACTACGAGGAGACCTTATTGAAACCTTAAAAATAATTTGTGGTTATCATACTTGCCCTCAACTGCAAAACCTTTACCTAATCTAACAGGAATCTTCAAGGACACGAATGGAAATTGACCAAGGGGCGGTGGCGGGGCAGTTCAACAAGAATCCTTTTAAGCAAATTTTATTCAACAGAATAGTAGATCCATGAAATAAATTACCAGTAGATATTGTTAGTTCAGACTACTACTACAACATTAATATATTATTGACCTTTAGCAAATCGATTGTCATACTATATTGATAGGTAATTACACTTAATCATCTATATGAAATCAAGATTTTTATTTTAAGTCAAATTTAGCACCAATTTAAACACGGATATACGTGCATGTATCGCGAATAAAACCAAAACTTCTCTCTGCACGTTATAATGATAAATTCATCAATAGAATAAAAGGAAATATATGCACATAAATAATAAAGACAAAAGACCATTGCCGCGACAGATGAGATGTTAACAAAGTTTACTTAGATTTGCAGTCATTTGCCACCAACTTCGGGGTATGTAATTATTTCACTACAAACGGCAAACAATTGTAGAGTGAAGCCCAAAACCAAAATTTTTCAGTGACTAATCAGCTTTAAATCGTACAAGGAAACGTTGAGGCTACATGGAGGTATTGGAGGGCCGATCAGCTACAGTGAAGACGGGTGCGGTTCTTTTCTATAATTAGCAAAGAGTGTTTATTAGTTTACGACAACTCTTAAACTCACTAAAGTACTACGCTTACTACTCAATTCACTACGACCTGAAACAGACTTCAAAAGGTTCGACACCTCAGTTGCTTGAATTTGCCATAGATACAATCGTAGTAAACATGCACAAAGTTTATATTACTTAACGACAATGAACATAGAACATGTTAAATTAGTTAATTGTAGCACTCGCATGCATGCCATGCAACAGGCGAAAACCACAAATACAGCCAACTCTACTGTTGCCAATAATTATAGAAATTTAGCTAGCACTTAACAAAGTTCAATATTTAAACAGCGGCGAACTGTATAATTCGCGACCTGTTCAAGTGGGGCACAGCAAAAACTTTTAGCAACAATTGCTAACCGAATGAGCGAAGCGGGGGCCACAACACGAACACAGTAACAAACGGAAAACTCAGCAATGATTACAAATTCGGCTACCAAATTAGAAGCACAACCTAACTGTTCATACTTTAACGACTCCAACTCGGCTCTGAAATCCACGAAGCACGAGTGACTAATTGGAATTAAAAACGCGAAAGAGAAAGGGCACGCATACATTTTGCTTACAGCTCCAAGACGCAACACGACGCCAGAAAAATCTGTAATCAAATTCCATGGACAATTAAGACCCAAATACCTTCGATAAATCAACCCTACAAATCCGCGGTAGCGCGAGTGACCTAGGTCACTATTCTGGCCCTCGTAAGTCACTATAAACTAGCTTTAAACAAAGGAAAAGGTTAATACTAAGTAAAAACGTGCGAACAAGTCAAAGACACTTGTAGAGAAGAACGGGGAACAAAAACATCACTGCAGGTGCGCGGAGACAATTTGATGATACTTGGCCTAGTTCGATCTTGCGCAATACGAGTTCGGCGACCTACATTCATCGAGTTGAGGTTTTTGAGGGTAAGCAAAATGCATAAAACGGGCGGTACAATAAATGGACCATTAAAGAGTAACGCTTTTTACCCGTAACACATTGTCAATATATGTTTCCAACTTTGAGGCAGATTATAGTAAAGCAATGAAATATTGCAGGAAAATATTTACATTTTTTTATCTTTAGATCAGATTATTGACGAAAAAATCAAGATTGTGGTGTGCACGATTCTGTTATGGAATGTTTACTGGATAATGATGTCGAACAGCCTAGGCTCTTCAGCTTTAAGTTTTGAGACTTACCAATCAATTTTAAGAGCAGTGTATTATGGAGTGCTTGTTTTATTTGTTTTCTACTTCCATTTCGTAGCTTCTTTAGGAGGTCAAGGAGATTCTTCTGAAGTTTTCAAATTATTGATTTATGTTTATAGCTTTGCTCGTTTGCCTTCTTCCTAGTGGGGGAATGAGCATTTGGAAAAGGCGATATTATTTTGCAAAACTTTTAATTAAAGACACTTTTAGTGGATATTGTCAGCGTGTAATTTGTAGTCTCCATAGTAATTGTCTCAACCTCCTCAAAGGGGAGCAGCCGATGCTACTATAGAGAGACTGCTAAGAACGAAGTCGACAACGATTTGTAGTCAGTGTCAATATTTCTGCTGTATATGAGGTCGTTAAGTTTGGTTGGGGTATTGGGTAATCGTTATACTTAGCGGAGCTGTTGGAAAACGTGAAACAGACAATAGAATCGAAACCACGAGAAAACAGCTTATTTGTATGATCTACAACTGTAATATAATAAAATATAATTGTAAATGTTATACAAGGGTACCATAATGAAATACAGGCTGCTCCATTTTCAAATATATTTCCGCTCCCTACGGCAGCGGCCGGTGTGTAGCTCGCATAATTATTCAATTTACTATCTGTTTGGTGCTAAAACAAGTCTTGCAATCAATGGCGCATATGTGTTAGTCGAATTAACATTCTTAGATAGAGTGGAAACAGCTTCCGTCTCCGTTGTTCGCTTTCTAATCCCTTGTATAGCAAAGGAAAGCTGCACGTTTTTATTAGCTAATCGTAATAAATGACCACGTATCGAGTCATTAGCCAGGAATGAATTGAATGTTGTTCTAAAAGTCGATAGCGTTCGCGATTGTTGTAAATTATAGCTTTAATGATAGAGCTTGTGGGAAATTCTGCATTCGATCTCGATTAAACTAGAAATTATTGAATGGCAATCGGTGCAAAACAAGCGGCCTTCGGCAAGCTTGTAGAGCAAGCTCCGACTCCACGCCACGAAAATTGATCTAACACTTGCTGCATTATTAAAATAATAAAATATGATGGGTAGCAATATTAAATTTTCGCCCTTACCAGGCAATTTTGCTTTCAGATAGCTCGTATAAATCAAACCGTATTAGTGGCTGTTCGATTTGCATATCCAATAAAATGCTTAAAATTTATTTACCAATTTACGTTTTGTGCAGGTTCCCTAAAATAGATTGCCCGATTGCTTATTTACGCACTAAATGGGATCGACGAGTCCCGAAAAGCTACCTTTCGGGGGGACAATAAACAAGCGAAGGGATTTTTAAATCAGCTCCGAATCGCAGTTCGGGGAGGCGAACAACCATCGTTCAATGCAGAAGCGTCCCCGCTGGTCCTTAATTTAGCTTTTATTCAAAACAAGCACAATAAGTTGCGAGTTTTAATAAATTGTCCCATTAATTAATTCGGAGGTATGCAATTAGGCATTGCATTCTGTTGTGTCCGGAAATTAGGAGAGCTACATTTATTAGTTTCATTAATATTAATCCCTCCTTGCTTTCTTTGCCTTCGCTCGCTCCTTCGCTGAAGTTTTAAGACCATTTTATTACAGGCGTCGACTTTGAGAGTCTTGCGATGCATGAAAACCCCTTTAAGCTGTTCAGGGTTACCGAGCATCTTCTGCGAGAAATTTCAGGTTTTACTGAAATTTGAGTTCACATTTTCCGGTAACTTCAAAGCCGAATGTGATAACTGGGCGTTCTGTACTTCTAGTATATGATTAACGTACACGTACACACAAAATTTGTTAAAAGTTGCTTGTTCTTGTTAAATTGATTGCGAGTATTCTATAGTAAACTATTAATTTAATTACGTTGCTTTATATAAGTAGCTCCAAGAAACGGCAATTAAATGCATGCTGAATTGCAATTTAAAAAAATATTTTGAATAAGGATAGCTACCAAATCATAAAAAATTGAACGATTTTGTGATATTATAATTGCACAATCTCTTTACTTCTGTTACGGATACGTAAACAAGCCTGATGAAGTAGTTATTTACATTACTAGGTGTATAAGTGAACCAAGGAGGTAGCTTATGGGTGAAGGCGAGGTCGAGGTTTGTAAAACCTTTGAGCCCAATAAAAACCTTACGCAGACGGAACTGTATTTATTTTTTCTACTGCCAACATAAAGTAAATAATAGTTGAGCATTGTTGTAATAATTGTGCTCGACATGGTCTGGCGGTGTTATGCCGATGCAAAACATTATCATAGTTTGATACCAAAACTTTCCAAATAAAATACCAAACTATCGTGACTAAATGGGCATATTCGAGGGGCAAGCAGCTACAGTCAAGACGGCATGGGTTTTTTTACAAAATATTAACAGTAAGTCTTATAAAGACCACTAACCTGAGGTTAACATTAATTCATTGCTAAAATAAACAGAAGCGCATCAAAATTTGTTTACTAATAAATACAATGTCATAAGTACTAACATTTTGATGTGCTTTTGTTTATTTTAACAACGAATTAAAGTTACCCTCATATTAGTGGTCTTTATAAGACCCGCTGTAAATGTACTAATCAATACAAAGAGGCGCCATCGAGTCGTTAATACAACAAAGACATAATAAACTCAAAACCGTAATCAAAATCACAATAATCTGCATCGAACTTACAAAACGGCCAGATCAAAAATAGGTTTGCAGTAACTAAGACACACGCATCAATAATAAGATATATAATGGTCAGCAATATAATAAGTACTAACAGTTAAATCCAATCAAATAGTAAAAGCATAAGGTGCATCCGATGGAAAGATAATGTATCTAAATTAATAATACTGTTCACCAGCAGCACAGGGAGCACACATTTGAAAATTACAAGGTATATATAAGCAAGCAAAACTCGAGATTTGAAGAATGGAATGCGTTGCCCCTTGGCATAACGGTGCATTAAACGTAACGGATACCAGCAAGAATTAAAGCAAATTTAGAGGAGATTTGAAGAATCTCAGTCGAGAATGGTAGCATTTATTACAATAAAAAAAAAGAGTAGTTACGAAAGCAAAACGGCAACTTTTCCACAAAAACTACCTCTGAATCTTTCTGAAACCTGGGCTCACAAGGTACCAACAGTGGTTTTATGCAGAATAGCTACGGATTGAGGACTTCCACGACGAGGACACTGGAAATCCGCTGGTCCTTAGGTGTAGGTGAGCGTCAAAAGGAAAAAAGGTACGTGGCTCCGATAAGTGAGGTTACAAAATTCCGGAACGGCTATGGAGTAAACGGAACAGCTGGAAAATATCGCGAATATAAATGCAAATGCTAAAACGAAAGATTGAGTATAAAAGATCAAAAGACTTACTCTAACGCATTAAGTTACTATATAAACAGAAGCTTGTGATTTTAGTAAATTTATTGTTGACTACCTGACCCGGCAAACGTTGTTTTAGATTACGACATGATGGGGAAAACCCTTCAAACCATTAAGCACAGAATCATAAAAGTATGACTGCAAATAGAAAGTTGTACAGTGTATAGAAAATACTTTCGATATTTTCCAATTTTCCGGCTTTCCCTTTGGATTTTTCCGAATTTTCTTTTTTGCTAAACCACCTCGAGAGTGAGACGAACAAAATAAAAAAATATCATCCAAATGTCAAGTCGTTCTTGAGTTTTTGCGTTACTAACACACGGCGATTGATTTTTATATATATAGATTTTAATTTCAGAAATATAAAAGAAGCTACGAACATAACTTGCTCGACAAATCTAAAATAAGATATGAAAAACGTTGGCCATTTTTATAATGGTAACGACTAAAGACTTTGTGAAAATAACTGAAAGTGTTATGCTGGCATATTTTATAGCGACGTCGAATTTTAAAACATTATATTTTATTGAAATGTTAGAAGAAGGAATTATTATTCATTTTTTGTTGAAAAATCACTGAAAAGATAATGGTAGTCGTTACCCCAAACAAGAAAACTCTTCTTCAATTTCGACGGCCAAGGCACCTACCCGGCCTAAGGGCATAGAGGGCCTACAGTACCACTTTGTGATTATAACAGGCCATTGGCCTATAATAAGAGGAAGAAGTGTTTTGGTGAATTGTTTTTTTCGGTGAATTGATTTTTGGTCAATTGTTCTTTCGGTAAATTATTCTCACGGTGAATTTTTCCACCACATATATATAATTTATTCACAATGTTTCCTCCTCCCGGCAGGTTATGTTAGGGTCACATTTTTGTTGCTACGCATGCGAAATAACTAGACATGACAAAATTGAGTTGTGTTGTTTTCAATTTGGGGTTATGATTGTTGAAGGTTTGCACTGTTTCCAGTTAAATTTTTGTCTCCTTTCGTAAAATTTTCGGCATTTTAGCATTAAAATTGTAACAATGTCAATAAAGCAGCTGTGAAAAATGTCATCTTTTTTTCATGTCATACTTTGACTACTATCACGGTTCATGCATAAAACCTAATAAAAACATTAACAGTCTATTGGGTGGAGGAAACGTAAATGGATTTGCCGATTAGATTTGGTTAGGTTAGATGAGTTCAGTAGCAGGTTAGATATATTTCCATTAAAGGCTAAAAGTGCGTTTGCTATAATGTACTTAATTGGGAAAACTTACTTTAATGTTAATCTATTGAACTAAACTGTGCCTTTACTGAACGGGCTAACTAATAATGGCTAAATAAAAATGTTCGTTGGAAATGAATAAAAAATTATTAGATAGGTATACTGTTCTTTAATAATTTATTTATCGCAATAAATAATACTTTTTGCACCGATTAGCTATTAGGTTCGAAAATTTCTCATCCCAGGGTTGAGTCTCTACACAGTTGAAAACGTACTCAATCGTATGCTAACTGGACTATTACAGAAAATGCTCTTAATATTCTTAACTTCAAATAAATGGTCACGAAGCGACACAGAAATTTGCGTTCAATATTTACTTCAGTCAAATCAAGCTGTTGATCATTCTTCTTCTTCGTCAGTCTGGGTTCATCCAGTGTTGGATATAGGCCCCTTCCAAATCCTTCCATGCGTTTCTGTCTCGAGCCGTTTTCATCCATTTCTTCGCCGATACGATTTTTATATCGTCTGTTTACCTTTTTTGGGGTCTGCAATACTTCTCTTGGTTTCTCTAGGTCGCCACTGTGTTATTCTATACGTCCATTTCTCCGTGTTTTGCGTAGTTATATGACCCGCCCACTGCCATTTTAGCTTACATATGCGATTTATTATATCTGTGACATTAGTTCTTCTATTTGTTACTCTGTCTTTTAAACTTATTCCCAACATACTTCGCTGCATAGCTCTCTGAGTTACCTTTAGTTGTTCAACGCTCCTCTCAGCTATCAAATACCATACGTTTAAAATGGACTGGCACCTTTCTATCTCTTAATATGTAGCTAAGTTTGCTAAAGGTTGCCCAGCTTAGCGCTCTTCTGCGTTTAATTTCGGCGGTTTGATTTTTGTTGCCGATTTTTACAGTGTGACCCAAATAGACATACTGCTCTACTTTTTTTAGTGACGTACCATCGATGATAATATCGTGTTGACTACCGCTCATTACTTTTGTTTTATCATGTTGACAATTATGTCACAGGTAAATAACAATTAAATAAATGCAATCACGTAACTAAGCCAACCTGTCTATCAACCCAATGCAGACTTTATCAATTTTCTGAAAAAGGACGCTACCGCTCCAACTGGTTGCCTTGTCCCCCAGATGCTGGAAACTGCTCAAAATGCGCCTTTTATTCTTCTCTGCACCGTCGTCTGTTCGATGGAACCGCTTTGATCCAAGATGCAAGTAGATTCCTCGACTGCAATACTTGGGTGACCTGCCTTGCTGCTTCATGCCTTTGCTGATGCCCCCAGTGTTGCTGCTATTACTCGTACCGGCTCTCAGGTATTCTTTGCTGGTCCGAATCGCAGCTGCGCTTCTCCAAATCGTTACTGGCTTCTTCAAATCGTAGCTGTGTGTCGAAGTCCGGACTTACTACTTACTACTTACCGGAGACACTGCACACATACACTAATAGCCCACGCCTGGAAAACAATAATACGACCAGTTGGAACTCAAAAGACTTTACTTATACAAATATATACAATATTATAACTAGAAAACCAGCACACCACAACTTTCTTGGCTTCGTTTGGCCGAGCTTCCTTTCTTTCAAGTGCTGCTAAGTAACCTACTACGTTCTATTATTTGTTAGTACACCTACTATGATCTTATAAATTAATTGTTTGTTTTCTCGAATTGCCAAATATTGCCACGCTAACCTCACATTTGTTCGATTCACTTTTCTTTGCAATTATTTTCCTTTTAATTGCTGAAGTTTACAGGTTGATTTATGCGCTTAGGCATGTTACATGATTTTTTTTATCGCGTAACAGTATAGCATGTCGCACTGAATACGAACTAACTGCACTTCGACTCTGTGATGCTTCGCAAGCCTTTTTACTAACACAATCTGATTAGCATGTCTTCTGTTACTTCAAATATCCAAGCATTTATCAGAATCATAGTAGCATTTATCATTTTAAATCACAACGTCGAATTAAGTTAATCGAAATCCTATCAATGTTTAATTCCCATATTTCTATCTGTAGCCATTAATAAAGTACCAATTCTGTTCATGTTTGATATTTATTTTTTAAAAAATTAATTAACATTTCTTTAATAATAATAAAGGAACCAGAATTACCACATGTAGCATTTCATCTCAATATTTGCAACAATAACATCTCAACTCAAAAATGTCGGTAACAAGAGACATATGCCAACAGACAGTAATCGAATGATATAGTTATGTTATCAAGTAGATCGAGTAAAAATGTTCCAAAAGTCGAAAAACATTGATTTAACTGTATGATGAAACGTACACTGTATGAAAATGTTGATGTATAATCGCTATATCGATATTTTAGAATACGCAATTGGCTAAAATTTGATAGAAAGTGTTAGTCAAATTATGTAGCGAGTGGTCCAATAAGTGTCTATTCTAGGCAGATTCTTCGAAGAGTTATCGCTGTTGTGTGTGAACACCCACGTGATTGCGTTTGTCAAGTTTAAATGTCAACTGCAAAATATAACCAAATATAACAATGACTTTTCAGAATGAAAGATTATTAAGAAATTTATTGAATCATTTGATATATAACAACCAATTAGTTGCTTCGTTACAGTTGTTATCAGCATCCTTTCTTCTTTTGTGTTATTGAGTGAAATATAAGTATGACAACTTTACTTTAGAAGAGATTTCTTAATTTTACTACTGCCAACGTGCCAACCCATTCATTCTGAAGGTTCAGCGGAGATACATCTGAATAGGCACAAGATACGTTGTATATAACAGGTTTGTTAATTAAGTACTCAAAGCCGGTGCATGTCTAAAAAGTGATAACTTACTTGTAAAAACGGCGCCCGTTTCCGCCGTTTGCTAGAAAAAGTTGTTCTAGTTCACCAGTTATTAATACGTTGACACTCTTTTGACGGATATTAACGATCTTCCTATGTAATCCGAGCATCTTTCGTGTGAACCGCTGTTTTTTTGCTGTGGACCGTTTTGTTTGATTTTACATTTACACTTCACATACTTTATGTCATAGACATAACGATTATGTAAACGACTTTTTAAAACGCTTGGAGCATGAAGTATCCGGTAGATATTTTAAAGCAATATTGTAACACTTGTTAGCCTCATTTCGGTATAATATAGGCTGTTTATCAATAACTCTTAAATTAAGCAGGTGTTGACGGATGGTAATTACTATAAAGTTAATTTTCGGATTTGACGCAGCTACGTCCAATATAAAATAAAAGAATTCGTGGTAGAATGTGGTTTATGCACGATGGCGTTCCTCCACATTTCATTGTGATGGCCGTGTATCATAAGTGAAGGATGGGACGTGGACAACCCGTTGCTGGGTCTCTACGTTCTCCGGACCTAAATCGTTTAATATGTCACTTGATTTTGAAATCTCAGAAAAGAAACGATGCTATATCTGATTTGCCACTTTTTCAAATACGAATGGCCATATGGTCTCAGGTTCCCGGTTTCGGCCGCTGAGATCACCGGATCTGAATCCTTTGTATTTTTAAAGTTGATATACGTACTTTATATGTTGTTCCAAGTATTGTAATATTTACTTTTGTGCCCTTTTAGTTCTATTAAACAGATAACCGGAAAATTCATGTCAAAATCGTGGGCTATAAAAAGTTACCGAAATTGAAAACGTCTTAGAAGTTTGGAGAAACTACTGCGAACAACTATATAATGATGACGAAACACAACAAACATTAATCAATGAAGAAATTGTAGAAAGGGAACCTGATATACTAAGGGATGAAGAAACAAACGCCATGAGAAAAATAAGAAGTGACAACTTCCACCCTAATACCACTCCACAAAAAGGGTTCGAAAACCAAATGCGATAATTACAGACTAATCGCCTTGATATCTCATACCATCAAAATAATGCTCCACATAATTAATGAAAGGCTAAAGGGATATCTATCCTGGCAAATCCCCGAAGAACAGACAGGGTTTGTAAGGGAAAAGGAACCCGCTAGCAAATCTTGAACATTCGACAATTAATAGAGAAAGCAAGAGAACATAACCTACCGCTATATTTATGCTTTGTCGATTACGAAAAAGCGTTCGACAGTATAAAATGGGACAAACTGTGGGTAATCTTAACAGAAATGGGGGTACCCAAACACCTGACTATTTTGATCAACAACCTTTATAGAAACAGTAAAGCAATCGTAAAGATGGATAACCATATATCTAAATCCTGCGCCATTAAAAAGGGCGTTAGGTAAGGCTGCATACTGTCACCCTTGCTGTTTAATATCTATGGCGAGCATATAATGAAAATAGTTATGGACCAATGGGAAGGTGGTTTCACAATCGGCGGAACCAAAATTACTGACCTACGCTACGCGGACGACACAACGATCTTAGCAAACTCAGAAACGGAAATAAAAGAAATAACAAGATGACTAGAAGACATAAGCCGCGAATATGGTCTAGAGATAAATCGCAACAAAACGAAAGTTATGATCGTTGATCGTAAGAGAAATAATCGTCCAGATCTGAGAGTCATTGGAGACTTTAGGGTTGTCAACAACTTTGTATTCCTCGGATCCCTCATAAGGAACGAAGGCAGCTGCGAACTAGAAATTAGAAAACGAATTCAGATGGGCCGGAACGCAATGACGAAATTACAAAAGCTATGGAAGGATAAGCAGATCACGAATAACACAAAGAAGACAGTAGTAGAGACGTTGGTTCTTCCAATTATGACGTATGGTTCCGAGACTTGGACCATAAAAGCAGCTGACGCAAGAAGGATAGATGCCTTTGAAATGTGGTGTTGGAAGCGTCTGCTGCGAATTCCATGGACAGCACACAGAACCAACGTATCTGTACTGGACGAAATCAAGAGCACTCACCGTCTTTCCAGCAGAATATATGCGAAAATAATGGCATACTTCGGTCACGTAACCAGAAGAAGCAGCACTAACCTCGAACGCTTGATCGTCCAAGGAAGAGTAGAAGGCACCAGGCCAAGAGGAGGATCGCCGAAACGATGGTCTGACCAAATAAGAAATCTAACGGGCGAATCCCTATGCCAAGCGAACAGATCGGCTAATAATAGAGAAAGATGGCGCGAGATTACCCGACGCGTCCGCGACAGAACCCCTACATGACGAGGATTTATAGTGTCACGATTCTTCTGTCAAGAAGAGAACGCATGAAGAGAGAGAGAGAGTTCTATTTAATATTCTATTATTTATTAGTATCCTTCTGATTATGGCCTTGAATAAATCAATAGCTTAAATACAGTACGTTCTAAGTATTTTTAGAATCAAACCGAATACGAAGTTATTTTAAGAGGTTGGGAGTAGCTTTTAGATCTCGGGGGCTTGGCGGCCAGTTGGCAGTTATAAACGTGCATGTGTGGGTGTGACATGCGATACCATAGAAAGTGGCAGTCCACTGCGAGAGCTTTGGTCCGGTGCAATTTATGAAACGACTTGTGGTAATACGTGGATTGATCGAAATGATGAAATAATAAGTTCTGCGATAGATACTACTGCTTGAGTAGCTTTGCAATGGACTTTGTATTCAGTTTGATGTTGCAACTAGGTTGGACACTGTTTCATTGTTGACATTGATTGTTGAGAGCTTTGTTGATTGGGTCTTTGTTCATTATTTTATTGCTGGGTTGGTGTTCAATCGTTCCCGCAGATAGTACTATCGTAACTGAATTATCGACAATCCGCTGAAACCTGGATAGCCTGGGATGCTCATTTCCCACAAATGCCTTACGATTTTGGTCATCTGAAGGGGCAGCAACCGTAAATGCAGGTGCCACTGACATGGGTTGGAAGTCATTGGTTTAGTTAACATTGCGATAGTAGGCACTAGATGCGGCAAATATCCGCTTTATAGATATTTCAGGCACCTCATTGACGGTACACCTAAAAAACATCCCTGATCGAAATATTTTCCTATATGCTACGTGGAATCACCGTGGGGGTCACAAAATCTCCTGTAACTGCTATCATCCCAACACGTACTTCTGAATGTCTTAATGTTTGTTTACACTTGTTTGCACGCCCGTTTTGTGTTTACGAGCATGTGTGAGTGACCAAATGCCACGTGAAAGGGGTCGCTGGTCGCATCGCTTTCCCCGGTGTCGTGTTTACGATATACAACCCTTAGACCGAAGGGGCATTACGAAATTTTTGGTGATTCGGCAGCCTGTAAATTTATGCATGAGGGCCGATCTGAATTAAAAAATAGCCCCTAACCCCGAATCTATGTGCCGATATAAGTAAACGATCGTTATATTTTCGATCACTTTTCTGCATTAGTTGTTGTAAGAATGGGATTATTGGGAGTGCTCTCACCATGCAAAGCCTGCACATTCCGTAGCGCGATATTTAAAAAGATTTTTGCGGCCTTTCCCTGACACAACAATCACAGCGCAAGACTTTTCATCCACCTGGAGTTAAGCGAACAAAACGAAATTGAAAGTCTTTGTATGGCCTTCCATTCAGCGCTTTCAGTGGAACATTTCCTGCCTCTCGATTACTTTATATACATCATAAAAATAATCCCGGATTTTGCTAGGTCGCACACGTTCGCGGGCCGGCGCCATTAATTTTAAAGATGAAAGGGCTGCGTACAAACAAACCGAGCGCGCTAAAAAGTTTGCCCCAAAAGTCGGAGTGGCGCTACACTTGGCACCAGATTAACGTGTCCTGATTTTTAAGCGCCATCAAAGAAGCTGTAACACGCTCGGTGGGTGGTCCCGAACTCCGAGATGCATTTTATTTCTTGCACAACGGGGAGCCACCTTTTTATCAAGGGGCACGACCATTTTACAACCATTACGCTTATTTTACTGCTATAACCTGCAGTGTGTCGAGGCTCTCGAGGATCTTGAGAACTCAGGACGTGGGGAGATTACAAGGATTCGGGAAAGTTTTATTTAGCGCACTTACATAATTTAGCCATTAAACCATTTGTAACCGTACTGAGTCGGCAAGAAGAGGCCGTTGCCAAGAAAATTATCTTAGCTGTTAAAAATTAAACTCTCTGGGGTACTACAGTAATTTTTTTGAAGTTCCATGACAAGCAAGCTAACCAGCAGTCAATAGATGACGAGAATTCTTAATGTGCGTACTGTAATTAATTTAAAATATACACTGATAGGAAAGTCAGGAAAGGGGTTTTCAAGAGTGTTATACTATTTTAATGCATTTGACAGTAAAATAGAAACTTAAACAACCGTGTCTTTCGAACATGGTGTTACAGGAGAATACGTACTGATAGAAACAAACGAAAACGTTTGCAAAATAGCTGAAGTGAGAAAACAATTACAATCAACAATAAAGCATAGGATTGTAAAGAAAATAGTCGAAGGATGTCCAAGACATCGACATTAGAAGACTCAAGATGTACTTCTTATTAAAAAATCGTTTACAGCAGATTGCAGCGACAAACCAATAAGGGGGCTGAAAACTAAGCTGCTTAATCGAATCATTATAGTATATACCGTGGAAAATCAAACACTTCGTAAATATATAGACGATATAATGAATTTTGTATGGTCCATATCACTTTCAAGCAAAGCGGCGTTAATTCGATAAACTAAAAGCCAATAGATAATACAGTACCGTCAGGAAAACTATTTAGAATAGGAAGATCATTTTCCCAGTACAGGGGAAAATAGTCAAAGGCATGGACTATCTATGAGAAGAAAGGGCTGAGACACATATGAATGCCTACCAGGATAAAACCGGATTAAATATGATGATAAAACTCTCAAGCTTCTGTTTAAGGCCCTGTAATAAGGAGAGCCTAGAGAACCTCCCACATATTGAAGAGCGTAATTATTCTTTATGGAAAGCTATCAGAAAGTCTAAAAAGAGAAACATTGAAACTATCTTTCCTATCAGAAAAAACGCCAGAGCCTACCCCAGAAATGACAAAGGGGAAATAAAAAGGTGTTCCGAAGATTTTGCAAAGATATATCATCCATATTCTTCATTCCCACATGGGGAGGATTTGATAAATTCAAGTAGAAATACTGTTCTGCTGCCTTCTTAGAAGTTCACAGACATTTGGCAAAGTGCAATCTAAAGAAACATAGAAGCTGAGAAACAAACTCATTTACAACATCTAGGTATAACGTCTTTCAGTCTGATCTTAGTGAGAGGTTCTTCCAAGTAAGATAACAAGAAGAACTAACATCACTACATCCGATATATGTTTAAATACTTTAGATGCTGTACCATAATAATTGGTACTACGGCAGATTTACGCTGCAGACGTCGCTCCTGCTACGTCTGCTGTCGACAAGGCTTCGAAGATACAAAAACTAATCAACTCTCTAAATAACATCCAGTCCTAAATTCGCAACTGGAATAGTAAGGACAATGAGTTCAAGTCCGCCTGTGTAATCTTCATTTTTAGAAGGTAAACCTATTCCCTGATAATGCTGAACAACAAACAACTACCACGCATCTTCATGAAATGAAAACACCTTGGTCTATACTTTCAGAAGCTATACTAGTTCATTGGACGAAAGTGACAATTGTCTCAGGATAATAAACTAATCATCTACAAAGTAATTTTAAAGCCCGTGTGAACATACGTTATACCGCTCTAGGGCTCTCCGAGTGTCTCCAATATTGAAACCTTCCAAATATTCCATTCACACATTCTAAACTCTATCACGAATGCCCGGTGGTATATTTGTAATAACACCTTACAGCATGATCTTTGCTTAAGGGCAGAGTAGAACTTCATTTCGTTGTATGGTATTCCATCTGCTTCAAGGACCAATGTTGTTTGTACAGTGAGCGTGGCTGCTGTTATTTCTTACTGCTACAAATTCAGTCAATTTTCAATTGTCTATCGGCTCAAGCCAAGAAATCCATTTGTTAAAACTTACTCTGTGGTTGAGATACTTTACTATTAGAGCTGTAGTGTAAACCGCCAACTCAAGTTATTTGTAATAACTTTCACCATTCGTTTATTGTAAAAAAATATTATAAGTAAAATTAGAGTTTACAATAAATATTAAAAAAACTTGAGAGGGTGGAAATGTGAGGTTACAAGGAGTGTGGTTTTGAAACAACTAGTAGGCCCAATGGAAACATATTTATTATTATGATATGTTGGAAGGCATATATATTCAGAAACATTAGAGCCGTATACCTATAGGAAATGTGCAGCGCACGAAGAACTAAAATATCAACAATTTGCTGCTCTAGGTTAAAGGCTATCAGCGCAATCACCAAATAAAATCCTTTGGGCTGAAATTTTGTGGACTTCATCCTATTCTTGTATTTGTAATGAAACATCCTAATCTGAAACCTCAGTGGTGCCTAAAATGAACTATTTAAAGTGAAAAACAGTGAAAACGAGTATTAATTATGCTTGTATGCATACGATTGACAACTATTAGGCGTTTATCAGCATCTGGAACAACAATCTAAACTTTTATAGAAAGAAAAATTAAACTCACCCTTCACCCCAGGGGTATATTGGGCATTGCATTTCAAATTTTTATTTTGTTTTTAAACTTTTCCACAACTTCCTAGTTTATTACGGTTGAAAACAGGTTTACTACCCCGCAACAAAGCATAAGTTCTCTAATCAGATCAGTGGGGGAGGAGTGGGTTTTAGGCTTTAAGAAATGCTCGCTCGCGGTGAGCAAAATAAATTGTACCTTAATGATATTGTAAAAAATCGGGTAATTGTTAAGCGCCACCTATTGTGTATTCCGGAATAAAATCGGGTGCTCTCAACAGGAGGAAGTTTCCCTCGGTTATTGAAATTTTCTCAGCGCCCAGATATGACTTATCTCGTTTAAAATTAAAAATTGCTTATTTTACTTAAAAATTGGCGTAACTGCGTTCCACTTCAGAAATAAATTACAAAGAATTCCATTCTAGTTAACAGAAATACAATTATCACGAGTGGCAGGTGGCTGAAACAATAACAATGCTAAGAATTTTACCTGATTTGTGAGGTCGCGTTGCGCCATAAAAAGAAATCCCTGAATCGTGTTTTTCTGTGGTGCAATTCTACGGGAAATCACTATTGATAGTGTGGTGACAGGCGAGCTTGATGCGCTTTGGCATTCTCTGTGTGAGTGTGATCAGAACGGTTTGCGTAAGGCGATTGATTTCTTAAACATATGCGGAACTGAACCTTAATGTCCTCGATAGTGGAAAAGGATCGGATTATGTATGTGTGTATGTATGTATGTATATGCGAAACGGGAGAATTCACAGCATACATTTCTTAACTAACGTAATATGTATAATGTAGTGTTGGAATGCAGTAATTTGGTTGGCGGCCTTGAAGGTTATCGTTGAGTAACGGAAGGCCGGGTTCCAGTGGGCTTGAGTAACGGAAAGGCGGGATCAGGGAATGGAAGCCTCAACTTGAAGATGGGTTACGGGAAAATCAGAATCGGTATGCGGGCGGGCGTGAAGAAATGTTTTGCTCGAAATACAGGGACTACGTCGGCTCAGAGCGTCGCTCTACGGGGTGGCTGCGGAAAGTATGTACTCCAGGCGGTGGCATTTCGATTGCTTTCCGCACTCCACGAATTTTAAAATGGCTAATTAGTTGTGCTCGTATTCAGGCTTCCACTCCCCTTCTGTGAATATTCTATCATTCCTGCTAAACAAGAATTTAATGGAGAACTACAGCAATGCCGTTGTCGATGCCGTATTAATTCGCCGTTTAAATCTGTATTTTGACGATGTATTTGCGGTACTTCTTCTATTTTAAAATTGATTTGCAATTTTTCTTCTACATTTTTAATACATAATAAAGAAGTGCTAGTTTTACTACTGGAAAGGAGTACCCCAATACCCTTAATTGCATTTATTATTATCTTGCCAATTGTATCATGACTTACTTGGTAGGTACTTTTCTAATTATTAGTAGCTTCAGCGTACTTATGCGAACGTTTTGTCCGTCCGTCCGTCCGTCCGTCCGTCCGGATCGCCTGTAACTTTCGAACGGCTACAGATATCGAAATTTTGAAAGGGGGCAAAGTTGTTGCTAAGGTCCCGAGCACCTTCATGCGCTATTTGGTTTTGGCTTTCCACTTTGCAAAATTTCCAAGCATTGTAGCACAGTGGCGGTTTGTCCACTTGGCGCCATCTACAGAAGCTCGGTGGTCACGTTTTGAACTACACATTCTGAAGCTACTCGTTAGACCTGTCCTTGAGCAGTTTATTTAGAGTAGTGGTGGCTTGCTTTGCCTTAAATTTTTAGTAATTTCAGTTCTTCATCCATATTTACTCAATTGCTTTACTAATTTACAAACATCAACGTAAAAAACAAGAAGTGAATTATGCCTTTGACAATCGAGTAGTAAGAGCGAGAGTAAAATAATATATTAACATGATTTCCTTCAAAATCATTTCATATACTATAAAAGAGCAACGAAATGTTGACAATGCAGCATCAATAGGCAGACATAATAATTTCGTCTTATACATGAACGGAGGAGATACGGCTTTCATGTGGTTATGACATTATTTATAGTCATAAATTTTGAACAACGCCACTTCAAAATTTATTAGTTTTGTGACTTTATATGGTTCGGTAGCAAACTAGTTTCGCAAAAAAGCTATTGGGTTGTTTGCTGCTAGCTACACACTACTCGCAGTAAGAGTTGATGTTAGTTAAACTAGCAACCTTTTCTTCCAACACAAAGCCACTTTTTCTAATCCTATTTAAATATTTTGCTTCTATATCATTGTAAAATTAACAAGAACAAAATAGAAAGGAAAAGAGAAATGCGTTTTAGATACGGAACTACCATTTTATTTCTACATCGTGTCTTGTTTACAAATGACAAAAATAAAGCAGTGTCCTCCAGCTTCATATTAAAGATAAACGAGTGAATTGTCACCGATCTTTGGGAGTTGTAAATGCATAAAAAAGTTAGATGCCCGCTGAAATGCTAGAATTGGCGAGAAAGTTCTATATAACCAACAAATTTTATTTTAATTTCTCTCTAGTGGATGCCAGAGCTGTCAAGAAATATTCGAGGAGATTTATGAGCCGAACTTCTTGAAAATATCTTACACACAGTTGTGGATATTTGCAAATAAATATTCCTGGAATGTAGCATATGCGCACAACAAGAAGGTTGTTATTTTTTGTCCACCTCGTACGTGATGCGGTTCAAAAAGTACGCTGTAATTTACTGCATTACAGTCGGTATTCAAGGGTAGATAAAAAATACAAATTCGTCGAACAGTTAAACTACGGAAATTGCGTCCAAATGCCTCATTCAGGTATCAGCGATTACGTGCGATTATTCACACCAAATTTATATTAATTATCCGACAAGTCCTTGAGTTCCGAGAAGATCGTGTTTGTTCCAAATTCTTGAAGTTCCCCTTTCGGTCATTAAAAGTTTGTCAAAAAGAACAAAAACGCGTCTTTACTAGTGGCGCAAGCAGCAGGCATTTATTCGTCATGCTTTCACGATAGAAATTCTATTATTTCGTATTCTGAAAGTCTGCGCATCATTTAGATGGAATTTAAAGTGTATCCCGAATACAAACTCGGCATCATACTTGCAAATCGTCAAAAATAAAGAAATAATGCGCCTCTCAATTGCACAAAGGGATTAAATCACGAATACAAGCGCTCACCAGCCGTCGTCTTTTCTTTCTAATAGCTCTCTTTGCAGAGCTTGTTTTACTTAACCTCCGCGGAATTCCTGCAAAGCGTTTTTAAGTTTTCATTTGTCTAAACTTTTTGCAAGAATCTAATCGATTTAAACTTCAGGCTTAAAATGCTAGACAGGGCAAGTTTTCGATAATTCGAACTTCAGCAGCAATTCAGCGATAATCTAATTTTACCGATTGCAAATAATTTTGTATCAAAGTGGTTACCAATCAGATATAGTGACATGTTTTCTCTAAAACCATGTCATGTCCTTCTGATCATACTAAGAATGATTTTAAGATTTTCAAATTGATAGTATATTACATAATAAGCACGGACGGTGATATAATTAATATGAGAGAGAATTTGACGCATGGAAGGAGTGCGCAAATCACACGAGTATATGGAAAAGACTTTCCTGCAAGCGTTTACATGATTTTTCTGTGACAAAAAAGATGACTTAAATATATACCTGCTGTTCAATTCTTAGCTGGTTGTTATTTTTGAATATTTAATAAAGTTTTTAGCTCATTGTGTGTTACAAATAGACACCATAGCACAGAAGAAATGCATGGTAGACATTAAAAAATTAATGCAAGACCTGAATGTATGGTATTGACTGGCAAGTTAGGATATTCATGCAAACATTGAAGGAAGATAGGTATAGCACTCAACGTTGGGCGAAGATGAAAATTTGTTGCAATAGCGATAGACGGATACTTTACATGCGTCTATTTAGTTTACTATTTTTTTTAACTGCATAATTTTTATTCCGTCATCTATCCACATTGCTATTTAACCTGGTACTAGAAAAAGCAATTATAGGGAGCAAGGTAAATGTTGAAGGCGGGGTATATAGTAGTAATTATCAATGTATTGCATATGACGATACCTCGCTCTTTGGCCAGAACCCGTAAAGAGAAAAACTAGCTCTAGAAATTAATCAAGACAAGACACAGTATATGGTGATGAGAGAAACACAACAAATTGAAGAAGAATAACATTTAGTAGTTAAAACTAGTACGAATAAGGAATACATATTTGAGAGGGCTAAGATGTTTACATATATGGGAGTACTGATAACATGTAAAGGTGAAGAAAGTAAAGAAATACCTGCTGGAATAGTGGGAACCATGTTCAAAAAGTGTCTTGAAGTCGATAAAGCTGAGGATGCATGTGAGGTGTGAACATTAAAAAAGATTACAAAGGTGGGAAAGGCAGTTATTAAGAGCTATATGTAGAGGAGGTAGTAGGAAAAGAATGGAAAAAATATCAAATGAGTTTATCTCAAAGCATCAATTACAACTACAGTTAAAGTACAAAGGATACGATGGATTTGTTACGTGGAAAAAAGCCTCAAGGAGAGAAGGATAAAAAGAGTATTTAAAAAGAGACCATGCAGTAAGTGTAAAAAGTAAAGGAAGACCAATGGAACAATGGATAGATGTCAGCCATGAAAGAAACCTCAACAAAATATACATTCAAAACTGGAATGAAAAAACAAGAGAGGTGAAAACATGGAAGAAGATCGAAAACCAAGCTCTAGGCCTATACACAAGGCTGATAGTGTGCACATATATAATTTTTATTAATATTGTCTTTCTTTCTCCAAATTCTGATATATAATTTTCAGCCCTGTCAGTAACATTATTAAGGAGGACCAGTCAATACAATTTGTCGACATAGAACCTACCCCTAATGTGAAAGATATTTATAACATACAATACTCAATGCATTCAAAGATAGAAATTGAACCACCTCGAGTATTTAGATCCATCCCTCAATTTGCAAATTGTCAGAGGTACGAACATATGCGACGCTAATGTATGCGTAAACTACGGTACGTCCGATGTTGAGAAGGGCACGTTAATACACAAAGCTAAAAACCCAGGCAGGTAGCATCTAAATGTGTCTTACGTGAACAACAGCACTTCGCTAACTGAGAGTTAACTGAAAAGAGGATAACTACAGACTTATCATTAAAAATAATCAACCAGATGTACTTGTTTGTAGAGAACTTGATTCAACTTTAAAATGTTTACGATTGAATAAGAAATCCATTCATTGTGGACGTTAATGAAGTAAAGATAAATCTTGAAGAGCAAGAAGCACTAATTGATTTAAAGAATGATGGCAATTTAAAAGTGAAATATAAGATTGAATATTAATAAATTTTGGATACACATAAAATCAGAATATCCTCAATTAGCTAAAAGGGCTCTCACAATATTATTGCAATTCTCGACTTCATATTTGTGTGAATTTGGATTTTCGACTCTTCTGTCCATCAAAAATAATAAACGAGAACGTTTACAAACGATCGAAGAAGAAATGAGAGTGTGTATCTCCAATATTCCACCCAGAATTTAAAAAAATTATGCATCACGTCAAGCTCAGACCTCGCATTAATTAAAATGATTATTATTTACGTATTTACGCATCTTTATGTATTTGATATATTTTATAATAAAACTAGATCTAAAAAACAATAGCGAGACTATTATTTTACATGTATAGGTATTTCAACAAAATTCAATGGACTTAAATTTTGATTTTGAACACGTAGAAACGCTTTTTACATTCAAATGCTATTTCAAACTGTCAATTTTTAAAATTTTTCTTCCTTGGGGAGGGAGTTTCCTCCCCCCCCCCCCCCAATTAAGATTCTAGGTCCGCCGCTGGTCAAGGGTGTCATGATTTTTTATTTTTCAATCAGGGGTGCCACTAAATGAAAAAGGTTGAAAAACACTTGCCTAGAGTCTAGATATACATCTGAAAAGACGCTTGACATATTCACAAAGAAGAAACAGCTGGGAAACAGATTTTCAAGCATATTTGGATCGCTCAAACTATCGATTATATCCGCGTCTATTCATTGACTGCTTTGTTATTCTTCGAAGATTTTTGTAGATACCGTACCAGTATTTCTTTTTTTTTTCGTTAATATTTGTAACTATCAACTTCTGCTTGGACGTCTGAAGAGCCCGGTTGCCTCGTTGATTCTTTTTTATATTTCTTTATCTTTGTATTTACTTTGAAGATCATTTTTCTGCACTGTTCTGCTACTCATTTCTCTTTCTTTTTTCCATAGCTTGTCTTTTAATTTTTTCTAGTCTAGTCTGTGTCCTTGTTTATGTTTGAATAAGCACTACTGCATTGTGATCTGATTCTATATTAGAACCCGGGTTGGTTGTAGCGACCTGTTTATGTAATCGATCTGAATACGTTGTTTAAACCAGGTACTTATTAGTTACCATTAAATCAGGCATACTTGAATTAAGCAAGAATCACGTTTATTTCTCCTCCCTATTCTCTGGGGTCCTGCAGTGCCACCAGCATTTTCGCAGCCTATAGTGGCGTTGAAATCTCACATGTGGATATTAATTCTATTTTATTTTGTTAAAAGGCTGACGTATTACACTTACAAAACTTTTTTGCCTCTTCGTCTGGGTTTTCAGCTGTAGACGTATTATGTCGGCATTTAACTAATTACCTTCCATCAGTATCACTTTGTGTGGTATAATGTTTATTACGTGATCTGCAATTTGAAGACTCACTATGAACTTTTCCTTTCCTTTCTAGGTTTCTGCACACTCATCGCATTCCACGTCGCTACCTTGTATATTAACCCTTTAAATATACTCGTTAAACAATAAAAAAATCAGGACGAGCTTCTAAAATAAATGGGCATTCGTAAAAACACCGGTTTAAAATACGAATAGATTATTAACGCACAACAGCTTGCTACCCTCATTTACGAATCAAAGGACTTTAAAGATACTGCATCTAGCATACATTTATATTTAAATAATATTAAAAACATACCAAAATAACTGTCTTTAATACGCAAATATGCTGCTGCATAAAAGTCCCTCTTCGCGCGAAAGGTAATGTGATACACACGCTCAAAAGCGTCACGCGTTTAAACAATGGCCTTGAGACGCACCGACGATCGCCTCTTGGGGTGAAGTTGCAGTATGATGTAATTGGCTATTTTTGCTGATTCCAAAAGGTGAATACCGCCGACGAATATATTTATGTGTAAGAACGAAGGAGTGGTTTTGGAAGTTGTGCGAGTTAATGGGGCTGATGCATTTCGTCGGCAATGCTTTCAGCTGGTATTCAAACTGACTATTATTCAGGGCTGAATTACACAGCGACCTGACTCTAAATCCAAACTCTCGAAGCACAAAATTCACTTTTTGTTCGTTGAGTTAGAAGCTTGCAGCGTTGCTGTGTAATCTGCTCATCCCGACGGCTGCACACCCAGTCTCTTATTGTTCACGTGCAGTGGCAATCAGAGTACGTTTCCGCTGTAAAACACCTCACTTCCGGCATCATGTACTTGCTTTAACAGGCTATATATGTAAATATTAAAAATAAAACAGTTCAGGCAAAATTGCCGTTTTAAGTCGTAATAGTTTTTTTAAATTTTCAACGAAAAAAATCTCAATCGGTGGGATTCGAACCTGTACTCCCAGGCGGAACCCGATTCGGCTGCCTGACGTACTTGCTTATCTTTGCATTATAAACAACACGGATGCGACAGAACCGATGGCTTACGAACTGCGCCCTGTGATGATGAAGAGGTGGAAGACGCAGGCATTATACGCGTTTCTACTTTGTTTTCATTGGATTGATATAGTAATCGATGGCTCTGCTTAAATGAAAAACTATTTTAAACCTGTTGCATTAAAGCCCATACTGTCGTTCCAAAAGATTGGTTGGTGGCATAGGCTGTATGGTATTTTATAGGCTATTTTACATGTATTTGCTACTTGATTTGATTCAGCGGTTGTTTCCTTTATGAATATAGGGCCATCCAATTAAGATAGGAAATGTGAACGATTATTCAAGATTACATACCAGCGGAAGCACTTTATGGTGCGAACGCGAAAATTTGTATGTGTAAACAGACATTTAATTAGGTTTGTTGCGCCGAATGGTATTAAAGTTGCGGCTGAAATCAATCTTCAGCGCGTAAAATTCGGCGTTTACAAAAATTATTTCGTGACCGCGGGCAAGAAGCAGGAAGCGATCGCGCTTTTACTTTATTTTGCGCTGGAGCCAATTTAAAACCGATCGAGCTAGTTTACTTTCCTCGGGACTTATTTAATTAGACGGCGACTTCAGTTCCCTTTCGCGTACAGTCCAGCGCTTAACCTAATTTGAGCATATAAACATAACCAGTTCGGGGATAATCGAACTCGTAACTGCAATAACCGGCTGAAAAACAACGCGAGTGGACGTGCCTGGCTTACTTTTCCAAAAGGGGCTAATGGCTCAACAGGAAATTTTGTCCCATAAAGCGCTAATAAGTGACTGTGACTATATTTGTAAATTCTAACTTGAAAAGGAAGCTGTAGGAGCGTTAAAAATGAAGCGGCTCTGAGTCACCGCTGCTTCAATCATTTCTTAATAGTAAGTTTATTAGGCTCATTAGATTTAATCATAGGATAAAATTTAATTTGCCCGCGGGATTATGGTTATTAATCCGTGTAAAAATACTAGCATTAGCAGCCTAACGAGATCGTATCGTAGATTAAAATTACCAAACCTTCAACAAAAATAATCAACGTAGCTTTGATACAACTGAATTATTTTTAGTAACTGAAATTTAATTAATATATAGTCATAAATTTATTCCTTTTTTTCCACAATCTACAGTAATTACGAAAAAATAGAATGGCATCTGACTATTGTCGCGTGTGCTAATAGAAATTTTTTAAACTATCACGTCTTAATCTATATAAATAAAAATCAATTGCCGCATGTATAGTACATCATCACTTCATCACTTGAGAACGGCTCGACCGATTTGGCTCATCTTTTTTTGTTGTGTTCGTAATTGTCAGGACAAGGTTTGTATAAAAGAACATTTTGGGAAAATCCATAGAAAAAGTCGGAAAATTCGGAAAATCAAAAAGATGATTTTGTATGGTATTTTTGTATGGGATTTCGTATGTTTTCGTTTATGAATGGCTTTTCGAAGAGAAAAATGGGAAAATCAGAGTAAAAAAACTCGGAAAATTCTGAAAAACCGGAATAGAACAATGGAAATGTCATGTTCCCAATTGAACTCATTCGCATGATTTTTAATTCATTTTGATCAAATTGTTCGAAAATCGTCCCTCAAAAACATTAGAGTATCGATATCAACATATGGCGTCACTATGTGACGTTCAGTATTGGGTTCAGTTCTGTTGTGTATTTCATCATTCTGTGACAAGTTTTCATAACAAAACACGTTCCGCATTGAAAATTGATATTTTGCGAAAAATAATTGAATTCAAAGCGATAGTTCAGTGTGTGATTTCAGTTCGCGTCCGGGTAACGCCAGGTAGGGCAAAGCTAGTATAAATATAAATATTATAAGCATGCAAAAAGTATGAAAATAAAATGTTCATAAACCAATTCGTAAGTATATATGGTTAATACAGCACAACAATGAATCAATAGAAAAATCTGTTGGGTAAATATTTCAGTGAATCTATTTCATTTTTAAAATTAATATCTGGATTTTCTGAATCTGTCAAAGCTCTGGTGGGTCGATTTCTTTGTTATTTTTTCAATATTTCCATTGATAAATTTATTTATTCTTGATGAGAACAGCTTTATGTTATTGATTATTTTCATATTAGCAGGAAGCATATTATATATTTTAAGACCAATGTATGTTACAAATTTTTCATCAAATGTATGTGCAGGCTGAATATCCTGACGGGCAGCAGATCTGGTATAATAACTATGTTCTACAAATTGTTGAAGGTTTTTATTTTTGTGTATAAAAATTAGTGATGGACATAACCGGACAATTTTCATAACCGAATTATTTGCATTCGAATGATATTAATAACTGAATGATTATTTGAATAATCATTCCAATAAATTTTGGCTCTCGATTCGTTTCGATTAAGTCAGCCGGTTTGCCGGTTGGCGGTTCACCGTCATCTGCATCGACATCGGTTCACCGTCATCTGCATCGACATCTTAACACTTGCAGATAGCAGAGGAACCAAAACATAATATGTACGGTCGGCGCCTTAGAAATCGGGACACGTAATATGTTCTTCTAGTCTTTGGAGTATGCTTATTCCGGTTACTTCATTAATGTGAGACGGCATTTCATAATTGACAAACAATAAACAATCTGACGTAACAATTAAAACCATAATAACTATAAAAACCCAGTTTATACACTTAAAAAATACATGCAAAATATATTATAATAGTGTGTAGTGCCCGATTTCTAAGGCGCCGACCGTACATTATGTGTTATGTATTGGAAATTAAGAGGTATGTATTAAGAAGTGTAGAAAGAAAGAAATATGCGGGATTGCTTGCTAATCGCAATAAAAACAGTTGTAAAACGTTTATCTTTATCGATCGGGCGGGTTAAAGGCACCGCCTCTTGTATTGAAACTTTGGAGATGTAAGCAAATAAAAAATTGTTTTATAGCTTGATGCGTTTGCAGTTTTTAGGCGTTCAGGTTTCAGGTCCCCAGAATTTAATAATTTGATATTTTTTATGATAGGAGGAAGGTACGCGATAACCAAATGGTGTTTTCATTACAGCCTGATTTGTTTATGAGTTATGACGTATTTATATTTACAGAATTTTGAGCACTGCGTAGGTCGCTGAGATATGGCACGTAGTACCTTTGAATAGAGGTTTTCTATTCAAAGCGTAGTACGTATCAGCATGAGGTTATTTTTCATTTGAATACTTGGAACGAAAACCGAGTTACATAGGTTATTTCAATAACCGGATAACCGGTTATTTTTCATTCGAATAAGCCCATCACTAATAAAAATACAAATATTTTTTTAAATATAATCCTTTAAAGTCCAATACATTTCATTCGTTACATAGCAAATTAGTAGGGTAGTATCTCTTTTTTTCCAAAGTGATTTTTATTATGAATTTATGTACAATTTCCGATGTAATGTTTATATTATAAGCACCACTCCAAACTAATATTCGATATTGTAAAATTTATTCTGCAGATTTTTTCAGCTATCCGTTTAACTGTAGACCAGTTTTGATCCTTTATGAAGAGCACAGTGTTATCGGTATATGCTATCATCTGACTATTTATGTTAATATTCAAGAAATCGCTTATGTATATATTAAAAAGCAAAGGACCAAGTACAGTTCCTTGCGGATTCCATATTTTACAATAAGCGGGTGGTTGGACTCTATTTGACAGATAACTTTTTATTAAATTATAGGCATTTCAACTAATCCCATATTTTTCTAATTTATCGATCAGCCTTTCGTGCGGTATGATGTCAAATGATTTGCGAGATTTAAAAAAATGGCAAGATATCCGTTCTAAAATGAGTTATAGATTTTACCTGTAAAGGAAAGCATGGCGTCAACTGTAGAAACGTTTTCAACAAAACCAACCTGAGAAGCTGACAGTAACTAATGTTTGTTTAAAAAGTTTAATATCCTGCTTTTCAAACACTTCTCAAGAAGTTTGGAAAAATTACTAGTGATAGACGTAAGCATATAATGGGTCATTTTTAGTTTTTTTCTAGATTTATGGACTGGAGTAATTAAGGTTTTTTAAGTAAATCCGAAGAAGTTTTTGTTTTAATACATATAGTTATAAGACATGTGGTTGGGGTAAGTAAAAAATTACTCGCTTCTTTAGCAGTTTTTGTTGAAATTTGATCTAGCCCATCTACAGATTTGCTTTTTAATTCTTGTATATATTTTTGTACTTCAGCTTCAATTACATTAGGTAAAACTATAGACTGATTCAGACTTTTCATATTAACGAAATTTTTAAATTTTGTTTTGGTTTCTTGAGCCATGTTTTCCCCAACAGAAACATATTTATTGAACATTAGTTCCATACTAAAAATTTAGTACGGGCAGCATAGGGCAATGTAATTCTTATGGGAGTTTTCTGCGCACGTTGCCACTTTCCGCAGCGACCGGCGTTATAAGTTTACCTGCTGAATAAAACGAAACAAGCCATAAGTACCTGTTAAGTGCCCCAAAATACCAGCGCGAAATTTATTTACGATTAACAGCTGCGTATTAACTTCTAATGAGATTTGTGCGTAAAATGTGGCAACGTCGTTCTGTATAAGACCATGTACTGAACTTTAAGTATGGCACGATCTATAGCAACCTCATTTTTGTCTGTAATAGGATTTCCTTCGCATTTTCTAACACCACGTCACATGACTGCTGTTTTGGTTTATTAACTGGCTCGTTTACAAGTCGCCATACGCCTTACGTTTGCCTGCGGATTTATTTAATTTATTTTTTGCTGTATAAATAATTATTTTAGTAAGGTTATTTCTGTAGCGTTTGTATCTTAAAAATAAAAACAAAATTATTTTTGCCAGACCGGCCCATAATAAGAGGAAGAAGAGAAGAGAAGTACTGTTTCTTCATTTTATAATGGCTGATGTAATCCACGGTTTTAATTTTACAACGGGAGATGGATAACGGAAAACTATTTTTGACAAATTTATGAGTTCATGTAGTTTGTTAACAAATAATTTATAAGCCTCATTCACATCAGTTAGTTGCAACGTGCCATTCATGAATGCGCACTTAAAAAAGATCTTAAAGTGTCATAATCAATCCTGTTTGCCATAGTGTTTTGGAGTTATTTACAGATCCCATTGTCTGTTGGATATTTAGTAGTACAGTAAAGTGATCAGTAATAGCATTTTCAATAACTGCAGGAATAACATTGATTTGTCTTTTAGTTTTCACAAAAAGATGACCAATGCAACTTTCTGCATTTGGTGTTTGCCTTATTGGGATGCTTACAAATTATTAAAATTTTTTACCATTTAAAAGATTCAGTTAATCATTAGTACAGTTACTGTTTTCATCAAATAAGTTAATGTTTACATCACCCGTTATAATGGCAACATCCGCATGCCCTGTGGTTTCAATGACTTCTTTTAAATCATTAATAAATGCTGTGATATTTTGGACGGTGAACGATATAAAGAAAAAATAATATAGTTTACATTACCGACCTGAAACGGAATTTATGTAAATGAGACTTCAGTTATTTTTACAGGGTTAATTTTACCTAAATAGTAATTTCTTATGTAAGTATAAGTATAATAATTGAAGGTTTTTTATACTAATGGTTCCAAAAATATCAACAGTTGATCAAAAATTTGGCCCAGTCTTCCAATATTCAAGTAAAATATGAAAAAATCGGTTTTGTTTGATTGTAACAATGGAAAATTATATATATCAGTGCAAGTTAACGTGATAATTTTATCAAAATCGTGCATAACAAATTATTGGCCATTACTAAAAACTAAAATAATATGGGTTTTAAAACCTTTTAAGTTTAAAAATATTTTAATTCCTTCTTTTACAATATTTTATTTTATAATCTAAATTGCTAAAACAAAGTGTAGATTATAAATGAAAAAAATAATAGTTTTATTAAATAAGAACAATAAATTTAAACAAATCTACGGGGCTGCTTATCCTGGACACAATTCCTAACACTTTATGTCCGAGCGGTTTTACTTTTAAACTTTTGAATATCACTATAGCAGTTTATCTTCCTCTTGTATCCATTTACGAACACATCGAAGGTCCAGGTATTTTTGTGACCCAATGCTTCTTTACATTCGTTGAGCAGAAGGAGGCGAGATTTGCATAAATCGTTTTTAATTATGATGTTGCCCCCTTTTAACATTTTTGTTCTTGAAAACCATGTTCCTATAACGATAAGAGTCCGGAGTTCCTCACGGCTCTATTTTAAGACCTTTACTATATATGATTTATACTGCAGACTTTACTAATATTATTAAAAACTGGAAACGTCATTTTTATGTGGATGACACCCAACTCTACATTTATTTTAGTTTGTCGGATATTAAAGAAGAAAATGATATAACAAATACATATATTTCTAATCTTACTACAACGTCAACAAATATTATTACCTTTAATTACTATCAACGTTGAGGGTGTAGCTGTGCCTATACAGAGTTCTTGTCGAAATTTGGGATTAATAATGGACTCCAATTTAAGATTGAATGGCCATTTTAATAATAATGTATAGAAAAAGCTTTTAGCAACTTAAAAATTCTTTACATAAACACTGTTAATACTAAAAAAGTTCTAAGCGATTCCTTTGTTTTGTCTCACTTTAATTTTGCAGATGTTTTTATGGCTCTTGTTTGGATAGTACAAATACCAAAAGATTACAACGTATTCAGAATTCATGCCGAAGATTAATTTATGTCTTGCGAAAATTTGATCATATTTCTCACAAATTCTGAGACGATAAATGGTTGAACATGAGAAATCGTCGTTTTATGCACTACCCATACTTTATTCATAAATTACTGTTGTCTAAAACGCCACCTTATCATTGGATTGGGTTAAATTTCGAACAGATGTTCACAATATCAACATTAGGAACAAAGGCCTCTTTAAGTATACCAATTCACAAATCTGCACTTTTTGAACGCTCTTTTTCATATACCTACTGCAACAAATACCCATAACTCCTTGCCATCTCGTATAAGATACTGTTTTTTGTACGATTAACTTGATAAGAGGCTTCCACGAATGGGGCCCCCAGTTAATCCACTGCGAATTCCGGTTCAATGGGATTGCCGGGAACTGCCACTTAATAACCCTTGACTTGGGTTCAGTTAGTTATTGGAGTGAAACAAGCCTTAACAAACACGAGTATATTGAGTAACAACGATTACAAACGTCACTGATGGACCGATGGTTTTTTACAAAAGCTTCAACTGTTGTGACACGCTTGGATTGGCCACGCGAAAATAGCGAATTGCGCGTAACAGAAACACAAAACAACCTGGAAACGTCTTTCCCAGGGAGTTAGAACGACCGCAACCCAGCACATAGCCTAGCTGAACTTGCTTACTCGAGGCTCTGAATCTAACTAACTCTGAATTTACAGCGAGACGAACTCGCCAATTCAAGGAGGGGCAAGCTCAAACACTATTGGCTGAGGCGATCCTGCGTAGCCAATCGGAGCATCGCACGTTATTTAGGAAAAATGCTTATTCTAAGAAACCTTAATGCTAAGCTCTCTCAATGAGGCAATTGAACGAAATCCATAAACCCATGATTCCCAAATATGCTAAGTCGGCTTAAGTTCTAGTAGAAAATGTATCCATCCGCTTTAAAGCCATTAAGGGAAGCTTACAAATTCCTTTCCAACATTAACAGAGGCAAACAAATACGGCAAGATGCAAATTTGGCTTTACCACGACCCTTGAATGAGATAAAACAGTTATGACTTGAATTACGTGATTAATTATAATCAAAAAGGTTTTGATGCACGCATCTGTGTGAATCAAACATGCCGCCCCCGAAGTGCCGACTATGGCACGACGTGATTAAATCCCAAAATTAAACTGAAATCTAACACTACAAAATAATCAAATGCATAACAAGAACTAATGACAGATGATAATCCAAGAGTCTTACAGATAACTTACAACTAGCATGAATACAAGCAAAGAAACAACTAAACCTAGCAAAATGTTCAATTAGCGAAAACTACCAACTAAGAGCAAAGTCAATGTTTATTGCCCTTGATCGCAATGATCGTCTTTGGGTAGGATGTACACTTTACGCACCGAGCGTTTCAGGAGATTCCCTCGGGAATCGCGCACTTGCACCACACGCACAACATCATCCGCTCCTGGATATGTGGCCGAAATGATTGCCAGTGGCCAACGGTAGCTTGGAGATGCCTCGTCGTGGACGAGTACCACGTCGCCCACCTGGGGGGCTAGAGACGTGCTGGAGGACTTCCACTTAGGCCGGCGCTGCAGGAGGTGGAGGTAGTCCCGGGACCAGCGATCCCAAAACTGCTGGGACAGCCGCTGGACCAGCCCATAGCGGCTGAGACGATTTTCCGGTATGCCCTGGAGTTGGGCTTCCGGAAACGAAGTCAGCTTCCGACCGATCAAGAAGTGGGCAGGAGTAAGGACTTCGGGGAATGAGGCGTCGGTAGGGAGAACACAGAGTGGACGGGAATTTAGTATCGCCTCCACTTGAGTCAGCATGGTGTAATACTCAACGAAAGTTAACTTTGCATTGCAAGATATTCGCCTTAAATAATATTTCAATGACTTTACCCCCGCTTCCCAAATGCCGCCAAAGTGCGGAGAGCGTGCCGGAATAAAATTCCACTTAATGTTATGTTTCGACAATTCTTCCCTTATGCATTGCTCACTAGAGCCTGACAGGATATTTTTAAATTCCGATAGCTGATTTCTGGCACCGGTGAAACAGGTAGCATTGTCAGAAAATATGTTGGAGGGTAAACCGCTTCTGGAGATGAATCTCCTCAATGATGCGATGAAAGCCTCCGTCGTGAGGTCTTCCGCGAGTTCAAGATGAATAGCCTTCGTGGCTAAACACACAAATAGGGCTACGTAAGCCTTTACTTCTTTCGCGCCTCGCCCGGATTTGTTTTTTATAAACACGGGACCCGCGTAATCTATCCCGCAATTACTGAAAGGGGGAGAGGGTGTGACACGAGCTTCGGGTAGTGATCCCATCAAGTGTTCATTCATCTTAGGCTTGGCCCGGAAGCATATCACGCAATTGTGTATTACTTTACGTATTAGGTCTTTGGCTCTCACGATCCAAAGCTTATCCCGCAATGAGGCCAGTAACACCGAGTGTCCACAATGCAAGAGCCGCAAATGCTCTTGCTTCACGATTAGCAACGACAAAGGGTGACTAGCTGGTAACAAAAGGGGATGTTTCTGATCAAAGCTTAGATTGGAGTTTTCTAGACGGCCGCCCACGCGCAGTAGGCCCTGATCGTCCAGAAATGGGTTTAGAGAAAGCAGCGCACTATTTTTCGGCAATGGCGCTTTTTTAGACAAAACTGCTATTTCTCCGGAAAAGACTTCCGCCTGGGCAATTTTGATCAGGCGGCGAGTCGCGTCCTCCAATTCGTCAATGGCTGGAGGTCCCGACCAGCGCGTTTCGGTGTTTCTGTTTCTCGCGAGACGCAGGCAGTACGCGACTACGCGCTGTAATTTTGTAAAACTGGAATAGCGCCTGAAAAGTTCAAATTCTGGGACGCGATGGTGAAGAGTGGCCACTACTGGGCGCGACTCTTGGGCTGCTAGCTCACCCGAATCAATTTTAACGGGCTGGGGTTTTAAGTCCGCCTGTGACAAAAATTCTGGCCCGTGCCACCACAAGCGTGAGTTGAGTAACTCCTGGGGTAACATTCCCCTGCTAATTATATCGGACGGGTTGCAATTTGTACGCACGTGAAACCATTCTTCCCTATTGCTAAGTTCGTGAATCTCGGACACCCGGTTCGCGACGAACGTCTTCCAATTACTCGCATCCTTATTTATCCAGTGCAGAGTTATGGTGGAGTCCGACCAATAGTACACGCGGTCAAATTTAAATGCGGAGGAATCGAGTATAGTTTTAATCAAACGAGCCAACAGTAAGGCTGCGCAAAGCTCCAAACGAGGCAAGGATATTGTTTTTAATGGAGCGACCCTTGACTTAGCACAAAGCAAATTGGTGGTGACATTACCGCGCGCGTCAACGCAACGTATATACACGGCGCACCCGTAGGCTACAGAACTCGCGTCCGCAAATCCGTGGAGATCTATCGAATCTATGTCATCGCAAATTACCCGTCTCGGAATTGCCAACGAGCCCAAAGAGCGTAATGAAGAATGGAGTTCGTCGTATCTGGAGCGCATCTCCATGGGCACCGTTTCGTCCCATGACAACTTCAACTGCCAAAGCCGTTGCACGAGAAGTTTCAAAGTTAGAACGCTTGGACCAAGTAGTCCCAAGGGATCGAATATTTGAGCCATACTAGAGAGTATAGCCCGCTTGGTAACTGATTTGCAACAGCTAGGGTTTACTCTGTAACTTAGCACGTCCCGCCGAGTATCCCAAAAAATGCCGAGAGTTTTCTCCGTGGCGTCTTCCGTCAAAGAAATGGGCTCCATGCTGCCGCGATCTACACCAATGGCGCTAGCTACTTCACTGTCGTTGGATGCCCACTTTCGCAATTCAAACCCGTACCCCGACAAAGCGCTACTAATTTCGAATTGCGTTTTTATGGCTTCCGCCCTATTTTCAAAACCAGTCAGTAGGTCATCTACATAAAAATCCCGGCTAATTCTTAATGAGGCCTCTGGAAGCGATGCTTCGATTTCCTGGGCGATTTGTATCAAGCACCTAGTTGCTAGGTACGAGGCTGATTTAGTACCGTAGGTGACCGTTAATAATTTGAAGCATTTTACCGCTGAGGTTTTGTCGTCACGCCATAAAATTAATTGGTATTGCGTCTGCGAGGGGTCCACGAGAATTTGCCTATACATTTTGGCGCAATCTGCTTTCAGCACGTACTTGAATTGCCTAAAGCGACAAAGAATTGCAAACAACGACTGCTGGACCACTGGGCCCTTATGTTGAAGGTCGTTAAGCGATACTCCGGAGGAGGACGCACAACTGCCGTCAAAAACAACGCGATGTTTGGTCGTTGAACTGTCCTCCTTTATGACTGGCAAATGTGGTAAATAAAACCTAGGATGAGGAAGGTTCGCTTCGTCGTCCACCTTGCTCAAGTGACCAAGCGACTCGTATTCTTTGAGAAATGCGGAATACGCGGTTTTCAACTCGGGATTTTTTGACAATTTGTTTTCTAATGAATAGAAACGCTTTAACGCTATACCGCGCGAGTCTCCCAGCGATGGAGCATCTTTCCTGAAAGGTATGCTCACGATGAACCTACGCGGCTCCGACGACGCCCGTTTCGTAGTCGATTGAAAATGGTCTTCGCAAAATTTGTCATCAGCAGAGAGTCGGCCTGATGAACCGTAAGCCCCCTCGATTTCCCAAAATCTCTGAATGCCGTGCTCGATGCCGGCTACACTTAAATGAACTCTATTTGAAAGCATGAGCGCTCGATTTTCGATGTTCATGTTTCCGCCTAAAACCCAACCAAAAAGAGTTTTTGTTAAGAATGGCTTCTCTGGGCCCAATTTCACCTGTCCCTGACAGAGCACTTGCCAAAAGACATTCGCGCCTAATAAAAGATCAATCTTTCCCGGTGTATTACAATCTGAATCGGCTAGCACAATGTTTGGTGGGATCTTCAAATCCCCCAACGAGAAAGAAAGGGCCGGCAGAGGGTCCGTAATTTTGTCTAACACAATACAGCTCAAAATGTCCTCGTATTTCCCGTTACGGGAGCGGATTCGAACGTTTGCTCTGAATTCAGCGTTCAGAGCCCTGGCACCAACACCCGACAGTGAGGTGATATTACCTCGTTTCTCAATTTTCAAATTTTGACACAAGTCGGCGCTAACTAAGTTAAGTTGGGATCCGGGGTCCAAAAGAGCTTTTGCCCGGGAAAATGACCCGGAGGATCCTTCTACGAATACGCTAACCGTGGACAATAAAACTTGCGCTGGCGCCGCGATTGCAGGACGGCTACAAGCTGCTGAAACGGATGCGACGGGTGCCTCGCTCGGGGAGACGGCCCCGACCTCCCGTGCGTCACTGCTGGATTCTGGCGGTCCAGGACGCGGCGACGAAGTATTTTCGTGCGCGTCGCGCTTTGGACGCAAACACAGTAAAGTATGGTGCTTTTTTCTGCATACGCGGCATCTCGACGATGTGCATTTTACCACGAAATGTCCGGGCTTGAGACAATTGTTGCATAATTTCAAACGACGCGCCTCTTCGATACGAGCGTTTACCGACAATTTTGAGAATGATTCGCAAGCGCTAATCGAATGATTACTATTTTTGCAAAAATCACAAGAGTGATTACCTTGCTCTCTGGCTACATGAGCGCGTGCATGACTTTTTTGCTCGGATCCCTGATTTCCCAAACTCGAACCTATTTTCGCAGCTTCCAGCGAACCTAATAAGTGACTTTTGCTCTCTAAAAAATCTAACAACTCTCGCAAAGTAGGAAATTGTCCGGCATGTTTGCATAATTCCCAGTCAGTCTGCATTGCTGAGCTGAGCTTCGAAACTATGATATGTATTAGTATGGTGTCGACTGTGGGTTCCCCGTACGCCTTTAAAATTTCCAAAATTCTAACTACACTATCGAGCAGCCTTTGAACAGACGAATGTGAATCCTTTTTTACGTTCTCTAAACTGAATAACGCATTTATGTTTGATTTTACGATCAGTTTCTTATTTTCAAATCGCTTGACTAGAATGTCCCAAGCAATGGTATAGTTATCGTTGGTAACTTTTAACGACGAGATTGAACTAGCAGCTTCTGCCTTAAGGGAAGAAATCAAATAGTAAAATTTCTGAACGTTGGTCAAATTAACGTTGTTATGAATAAGCGACGTAAAGGAGTCATGAAATTGAACCCAATTCTCGAATTTCCCCGAAAAGGAAGGCAAATCTAAGGGTGGTAATCTTAATCCAGCGAGCTCTCCTGAAGGGCCACTTTGCGAAGAATTTTGACCTACATTCGGTTTTATACCCGAACTGATCTTATTTTTTGATAAGAATTCCTTTACTGCGCTACTAATCTCGCTAAAATGAGTCATAAAAGAGTCAAATTCATTGAAAAGTTCATCAAAGTTTTCAGCGTCGGCCTCCATTAGGGCCTCCATTGACTTCTTATACTCATCCAACAAATTTTGGAAACAACTAAACTCTTCTGACAAGTTGCCGACCTCGTGAGCCTTCACGGGGCTGGACGAAGAAATTCTATGAAATAGAGTTTTGAAACGATCTACTTGGGCTTTTATGAATTTGCAACGAGTGGTTAAAGTGCGAGTTTCCGACATGACCGCTGATGTCGAACGAGTTTCCACCATGACTGACACAAGCAAAAAACAGCACTAAACGAAGGTGTAATGGAAAAGGACTTACTTTTGATTTGAGAACGTAGTAACTTCTTGACGAACAGAAAACCAACCCGCTGCCGATCGCTGCCGCTTGACGTGGGACCTGGACTCGGTGTAAGCTCTCGATGGTTGAATTTCCTGGTGTTGGCGAAGCTTCTTGACGCTCTCCGACGAAACGATGTTGGAGCAATTGCATCCACCAGCTACTGGAAACTTGTACACTCGCGTTTTTTAGCTTCTTCCACATCCGGCTCGAAGGACCATTGTTTTTTGTACGATTAACTTGATAAGAGGCTTCCACGAATGGGGCCCCCAGTTAATCCACTGCGAATTCCGGTTCAATGGGATTGCCGGGAACTGCCACTTAATAACCCTTGA
This sequence comes from Agriotes lineatus, assembly GCA_940337035.1. NCBI lineage: Eukaryota > Metazoa > Arthropoda > Insecta > Coleoptera > Elateridae > Agriotes > Agriotes lineatus. Next base: position 43,855,863 of record OW679195.1, on the reverse strand, counting down.
CTTGGGTTCAGTTAGTTATTGGAGTGAAACAAGCCTTAACAAACACGAGTATATTGAGTAACAACGATTACAAACGTCACTGATGGACCGATGGTTTTTTACAAAAGCTTCAACTGTTGTGACACGCTTGGATTGGCCACGCGAAAATAGCGAATTGCGCGTAACAGAAACACAAAACAACCTGGAAACGTCTTTCCCAGGGAGTTAGAACGACCGCAACCCAGCACATAGCCTAGCTGAACTTGCTTACTCGAGGCTCTGAATCTAACTAACTCTGAATTTACAGCGAGACGAACTCGCCAATTCAAGGAGGGGCAAGCTCAAACACTATTGGCTGAGGCGATCCTGCGTAGCCAATCGGAGCATCGCACGTTATTTAGGAAAAATGCTTATTCTAAGAAACCTTAATGCTAAGCTCTCTCAATGAGGCAATTGAACGAAATCCATAAACCCATGATTCCCAAATATGCTAAGTCGGCTTAAGTTCTAGTAGAAAATGTATCCATCCGCTTTAAAGCCATTAAGGGAAGCTTACAAATTCCTTTCCAACATTAACAGAGGCAAACAAATACGGCAAGATGCAAATTTGGCTTTACCACGACCCTTGAATGAGATAAAACAGTTATGACTTGAATTACGTGATTAATTATAATCAAAAAGGTTTTGATGCACGCATCTGTGTGAATCAAACAGATACCTTCCCATTTCTTCTTTTAAACGACGTTTGTCAGAGTATCTCTTTCAACATCAACACAGTGCCTAAGAGTATTTGTTTACTTAAGAAATGTATTAAAATTGCCGATTAGTTCTTGACTGAATATTGTCAACCACAAACCACGCAGACCTAATAGTTGTATCTACTGACCGCCTAATTTAATTGGATCCGATTGCAGTAATGATTGTCTAGGTTGAGTTTAAGAACAGGTGTTTACATTACATCTGAACTCCGCCTTTGTCACAGTTATTTTTTTACCTTTTCTGTGTCATAACGTATGTATACTAAGTTGTTTGTGTGACAATAAAGTCGTTTATTATTATTATTATTATTAGAAATACATTTCACACGCCCGCCTTCCCGTTTCTTCGGTGCAATTCTGTGGCATATATCTATTGACTCAACGGCAATATTAATTTGTAATTTTTCTTTAGAAATGTCTGCTATTTCTTGCTCAACATTGTTACCGTTGCTTTCATCTCGAATATTGGCTTAGATAATTCAGTTCAGCATTTTCCCGTGCCCAAATGTTTTTTTTTGTAGTTTCAGTTCATTTATCTGTTTTTCATATTTATCAAAACATTCACTTATTTCTTGCTTCAATAGATCACTCACTTTCTTAAATATTTTATTTGTCCATTCCGAATCAAAAATGTTCTTTAGGCGTGAACGCACGCTCTCTTTAACATCTTGCACTTGAAATTATGTGAGCCGCATTTTAAATGGCATTTTAGGATTAGCAAAAATACTATTAAGCTTAGCTGCTCACAGGATTATGCAGGTTAATTTCATTCTAGATTTCAAATAGAAAACCACAGATTTAACTATATAAATTTCCACAATATCGCAGCCCGCAGAGGAAGCGTCTATTCGCCTTGCATGCCAAAGTATGATGAGGATTTACATTTTATCGTTTAGAAATGTACGTAAAATCTAGTTTAAAAACGGTTCTTAAAATTTCTAATTTTCTCTTTATAAAAATAGATTTTTTAGCTGTGGAAATATAAATGGAAATATTGAATTGACAAGCAGTTGCGGTTATGATGTGAAGAGTGAAAGGCGAACCGAGCACATCAGTAACTCTCAGAAATATGCCCCTGGTTGATAGGAAGGTAATGTAGAAGAAAATGTAAAAACAAAAAGCTTCGGCGAATGCATAACTCCAAAAACCTATATCCCTCATCATTATTAACAATTTATTTGAATAAAAAGTTATTTTTTAATTTTTAAGGTAAAACATTGATACTTGAAGAGCAAGCCCTACATAATTTTTAATTACCAATTCAATTTTAATATTAAGGTTTAAATTCTATGGCGGTATTTAAATGAAATATAGCAATTGATAAGTTGTAAACTCGCTTAAGCGATATTAATTACCTTGAATCACGCATAAGACATTGGGCGTTTAAACGACTATAATTTTTGTTAAAATAAGTTTTAATTTGGTTTACACGTCTTTGAATCCTTTTTTATTGACCGTAATATTGTTTAAATGACTTTATAATATACGTATTTTATTTGTGGTAATAATATAGCGAAATGCACACCCCTCAAAATACATATACATAATGCAATACAGGGTGATCTACAAGGTCGGGTACAAACTTCAACAGGAGATTGCTGATGATATTTTAAGTAAAAAATTGTATTTGAACTCTTGTCAATAAACGCTTCCTTGAGATAATATAGCTACTTGAAGTGCACATTGAGGAAAACCTTAATTTATAAATTAAACAACCAGTTACCAGTTTTATTCGCTCTACGATACTTCAAATCTTCAAATCATGAATTTCTCAACACAAGAGTACGCTGATATTGTCGTCGTATATGGATTGTGCACGACAAGCAGCAAGAGAGTATCAGGAAAGATACCCTAACAGGACCATAGAGTATTGCCTAAGTCTATCAAATTTATCTTTTTTAAAAGGACACTATATTTTGTAGAAATGATATTAACAATTTTATTTAATGATCATTCTTGTTAAAACGTATTTTAATCCCATTAAAACGCTTCTGGTATCATTAGAACGATTTCAAATTTCCTCAACAAGATCTTCAATCTTGTTGAAAACGATTGCTAATCACCTTTAAAAGATTTGAGCTCTAGTTTAAATCATTGAATATCGCTTAATATTTTAAATTATGATTAAATCACTTTGACACTTTTAAATCCCTTCAAATCTTTCAAACGACGAAAAAATGTGTGGAAATGAGTTTTAATCCCGTTTTTTACCATTTTAAATTCAATTTAAATGGTTGAGTACGCGTAGATGACTTAATATCGTTCACCCAATTTTTAATCTGGCTTTGAAAGGTTGTATAATGATTTAAAATCTCTTTTTTAAAACGACACTATATTATGTATTTAATAAATGTATTTAATGCTAATTTTCGTTAAAACTATTCGTAATCCCATTCGCTTCGCGTCGAGCTTTAAACATGCCCTCGTGCTATAATCTATTGATTACGCCCTTAATACATAAATAACTATTATGGCACGCATGTGTTATTACAAATAATTCACTGCCGGCCTCAAGGGCTCAACTGTTTTCTCGTTGACTATTTCTAGTATAACACACTCGTACCACTATTACCTTGTTTACATGATTTTAATTCTCGTTAAATCAGGGTTAATCCAAAGTAAATAATCTCGTTTAAAGAACTATAAATATTGTTAACGTGATTTTCAGTCTGGTTACAATGATTTGAATCTGTTTCAAGTCTTGCCTGCTAAAACGATTTTAAATCTATCTTTTTAAAAGTCTTTCACTTTCAATATCGTTACGACTTTTAAGTCTCCTAAAAACGATTTTCAATCGTCAAAGCGACTATTAATAACCCTAACACGGTTTTCAATTTCGTTTAAATGATTGAGTATCACGTTAATAGCTTAATATCGTTTACAGGATTTCTAATTTTGTATAAAAATGGGTATTAAAATGGTTCATTACATTGTGTGGAAACGATTTTAATCTTTTATTTGATGAGAATTCTCATTAAAGAGACCCTTAATCTCATTAAAACACTTTTAATATTGTTATAAATACTTTATTCTCCTGAAAACGATTTTTAATCATGCAAGAACGACTGATAATAATCACCTTAAAACGATTTGAAGTTTAATTTAAATTATTCAATATGGATTAAATAGCTTGATATCGTTTCTACAATTTTAAATCAGCATAAAATCACTTTGATATTTTTTCAACTTGTTCAAATCCTTTAAGCGGCTCTAGTTTTGAGGAAACAAGTTTTAATCGCGATTAATTAATTTTAAGTCTCTCTAAAATAATTGGGTATAACGCAAGTCAGGTAATGTTATAAAATAATTTTTAATCTGGCATAAAAATCTTGTTTAAACGACTCAAATCTATGTTTTGGAAACTACGCTACATTTTGTGGCAATGCCATTAATCTTCTTATTTGATGAAAATTATTTTTAATACGACCCTTACTCCCATTAAAAGCATTTCTAATATCATTAAAGCAACTTTCAATCTTCCTAAAATGATTTAAAATTTTATTTAAACCATGGAGTATCACTTAGATGATTTACTATCGTTTCTGCGATTTTAAATCTCGATTAAATCTCTGTCTCATCTTTTAATCTTCTTCAAATCTTTGAAGCGATCCAAAATGTTATAAGTATTAACCGTTTTTAAACGATTTTAAATCTATTTAAAATTATAGTTGATATCCTTAACAGGATTTTAAATTTTGCTTAAACGTTTGAGTATCACGTAAATGATTAAATATCGTTTATATGTTTTTTAATCTAGCCTCAAATTGTTTTCGAAAAGACTATATTTTGTAGAAATGGTTTTACCAATCTTATTTGATGATAATTATAGTTAAAATGACCATTAATCCCATAAAAGACAGCTCTAATATTGTGAAAAGGTATTTAAACTCAACAGTCTTGCTAAAACGATTGTTAATCGCGAATCTAACTTTGCGGAAATGAGTTTTAATCGCGTTTTATGATTTTCAGTCTCGTTAAAATTTCTTAATCTGCCTAACAGGATTTTTAATTCCGTTTGAATGATTGGATATAACGTCAGTCACTTATATCATTTACATGAATTTTAATCTGGCTTTAACATCGTCTTTAAAGACTCATCTATCTTATTGAAACGACACTGCCTTTTGTGGAAATTATTTTAATTTTCGTATTTGATGATAACTATCTCTAAGACGACCCATAATGCCCTTAAAAACACTTCTCATGTCCTTAAAATGGCTTTAAATCTCCTAAAATGATTTTCAATCCTGCTGAAACGACAATTAATCACAGTAAAACGATTTCATATTTAACTTAAACGATTAAGTACCGCTTAAATAACTTACTATCGTTTATACGGCTTTGAATATCAATTAAATCACTTCGAAATCTTTTGGGCTTCTTTAAACCTTTTAAGCAACCTTAAGTTTTGTGAATATGAGTTTCAATACCACTTAAATTATTTGAAATCTCGTTAAAATTACTATAAATCTTTGTAACATATTTTAAATTTGTCTAAAACGTTTTTACATTTCATTTAAATGGTTGAGTTTCGTATGATTGACAGAATTTCTAAATAATGTTCGAATATAAGAATAAATTTAACTAAGTACAGGTTTCATGATCATATTTATGGAAATTAGAGGTGGTAATATAAAAGCATTTAGAAATAATTCTTGAAAAGCAAGTTAAAAAAATCTGTAAAAGGCTTTACCCAGAACTTCCCTCGTCGACATTGTGACACTAAATAATTTTAAAAATCAAATTAAGTTAGGAGTAAAAATATCTTCACGTTTCTAAAAAATTAAATAAATCTACAAATTAAAAAAACGTTACCGGTTGGCGAATTTGAAGGGCAGGTGGACCGCGTATGCAGACCCAACGTTTTGTGGGATATTACAAGGGAACGGTCGATTTCTGCTTGAGCTACGGAGCACCGACCCTTCGAATTCCTGCGTTGCAGCTATATTAAGTAATGCACTAATTTGTTGCTCCTTTTTGTATCGTACAACATTTATTCTGTATCTATTGGGGCCCATTTTTGGTAACAATAAAGCCTACGCTATGTAAAAATTATTACTTGTATTTATTGAAAAGTTAAATAAAAAATAAACAAAATTTTATTTTTTTAAGGTGCTCACCCTGTATGTCTGAAATTTTCTCGGTTTCATGCCAGGTAGATATATAATGTGTATGTAAAATATTGTCTTCTTCCGACAAATAGTTTTTGAATTATACTGCCAACAGGCAGACAGACAGACAGACGGAACTGAGAAAATCAGTTTTCGTCATCTAGGAACCCTGACACGTGAAGATCTGGAGAAATCTCGAAAAGTGATTTTTTCGCGATTACAATACTTCCTTCGTCTTTTAGACGAGGGAAGTAAAAACCTCAAAATTTATATTAGTGCCAAACTGACAATTATATAAAATTATTGTGGTGATAATATTTCTGAACATTGTAGAATACCAATTTTTTCTATATTTTTTTACGTAACACGAAATATGTTAATATTTGGATTGTTGTGTAATAAGCTGATTAGAAAATAACATTGCCCATTAATAGAAATGTGATTGATTTAAAACTTTTTAAAACTTCTGGTATATTAACTAAATGTGTATGATATAGTTTCAATAAGATTGGTAAATCATGCATGAAATGTTCTTCCAGAGGTGCACAGCATTTTCGAAATACTTCTATGGATAATCCTCTTCTATCAATATGGATTTTTGTAAAAAAATTTAAAAAATTTCGGATTCGTGCATGTTTAATAACATCGATTTTATTACTTTTGAAATGTCAATTAAGAATTTCAAATTTTAAAGGAAATGTTCCTTTTTTATGGATGATAACAACTGATCGGAAGATGGGCATGCCTGCTTTACAAAACTAAATGTAAACAATCCGTAAGCTGTGGGCGTTCTTATTTCCCCTCCTCTTTTAAACTTCCGGTTATTACAACTTTTCAAAAAAGAGCATTCTCCATTCGGCAGCTTTATGCCAAGATCTGTTTTGGTGATCGGCGATCAACGATCCATGATCGCGGATGAAATAGCGTCCTTTATGATAGAATCAGTTTGTATGCAAAGGTGCGGGCCCCGTTTAGGCAAATCGCCAAAAAACTGCGTACGTACCTTGGGCAAACTTGAAGAGTGTAGGATCCCATTTAGCAAGAGTAACAAGGTATTTCAGATGCAATCCCGGTAGCCCATCCAACCGTCCAAACGACATCGGATCTGCAATTCCGCCGCGCTTTACCGCGCGCCAGGCCCGGATTTAAAGAAATTTGAATGCTCCAGATTCTGCTCACGTTCGGGAAATCACTTTTGATGCGGGCGTCGAGCGGTCGACTTGCGCAGTGCACACGTTTGCGGTTTTCCGGGGTGCACTTGAGCAAAGATTAAATTTTGCGGGATAACGTTTCACAGGATTTGCATTTATAGCTGGTATGTACAGGATGTCCCCTTTTTATGAGATTATATGGAACCTCCGTTATCATCAGAGCTAGAAGGAAATTGCTTGTACGCTGCGAGGTAATATTTTGAAGAGATATCCTACTAGGAAAACAGCAATATATACAATACATGTCGTTTTTTACATCTGATGCAGTGAGGTATTGGGAGTACGGAGCTTGTATTCCTTATATTCACATCAATTTTTCTCCAACGGATGTGTCAAGGAGTAATAAAGTCATGGAAGACTTATTTTGAAAAATTACAAGTTTTAAACGTTTGGGAGCAGTTTGAAAACTAGGAGTTTATATAAATCAAATCAACGTTGTAGTAGACAATATTCTTATGGTTTGGCATCTGGTGTCGCGTTTCACAAGCCATAGTTGTAAATAAAACCGACCTTTCTCTCATTAACAGAAGCGCTTCGTCTTCAGCGTCATAAAAGAACAATTTTGTTTTGGAAGTCAACATTTCCTAATTCAAAATATAGAAAGTATTAGCAACAGAAGATTATTAACAAACTATTGTAGAAATAGACGAAAATCTACAAAAGGAAAGCAATTTGATAGCAGGCGATTAACAGACTTAAGCTCAATAAGAACACTAAGGTAATTGAAGATAATTCAGAAACTTCAGAGATGAAAAGTGACAACTTTTAACCTTCATCTGTTAACGAAGTTTGTAAATAAACTTGTTCATATGAAATTTTGCTATTATATGAATATAGCGACTTGCTGATATGACGACGCAATTTCCTGTGCCCTTTTTATGTCGTTATAACTGATATCCATCTTGTCTCTTTCCCAGCTATAGCCAAGAAATTTAAAAAAATCAACATTTAATTGGACATTACAACTCATTTTTCGAAATATTCGAAAACATAGTAGAGATTCATTATGTAATTTTTTGTGTAGAATAATATAAGTCATCAGGCAGTGCATTGTACCTGAGTTGACTTTAATAGCATATGAATAATTTTTTATTAAGGTCAAAGAGGTTGAAGGTTATGAATAACCGATGGAATACTGTATATTTAACAGGCCGTAAACGAAAAAACGAAATAATTCTTGTATATATTATACGATACTTAACAACAATAAACAAAAATAAATCCTTAATTTAAATATTTAAGCAATCAAATTATAAATGCTGGTCACAGTGTCTCCTACATTATCAATATTGTAGGAGTTACTTTTTTTATTTAATACTAATCCATATCTAGTAGTGTATCAAATTGTAAACGAAATAATTTATAATAAATTAATCTATTTTGATTCATAACTGTTAAATGAAGCATATTAATAAGCTAATAAAATTATATACGCTTCAGTTGTTAGGATCAGTAATTAATATTTGGCTTCTAGAACCATGACAAACTAACAAAAAAGCTTCCAATTGGTTTAAAAATGTGTTTTAAATCGTTTATGTTCTAAAAATGGAATTTAATATATACAGGGTGTCAGAAAACTCGTGCACACCTACTATACGATGGTATTACTCAAACAAGCTTGTTTCTTTATTTTCTAATATACAAATCGCGAAGGAACTTTTTAATCAGTTTTTTTGTATAATACCGAATCTTGAGATACCTTGTATATTTATATAAGAACATTCCGAGGACGATAATTTCAATTTCCCTGGATTTGCAAAAATAAATCCCCATAAATGCAAAAAATTCCAGAGCAAATAATGAAAGACAGCATTTATAAATTTAATTTCGAAGTTAAATTATTTTATGGTTTATTATTGTTTCAAGGTTTGCTTTATGCTGGTTGTTAATGCATGCAACAAATAAAATATGAGATACGCATGAAATACTGCAATGAGCTTTTGCTAACCACCACGTAGTAACTTTAAATTTGAAGAAGACGCTTCGTATGTGTTAATATTTGAATAATTATATACCTTCTGCGTTTACCTTGCTAGTTTAGTGAAAATTAAACTCTCTTAATACCTCACTTTGTGGCTAGGGAGTGTCAATAGTTGTAAAAACAGGACGTTGATCTTCCCTGTAGTGTTCTCACGCTGAAACTGTCTTCAAATAGTGCACAAGAAAAGCCAATTTGCTTCCACCAATCTATTGATTTTAGATCACATATAATAACAGAAAACAAGCCAAATAAAATTAGCTCATAGAAAAACTGACTTGCGAAATAAATGGGGCCACTCGCATGTATACAACATACATGAACCTCATCAAAAATAGTGTTAAAATAATTGTCTTTAAAACGCAATCATCAAAATGTCTTCGAACCGACCTTGTTAAAATCGAGCGCAATCTTCACATGCATATTATTCGTTGATGAAACACATTCTTTCGCGCTTGCAAACACTTCTCGCAGTTGAATGCACATCTTACCGTCTTACCGGCATCAAATTTACCTGTAACCTTGGCTACTGCGTAGCCTTGAATTTGGCATGTTTAGAGTTGCGTTATCCAAACCTAGGATGGCGTGTTGCGTGGAAATAACCACATGTACTGCTGCGGAGAAGTCTTGGCCGCCTTTGACGTCACATCTTCGTAACGAATATAAATACCCCTTTGCGTGTTATAATTGGCGTACTGCGCTATGAAAAAGGCGTCCTTGGGAACTCAAACGCTATTTGCTGATGTTGCTACGTATGCAGTACACTTTAAATACTGTTAGGCCCCTTTACAACGCTCCTAATTAACTCGTCTTCGTCCCGCTGACAGGCTCAGGACGTTGCATCCGCGAAATTAAACTTTACATTTTGTTCACAGTATAGGACCGGCTTTACGCACTTTCGTTATTATAGAATACATTCCTTAAATATAATTTGCAATAATAAAAGGTAGGAAATACAAGTTGGCTATATCTTTTAATTATGCAAATAAGCACCACAGGCGAGGGATACCAAGGTCCGTTTCAATAGAAAATTGCAGTAGCTCGTGTACCTACATATTATTATAACCACCAAATCAACTTCGGCTTCCAGTAAAAGGAACATTTATATTCTACTTACGAAATACAAACGATACGATCTTATGCAACGTTAGACTTTTCTACTCCTTATTACATATTTTTATTGATTTTTAAACATATATACAGTGTGTCTCAAAAAGAATGGGACACCGATTGGTAATATATTTCTTAGGTTACAATAAACCGATTAAACCTAATATACCTTAGTACAAATCCCCCCCAGTAAGTTGTAGGGCCCTAAAGTTCGATTTTTCGTTTCTTCTTATTATGTTAATTTCCACAAATGTAAAGATATCTATTTCAATTTTGGTACACGTACTTACTATTATGTATTGCATTAATGAGAAGAATTTCATAAAGTATATTTGACTGTAAGAGATGCTTTACTAATCTTTAAAATTTTTTTAGCTTTAATTTTGTTATCTGTCACATTTCTTTAAATTGAAGGTTATTACCTGCATCGAAATTAAAAAGCTTAAAAATAAGGTACTTTTAATTCATAAACTTAAAAGCAACAGCAATGATATATCAATGAATGACGTTGGAGACATAGACCTTTTTCTTTTGAGTTCTCGAAAGTGCCGCAATTTAACGAATACTTTAACGCTCAAATGTTTGTTATGTCGTGGTATTTTCGTAAACAAAAAAGAAAAAACCTGTACCACCAACGTCATTAATTGATATATTATTGTTGTTGCTTTTAAGTTTATGAACTAAGAGTACCCTATTTTTAAGCTTTATAAAATATCATTGTTGTTTTCCGGATTATAATCACATCACTACCCATTGTTTTTGTGATCATGGCTACTTGATAATTGCACGTCTTAGACAACCCAAAACTTTAATAGGGATTTTAAGGTAAACGGTTGCTTCTACGCTTATGAACTAAAAGTATCCTATTTGCACGCTTTTCAGTTCCGTACCAGATACTACCTAAAATTTAAAAAAAATAATTTAAGGGTAATAAAACTAGAGCTAAAAAGAGATTTTAAAGATGGATAAAGCGCCTCTTGCAGTTAAGTCTACTCTACGCAATTTTTTCGTGAGTGCAGTACAGAAGAGTAAGCATGTGTGCCAAAGATATCGATATCTTTACAATTGTAAAAAGTAACATAAATATAAAAAATTGCATTTTAAGGTTCTAGAACTTCTTACTGGAAGAACTTTGTACTAAGGTATATTAGGTTGAATTGGTTTATTGTAACCTAAATAATTTACGACGCATGGATGTCCCAATCTTTCTGAGACATTATTGCGAATTTGCAAAGATTATTTGTAATATGCTACCTGTTTAACGGCATTAAATTGTAAGTTATGTAATCTATGGCAGCTCCACTGATTGTCTTGATTTACACGAACGACTACGACTGTGCGATTAGTAAACACCTCATGTTAAACAAGCACCTCCAATTTTGTAGAAAATTGTTTCAAATGAAACTGTCTGTCAAATGTTTGATGTTAACACCATATAAGAAGCATCAATATATGTTTGAAACTTGATTGTATAATCAGTATGACTTTTCATCCCGTCTGAGTAAGTAGCTTTGATTTAGATTTATTTCCATATGAAAGGACTATAAAGATAAGAGTAAATGGTGCGGACACGTTTTATGTTATGTGTTTTAAGTTTATTAAACAAAATAGTGCTTTATATTAATTAATTGATTATTGATACAAAGCAAACGTTAAACATTGTGAAAAAGTAAACCAATTAAAAAATTCCATTTGGTATCGTGATGTAAGGTTTGTAAGTTTGTAATTTTTGTTAGGGTTAGGGGCTTAGAATACTGCGAATCTAACTACTTTATTTTCGGTGGTTGGTTAGGCATTGTAGGGCAGGTCGCTTTTTCTTGTGGAACGGGCACAGTATCTACACTAAGTTGGTTGGTAGGGATGTCAAAGGTGGTTAATTTTGTCGAAAGATAAACATGTATCCACATTTTCTTTAAGTTTGTTAGATTGTTATCTTTTATCCCTTATTTTTTGGAGTTTCTAATGTTTAAGGTAGGTTGCGGATTTTATATCACTTATTGTGAAATGCTTTCGAGTTTTCAGTGCCCCTATTTTGAGAATTGGGGTTGGATGTTTTGGCCTTGTAATTGTGGTTGCAGATTGGACTGTATGATCGGCGCGCTTTTTCTATCTAGCAGCGAAGACTAATCCTGGTGTCTAAAAGCTTAATGCAGCGTTTTTGTAGTTATTTTCTCTGATGTATTTCCTTTTTACGTATAATTGGGTGATTGGTGCTTTTTAGGGTTTATGCTCTGGGAATGATCGCAAACTGTCTGTCTTTTGTTTTTACATTATTTTGGCTTCTACTTCAATTTTCAGACTTTTGAGAAACAATTGGTATCTTCTTTTTGGAAATTGCTAGTTTCTAAGGAGAGCTATTTCCATTTTGGAAGATGATGCCGTAGGATGCATTTTCAGAGGTTCTTCCGTAATATCGTCCGACATCGGTTTCATCATTTATGTGAGGTTTTGTGATTTGCTGTAATCTGACTGGTTAAACTAGAATCTTACTGTATTTAAGGAGCAATTAAACTTTTGTGTCATATGGCATGTCAGGTACGGAACCATTTCGTTCGCCTTGCACGTTGTTTGATGTGTTACTCCCGTTACCTTCACCTGATTTTTACAAACTGTCTTCTAGTAAGTGTTCAAATAATTCTTCTTATTTTGGCTTCTACTTCAATTTTCAGACTTTTGAGAAACAATTGGTATCTTCTTTTTGGAAATTGCTAGTTTCTAAGGAGAGCTATTTCCATTTTGGAAGATGATGCCGTAGGATGCATTTTCAGAGGTTCTTCCGTAATATCGTCCGACATCGGTTTCATCATTTATGTGAGGTTTTGTGATTTGCTGTAATCTGACTGGTTAAACTAGAATCTTACTGTATTTAAGGAGCAATTAAACTTTTGTGTCATATGGCATGTCAGGTACGGAACCATTTCGTTCGCCTTGCACGTTGTTTGATGTGTTACTCCCGTTACCTTCACCTGATTTTTACAAACTGTCTTCTAGTAAGTGTTCAAATAATTCTTCTTATTTTGGCTTCTACTTCAATTTTCAGACTTTTGAGAAACAATTGGTATCTTCTTTTTGGAAATTGCTAGTTTCTAAGGAGAGCTATTTCCATTTTGGAAGATTGTGCCGTAGGATGCATTTTCAGAGGTTTTTCCGTAATATCGTCCGACATCGGATTCATCATTTATGTGAGGGTTTTGTGATTTGCTGGCAGAGCTGCTCTTAATATTTTTTGCCTACTTGAATTTACCTGACACTCCGGAGACAACTTCTGCCACTGCATTGTACAGAATCTATTCTGCCAGCCTGTATCCCCCTTGGCTGAGAGGGCTGTGGTAATTGTGGTCAGTATATGGTACACATTAGAGATATTTATATTGCTCGTCGTCTGTATATGCTTTTAATGAGGATTACTTATCATTTCCTTCGTTTCGTTATGGTTTATAATCATCACGCAATCACTTGCTGACACAATTTCATTGGCTTTGGTTTTTTAAATTTTGTTAATTTGGCAGTAATAGCTGTAGTCGGCAATGTTCAACTTATTTACTTCTACATTGTAAAATAGTAGCTGATTTTTTTAATAATTGTAAACTAACCTGTGCGCGTAATTTTAGGGATTATTGTGTTTTTTCAAATTTGTTGATTATGATTGTGCATTGAGGCCTTATCGCGTAAATGAATATGCGGCCATTTTGCGTGCGAATTAATAGTTTTAAACATGAAATTATGCTTATTTCAATTTAGAAATCGCTGCTTTCGCTTTATCGCTTCCGGGCGCTCTTAAATAATTAAATCTTTTTATGTTTACCTTAAACCTCCGGGTGTTATTGGAATATCGAATAGTTTTTAATTATTTTTATTGAAATTTGAGGTTATGTGTATTATAGAGTTAGTATTATTGAATCGTAAATATTGCACTCGTTTTTATAATTTCCAGTTTGGGTTTAAATTTCTACGTGTAGCTTTTCTTGTTTGGACTGTCGCTCATTTGGGTACGACCTAATGGAACTAATACTACGTAGTAGAAAGATGATTATACCTAGAATAGACCTAATTCCATGTATTTTAGCTAATACATTTGTAATAAGGTTTTTCAAGAATTGTCATCCTGTACTAGTGGTTTCTCAACGAGCTCAGCGATTTTAATCTTAATAAACCCGGTTTATTGTAATTGGTTACTTTCGACTATTTTAAAACACATGATGAACAAAAGTTGAGTGCATTTGTAATAATTGTTCAACTACAAGACTACAACATGATTTGTTATTTAAGGAAATATATTCTTCTCGTGTAAGGGTCGAAGGGACATACATTTTCCTAAGGCTGTTATTCCTAAAATATGCTCCATATAAAATTAGTTCTATTTTACAATGCTCTCTAATTAAAGGTTTTTACTATAGTTATTTATTTTTTCAGGTGAGTAGAGTTCTAACAAAGAGAAACTGGAACACAAAATTGGTAAGCTCTTAAGAATTTAATCTCATTTTTAGTTTTAGTTTGAATTAATGAAATGTTTTAATTGTTATGTTACTGACTGCACTGCTAGAATATGCTAACTCGAACAGAGGCCGAAACCTACTCGACATTTGTTAATATCTTTCGAAATGCCACTTACGAGAGCAGCATTCACAAAGGCTGACATTTATAGCACGCCGTTTCAAGCAAATGAAATGCGCTTTATCGAACGAAACGTGTTTGAATTAAAATGAGAATTTTTGTATTTCTTACCTTCTCTTTTACTGTGCTAATGCCTGCCAATAACTCGAGCTTTACTTTGAAACCAAACAAATTTCCAACAAGCTTTTGTTGGAAAATCGTTCCAACGTTGCTGGTTTTGACAATGATTTTTATTCTCCGAAATTCGGGTGTTAACTCGACACTCGCGAGTTGATGCCAGTCAGGATTTGTGGGATTTGGGCTCTCCGTTGAGTGATTGGATCTGCGTCTGTCTTGTGAAATCGAACGGTGGTGTAGTCAGGTGAGGATTAACGGTCTGACTGATTACTGATAGTATCGGTGTGAGAATTAAATAAAGGGATCGCGGCCGCCCGTTAATTGGTGATGTGCCTAGGAAAGCCGAACAACAGGATGTTTTCGGAGAGGCGACGCCTGGAATAGTTTTATTATCATACAAATCAATTCCGCTACAATGACATACACGGTTTGTTATGTAGTAACAAAGAGAAAGCCATTAGCATACAGCACGCCCGGCACAGGCGCCCATTCACTAGGACCGAATTTGAGTAGGTTGGCTTACTTTTTATTTAGTGCTTAATTAGCATTCGCCACCCCCGTCTACGCCGACTCTAATTGAAGCATGAACTCGAAGTCAACGACTGATAAACTCATTCATCGAATATCGGTGTACCGTTAAGTCGTGCGGGTTTTTATCGGCACCCATTCACGTGAGCGTACACTACTTAATCTCGATTTCCAAACGTGTCAGCCTTTATTATCTAATTATTCACTAACAAAGTATTGACTAGCACCTGACACTTCCTGATTATTTGAGATAGAAGAGATGTACATGGCTCGACTAATTGAAAATGACGGATTACGCGTCCGTATCTTTTAAATTGATCAAGATTAGATTTTCATTAGATTTAGATTTTTAAACAGGAGATTTAATTTGGAAACTTCGTTCAAGAATAACGAGTTGTAATCAGCATTGTCATTTCCTGTTCTTACAACCTATTGCAAACCCTGCTTTTAATTTGTTCTTGCTCTAATGGCATCTTCGTCATTAACAGTATTTTAATAATTTGAAGGTTATATTTTTTGGAAACTTCACTGTTGAAATGGCAGTCATTTTATTTTCACTATTATTGCCACTTCACATTAATGGTAATTTGTATCAGAATTATATTGAAAGCTCAACCAATATATAATATACATTATAGAAACATAACAAGTACAAGACATGACGTAAAATAATAAGAAAATAAAAAAATAGGCGAGAGAAGAAGAGAAATATTAAACATGATAGATGATCCAGGGAGAACAAACGATATCAAAGATTTTTTAAAATATATGGAACAGTTTTGATAAAACTTCTACCCAGCAAACGTAATAAAGGCGCATAATATTTGTAGAGAAAAATCTGGTGTGATACACGTACACAACATCCTCTTATCTTATAAGTAGCAAAAAATTTGATTTTTAATATTTAAGCATTTGTCAAAATTTTTAAAAAATTACAATTCTACAGAAACCGTACAAAATAGAGCGTTAGTTGAAGAGACAAATTTTCTCTAAAATTTTAAGCTGAATTCAAAAATGTAATAATACACCGGGTGTTCTATTTAAAAAAAAAGAAAAACAAAAGAAACCCATTTTAGAGGTATTCAACTGGAAAATCACCATCTCACATCAATACACATTAAAAATGTAATAAACATGTAAAGTTTGAAAAAAATAGTTAGAGCCGTTTTTGAAAAATCGAAAAAACTCAAAAATCACAAGAGTAAACACCATACTGGTTATGCGATTTTCTTCAAAACTATTGCTGTCACATCAAGATAGCACATAAAACTTATATATAAAGTTTCAACACCATACCTCTTTTCGTTTTTGAGATATTCTGTTCACACACAGACAGGCAGACAGACCAATGAACAAATAGCTATTTAAGTAACAAGGAATGTAAGGACCTATTGACATTTAAGGTAGGCAACTACAAGCCAAGGCGACGCCGCGGTTCGTTGCCTGCCGAAAATGTTAATAGACGATACATTCCGAGTTATCTTATTATATTTTTCCCGCAGCTTATCGAAATTTTCCAAGATTTCTGAAAAAATCGTTTGGATTGTCACCTGTCACCACGATTAATTTTCGTGAGTCGTGTTACCTGTGAGTGTCATATACCACATAAACACTTGCAATTATAAACAAAACGTCTAAGTCTGCATCTTGTCTCGCTAATTTTATTATCCTAGGAACTTAATAATAATATTAGGTTCCATTGTCAGGTGAAAGCAGCAAACAAATATAATCACCGACTTACACGTTTTGTTACCAAGGTTGTATCACTGACTTACATATGATCAGCAGCGGGAAAAATCTGTTTTTGGGTTCAGGAGACTCTAAAACGTGAAGATCTGTTGAAAACTCAATTTCGAATTTTTCCTGTGAATCCAATAGTACTTCCTTTATAGTAAAAGGAAGTAAAAAGAGGGATATTAACTATACCTAAGATATCTTAGGGATCTGTAAATGCGAAATTAAAGCAGCATGGCAACAATTAAAAACAATAAGGCAGCGAGGACAAATGATAATAGAAAAGAAAGTGTGAAAGTGAATGGAAGAGACATACTATACTACCTAAAACAGGTTTTTAATCAATGCATCTCACTATGTAATTTTAGCTTTTTAGCCCACCACTGTAATTAAAATATTTTCGTCATTTTAAAAATTGAATTGTAAATAGAATTTTTTAAAAAAATTTCTTTAATAAAGCAAGCGCACCGCAAGAAAAACAACTTTTGCTAGATCGACTAACGACGAATAACGTTCAAAATTATGTACAAAATAAGTAGAAATATCTGAATGTTTCTAACAATAGTGAACAAACAGTGAAGAGAAAGAGAAAGACTTTGTAATGCGAATTACATTAATCCAAAAAGTAAAAGACATCGCAGTCGCTTGGATTCGAACATGCGCTCCCATGGGGAAATCCGGTTGCTAATCAGACGCTTTGCTCGTTCGGCTAAGAACGCTATTTGTTACGGTTTAAACCAGCGTTGAGAGGCCAACGGTACAAATAGCCTCCAGTAGGCTCACGACTAACTCAGCGTGCTGGGGGGATTCACCAGATTTCGATAGCTTGGTTATACGGAAGCCGTTCTAACCATACCGATATTACTTTTATTAATTGGGAGGGCGCCATTACATCTGCCAGCAGTTGCAATTTGCCGAAAGACGGCTCTCTTTGGCAGGGGGGGGGGGTATTTACGTGATTTACTCAACACATATCTGTAGTGAAATGGAGTAATTCCAACGCAAGCGGGTAGCGGTTCGCCAGACAGTAACATAGAACAAGTGAATGGCTATTCGCCGGAAAATGACAACAGCTGTCCGTCCATTTGTACCACTGCAATAATTGCCAAAACAAGCGGAGATCATACACCTGGAAGGACAACAATTATTAGTTGTTTGCCTGTTCTGAACACAGATATTAACTATTAAGACGTGGATTTATTTAACAAGCATAAAATGGCTCCCAGGAAACCATAACGAAATGCGGACGTCGCAGTTAATTATGACTGGGCTCACATACGCGAATTTTGCCACACGCAATGTAAGCCGAGTACAGACAAGATCGGACGCTGTAGAGCTTTGGCTCAGATACAAAACAATTAACAACGCATTCGCGTGATATATGCGCTTGGCTCTGAAAGTCGCGCTTGCTTGACAAAACACGTTGCGAAAAATACACTTCATACCATAGCATGCCTTAAATACCTGTTAACTAAACGATGGATGCCTGGATTATTAAAGCTTTGAATGACGGAACTCTGAAATGTCGTCTGCATGCAAATGGTAAGTGTCGAACGGGCAGATGTTGGCACATCTAGGACGTGACGTCACGATACTGGGCCCTCCCACTGTATAGCTTGAAGATCGGTTTGCTGTCAAGATCTGAAGACGACGCCACTGGATTAACGTAGATTATCCACGGCATTAGGTATTAACAACACGCAAGTGATATTGCTTATATGTATATATGTATATATGTCTTATCGTTAACCTCGTTTTACATTGCGGTGTAGAGCCTGGTGCTTTATGTGCTTGCATCTGGCGGTACAATGCTTAACTTGCCCCGGATTTGGGTTACAAAGTTGGAGCGCGCCTTTTGATATTGCTTATAGACATGGAAAATTTGTCAGTAGAGCAAAGCGAGACCGTGATATTGGTTTAGAGTTCACTCGAAAACGATAATGTTCCCCGTATATTATAGCGCTACATCAACTCACTAACAGTAGGAAAAATGCGGTAGGGGCACCTAGCTTAAGCACTGGTTTATTTCGCGAATAGTTTAATCCGGCTTGGAGCCGACAGTTTATAAACGGTAAGGTAATAAAACGGTAGAATAACTTCTCGAAAAAAAAACTAATGGAATGCGGCAGTGGATTCCCGCGAGACCGCAGGTCGAGTGGAATTTGAGCAGTTTTTGTTGAGAGAAATTGGTAATAATTTGCATATTGACGAAAAAATTCTCTTAAAAATTTTTGCCTTGGGTGGCATTTGGAAAGATTATTCAACAATATGGGTAGATGACTTCGACGTTTTGGTGAAATGTCAGTCAAAGGCTACTCGCTATATTGAAATCATTGAAACCAATCGGGCTCGCGTGAAAACACTGCGACATTAGGTGTTTTCAAAGACAGTCAATTTTTATTGGCCGTTTCCGACAAATTGAACAATTTTCATTGGTTCGTTCATTATAGTGTTGAATACTCACGTTAATACTCTGACTATATTACAATAACATATCTATTTAATTCAAGCTTAAGTACTAAATTTTGCTATATAAACTCGGCGCGTTGGCAATTTGACTACGCAGTTTCGACACATGTGATTTAACAAATCCATTTCAAATTTGCTATGTAGTTTCTCGTTACGAGGGTAGTTCAGCGTTGAGTTGGATTATGAGATTTGGGAGCCTCTGACAGTTGGCTTATATTTGATCTTTCGTTGTACGCAGGATGTCCATTTTATTGTAAAACCCTTCGCATCCCACAAGAGGTAATGCACATTGCTGCTTTTAAAATGTAATTTTACAACTCGTTTCAATTGCTGTTGGCTGTATTAATAGATAAGTTAACGAAAACATTACAAGCTCGTTTAAGGATAAGACACAGCTGTTAATGATTTACCTATTTTAAGCGATGGTATTTTACAAAATAAGTTAAATTATAGACATATTAATTGTTTTCTGAAGAAACAATAAATGCTAATGGAAATAGTCTGTAAATCCAATTATATTATTCAAAAACCAGTAGGCAGATCACACTAGCGGAAATATTGAAAGCTGGCAGTATATAATTACTCAAATTAAGAAATCTTGAGGAAGTTGGTTGTAGTGTTCAATGAAACTTCCAAGACGTGAGGGTTTTTTATACTGCGATGGTCGCTATTTACACAGTGATCACACATTTTTATTACTTTATGGCTTAAATGAATACAGAAATGTTGCCTTTTTAACCTATGAGGATCTACATTTCATATATTTACCACGGACGATCCAGGGTACTGAATATCAAATAATAAGATGAAGAAGAAGTTGAATGCCGAATTGATATTTTATATTAATATATTTTTTTAATCCGTACAATTGGTCTAGTTGGAAACATTTGAAAAGTGTGTGGCTTTTGAGACATTTTGAAGCGGTGTCACCGCTGAACGATCTAATACACAATAGCATTAGAATAAACTAACGATAATCCTACAACACCTCAATATAAGCCGGAGAGGGAGTTGTGAATACCAAAAACAGTCCCGTAACTAATAGCGTTCAACGGATCGGCTAAACTAGGACCCCCTCGGTGAGTTAACACTAAATGATCAGAACTGAATACGGGCGCACAAACTTGGTTGTTGAACAAATCGCGAATCAAACTTGGAGGAATTGGTAATCGTAACTTACAGTGAAGGGAGAAATCTCAAAATATATTTATCAGACGCAGGCTGTTTGACAAGCTATAAAAAAAATGTATAAATACGGCTCAATTAAAGCCATATACAGTGTTTTCGTAAAGTAGTAGATAAATTCGTTAAAATTCAAGACTTAACTTTTGGAAAAAACACTGGACCCGTAGATGTTTATTTTAATTTGCGAATTTTTTCAATTAAAATCTGTATATACAGTGTGACCCGCGTAGGAGGTATGACGTAAGAACAAATTATTTTACTTACGGTTTTATCAATGACAACAATCAATAAAACATGTCGGTGCACAATTTGAACATTTAATTTAGTTGTTTTCGAAGTTATCATTGCAATTAAATTTAGAATTTTGCAATTTTAAAATTGCTCTTCTGAATTTTTGGTCATGTGACCTATACTCCAAAATTAGCTTAGCATAAGAAAAAAATGTGTTTTTAAAGAAACATCGTTGACGTCATACCCCCTACGCGGGTCACCTGTATGTATAGATTGTATTTGAAAAAATGCGAATATAAACATAAAAATCAAGGTGTCCCAGCGTCTTGTCCAAAAGTTATTCCTTGAATTTTTAACGATTTGTCCACTACTTTACGAAAGCACTGTATATATTCAATGCCCACGTGAAAACAAGTAATATAACAAGGTATTTTCTCGTACCAAAGTAAAATATTGTATCTAGAGTATTTAAAGAGGAGGTATGTACAGTCGTGTGCAAATAAATCTGGGACAATGTTTTTTTCACATGCAGATTCAGTTAAGAATTGAAGAATATCTCCATGGATTTCCTGCTATCACAAAGAGTGACATTAAACTTTAAAAGGTACTGAAACCCGTAACTTTCTCTGATATGAGGAAATCCATGGAAATATTCTTCAAATTCTTAACTGAATCTGCATGTGAAAAAAACACTGTCCCAGATTTATTTGCACACGACTGTACGTAATTAAGTCACTACACAATACTTACCCCGCGACGTGTAAACGCTGCGGTTACAGCATAACGTATGCAATTTATAATTTCAAGGTTTAACGCGTAAAGTAAGTAGAAAATACGCATATAATGAGATGGTATTAAGCCCACAACTTGGCTCTGTTTGCAGTGCAAGATAATTAACCGATTCAATAAAGCACAGAGTTGTGATATTTTGTATAATTGCAATTTTAAACAATAATAAAATATTAAATGCATTGATAATGAGATGCGAGAAACAGTAAATTAGTTGGAGAAAGGCACGCAGAGGCAAAGCATATTTCAAAGGGTTTGAATTGGCTTGCAAATAAATTAATATAATTTAAAAGGAAAGGTTTGTGCACATGTAAAGCCAGACCACATAAAATTTATTTGACACAAAAGGTTTGTTAGCTGCATTTTAAAAGGAGCGTAGTTGTTAAGTAAAAGCAAAGGATAGTGGAAATAGTGAGCAAAGTAGTAAAGCAAGATGAAACATAATATAATATAGAAAATTACAAAGAGCAATGCTAGAAGAAGGCAACAGAAGAGGAAAGATAGTGACGCGAAAATGATGAACTCAGTAATCAGTGTATTTAAAAATAAAGTGCAATAGTGCAGAGCAGATCAGTGACAATAATAAATAAATAACGTTTGTGTGTGCAACGCTATCGAACAATTTTAATACTAAGGTTAAAGGCAATAATTTACATTTAAAAAATTGTAAATATTAATTATGTACTCAAATTTACTTCTATTTGTAACCTTTCATTATCAGAATTAATTTCCATTAACATAAGAAAATCAACAGTAAAACAGTTGAATTAATTTTTACTTGAAGTTTGTCGAATTTGTGCTCCACATTTAAGTTTTATATTAATAAGCGAGCATATTACCATACGAAAAGTATCGCATTTTATTGCCTATGTGCCCATGTTTTTGTGGGAGTGTTTGGGAGAGGTTCCGCAGTGTAAAAACATAAATTTCCAACATCATCCTCCGAGGATATTGCGAGCCGTCCAAGTGAAATTTTTCAACTTCGATTCCGGCAAAAGTAAGCATCCAGCGCCAGAGGCCTGTATTGCAATAGATCGTCGGGGGCTGCAAGAACGTTCCGTACAACATCTGCAGCGAGGGGAGCGTCTCCAGCCGAGATATTTAAGAAGCGTCACTACAAGCAGCTCCCAAGCCTGCATAACGAGGTAGGATTAAGCCTGCAATTTAAGGTTTAGGTTTGGGGAAACGCATCAAACGACTAGATCAAACCTTCCCGGAGTGGCCTAGCTTTTCCCCAAAGGCCCAGCTGCTTCGTATTTTTCGAAAATCGAGTGGCGTCAATAGATTGTGCCGGGTTTGGCGAGAATCCAAGCGTTCATAAACAATTGAAAGAATTGGCGTACCTTTTACGCCAGAACAAGCAACAAGCGGTGACGTCATCCTAAATAACGAAGGCGAGGGATTTTAATAGTTGCTAAGCGGGAGAATTTCAAATAACTTACCTGACGCGTTTTTCACAGTATTTTCACGAGTTTAAACGTTCAGATACGCTGTTTACACTGGCGACATTTTGTGTCATCTCTCAATGTACTAGATTGCGACTTTTACCTACTAAATAATGACCGAACGAACCTAAAATTTGAGATTAGTCCATTTATAAACCCAGCCCAATGAGATATGAAGCCTTGTGCTTGCCGTAAAATTAGCGTAATCAGTTTTGCAGTTAGATAAAATAGAAAGAAGGGCATACAACCATTTTATTTGTGTAATTATTACATTTTATTTTTAATCAGCCGTAATTGATTGACAGGGAAAGTAAAACCACAGTACAAAATTATTAAATCTGAGAATTGTGCAATACAATTTGCCCCTGATTTAACTTATTAAATTTTATTTAAAATCACAAACAGGCACCAGATAGTGGAGCCTAATACAGCATTGCATTGCATATTTATGTCGCCCAACGTCGGAGCAAAGGTGAATTTATAATTATTTATACTGTCCCATCCTAAATAACAATCAAGAGAGTCATTATAATAAATCACTACTGTATTAATACATAAATGGCAATACCGGTATAAGCAGAAAAAATTAAATATCTTCAATTCATATATGCATTAGCGCCGATCCATTTTTGATTTGCCGCAAAAGTATGATTTCAACCTCGCCTAGCTGCTAGATAGCTGTGTCAACGTAGACAAATTATGCTGACTATGAAAGTGCTACCGAAGTCTATAATTAGATGGAAAATTCATCCAGAAAGGAAGAAAAGCTTTCCGTAAGAAAATCCGAAAATCTAGAAAATTGGAGAGAAAGTAGAATAACTAAAAATCTATGTGACAAGAAAAACGCCATTAGTGTACAGAGTGCCTTTGGGAAAAACTACTTACTTCAGATGGAAAACGGCTTAGTGCTTCAATCTACAGAGGAGATGCTGGTTTATCGAAAACCATCTAGAATGGATTTAAAATGTATAAAGTCGAATTGCCAACAACAACGCCTACGGTACGATTTATCAAAAACCTGCCGTCTTCATATAATATGTGTATTTATAGAAACAGCGATCACCGCTTTACAAATCCCCTCAACGGGTCGGACGCCAGGTCTTTTACAATATTGGTGAATTGTTTTCAGTTAGTTTCGGTTTACCTGGCAACCCAAAACAAAGTCGGTCAGTCGGGCAGAAGTGACTAAACGACCCTGCCAACGCTCACGCCATCCAAATGCACGACTCGAGCAGCAGATTATGCTATACGTCAGCACCTTACAAAAAACGTCTGAGAAGCTATTTGATATGAGGTATCACGCGCAGATTCACTTAAATAAGCCAGGCAACGTAATATCAGGAATGGACTATCAAATAAATTCACACAAGTGGTAGTATGCAATACAAACTGAGACAACTATTGATGGGAGGTTTTCGCATTATTTGATTAGCTTAAACGAGGCTTTATATAATTAAATTTACTATAAAAATGTTGTTTCATAGCAACGTATAAACAATTTTACTATTAAGTTAGAAATATTTAATAAATATACATATTAAATTAGTCACATTCACAACAGAACATATTAACTGTTACAGTTTTTTTTTGTCTTGGATAGTAGAATAGACACCGTCTAGTGCGCTTAAATGCAGCTGTCAATTTTCAACATATCACACTAAACATTTGATGTGTCAGATAAATATCAAGCTTCCCGAACTAATTAACCCACGTAACTACTTCGGAGGGCGAACTCAAAACCAAGAGACCCCACAATAACTCGATAAAAGATGTCGCGAGAAGCCAGGGCCCTTGAATGCAGATAAAACATCACCTATATTCCTTTTGAATTAACATAGCAATTAAGTTGCTTAAGCTAAGGTGAGGCAGAGTATTATGGCTAACAGTAAATAAAGAAAAAATTGAGGTTAACTTCAAAATATCTGTAACAGCTGTTACAATAAACTGAATATTTCTCTCTTATTGGCTTAATCGATTGTGGTTGACATAACTTCTACAAAAAGATGACACATTAGCGCCATTTACGAGGGTTTATCTTATATTTCATCTCTCAGAAAAAATATATATTTTTTTTAGTATATTCAAGAAGTTTCGTATGGTTTAAGACTAGTAAATGTTGAAATGGTTGGGCAAACTTAGTTCATTGTTGAAAATATTTTACCATGCGGCTATTAACTTTAAATTGTTTGAATTCACTAGTTGTAAACATTTGACAAGTTTCTGGCTCTAAGCGACTGCTGAAGGTGGTGTTAAAACGAACTCCATCTTCTTCAAATAATTCTGTTGCAACAGCAACTTATGGGCTTGGTCGATTGTGGTTGCCTTAACTTCCACAAAGGGGTGTCATTGAATTAACAATTTGAAACATACAATGCTGAGGTAAGATGCAAAGCTTCCGCTATGACAATTTTGTCACACGAACGACGGTTTCTAGGTTATCCCATTTTTCATAAATATGTTTTTTTCTGTATTTATTGTTAAAGAAGTTTTGTTCGGTTTAAGAGTAGTAAAAGTTGAAACAGTTGGCCAAGTTCATCTCCAAACTTAGTTCCTTGTTTGAAACTTTTCAACATGCGGCCATTAGCGTTAAGTTGTTTGAATTTGCTAGTTTGAAGTTCCTGGCTGTTAGCAACCGTTTGAGCTATTAAAATGAACTCAATCTTCTGATAATTCTATTTACAATATGAACTTATAGAATGTGGTCTACATAACATCCACAAAGGGTTTCCATTGATTAGTGATCTGATCTGACATGCATATAACGCAGAGGTAAGATGAAAAGCTCTCGGGATGACACCTTCTCAGGAACTGATGAACGAGGCCCTCCCAGAAGCAGAAGCTTTTGGTCGACGGCCCAAATCGGTTGTTTGTTATCTAGTAGCGCCAATTTCGTAATTGAATAAGCCCGCGTTTGAACCCAGATCCCGAAATCAATCTCGGTATTCCGAGTTCGTCTCTGCCGCGAAACAGGCAGCACAAAGAATCGAGTTCTTGCAACCCGAGTTCTTATCGTATCTGATTACCAGGCGCTGCGACATGTCCAAATACAGAGGACGTGTGTCCGGGGAATGCTGCAGATCGCGTGACCTCAGCTTGTAGAAGCAGGTGACCCGTATCGACTACAATAATTAAACTCAATTACGATGAGTCTCCGCGGAATAGCACATGTGAGACGGCCTAATGGTATTCCAGGTGGATGCTTTTGCGGACTCTTTCCAGCCTGCCAGCTTCTGGCGGTTATTGGAAAAGCTTAGCGGAAAGCTGGCACAGAAACAGCTCACGTCAAATAAAACCTAAGCCCGGCTTCTTGAAGTTCTTATTGAGTTTATTGAATTTTGTGCAGACAAGCTTATTTGTTGTTTAGGCAAGTTTTTGCAGTTTCGGATAACTCGTTTCTGAAATCTATTCGTTGCTTCCGTAACTTGGAATCTGTAAATCTTGACGACGTGCCCCAGTTGGCTGAGCTTTGGAATTTATAAGGTGTAGCATGGAATCCACTAAGATTCTTGAAAATTGAATACACATGAGCCCAACTTATTGAACTTCTGACACACCTAGCAGATGGATGTGTGCAATATATCGTTATTCATTTTGGTGTAGTTAATAGTTGCGTCTGGTCTTTATGGAACACATATTTTTGTTGTATCATATATATAATTACTTGCAGCAATCTTGATTTTACAATCAATTTATCATACGGTAAATTATTTGTCACGATAGTAGCAGTGAATTAATAAAACAACTCAGTAATTTAATTGATACAACGGAATGGAAACTGAAACCGTCTGAACGTAAAAAATATGACTAGCAGAACGTTGAAAAGGTTAAAGCATTGAACCAGAAGAATGGCGTCGGAAAAATAAAAATTCTGCTGACATTTCATTGTACAGCTGTAATTCTATATTCCATGTAAATATTCTTTCGCATAACAATGTAAAAACAAAACTAAAGGGGGTTATGTTGAAAACCCTCAGTGTGCACAGAATAAGATCAGAAGTTCTCATCAACTTATTATTACTAAGCGTTTTCCTTAAATGAGGTAGTACTAACATTGGATTACAAGCTGGCGCATCATGCTGCTAACATTGTCATCAATGTGTCGATAAATTTACTAACTAATCCGCAATCTAATTAAAACTGTGAAGTATCAATTTAATTCTGACATATTTTTGTTATTCACTCGAATAGACACACAGATCTACGTTAACACATTGAACGCAACTATCAATTCATTAGACAGTAATTTGTTGTAACAATAGCAAGAACGAAATATTTCATATTTTAAATTGTTTGTTTGTAATGGACAAGGTCTAAGCATGCGGAGTACCAGGTACCTTAGACACCGACTGCATTGGTCATATGGTCAAAGTCCTACTTAGAATTTTGCCGAGACTAAGGACGTCCAACCCTAGCAAGGGTTCTTTTACATGCTACACATCGTAGTAGCATGGGACCCACGGCTTTACATCACTTCCGAATGATGACATGCTATAGAAGTTTTCATCCGCATGAAGTCGAATAATTATCCAAATCCACTGAAAGGTGGTTAGAAGCACCAGAACTTCAAAACCAGCAGAGATTTATAAAATTGGAGCAGTTGGTAGGTTTTGCAGAAAATAATTTACAAAATGTGTTGATCGTATGCATTTTATTATGATAACAAAGAAATTAAGCATTATAATTAATAGTTTGTTTATGAAATATTACAATATGAACTAATTTCTATTTCTCTATGAGATAAATTATATAAACGAACTAAATCACTGACTAAAGCATATGCATATACCTTAAATATCCTCAAGGAACTAAGGTGTTACAGAAGGTATTTTAGTTACCAGCGTTTGGCAAATGTTGTTTTCAAAACTGTGCAAGTTTTATCTTTTGTCAATTTAAATTGACATTTACGTGCTATAGTTTAGAATTTATGAAGTGTGCAGTTTTATGTTGACGATATTGTAAATAAGCAAACGCGTAAGGAGTTAAACAGTTGTTAAAGGTATTAGAGGGTAAAACATGTTAACCTTGTTAGGAGTTTGAAGGTACTAAAAAAGTAAAATTTATGTGCTACGGATTGCTATTGGAAGTCACGGGTAACCTACCCAATGATCTAGAAGAAAAGTGCCATGTTAACGTTATTTCGCGTGGAAAAATATTGAAGAAATAAATATTTTGAGAAAAATTACAAATTGGTATTGTAATCTACATCTCATTTTAAGCGAAAAGTAAGTACATGAAAAAGAAAACTTTTTAAATGAGGTGACAATTCAAAACTCTGTTATGGAAAAATATGTTACAATGGATTAATTGTTATTCTGTATACCATATTATTAATTCTTTGATCGACTTGCAATTCTTAAGGTCCATGATTATTTGCTAAAGTGCTGCCTCGTGGTTGTACTTTAAAGCGCCCTGCAATTCCGTTACAGGTCCTACCTTGTATTCTACATTTTTGTAGTTTTATGGAGCTAACATGTTAACAATAAATGCCTGCTTACGACATGTAACAAGCTGAAAAGTTGTTCAGGTTGTCAGTAGCTCAGTGGGATGGGAGTGGGTTTTAGCTGAAATAA
The DNA here is from genome assembly GCA_940337035.1 of Agriotes lineatus. Taxonomy (NCBI): domain Eukaryota; kingdom Metazoa; phylum Arthropoda; class Insecta; order Coleoptera; family Elateridae; genus Agriotes; species Agriotes lineatus. The sequence goes on along the minus strand of OW679195.1, from coordinate 43,827,034 downwards.
AAGGGGACTCGCTTGTGATAGTCAAAGTAATTGTTGCTTGGAAGATACAGGGATACATTTGTGTTATTTTAAGGCGCCGCCATGGTATTTTGGATGTCAGTGATGGATTGGTAGGGGAGGGGGGTCTCTGGAAAATTTTGTGGGCGATGGAAAAAGGAAATACGGGTACAGTGCTCAGTATTGATATCTAAAATCGATTGGGGTTCGTGATTTCTGAAATGGCATATTTAATTTCAAAATATACGCAACTGTATTGCACTTTACAAAATAAAATTACGCAGGAAAGTTAAAGATTCCATTAAGATAACATTAATAAAAATACATTTAAGTGAGTCAGCCTTGCAGCTGTGACCGCAACGTGAACTTCAGCCGCCTTACATATTCCGTCATAGGTCGTACCTTGTACTCCACATAATTTTTGTAGTTTTAGGGAGGTAACATATTGCCGATAAATTGTCGTTGACTACATGTACCAAGCTGAAAAGTTGCTTAGTTGCTCAGTAACTCATTGAGATGGGAGTGGGTTGTAGATTGAAATAAAATGTTGCTGGTTAGCGTTAGTCAAAATAATTGTTGCTTGGAAGATACGGGGATAAATTTGAGTTATTTTAAGGCGCTACCATGGTATTTTGGATGTCAGTGATGGAGTGGGGGGCAGATTTAGGGAAAATTTTTTAGGCCATGGGAAAACATTAATAAAAATACATTTAAGCGGGTCAGCCTTGTAGCTGGAACCGCAACAGAAAGTTTCAAAACATTACTGTTTGCGTCCTGCTTGTCGTGATAAGTAAAACCTTTACATGTGTCACTTAAGGAGAAGTTCCGCAAGGGAAAACAATATTGATACACTGCACTAAGAACGAGCACATCCCCCAGAACTTCTTTCATAACAATGCAAGATCTAAGCTTCGGTATATACCCGCTACTATTTATATAGTTGGCCTTATTATAGTTAATATAATTTGTGTTTTTTAAATTGAATTGAATACCAAAACGTAAAAAAAATGTTTATCGTTTTTAATAAAGAAGTTGCTTCACTGAAAAATTTCGCGAAGTCGAATCCGGTTAAAGAGTGTTCAAAATTATGTGTCAAATTTTGAGTAATACTAAAACAATCAAATAAAAATACTTAGTCATGCGGGCTTATGAAACTGCGCTTCCAGGTGGCATTCGATTGTGGGTTAGACCACTTAACCGCTTTCCTAAAAATGCGCACCTAACTACCTATTGTTGTGTTGTGAAGGAGATACTGACGACATAAGAAAGTATTACCGATCGTGGACGAACTGCGCTCGATTTGTGACGATGCAAACGTTACAGATGCAGACGCAGACAAGTAGGCATACGAAACGTTTATATCTAAGGATATGACCTTGACTGTTGCGCTAAATATTAGCCGTGCTTACTGGATCGCTAGCCGCCAAAGTTGAGCGAGATTTGCGGGCTTGCAAATAGGGCTCGTAGCTCGAAAACGAGAGCCCTGAACATCAATGGACGAAATTTACGTCAAATCTACACGCAGGCTTCTTCAGAGCTTGGTCGGGATACAGGACGGTTGCAAAACGATAGATTGATATACCGGGCGTAGCGGGACAATAAGGGGATTCGGAATTTAGAATCAGTAGCCGGGCCATTAGGATCCTGTATGTATCTGACAAACGTCAAATTTACCAGAGCGGCACAGTAAGGAGCTTCTCAAATGGCTATATTCACTGAACGGCTAACACAACACTCGCAACCTCTGTGCTCGAATATCACTGGCAATTTTCATACTGATCTATCCTCCACGTCTGAAATCTTTGCGCCAGAAGAAGTTCGACGCCACGAATTAGCGGTCCCCGCTGCCGCCTGTAGTCAAAATGTTCGGGAGATAAGAGCATACTTCTCTCATTGTTTTGTGATAGTAAATTCCAAATTCCTAATAAGAGCCATTTTCGAGACCTTTGTTAACAAGTGAAATAAAACTAGGACCCTAACATTTTGGTGGAGGCATCAGAAAGTTTGTTTTCATGCCGATTTCAAACGTTTACCTTAAAGAAATGTTAACGAATTTGCGAACAGAACCTTATCACTTGGTAACCCGATTGTTTAGCTTTCTTCTGGGTTAAGATTTTTAAACATAAATACGTAATTCAATCATTGTCTACCGCTGTGGTGAAATTGCACTCGTCCTTCGTTTGCTTTGCCTCTTTCTTGTAACATCCTTCTCTCTGTGTTTTTCCTCGCGTTCACTAATTGTTACCTCTTCTGCTTGCTTAGCGCTTTTACTTCCCTCTCCTTTCACTTCGCTTCCATTCTTATTCACTGGCGTTACCATCTCAACTGATTTTCTTCCCTGAATTAATAATTCTGTATGTGCTTCACTCTTTCTATGAAATTAAATTTCAGTTGTTCGGATGGTGTATATTTTTAAATATATAGGACTCGCATAAATTAGTGTGTGTGTATGTGAGTATAATTACTGATCCAAACACAACCAACTTCTCATTTACTTATAAATCGTCAGCTTCGATCAGAGCAAAGTTGTTGCACTGATTATGTTGTTAACATCTGTTCATGGAGTTCCATTACTTTTAACTTCTGTTTTAAAGTATGTGTAATTATAAACTTGTTCCAGAGACATACTATTTAATTGTACATTATCGTTTTTGTTGTAGTTTGACATTATTATTGTCTTTATTTTCTTGGAATTTTATTTTCAGGTTGTTTGTGATTTATTCCAGATCAATCGATTGTTTTTCAGTGCATTTTTAAGCTTTGTATAGGATTGAATTTGTTTTGATTGCTAATATCAGGTTGCTAACTACGCTTGTGAAACCCTCCCTCCTTCATGAGTAAATTGTAACTGTAATTATTGTAATTCCAAACAGCACATCAATAGATTGAGATCATTTAAAATTTAAGCGTACATATTTCACAAATAGCATCGTACTTTAGTTTTTTTTTAATGCCGTTTATGTTGCGAAGAAGCAGAAGTATCATAAAATATGAAATTGGTCGACTCTAAACATATGGCTCCGTATCTTATACTTAGATATGCCTCGACACGTAATCGTTGAGAATCCCCAGCAGCTTACTTGAAGAAATAGGATAGTTAATCTTGAGTTTATTTTTTATTTATACGCAAGAGAGCTAACGTCGAAAAACATCTGTATTTCTTAATAACAGCCCTGAAATTTCAGCCATGCGTCTGCTTAAAAGTTCGTGACAGGGCGCGCAACTCATATAAACGAAACATTTTGCAATCTGTGATTTATGAGACCTTGTGAGATCTTAATAAAATAGAAAATTTAATTAAACCTAATACTCGCCGCCGCCAGTGGAGCAGGTCGGGGGCCTTCTATCATGCAATTTTCCTTTCGAGCCCCGAATTCCGCCCGTTTGTTTACTTTGACGTGTTTCTTTTAAATCTCGTAGAAACAAACACGCCAGCAAGTTATTCGCTCGGATATCAAAGTTAGCGATCGCAGCTTTTCCATCAAGAAGCGGCTTTTAAGTTAAATAAAAGTCATGCCTTAGGTACGCGGCCGATGTCTGCTGCAGATACATCATTGGTATAAGCAGCAATCGATTCAATCACCCGGAATGGCTTCCACGTCTTCCCATGCAAATCACAGCAAAGCACTGTCATAAAAATTTAAAAGCCGCCTTTCGAGTGCGCGGCTCCGCATCAATCTTTATACATTTTTGTTGGAGTTTATACTATTACCCCCAGTTACTGATACATGGTGAGATTGATCTTCTGCATGCGCCGGGAGTCGATTCTTCTCGCACTTTGCCCTATTGATGGGTGATCATTTTTCACGGGTTATTCGGATCGTCTGGTACCTCTTCTTAATGTGTTTGCTTATGAAACGCAACATATTGAGATTCGGAATGGAAAACCTACGTTTCTTTTCTAGAGTAATGAAATAGCTGACTCGCAGTAGAACCGAATAATATAAATATTTATTTTCAAATACAGTGGGATCCGTGCAGAAATGTCTACAGAAACTCGCCAAGATACACAGTAGAATACAAGAGAAGTACTAAACTAGAATACCAAAATAATAAAAACAATATGAGATAACTATAAGTACACAATTAATTAGTCGAAAACGAACAGAAAGAGAACTATACTTTAATTACAGAAAAATCAAATAAATAGTGTTGAAAACTTAAGTGAAAACGTTTACCTCGGCTAAAACCAAGCCAAAAGACACGAAATGTAATACTTTGAACGTATGTACCTAGCATCGATATTACAGAAACGGAACAATAATCCCTACCTTTTTAGTAAATATCTTCTTAGGAGTATAGTGTGCATAAATCTCCACAAACAGCAGCAATAAATACCCCAAAAAAGGTTGAAAGAGGCAGTGCAATAAATCCTAGAGGAGAAACTTCTTATGTCTTATGTCAGCAGGTGGCCTGCTTAGAAAGCACGCTAGCCGCAAGTGGTTGCAAGCACATAAACGTAATATAGTAAGTGTCGCGAATGATGGACATATCCGCAGACGCAGTGTCAGTACGCACAATTGGAAACGCAAGTACGACAAATTAATGCCTTTTGCAGACCAGCGGAAGCTTCGAACGAACACGACAGGAACCTGGAGTAGCCAGACAGACGTTTAGCTTATGATGGTCGAAGTAGCAAAGCCTTTTAAATGTAATGGCTGTTACTATACGTACTCGTAGACACACGATAAGTGTAAAGAAGCAAATGAAACTGAAAAACGTTTCATTATTTTTCAAAAACGGAGTTTTACCAGGTTTTTCCATTTGGTGATTAGGTTGAGCCGTGTGGTGTTAAATAATAACCGGTATGGACAACAATTACACTTATTTTTATTTGAGAGAGGAATAAATCAACTTAAACGAACATATACAAATATGTAGCAATTTAATGCAGTTCTTTATATACAGTACGCCTGTACAACACTTTACTAATTACGCGGGCCCAGGCCGTATCCACGTTATATATCCCCTATATGTGCAAGTAGAAGGGGTTTATGATTTAACGGCTGCCTGAAATCTGAAGTATTCTTGAGGTGCAATGCACTATTTTTCTGCGTTTGGGAAGCTAGGATTTCAAACTTCGATTTTATTGCTGACTTCCTGACCAGTTACATCAATCGTCATTGCTCACCTTGGCTCCGCGGGTGGTCGCTTTGGGATATGGCCGGAACTCGGAGTTGTCTTTCTTATCGAAAACGGTTTAAGTGCAGCTGTGTGCCATCGAGCTGAATCTTTTGCATTTCCCATATGGCATAATTATACTACCTATTGCGTGGTATCCTTTTTATTCACAAAGCTTGGTACTCCTGTTGTGACGTCTCGAAATTCCCGTAGTTGTAGAGATGGTGCAGTTTCATTAGAATGCGTATTTTAAATGGCCTGACACTTGGTGAAATTGCGGAAGTAATTTGCCAACCCGTGCTGCTTTACATCGCGTCACGTTTTAATTCGAACGCCGTCTGCTTATAGCTAGCACAACAAGAACACCGAGTTTTACTTTTTATTGGAGCTTTTGTGTGTTTTTTCGGTGCGATTTGGTAGCTCCTCTACTACGTGAAAGATTATTTAGTTTCGTACCGTTACTTAGTAATAGCGCTTTACTGGATTAAGAATTAATAGCAGTAGGACAAATACGTAGGGGATTTAAAATATAGTCATTTTGCGTGTTGCTTGTGATTTCTAGAAAAATCATGACCTGTACAGTTTTTTAAAGAAGATAGCTGTTACGTTTGAATTTTATGTCAACCGTATTCCAACTATTCGCTGGCGAAATTTAAAAGTGTGATTTTCAGCAACACCGTGCAACAATCCATAGCGCTTAGTCTACTTTTCGAGAGGCAGTTTTATAACTTATAATAATGAGCAGCGATTTATAACTTCTATTTACTCGGTGTAAACTCTTCCTGATTGATATGTATTTGTCCTTAAGGAACATAATTTTTATTTAAATCAAATTGATAATAGGGATAAGTTAAGAGCAGCTATAGCAGTAGTTTGTCAGTAGTTCGATACTTAATTTGAATGGAGGGAAAAAGTTTAAATAGTTTTTTAACGATTTTTCTTTCTAACTAATTTTAGAACAATGCTATTCGAAATTATGACAACTATTAAATTTGCTTATGTAAGATGAATAACAAAAGTGCAAAACTGATCAAATAAATCAAAATATAATTTTTTATTCCAAACATGCTAACTGATTTTCAACGTTTCTATGAAGATAAAAATTTTCCTTTTAGTGGATAGTTTTCTAGTGTGAGCTGTTGATTTTTATCACATTCTGTTAAAACTCTGTTTCCAGCAATTAATTTTAAAAGAAATTTTTTGCTTTCTTGTTCCCCGGAGCTCGTCCGCCTTAAGCAGTACAGTATTCAGTGCTCAAACTTATGCAACTTCTTGCAACTTCTTTTAGAATTTGCGTCAATTTCAACCCTAACCTAACAGGCACACAAAAATGTATAAAGTTAATAATGTTTAATAGCTTTAAAATTTTTCCATATTAAAATTAACGTTCTGTGTCAGCACTGAACTACCCCAATTTCATTTTTTATGTAACAGCTTGCCATCTAGAGTAATCCCAGTAAATAAACTTTAAAGCATACGCAGACATTTAGTTTACTTGCAGGCAATGTTTTTGTTGAACACCCTATATAAAACGGTCTATCCAATTTATGTTTAAAAAGAAATTAACTCCTTCCACTTGTCATAAAATTGTGTTCTGGTGTGACGTTACCTTGGCGTGGTGTCTCGTTAAAAATTCAACATATAACTTCTACCAGAAGTCGGATTTCAAATTAGATCTGCTGCCATCTGCTGTCGTTTAATAAACGTGGGCAAAGGTAAGGCCATCTCTCCAATTTCCTTTATTTAATTGGACAGCGCCACTACATTTCTTTGGCAGCGGCCCAAGGCCGGTCTCATTGGCCTTTTCCTAAACTTCAAGTGCAGATCTAACTACATCTCGGCAGTAAATCCAAAGGACAGCTTACGAGACACGCAAATTAAGATCATTACCGAGGGCGGCACGCTGCAACGCGCTGTAAAACCGAAGTCAGAACCTTTGAAGCCGCAAGTCCATTTGCGCTGGTTAATAAATTCTAACGCTGGTGCGAGAATCTGCGGCCTGGTGACCACGCAGACGATGGTATCCAAACTCATTACAAATCACATTATGTTCGTCCCACGCTGAACGCTAGTCGAACCGTTCGATTTCTCTTAAGAAACAATGTGAAGAAACCCAGGAAAGCGCCTGCAACAGTCAGTTGTTAGTGGAGAAAAATAGCTGGCTCTCAACGTGTTGTGTAATTATATTTGCAGTTTGGACTTTTAATCAGTGTTTTGTTACTGATTTATTGCGAATGTTTGTGGCTGATTTTTTTTGAGCAGTTGGCAGGTGGATTTATTCAAACTTCAGCCCTGTGGTCTCTGAGGCCTGGGTAATTGAATTATGAACGGCTTATAAATTTACTGTCGCAGTAGGTATGACCGTTATGTACGAAAACTTACGAATTGTTCTTTTGTGTTGTTTGCAAACTCTCCTTATAGCTAATACCATTGTTACAATCAGAGCTATAAAAGTACAGTTCATTTGTCTTCGCTCAATTTCAAAGAGACAGACGAGATCTTATAAAATTCCAACGGTTTGACGCATTGTTTCCACCATGGTCTCAAACATGGAAAATTCGAATAAGTTTCTGAAAAACAGTTTTATGCAGTACTTAAATAGCAGTGACTGATAATATAAAATTAAAAAACCTGAAGCTGTGGTTATACTTGAAGTAATGAATTGAAATTAGTTGTGCTGGTAGGCAAACTTATCCAACGAACCACCAACATGAAAACTTAAAAACAGTTTTGTGGTACAGTACAGAATTATTATAAAGAAAATAGGAAACACAGCAAATCGTTAAAAGGATAGAAAGAAAATATAAAAGATGAGGACACTAATTTAGTTAAAGGGAAGAACAAGATAGCACTAGTTTGGAGAATTTTGAATAAACATTCATTTCCAATTCAAGTATAGGACAAGTTAATGGGAAAGGGGCAGGTAGGGAGTACTGGAAATTCCATAACAATAGGAGAAGTAAGAAACAAGTTAAATATGGAAAAGCTACTGGTACTAATGGAGTTATGCTGGGAATGGTTCTATATGGTGAGAGAAAAGTGGTAGACTGGTTAACAGACATTATATGTATAACATGATATGAAAACATGGAAGTATACTTCAGGGTTGACAACAGCCTTGTATATGCCGAGCACTATACCTGTAACTTTTGAAGTTAACACAAAAATATTTCAGATTCAAGATCATGATCATGATCATACTTGGACAACTTGACAATGTAAAAAGGCGACGTGTTGCACGCGAAATTGTTACTTAACGCAAAACACAAGGCCCTATATTTGGGCATTATTTTATTACAGGCAAAAACGGTACCTAAAACAAAACAAAAACAACCTGTAACAATGGTTTCCTCCAGCTAGTTTACAGTCGAGACAGGGCGGTTTGAGATACCTGCAATGGGTTCGTTTGCTACTTCAGAATAGGAGTACATCAATAATTAATTAGGATGATTGCTCACAAGGTTAAAATCAAACTTCAGGTCTTCACGAACTCTCTAAACTTTGAAGAAACATCAGCGGGGTGCAGGAATATGGTAAAATGGACATCTGTTCACTTCCCTTGCTTTCAGCTATTGATTTTATTTAAAACGAAGTTCTGCACGTCTGTTCTACAACAAAACACAACAGAAACACCCAATAATATTTAAAACATTATAATAAACACACCCAGTTACATGAAATTTTGGTGCATTAATCTTCAGACTAACTTGAACTAATTGTTTCTCTATGTGAGGTCGCGAGAATAGAAACTGTGGAAACATTGACTTTAAATACGCAAACGACAGCTGAGGAAGCATTTAAATTCTCTGAAGTGAAGGTGTTACTAGATCGTAAATGCAGTAGTACTCAAATTTAAACGGCAACATTTTGAACGTAAGCCTAAATGTAAGCATGCAAGCACTTTAAAGAGGACGGTAAAATGGCGACACGAAACACAAAATTTGTACAGCATGCAAAAGTTACTCAAATATTGCGGAAATGCAGTATACCGTACGATACCTCAAGCCATAGAGGAAAGACAGTATCCAGCAGTTCGCTCATCATATGTACGGTTCAGGTAAAACGATCGAGAAGAACCCTCGGGTGGAAGCAAGCTGGCGGCGTGGAGTGTAGCCAGATTGACGAAGGTACTTCGTAGTCGTGTGATATTTGGTCTGTAAGGAACAGAAACCCCAAATGTAAATTTTCACGGCACAACATAATAAATCCGAATTCAATCGAGTGTCCCACAGCCGATTATGTTATGCTGGCAAATACCATAGTCACGAATCACAACAGCGTTACTACCAACTGCAATCTTTATCCTGACACACCTGAAACCCCTCCGGCAATTATGTTGCAGATTAAAATTAACTTAACAGAGGATTGTGTTTCTAGATTGCATTCAGCAATAGAGCCAAAGAGGAGCTATTTGAAATACAAGAAACATACCTACGCTCTAAATTTAAGATTAATCGGGGCTTCAAAAATCATGTATCGAGCGTCTAAAGATAGGTTTATACGAACTGTAAGATACTACAAGAAGCATGAAGATGACATTATTTCAATTTATGTGCTTATTAAGACTACGTTGTCGGCAAAACGGAGGTGATTTAAGAATTTTCCATCGATGTTGATTCCTTTTTTGCCCCATTCTAATTCGCATTCGCTTAGGCGACACAGTGTCACCTTTTCGTACGCCTCTGAAGATGAATATTCTCTTGGTATAGGCGTCTCCTTGTGTTTTAATGCTACAAATAGATTTATGAAAAACAGTCACGAAAATACTTTTCTGACTAGTCAGGAAAATGTTTTACCTGGCTCAAAAAAATAATTATAAAATTAAATAAGCTTTTTATTTATTTCCATCAGTAATATTTATATAGGATAAATTATTATTGGCCCGTCAAACTGATTATTGCCAAAAAATATAATATTTTGAATTATTTGTGGTTACAGAATTTTTATTGAAATTTAAATGGTGTCAGCAAATACATACTACCAAAGAGCATATAATGAGAAGAGGCTCAGCTATATAGGTTTCAACGTATATGTTGTTAAATGGGTTGCATAACAACGTTTCTCGAATTCATGTGCAGAAAGCAAACGTCCTTTTGGGTTTCCTACCTGAAACCAGCTGGTACTAACCATCAAATCACTCCAGCGCGAAGATAAATTGCCCATGTTGCCGCATTCTAAGAAGGTAGCACAGATCGGCAAACTCGAAGGCATTTTACAATTCATATATTCGAATTTGTCAAAATCCGGAAAGTGCATTTTTCCGAAATTAAGTAAAATTTAACTGAGGTCGCCAATGCCCGCGCAAACTTCTTCGTTGTTTTAAAAAGCGTGTTTTAACATGAACGATTATATTGTTATTTTTAATTTATTAATCGGTATCATTCGAATGTCCGGAGGTAATAAATTTAAAAAAAATGGTGTATGGTATAATGGCCCGTTTCGGCTTTTATCGAGGCGCAGGTATTCAATGCAGATATTATTTTTATTTATGCTTGAATTTGGGATAACCGCCGACGGTTAATTATTTTTTAAATTTTTTAAATATTTTTAAAACTTTCACATATCAAGACTTAATATTAAAATTCAAATTTTTTTATGTGAAGACTTTAAAAATTTATAACTGAAAAAAGTAAGTAGTATGTTTCATAATTTCTACGTTTTTCATTCAAGGCGCTTTTTAGGAGAAATGTGTTTCAATTCTATTTAATATCTATTTAAATTGCTTCAAGAAACTCTAATCTAGCCGTGTTAATGAATTTCTGTTACAAAAATTCTGTAAATGTTCTTTTACAGTTGTCTAAATGAGAAGATTTTTTAGAACATATAATTGGACAAAGACAAGTCTCTTTATTTAGACAACTGTAAAAGAACATTTACAGGATTTTTGTTACAGCATTCATTAACAGGGCTAGATTAAAGTTTCTAGAAGCCATTTAAATAGATATTAATTAGAATAGAAAAATATTCCACTTAAAAAACGCCTTGCATAGAAAACCTAAAAATTATGCAAACATACTACTTTTCGATAAATAATAAAAAATCTAAAGAAATTCACATTTTATATTATTTTTCCCAATTATAAATCTTTAAAGTGTTCACATAAATGAATTTTAATATTAAGCCTTTGTATGTGAAATTTTGAAAATATTTAAAAAAATTAAGAATTAATTTTTAACTAAAGTTAAAAATAGGTGTTTTCTGGCTTTGAGATTGTTCAGTTAGCTAAAAATAACACACTCTAAAAAATCTCTCTCATTATATGCTCTTTAATACTACGTCAGAAAAGTGTCCCTTCTGGGCTCGGCGACTTCAAATACTGGGCCTGACGGCCTGGTATTTCAAATAGCCTCATCCTGGTAAAGCATCACTCTCCTGACTTATTATATAACATACTATTTTTTGAGTGAAGTATTCTAAATTAGAAATATAAATTTGGACAGTGGAAATTTCAAGGTTTGTAAAAAGGTTTATCTTTTCGCCCGAGACAAATATTTCGAAATTAATATCTCTTTTCAGAAATGGCATTTTCTGCGATAATTGAATATTTGTTCTTCAATTTAACAATTTTACAATTTGGTTTTTTAGAGAAAAAACTTGGCAAGTCAGTCTCTTGCCAGTTGTGCAATATGTGTAACGCTTTTCACGAACACAAGAAACTGCGGTTACTATTGAAATAAGTACGAGTTATGACACATAATATTATATCGTGTGTTTAAAAAATCATTCGCAGCATGCCATGATCAAATTGAAGTTTGCTATAACTTGATACATACCTATTGAAGCAAATAAACTACCTTAAGGCAGAGAGGACTAAATTACATCTTGATCTTGAACTATTTTCCTAAAAATATACAAAACACTTCATAAAAACAAATTTTATTGAGTGTTATGATTAATACACTCGTTGTTGTGTAAATGGCATATTATTTTCCGTTTTTCTTGATACAAGTAAACTTAGGGGGATTAATTTCAAAATTAAATTGTTTTTCATCCTAGTTAAGTGCAATGTATTTACACTATTTCAGTTTATTTAACTACGAAAACGTGTTATCGACGGTTATCAGTACTGTTGCACATGGCTATTAGATTAATTTAAATTTGTGGAATATAAAAGGCGGCTTCTCTTCCTACCAAATTGGCACTGTCACACATATATTTAATCAAAGTTATAATTATTTCATATTTAAATAAATAAATAAATAATTAAATAAACACGAGGCGGTCGACTTTACTGGGGATCGCTAGAAAAACCCTCCCCGGTCACGAGTCAAGTCCGGACTACCGTGACTTGATGCCCTTGCTTGGTTATTTATCCCTCCAAGTAATTTTGAAAACAGCGATTCTGTTAAGCCGAAGTATTCTTCGTGAATCCACTTTTTGTGTGATAATCTATTTACTTTTAAGGAATGCGTGTATGAATCTGTTACGATTTTTGCAATTGTGCTGTTCTTATACGAATGGTTTCAAATCTGCAACATTGCAATTTTTGCCTAAGAAACTTGAGCCTTCTGGTGCTTGCAATTTTTATCTCAACTTGAGTTAACATTTAAAATTATTCTAAATCCAATGAATTTTTAGATTTTTAATTGAGGTTTGTTATATAATAATTATGTATGTATGTATGCGTAATCGATAACCTCGTTTTACCTTGCGGTGTCGAGGCTGGTGCTTTATGTGCTTGCATCTGGCGGGACAATGCTCAACTTGCCCCGGATTCGGGATACAATGTTGGAGCGCGCCGTTTATGCTTGCACAGCAACCATTGTGAGGTGTATGTGTGTGTTATGTTGTCCTTGTTACTCTTAACTCTTAGGTCTGTGGTTCTGAGTAGAGCACAGTTAATTTGGTTCCCAACTGTGAATGGTCTCACCGAGCCCGGTTGAAATCGCTAGGCTGCGGAAAATTCCGGCTCTCGCGGGATTCGAACCGAGGACTTGCTTAATGCGCTACTCGGCTTCTCTCTATAATAATTATATGTAAGTATAATCGAAAATGCGTTTCGAAATAAGTTGTAAATCAAAACAAAGTAAATTATTAAATCCTAAAGATAGGATAATCTTAAGAGTTGTATTTTTAACAGTAAATTGGTGTTATGAAAAATAATCACTAGCCGACTTGTGCCTGAGGTAGAACATTTTTGTAGCGTACTCGTTGCCGGCTCAAAAAAATAATTTCGAACCATTTTGTAACAACGTTAGAGAAGTTTAATAAAGGCTACCTAAGGAACTTGCAACTTTATTATATCAATAAGAATTTATGACACACCCTTAGTATAAGCGATTTATTTTGTAACGTGTACTGTTTGGAAATGGATTCATTTATTTCCTAATCTTTATTAAATATTAGAATGATACTACGTACTAAAATATGTTTCTAGTAACGTCTGCCTTTAAATTAATTAATAGTTGCGAACGGCCCGATAAAAATAATTAAATTGCAATTGGCAGAACTCCATTTGAAGAAACTAAATATTTTGATTTTTGCAAAAATCTAAACAAATCCAGATATGTTTCTTAAAAATTGAAAATATATAATAAAAATGGCTAAATTTTTTACAAATTATAAACATGCACTACCGACAATGATATAAATTTAGCAGCAAATTGAACATTAATCATCTTGCCCAATCACAAGCAGAATTTCTGTGACTCTTAAGTGATCGATGGGGTGGCTAGATGTGGTGGGGAACTAAGTTGGTGAAGATAATAATATTGATGCCGTTTTACGATTACGTTTGCCGCAACGGCATTGTTTGGGTTTAATTTGGCGGAGCCGACATCCAAGAAATCTAATGCAGAAATTACGTGGATGCTTTAGCAGCCCGAACTCCTAACCAATAATGACTCAACTCGCAAATTAATTCCCCGCCGTGCGTGTTTAATTAATTTTTAATTAAAGCGGGATATATTCCCGAAAATGCTTGTTACTCCAGGCCAGTAGGTGGTTTTTGTACTTTATTTTCGCCTTAGACCTACTTCTCTAATTTTAGCGGCAGAGAAAGAGCTTAATCAGAAAATATTAGCTTTAAATTTTAATTTTAAGACGTGAACGGCATAAACTAGAAAATAATTCTCGCCTGCCAGATTTGAGCTAACTGAAGCTGTATTTTTCCGTCGTTACGTCGCTGCTTTCCTTTATAACTTTTGCGGGAACTTCGAAAATTTGTTTTTAATTTGGCGAATTTCCCTTTACTTTATTCTCACAAGGTTAAAATCAAACTTCAGGTCTTCACGAACTCTCTAAACTTTGAAGAAACATCAGCGGGGTGCAGGAATATGGTAAAATGGACATCTGTTCACTTCCCTTGCTTTCAGCTATTGATTTTATTTAAAACGAAGTTCTGCACGTCTGTTCTACAACAAAACACAACAGAAACACCCAATAATATTTAAAACATTATAATAAACACACCCAGTTACATGAAATTTTGGTGCATTAATCTTCAGACTAACTTGAACTAATTGTTTCTCTATGTGAGGTCGCGAGAATAGAAACTGTGGAAACATTGACTTTAAATACGCAAACGACAGCTGAGGAAGCATTTAAATTCTCTGAAGTGAAGGTGTTACTAGATCGTAAATGCAGTAGTACTCAAATTTAAACGGCAACATTTTGAACGTAAGCCTAAATGTAAGCATGCAAGCACTTTAAAGAGGACGGTAAAATGGCGACACGAAACACAAAATTTGTACAGCATGCAAAAGTTACTCAAATATTGCGGAAATGCAGTATACCGTACGATACCTCAAGCCATAGAGGAAAGACAGTATCCAGCAGTTCGCTCATCATATGTACGGTTCAGGTAAAACGATCGAGAAGAACCCTCGGGTGGAAGCAAGCTGGCGGCGTGGAGTGTAGCCAGATTGACGAAGGTACTTCGTAGTCGTGTGATATTTGGTCTGTAAGGAACAGAAACCCCAAATGTAAATTTTCACGGCACAACATAATAAATCCGAATTCAATCGAGTGTCCCACAGCCGATTATGTTATGCTGGCAAATACCATAGTCACGAATCACAACAGCGTTACTACCAACTGCAATCTTTATCCTGACACACCTGAAACCCCTCCGGCAATTATGTTGCAGATTAAAATTAACTTAACAGAGGATTGTGTTTCTAGATTGCATTCAGCAATAGAGCCAAAGAGGAGCTATTTGAAATACAAGAAACATACCTACGCTCTAAATTTAAGATTAATCGGGGCTTCAAAAATCATGTATCGAGCGTCTAAAGATAGGTTTATACGAACTGTAAGATACTACAAGAAGCATGAAGATGACATTATTTCAATTTATGTGCTTATTAAGACTACGTTGTCGGCAAAACGGAGGTGATTTAAGAATTTTCCATCGATGTTGATTCCTTTTTTGCCCCATTCTAATTCGCATTCGCTTAGGCGACACAGTGTCACCTTTTCGTACGCCTCTGAAGATGAATATTCTCTTGGTATAGGCGTCTCCTTGTGTTTTAATGCTACAAATAGATTTATGAAAAACAGTCACGAAAATACTTTTCTGACTAGTCAGGAAAATGTTTTACCTGGCTCAAAAAAATAATTATAAAATTAAATAAGCTTTTTATTTATTTCCATCAGTAATATTTATATAGGATAAATTATTATTGGCCCGTCAAACTGATTATTGCCAAAAAATATAATATTTTGAATTATTTGTGGTTACAGAATTTTTATTGAAATTTAAATGGTGTCAGCAAATACATACTACCAAAGAGCATATAATGAGAAGAGGCTCAGCTATATAGGTTTCAACGTATATGTTGTTAAATGGGTTGCATAACAACGTTTCTCGAATTCATGTGCAGAAAGCAAACGTCCTTTTGGGTTTCCTACCTGAAACCAGCTGGTACTAACCATCAAATCACTCCAGCGCGAAGATAAATTGCCCATGTTGCCGCATTCTAAGAAGGTAGCACAGATCGGCAAACTCGAAGGCATTTTACAATTCATATATTCGAATTTGTCAAAATCCGGAAAGTGCATTTTTCCGAAATTAAGTAAAATTTAACTGAGGTCGCCAATGCCCGCGCAAACTTCTTCGTTGTTTTAAAAAGCGTGTTTTAACATGAACGATTATATTGTTATTTTTAATTTATTAATCGGTATCATTCGAATGTCCGGAGGTAATAAATTTAAAAAAAATGGTGTATGGTATAATGGCCCGTTTCGGCTTTTATCGAGGCGCAGGTATTCAATGCAGATATTATTTTTATTTATGCTTGAATTTGGGATAACCGCCGACGGTTAATTATTTTTTAAATTTTTTAAATATTTTTAAAACTTTCACATATCAAGACTTAATATTAAAATTCAAATTTTTTTATGTGAAGACTTTAAAAATTTATAACTGAAAAAAGTAAGTAGTATGTTTCATAATTTCTACGTTTTTCATTCAAGGCGCTTTTTAGGAGAAATGTGTTTCAATTCTATTTAATATCTATTTAAATTGCTTCAAGAAACTCTAATCTAGCCGTGTTAATGAATTTCTGTTACAAAAATTCTGTAAATGTTCTTTTACAGTTGTCTAAATGAGAAGATTTTTTAGAACATATAATTGGACAAAGACAAGTCTCTTTATTTAGACAACTGTAAAAGAACATTTACAGGATTTTTGTTACAGCATTCATTAACAGGGCTAGATTAAAGTTTCTAGAAGCCATTTAAATAGATATTAATTAGAATAGAAAAATATTCCACTTAAAAAACGCCTTGCATAGAAAACCTAAAAATTATGCAAACATACTACTTTTCGATAAATAATAAAAAATCTAAAGAAATTCACATTTTATATTATTTTTCCCAATTATAAATCTTTAAAGTGTTCACATAAATGAATTTTAATATTAAGCCTTTGTATGTGAAATTTTGAAAATATTTAAAAAAATTAAGAATTAATTTTTAACTAAAGTTAAAAATAGGTGCTTTCTGGCTTTGAGATTGTTCAGTTAGCTAAAAATAACACACTCTAAAAAATCTCTCTCATTATATGCTCTTTAATACTACGTCAGAAAAGTGTCCCTTCTGGGCTCGGCGACTTCAAATACTGGGCCTGACGGCCTGGTATTTCAAATAGCCTCATCCTGGTAAAGCATCACTCTCCTGACTTATTATATAACATACTATTTTTTGAGTGAAGTATTCTAAATTAGAAATATAAATTTGGACAGTGGAAATTTCAAGGTTTGTAAAAAGGTTTATCTTTTCGCCCGAGACAAATATTTCGAAATTAATATCTCTTTTCAGAAATGGCATTTTCTGCGATAATTGAATATTTGTTCTTCAATTTAACAATTTTACAATTTGGTTTTTTAGAGAAAAAACTTGGCAAGTCAGTCTCTTGCCAGTTGTGCAATATGTGTAACGCTTTTCACGAACACAAGAAACTGCGGTTACTATTGAAATAAGTACGAGTTATGACACATAATATTATATCGTGTGTTTAAAAAATCATTCGCAGCATGCCATGATCAAATTGAAGTTTGCTATAACTTGATACATACCTATTGAAGCAAATAAACTACCTTAAGGCAGAGAGGACTAAATTACATCTTGATCTTGAACTATTTTCCTAAAAATATACAAAACACTTCATAAAAACAAATTTTATTGAGTGTTATGATTAATACACTCGTTGTTGTGTAAATGGCATATTATTTTCCGTTTTTCTTGATACAAGTAAACTTAGGGGGATTAATTTCAAATTAAATTGTTTTTCATCCTAGTTAAGTGCAATGTATTTACACTATTTCAGTTTATTTAACTACGAAAACGTGTTATCGACGGTTATCAGTACTGTTGCACATGGCTATTAGATTAATTTAAATTTGTGGAATATAAAAGGCGGCTTCTCTTCCTACCAAATTGGCACTGTCACACATATATTTAATCAAAGTTATAATTATTTCATATTTAAATAAATAAATAAATAATTAAATAAACACGAGGCGGTCGACTTTACTGGGGATCGCTAGAAAAACCCTCCCCGGTCACGAGTCAAGTCCGGACTACCGTGACTTGATGCCCTTGCTTGGTTATTTATCCCTCCAAGTAATTTTGAAAACAGCGATTCTGTTAAGCCGAAGTATTCTTCGTGAATCCACTTTTTGTGTGATAATCTATTTACTTTTAAGGAATGCGTGTATGAATCTGTTACGATTTTTGCAATTGTGCTGTTCTTATACGAATGGTTTCAAATCTGCAACATTGCAATTTTTGCCTAAGAAACTTGAGCCTTCTGGTGCTTGCAATTTTTATCTCAACTTGAGTTAACATTTAAAATTATTCTAAATCCAATGAATTTTTAGATTTTTAATTGAGGTTTGTTATATAATAATTATGTATGTATGTATGCGTAATCGATAACCTCGTTTTACCTTGCGGTGTCGAGGCTGGTGCTTTATGTGCTTGCATCTGGCGGGACAATGCTCAACTTGCCCCGGATTCGGGATACAATGTTGGAGCGCGCCGTTTATGCTTGCACAGCAACCATTGTGAGGTGTATGTGTGTGTTATGTTGTCCTTGTTACTCTTAACTCTTAGGTCTGTGGTTCTGAGTAGAGCACAGTTAATTTGGTTCCCAACTGTGAATGGTCTCACCGAGCCCGGTTGAAATCGCTAGGCTGCGGAAAATTCCGGCTCTCGCGGGATTCGAACCGAGGACTTGCTTAATGCGCTACTCGGCTTCTCTCTATAATAATTATATGTAAGTATAATCGAAAATGCGTTTCGAAATAAGTTGTAAATCAAAACAAAGTAAATTATTAAATCCTAAAGATAGGATAATCTTAAGAGTTGTATTTTTAACAGTAAATTGGTGTTATGAAAAATAATCACTAGCCGACTTGTGCCTGAGGTAGAACATTTTTGTAGCGTACTCGTTGCCGGCTCAAAAAAATAATTTCGAACCATTTTGTAACAACGTTAGAGAAGTTTAATAAAGGCTACCTAAGGAACTTGCAACTTTATTATATCAATAAGAATTTATGACACACCCTTAGTATAAGCGATTTATTTTGTAACGTGTACTGTTTGGAAATGGATTCATTTATTTCCTAATCTTTATTAAATATTAGAATGATACTACGTACTAAAATATGTTTCTAGTAACGTCTGCCTTTAAATTAATTAATAGTTGCGAACGGCCCGATAAAAATAATTAAATTGCAATTGGCAGAACTCCATTTGAAGAAACTAAATATTTTGATTTTTGCAAAAATCTAAACAAATCCAGATATGTTTCTTAAAAATTGAAAATATATAATAAAAATGGCTAAATTTTTTACAAATTATAAACATGCACTACCGACAATGATATAAATTTAGCAGCAAATTGAACATTAATCATCTTGCCCAATCACAAGCAGAATTTCTGTGACTCTTAAGTGATCGATGGGGTGGCTAGATGTGGTGGGGAACTAAGTTGGTGAAGATAATAATATTGATGCCGTTTTACGATTACGTTTGCCGCAACGGCATTGTTTGGGTTTAATTTGGCGGAGCCGACATCCAAGAAATCTAATGCAGAAATTACGTGGATGCTTTAGCAGCCCGAACTCCTAACCAATAATGACTCAACTCGCAAATTAATTCCCCGCCGTGCGTGTTTAATTAATTTTTAATTAAAGCGGGATATATTCCCGAAAATGCTTGTTACTCCAGGCCAGTAGGTGGTTTTTGTACTTTATTTTCGCCTTAGACCTACTTCTCTAATTTTAGCGGCAGAGAAAGAGCTTAATCAGAAAATATTAGCTTTAAATTTTAATTTTAAGACGTGAACGGCATAAACTAGAAAATAATTCTCGCCTGCCAGATTTGAGCTAACTGAAGCTGTATTTTTCCGTCGTTACGTCGCTGCTTTCCTTTATAACTTTTGCGGGAACTTCGAAAATTTGTTTTTAATTTGGCGAATTTCCCTTTACTTTATTCTCAATTAGCTTACGGTTTCCGGCTAATATCAAATACAGTTAACTAAAAGAGGGCAACTTAGTTGAAGGAAAGAAGTATTCTGTCTCCCAAAGGCAGAGTTTCAGATTGCTTTTAAATTGGTTTGGACGTTTAATTTAGATATACAATTACAAGTTAAGCTTTGTGTCTCAAAAGCGCTCGGATAGTGCTTAATTTAATATGTTGTGGTCGTAATTACTTTTAATAAAACGTCGGTATATAATCTTCAAATAATTAAATTCTAGAGTTAGTTCGGTAGTTATGTTATGTATGGTGTCATTTTTAAGTTGTGCACAGATATCGGCATATCATTACTAACATATTTGACTTAATACAAGTTTGTAGTTTACTTGCTCATGCCCTCAATTTGCCAGAATAACTACGTTGTAACTTCAAAATTTTCCTCACCAGAACTCACATATAAAATATGGCGTGCCTAGCAGATTTTCATTAAAAGTAAATAGACAAAGTAATCGATCATAATGAAAGTTACAACAATTTAGAGAACTCGATACGATTTTTCGTGAAACAGGTAGCGTTGCGAAGCAACATGGCAGTGTTCGTCCTACAAAGCGAATTGGTGACACCAGCGATAATCCTTCGGAAATAGTTTTAAATTCATAATTTGTTTCAGCACCTTTGTCACAAAGCTTCATGTAATCCACCTTTGGATATAAGCTCTTTCTGTCTTGTGCTGTTCAGAGCCGGATCTACGAATTTTGGCGCCCGCGGCTAAGTAACATTCTGATACCTTATATCTGACCCCCCCCCCTCCATTTCTCTCGTTATTGTATGGGATATAAATTATCATCACATACATGTGCAAATTGTCCTTTAAATTCAATTACAGAAGTTTTTTTTGCAAATTACCAATGCTTTTTGTAAATCGGAATGCTAATTTAATTTGTGTTCAGCTGAGAGATAATTATATTCATTTAAGAGGTAGATGGCTTAAAATAGTTCTAATTCCAAAAATACCAGCTTTGCAAATTTTTGAAAATCTCTTTTTTAGATTTTTATTCCAAACGGGTATTTCTTCTGTAGTGCTGATCCGTTAACGGATATTAGCGATCATTCTGGCTATTTGGACCTTATTTACCGCGGCTCTAAAAAGTGCCGTTGTTGTGGTATTGTACCATGTTCTTAAATTTTTGAGCCACGAAACGGGTATAGATCATTTAATTCCTTGATTTCATTAAATAGTGCTTTATAAAGAAAGTTGTTTTGAGTGAAAGGTCATTTATAAGTATCTATGTAATTAATTGCCATATTCTTGATAACTCTATATTTTAGCTACAATTTAATTAAGGTATCAGTCAACTTACATACTTCAATGTATTAGGATTTCGAAATAGTTTACGTTAGTTTAGGCTTCACTTTACGCATCGATCTGCTATGGTTGTCCGTCCTGATTTCCAAATTTTGGACAAGGCCCCTTATCTTTTCGACCATTTTGCCATTGTGTGCCGCTACAGAAAGGCTGCCTTGTGAATTACGTTTGTGAAATCAAATCTGCCTTTAATTTGGAATTTTCGCGGGAATCCTCTTGGGAAATCGATATTGAGTTATTAAGCTCTTCCATGAAATAATGATCAAGTTCCTAGGAGCGGTATTTTAGCAACTTTCACAAGAGCAAACATGGTTTGGATTTATACTGAGCAAGCACATGTCTCTACCTTGGCAAAACAGAGCAGAACATCTTAAAGTAGGTCTAGTTTTCTTTTGTATTAACTGGTTTTCATGGTTTCCTATTCCTTTAGCTCTTTTTTCATGTACGGAGGAAATTCAGCTCCTTGCAATCGTACTTCGTCCTGAGCTTCCGCAGCTTCCTTGCCTGAGACTCGTGTGCGTGAGGGTTATCTTTTTGCAAGTGGTTCAAAGTCAGATTACTCTGGAAGTCCTATCTTGTTCAAGCCTGGCGTTAACACCTGACACCCCCTTGAGGCTCATCGACAGGGTTTCCTGCTACGGTTGCTTACTACGGGGTGAATCAGCTACAGAAGGTCTGTTGTAATCTATTCTATTTTACCCTGCGCCTACGGTCTAACCTGCAATTTGAGATTACTTTGTATTTTACCGTTTGCTTTAGATTTTAATGTCTGGCAAATACCAGATTTTCTTCATGATTACTTAAATAATAGCACAACGTAAAACATATCTAGTTAGAACAGATTATCCGAATAGTTCAATCAGGTTTTACAATAATTGTTTCAATAATTGTTAAATCCTATCAATCTCATGGATGTGTCTCACGTACATTCAAGTTAGTGTTACTTGTAATTTTGGCTTTTGTAAAGCAATTTTGCATGAACTCTGTAATTTATTTTGGACTTTCACTTCATATTAGCGACCGAATAACACGGTTGAATTAAACTCAATTTAATTTCCCTACTTGTAAGATATTGCGTTAATTAATGCGCTTTACCCGACGAATTAAAATCGATGACGATTTAAAATAATTACCACGCATATTCCGGGATATATATAACGCCCTGCTTGAGGTCTGTAGGACCTTTTTGCTAATTATTAATAACATCTGAATGTTCTTGCATTTGAGGATTTCGAGTCAAATCCAACACGAAACCCAAATTTAACCTTTGATAACATTGTCGCGGACATACGCCTAGTTAAACAGTCAACCATTTCACAATATTTATTTACACCAAACGTTCATAAATTAAAAACTGCTGTGATATTGTCCTATTGAGATATTTATTGTGATATTTTGATCTGGTTTGCCGTGTTTGTTTATTTTTGTGTATGTTATACTGAGAACCTTTATTGATGTAAATTATACTCATTCGTTATCTATGTCTCCGAATTTTATATGTGCCCTTGCTGTTACCTCTTTTTTCAGGGATTGGTTAGTAGCGCCTTTCGACGTGTACTTTTATTTGATGAGCTTGGGGTTGCTTGCTATTTGGCGCCCATACTTTTTTCCTAGCGTAAGCTCAGAGTATATTTTTTAACCCACGACCAGCTACGGCTGAGAAGTCGGTTGCCTTTGCTTCTCGACTATTTACGGTCTGAGTGACGGTAACAATCTACATTTGTAGATTTCCAGAAATAAAAATATAAATTTATTTTTACGTCAAATTTTGAAAATGTTTTTAAATAATTATTTAACTATCACATATAATCTCATAAGAGCATTAATTCTTTCCGGAAATTTTTTTGAGTGCGTTCCAACAACGTCGTATTAATTTGCCCGAGCGGGACGCGAGGGCAAATTAGGACGTTGTTCAATGCACGAAAAATAATTTCCGGATATGAATTAATGCTCGAATGCAGATTCGGTAAGAAAATCGTAACGATACAAGCCCTCAAAGTTAGGCTGATCTACCTACAAAAAATTTCCAAGAAATTTTTTTGTTGTCTTGGATACGGCTCGTGAACTAATTTTTCTATTGGTCATTGATGAGTGTCGTACGATTTTCAATGTAATTTTTACTTTTTAAATTTTTGTATAAAGTTATAATTTTCAACTAGAATTTCATAGCACTTTCTGGTTGGAATTATATTTTTCATAACTCAAACTAAATTTAATATACATTTAAAAACATGTTTGTAATTTTCTTAGTTTTTATTTTGAAAAAACTAATTACCAGTTTGTTTCAAATTTAGTTGGTCTCTATAAAGCTGATTGAGTACCATTTTGTTAGTATAAAATCAAAAATGTTACAATTAGGCACCTAATGGTTAAGTTGCATATTTTGAATATCTACAAAATTTTAAAACGGATGAGTTATTACTACGAAATTTGCATACAATGATGTAACAACTTATTATGTTTTGATGCAATTACAGCAATATTAGCTATATTGGTAATATTAAATATTTTATATAACTCCTCTCGCTGGCTCGTAATATTTCGATGTACTGTATTTGGACTATTTGAAATGAATTTCGTGGTTTAACAAAAATCTATATCCTTCAAAACAAAAGAATTGATTACGTTGTCTCTTGTATGTATCCGATAGTGACTACTGTACAATTTAGTAGTAAAAATGTGTTAGTCACCGGAAAATGCCTATTCATGCAGGTAACTGACTAATATGCATGTTTATTCAACAAAATTAATAGATCGCGTGCAGGGTTTGTACGCAATTTAAATAGTTGTGGTTTCTTACCAAAATAAATAAATACATATTGGTTTGATTACAATTATTTCAACGCCATGCATACATTTTTAATTTTAAGCATGCCACAAGTATATCAGTGTCATAATTTCAGGAGTGACCTGTTGTTGTAAATGTAGGCAAATATATATTGTATAATAAACTATTTTTAAAATTTTAGTTTTGCTTGATGTGTGCGCCTTAAAAGTTCCATGTAAAATTTATATTTTATTACTTTTAGGTACTTATTACGTTAGGTATATGAAAGAATAATTTGTTTTATCTACTCCAGTGGGATAAGTAACTCATTACGTCACTCATTTGACACTATTTCCGTTAGGTAATGAAGTTCGTTACACCACTCAGTTAGGTAATGAAGCCATTACAAGTTTTGATTTGGGAATTTATTAGATGTGTATCTAGTAACTTTAGATTTTTGTGATGACATTTTGTTAAATTTCCAAGTCGACATAGCGTTGCTAAGCTTTGGTGTGGTATCCATGGTGACATAAATACAAATGCGGGAGGTAAAAAGATATTAGCTTCCGCCGGGAGTTAATAAAAATTGGCTCCCGCTGGTTGGAACATGACAGTTTTGTTTCCGCAAAAGCTGACTTTCTATACAGCGAGTAGAAAAAGATAGTTAGAAGGTATATAGTGAGATGGTATTGAGCCCGCTACTCAACTCTGCTCGTAGCACAAATAAATAAAAAGCAAGTCAGAAAGCACAGAGTTGGGGTAGTTCATGCAACTGCAAGATTTAGCGTATAAACTTCAATCCGTAATTACATTTGCAAAGAACTGCCGGTAGTAATGAAATGATTTGAGTAGAGAAGGCAAAGGGCAGAGCTCGTTTTTCATAGATTGGAGTCGATAATTTTAAATTAGCCAAAGATAAGCGGTTTGTGCAAAATTAAAGCCAAACCAAATAAATAGAACTGTTACAGAAAGGTTTATAATATGTGCGTGTTAAACGAAGCGTAGATGTCAGAATAATTAATAGGAAATGTTTATGGGAAATCTTTAATAAAGGTAAAGGAAGCAGAATTATAATATAATACGTTGCAAAGAGCACAAACCAGGCAGAACATGGCAATTGTAATAATAGACAGCAATATTTGAAAATCTGGGAAAAGTAGACAGTTGATGAAAATACGAGGAAAAGGACACAGCAGGATGTAAAACAAAATTGGTGAAGGAAGTGAACTATTTAAAAATCAAGTCAGTGTAATTACGCGAGTGAGAAAGACAATCTAAATAATTCAAAGTGTTAGTGGCGCAATGAGACAGTAAAAACCAAATTGAAAAGACCAATATTTTTAGAATAGAATTTTGTGAATCATTTTAGTTATAAGGAATATTAGTTAAGAGAAGTTCTTGTATTGAACTTGGTCTACATCCGTTTTCATAATCTAGATAGGCATTTGTTAATAACGAGCATAAGGAGTAACAATTGAATAAAAATTAATTCTTGACACACAGTTTTTGGTCTCTCATTTAAATGCAGTTTTAATATAGAAATATGTAATTTACAATATAAAAGTACACCATTGTATAACCAATTTACCAGTGCACCAGTGAAAGTGTGGGTAGCGATTTCCCTCACAAAAAAATAATGTTCTTCTCCGTCCAGCGTGTAGGAGGCCCTCATAGCAGCCACAGCATCGCAGGTTTCCAGCTTCAGGCAGATACCATCAGGAGCCGCCCTCCGAACGAGCTACCGCAACGCTGCAGAAGATTTCAATCAAAGTATCGCGTTAGAAACCGTAAAGTTACAATTAGAACAAGAGTACGTCTTACTGAAGAGAGATCCAGGCATATTAAAGCATCTATCGAAAGCAATTATCCAGTAATAGCATACAATCCAGATTTGAGGTTAGGAAAAACAATTGCATGTTAGCGTCTTTTAACAATCAAGGATCGGTTTTGCTTGAAAACAAAAGATAGATTAATGCCTTCGAAGGCGCGAGAATCAAAAGTTATCTTATCGAATGCTCATAAAACTCTTTTGTTATATTAAAACACAAACGCGGACCGCAACAAAATAAACCGATTTGTGTAGAACTTTGACAGCTTAGCAAAGTAGCGACTGCGCGATCGAACTAAATTCACAGCCCATTGGCGTATCACATAAATTTTAATATTAACGTACCGGGAACCCAACTCTGAGGAATGATTTTTCTTGCCTATCGAGCTAGCCTTCTGTAATATTAAATTGCAGATGAATGAAGTACAATAAAGGGCATAATACTGTTTGATTTGCAAGTAATTAATGAACCCAATCAAAACAGAGTTATTTTTAATCAGTCTAAAGTTTGACCTAAATAAAAATAAGTTTGCAGGTAGTAGTAATTACAATTAAAATAATCATATTATTATATTTATCACATCATACCAGTGCAATAGATACATCAATGTGTAGATCTATAGTACTCTTTTATTGAAAGATTGCAACTTACACTTGTTTTACGTTTAAATTTTTGTTGGGACTAGAAGGTTAGTTTCTGATAATTTAAGGTGTCTTATCTTGGGTGGTTGGTTGGGTACTGTAGCGTAGGTCACTTTTTCTTGTGGACGAACATCAGTCTATCCCCACTATCTTAGAGTTGGTAGGGATGTTGACGGTGGTTACTTTAATTATTTTTTTATTATACCTGCATCAGAATCGCCATTTAAAGCACGCCTGAGCGTGCGAATACAGGCGATTAAAGCTCGCCGAGCTTTAAAGGTTGTCAAGGAAACGACTGAATGCAACAACGGACATGGACGCGACAAAAACGTAAATAATTCTCGTAACTATAGTAGCAATATTATTATGGCCTCTCGATTTATCACGGCAAAAATTATTTCTAAGTTTTTAGTGTGTAATTTATTTCCAGTATTGGAGGTATAATAAAAAATAGCGTAAAGTATTCGTGGATAACTGGTCTTTAAAACACTTGCTCTATTTCGAGCACTCCGGCTACGCCGTCGTGCTCGAAAACTGGCGCGTGTTTTAAAGACCTTGTTATCCACTCATACTTTAATATACTATTTTTTGTAAAGATGAAAATGATCCGTATATTCTTTAGGTTGATTAGATACTGGGTTTTACTTCCTCAGTTCTCTGGAGTTTCTTATTTTCAGAGTGGAGTTTGCGTTTGTTCTACAGATGGGTTTGGATTTTCTATCTAGCAACTAGTTCTGGTGCATAAGCTAAATGCAGCATCTTTATAGCCATTTTCTCTCAGGCTTCTTTTCTTTTTACTTAAATTTGGGTTGGTAGTTTTAGGTGGTAGGTAGGTAGGTAGTTTTAGGGAATGGTCCCCGACTTCCTGTCTTTTGTTTTTACTTTATTTTTGCAAGTTTTTACAGTTACTGTGTATGGTGAATTGCCTACGCTTCTACTTCAATTTTGAGAATTTTGATGAGAATTGAGCCTATAGTTTTGATATCTCGGTTTAAAAATTGTTTATTTTTGAAAACTTCCGTTTTCATTTTGGAAGATTTATTACTTTTTGGAGGTTTTCCTGGTTCACGTTTTGATAGTGGATTTATCCTCTAAGAGCGTCCGGAATAAAAGGTCTATTAAGGTTTGGTGATGTTTGCTGTAATATGACTGGTTACACCAGGATATCATGATATTTAAGGAGCAACTAACTTTTTGGCTTTACAACGTCTTAGATATGGAATTATTTTGCACCCTTCCCGTGCACGTTGTTTGAGTTGAATTTATTTCGAGCGGTTCTTCCAGTTACCTTCAATAATTCTTCAAGTAGTACTTTTGAGTAACATTCAAGGGGTCTTCATTAATCATTCACGGATTAGTGGCTTTCCTAGCTTTCCACAAGTAGTTAAAAAAATACTTTAAACAATCTGTCCTTCGCTAAAGCACGCATTTTTGGAAACATCATTTCTAGGGATTTTTGCATTATTTGTGAAAGGAAAACGTTCATTTTCTTAATTTATGGATGATTTTAATATAAACTGTGCATAAGCAGCGGATTGGCACAATTTTGCAGGATTAGAGAACGCTGTAGTTTAAATTTGATCGTAATGTTGAATGCTTTCTTAGTTAAATTTTAGTTAATTAATAACTATAGTACTAGTGTATTTCAGATTTCAACCATGCTGTTTAACTTATATCTGTGAGAATGTTGTTTTGTGGAACTTTCGGCCATACAAATGAATTATTTATCTGATGATATAGGTCCAGCCGAAATGTTTCTTTCAGAAGACTTAGGTTAGGCGTTCTCTTGTTAGTTCTGTGCCGATAGATTTTTATTGCACCGTGGTGCAGTGCGGTTTATATATTTTTCAAGTAAGAATTAACACTGGTACTACAGCTTGTTTTAAAGCCCTTATTTGCTAGTATTTTCCAAGGAAGTTTATCCACGTACAGGAAACGTAATTGGTTGCTTAAAACTAAATTGGCGGTTTCAGATTTCAAGAGCTACGCACAGGTACGCCACTGCACCTGACTTACGTTCTGCGGTTTAAGTTTTGGTTAAAAAGTGCTTTCGATGTGAATAAGTTATTGCCACAATTCTACGTTGTCGCTTTCCCTTAATGAAAAGTCGTGTAACTGGAGATTTAAGCCAGAGGTAAATTAAATTTGGTTGGTTTTGTGGTGATTTGATTAACAGCCAGAAGTCGGTTCCCGTCGTTGTTTTACGTTTAACTACTGTTTCGTTTATTAAAGCAGCCGAAAAATTCTGATTTATTCAAAACAATTTGTACTTGGTGCCAGGTGGAAAATTGGGAAATTGTGGAATAATAAGCTATTTATATATTTTTTTTAAATTTTATTATGAACCCTTTATTGTACATCTATTATTTCATTAGACGAATCTACCGCAGAATCACTATCGCTATCTAGTTCTGAATCAGACTCGCCTAACGAAATAATGAATTAAGGTATATTTACTACCAAAATATTGTCCGCATTCTTAGGCTAGTCATAGAAAACAGCATACTTCTTGGTGTTTTTAAAACACAATTTCAAGGTAACGAATATTTAGGCACCCGTGTACATCATTAATATTCAGGTCATTAAAATTGCTCCAATCACTATGTGCCTCCTGTCTACTGCAAGTGAACCCCCATGCATCACTTTTCATACTCCTTTCGAAGCTTTCGCAGCGTATAGTTAAAGTCGTTTAGGTGGCGATATTCGGAAACCTAACTCAGGACAGGTTTGACTAGACGTTGGAATTCAGCCAGAGTTTGTTATATGTATATAGAGGTTGGGAACACGCCACAAGGTGTCAGATCTTGGTGTGTTGATGTATTGCTGGTAGCTATTCTAAATATTAAACTATTGACGCTTACAAAATTTTTTTTATTATTCGTAACCTAAACCCAAAATGGCGTAATCGGTAGGAGTATTTAAGGGAAGAAACGAAAGTCTACCCCAAGGGTTTAAGCACTGCGGGAGTTTTGATTATTCGGAACAACCAAAGCGTTTTTACAACCGTAATATTACTTCCACCTGTTATGGCACTACGAAATCGCAAACCATACATGCAGAAACCGGTCGTCTACCACGCGTTCAGTCTAAAATCATCCCTTAT
The DNA here is from genome assembly GCA_940337035.1 of Agriotes lineatus. Taxonomy (NCBI): domain Eukaryota; kingdom Metazoa; phylum Arthropoda; class Insecta; order Coleoptera; family Elateridae; genus Agriotes; species Agriotes lineatus. The sequence continues at coordinate 43,797,285 of OW679195.1, read as the reverse complement.
AGCTCTCTAAGATCAGCGTCGTACGCTCGAAATTGTACGTGGAGGAAAGCGAATATAAAATTTCAGTGTCTTCTTTCTTTATGTATTAGTTCATATATTCTAGCCATCAAGCTAATCATACTATGTAATGCCATTGTAATTTTCGCAGTCGGTTCTATAGATTTTTTTACAAATTGAAGATATATATGCTTGTTCCTCTTTTGTGATTACGTTGTCACCTTTCGAAATTTGTTGAATATTTTGGCTAGAATACTAAATAGTTGTGTTCCAGTAGCCTGTATCAGTTTCATGGAAATATTCCTCATCCCAGATGCTGCGTCGTTTTTAATTTTATTTATGGCTTTTCCGGAAATTGCACATAACAAAGAAATGGACCTGAAACTAAAAACGATGAGTTGGTTAGTTGGAAGAAAATCCCCCTTTCCTTAGAAAATAAAGTCCTCCTTTGCAAAATAATTATCCGACCACTTTGGACATACGAACTAGAATTATGGAGTAGTTCAAGTATATCAAATCTAAAAACTATACAAACCTGTCAGTCCAAAGTCTTGAGACAAATAGCAGCTTCACCATGGTGTATTAGTAATCAAACATTGCTCACCGATCTAAATATCTCCTTTGTAAAATAGATCAATGTGCCAGAAAACACTACGACCGCCTACAAGTACACCACAACCCAAGAGTAGAAATCCTAGTTGAGATACCAGCATACAAACGACTTAAAATAAAATGGCCACGGGGCCTGCTAACCATCTAAGGTTTCCATGGTAATGCCACTGGGCTGATCCCTCCATGTCATCCACCATCAAATCAGCTCATGGAATGCATATGTACTTTATATTAAATATATATTTGATACTGTTCAGATTGTTGATGTATCTATTATAATAAAAAAAATAACACGCACCTCGATTTGCGGAATGCAATTGTAGAAGTGATTTTCGTTTGTTACCATTTCGTCTGTCTCCTGTTTTTATGAAATAAAGAAACCGACTATACGAGTATTTGGTGAGAACCTCGTTAATTTCTGAAGCCGGTTCTGCCCTAAAACCGGCCCTGCCTTAAAACCGATTGTGTAATTGAAAGTCATTCAAGCTGCGGCAGCGAATTGCCCGGGCTCGTTTGTATTGCATTGTTTCTCACGAGCCTATTTAGTTTCTTTGGGACCTTGCAATTCATTGTAAATCATTTACAACTTACATATCCGTCGAAATTTTGGTATCAGGTCAGGCTTATTTCTGTTCAGGGTGACGTAATCTATACTCGTACGCAGCTCAGCTGCTTTCTTTCGTAGAATTCTTAACGCCGTTAGGGACTTTTGATACTATTCGGTCTCGCGAACAAATTGTCAAAAGGAAGAAAATTTTAGTAGAGCTCTTGTTATTCTGTGCATTATATTTCTGACTTCAGACCTTAATACTGCTTTCCTTTTCAAAGGCAGCTTTGTTTCAGTTTAGCGATAAGGCAACTTAAACGCCTTGCCTTCCGTAGTACACTGCAAGCTCTTTGGAAATCAGTTTTGATTAATCTGTTGTGCCCAAGTAATAGGGTCACGTTCTGTAAAGCCCAAACCTTCTTTTCGATTAATTTAACTTCTGAATTTAAGACATTTGATATGCCTGGACTTTCCTGACTTGGCAGTTTAAAGTATGTGAGACTTTCTTTGTGCTTTGTTTGAATCGGGGTTTCCCCGAGTTCATGATGTAGTGTTTCCTTTCGTGTTGCAACAAGGAGACGAAAGATTCAGTTTGGATTAGTAAAAGTGAGATGGGCTCTTCGTTAGCGCGGGAGCAATCAGTAAGCTCCGCGATTTTAAAAATTAATTAGTAGCGAGCCACCGGCCAGTTCGCATGTGAAAATTCGCGGGTTCCGACTGCGGCCAATTCCGTTGCAGTCGGGAACCCTGTTATTAGAACTATGTGCGTAACCTTTTACGAACCTTTGTGGGCGCTTTGCGCCGAGTAAATTGTGTGAGAGTGTTGCTAAAACCTTAACAGGTGATCTTAGCAACGAGCCCTCCCGCGGGACGTTGTGTGTTCGGCGGACGTATTTTTTTCGGGCGGCGTCTTAATGTTTGTTTAACTCAACCCAGAGTCGGGAACGGAGTTATTTTGCACATGGTTGCACATCTAGTACAAGACGCCCTATGTAGCCCACGTAGTTTTCCCATAGTGAGTGGGGAAACGTCTGCTTTTTGCAAATTTTGCTACGTTCAGCCGATCTCGAGTTTTCTTGAATTCCCGGGGGGACGACCGCATTCATTGTGAATTTCCTCTGCCCTCTTTTGGACCGCTGTCTACCGTTCCACAACCCTTGGGTCTACCTTGTTTCACACTGCAGGAAGCAATCACCACTCCCCAGCGTCCTTTGCAGCATCACCGAGGCTTGGAGTTCCAATAGGTTACCATGCCTGGGCTAAGGTAAAATTGTACATTGTTAACTATTTCTGTTACGCTTATCCAGTGCCGGGTGTGTTATTATCATTTGTTGTTGCGCAGCGTGCGGAGTTATGAACATTGCGTACGTCTTTGTATTTGAATTATGTCAGTTGATCATTGAAGGCGGAAGCTTTACTCCTGCCAATATTTTAGTTGTTTATTCTTTGTAACTCTGTTTAGACTAAGTTAGTTCTTGCGTGGGATCCCCTTTTGACCTCAGTTAGGGTGTTACCTTTTTGATAGCCGACTTTTGGCTTGATGTACTAAAATTTAAATCATTAAATTTCATTATTGGCTAAATTAATTATTGGTTTGATTTAAATGTGTGAACCTATTGAGTCTTCAACTAAAGACGGCTTTAGCCGAGTGTAATTTCATGTAAAGACCAGAGCATGCGATAGAACGCGTAAGCCCTTAAGATCAGGGGTGTTTTGTATTTTGTTATTAGCTTCCAGAGCGGTGGCCATCGAAGGTAAGTGACTTCGATTTTTGTGGCCACCCTACGTTTGCATCCGGCGTCGGTGCAGCTGACGAGTGACGCTGGAGTGGTGTAAAGCAACCTGGAGGACTTCTTCATAGCTACGTGGTATTTCTTGTTTTCGCTGCGTTAGCAATTCTCTGTTTAAAAACAAGTGGCGCTCCGAGCATTTTCCCCATTTATGGATTGAATTGTTAGGGATTAGAATAGGATAACCCCTGTCGGTTTCGTTAAGTTTGTCGAACCACGCCTTCCCGAGTAAGCTAGTTGAGGGTAACAGAAGCCGAGCATCTGCTTCGAGACATTTTTAGATCTGTGTCTTTTAGGAAACCGGCAAACCCTTCTAAACCTAACCCGCACTTTGACGTTGAATACATGCAATGTCGATTCATTAAGATTATACCGTAACAAATGTTCTTATTAGGAAATATTTCGCCTGGTAGATTTGTTCGCTTGTTTAAAGTGGAGCATCTTGGTTCCTTCTTGCGCTTTGTGGCAGATTAGCAGACGGGGAGTCGTTGAGGCATGTTGATGTGAGGGATATCGGGACTTTTAGGGAATCACTACGAGTTCGAAGGGTGAGATATCTGTGCTGAATTGAGACCATGTTCAGTGGGAATCTTTTGCTGTCTGTCTGGTACGGAAGAGTGATTTTTGTAGCTGTTTTCACTTCACATTAAAATACGTGTCGCGTGGACAATACATTTTAGTTTTGAGGTTTAAAGGACAGAGTTCTGGTAAGCGTGTATTTCTCTTGTAGAATTGTCGTTTGATTATGTTTTTAGTTAGCATTTTTTATGGCGTAGTCTTGAAACCGCGCATTATGGGACCCTAATTGGTGTAGCTGCCGTTGTGAATGGTTGTGAGGAGTCTTGAAGGCATTTTTAGCGACCCTTATATGGAATTAACCTTTTTCTGAACGTGCAGGGCAGGTTTGGTGGAAACAGTTTTGTATCGCAATCCCTCTGGGCGTTATCTGAGGAAAGGCTGTGTTTGACGTAGCCAGGTTCAAGGTTAGTGGTTACGCCGCTCTTCGTGGAAGCGACGAAGATATTATTGCCTGTAGAATTAGCCAGTATTGAAAGGCCAGTTCAATATCTGTATAACGGAGATTAAGACGTATGTAGTTTGATGTAATACAGTACGGTCGTGCACCTGGAATATGGGCACCCGTCTATGGTATCTGTGCGTAAATCGAGGCTTTATCTCACATTGTAAAAGCCTTTATTAATTATTATTCAAATTTAATCTTTTCTTTCTACATATATACATTGCATCTGTTGGAGCCTCACTCTTTTAATTAATTAATTGATTAATTAAGCGACCAAGGAGTAATTTCAGTGCTGAAGCTCATATTTAGTCCTCATTGAAGATAGAATTTATATCTAAAATTGGATTGTTGATTGGCTAAAACTAATTTTTACACTGTTGCCTAAAGCAAATAAGAACTCATTAATTCTAATAGCATAACTTGCAATTGGCCATCTCATTTTGTAATGTAATTACTTTCATTTTAGGAATGTGTAAAATTTAATCACTCAGTAAATTTACCTAATTGTAAATTGCAAGTATATAAAAAATAGCATTATTGAATTAGTGTGTTAATTTTTGGGTTCCGCTCAGCAGTTTTGTAGTGATTGCTCCCGGTAACATTTGTATAGGCCATGTATTAGAAGTAAAGCTTCCTTGCGATCTATATATACAGGGTGTTTCAGAATAACTGTTCCTAATTCTCAGAATTGAGAGAGGGCATGTTATTCAACACTTTTTAATAATAAACTAGTGTTCGGAAATACTTCCGTTTCGAGATAATACGACATTAACGAATTGAGTACTTGAAATAATCTCAATGTGAAAAGTAACGATTATATTGATTTCCAGCGGTTGCAATTTTTATTAATATTTAAAAAATGGCATTACACAAAAATTATAAGAATTGTTCAAAATTATGGCCGCCATTGTCGACACACAAGGTATAACGATGTGTGATTGACCGACGAATTCTTCGAAATATCTGCGGACGATCACGAATGTCATCAAAAGCAAGAATAATTCGAGCCACTAACTCCTCTGCTGTGTCCATAGGTGTCGCATAGACGAGTGATTTAATATGACCCCAAACACAAAAATCAATTGGAGTCATATCTGGCGAACGTGCAGGCCAAAGAATAGGACCTTGTTTCCCAATCCATCGGTTTCGAAATTGTGCATTTAAATAATCTCGAACATTTAAACCGAAATGGGCTTGTGCACCATCATGTTGAAAGACTCAATTCCTTAATGTCGTATTATCTCGAAACGGAAGTATTTCCGAACACTAGTTTATTATTAAAAAGTGTTGAATAACATGCCCTCTCTCAATTCTGAGAATTAGGAACAGTTATTCTGAAACACCCTGTATATATGCTAGTTTAAGTATTATTTATGTATGATCTGTGGTAGCATAGGTAATTCTTAAGTAAGGTTTAGATTGGAAGTCCCCAATCGAACATTAAAGCATTATTTAGGTATGGTCTGCGATATTTTTGTACTTATGTGTTAAGTTGTAGTCTTTATACATTTAAATCGGTGTAAGAGTAGCTCAAGAAAAACGAAGTCAAACTAGCTGAAATAATAAAATCAGGATTTAAGGAATTTATGTAACGAGTAATTTTTAGGGTATCTTAGATTAGTGTTACTTGGTAGCTAGTTCTTAAAAAAAATGGTGTTGCGTTTGTAGCTGAAAAGTGGATTGCTCAAAAGTTCCAATAAGTTTATTATTAACTAACTTTTTTCCGCTTTTTACAGTCTTACAGAACACAATCAAGATCCACCTGAGAAGCTACGTGGTTATAAATTGGTTTTTGTTCAATACTTCCTGGGATGCATTTTGCAGCATCTTATAAAACTTCTGCGTTTAGTTCCAAAGAAACTTTCGGATTCGATTTAACTTTTCAACCAGCACATTTTCATCTCACGTATCAAGTAAAATCTTCATAAATTGCGCCAGCTCCTAAGAACTCGCTGACAATTTGCAGGAAGCAGTTTTTCAGCAAATTTCTTTCCGATCAGTTGTACGGGCTCGGCCAGTTTATCCAATTTCCAGCGCCTTATTGTGCTGCACTATTTGTCAATCGCGAGCGGTGTTTTATGGGCAAAGTTGGGTGTTAACTAGGAAAACTAGCAGTCGTATTCACGTGCGGCGGATTTATTTAACTTTTTCGAACTCGGGGACATGCACTTGGAAGTTTTCTCCGGCTCCAGGAGCACGTGTCGCCATAATTCATGCTTTTTGAGAAGTGGTTATCTGCCTACTCGGGGGATATTTGTAGGTGTTGTTTGCCTCGTTTATTCATGGACTGCGATATTAATGCGGTCGAGATTAAACTTGCATGGGTCGTGGATAGGACTCGTGTAGTCGCTGGAGACCGAACGCAGAGATCCTGATAATTGGTCGGGAGTAAACAGGGAAGGATTTAATCTGATTGCCTTAAAGTTTTGAATATTAATTTCACATATCCCAGTTTTAATTTTACACCTCGCCGATTTAGGGACGCATTGCGGTCATGCAAGAATCCAAAGTTGAGATTTTTGTGGAAATGTACGTGTTGAGGCCTAAGAATTTGTAGTGGTTTTCAGAAAAAGTTATTGTACGAGATAAGTTGCTACAGCCTAAGTAGTTTGAGTGATTATACAAAAATGTATACAGTCAGACCTCGCTGTTCGCGGCTTTGCGGTTCGCTGATTTGATTTTACGCCGGGCACCTTTGTACTCCCTTTTCTTTGCCGTTCGCGGATGGAATTGCCAACGTTAACTGTTTCAACTTTCACACACTAACGGCCGGTCTTATGAAGGCCACTAATCTGACGTTAACTTTAATTCGCTGTTAAAATAAACAAAAGCGCATAAAAATATGTTTACTAATGAATAATATGTCATAAGCCTCAACGTTTTGATGAGCTTTTGTTTATTTTAACAGCGATTTAAAGTTAACGTCAGGTTAGTGACCTTCATAAGATCAGTCGGCCGTAAGTAAATACAGCAGAGGTATGCGGTTTGTCATGAACACCTAAATAACATTATTTATCACAAACTAGTAAACACACTTATCGAGCCTATTCCTTTGAATCTTGAATTACCAAATGGGACGCGAAATAAATTGTAAAATTATAACTTGAATAAACAAATGGGCATTCGAGCTCTAGATTCAAGTGGCAGACGTACCTATGGAATTTTAGTTCAAGCTTTACTGTCTTCTTGAGCGTTTCTGCTGAAAATTCAATTGAGTTTAATTTTTAAAACACGGAAAATCATGTCGTCAAAGCGTAAAGTCTCTACTTCAGATTTGCCAGACAAAAAACGCAGAAAGTTTTTGAAATTTTTGAGGTTGCATAGTACAAATAAATCTAGTTTATGGAACCTAACACCGTTTTTATCATGTATGTGTTTACTTGCACATCGTGGTTTTGCGCTTCGCGGCATTCTTTTGGAACGTAATCCCCACGAACGGCGAGGTCTGACTGTATTTGAAAGTTTGACGATCATCTACATATATGTCATGATCAGAAAATAATTACAGAAAATTTTCCGATTTCCGGTCATTCTCACAATTAAAAGCCTTTGTTGAACATAGCTTCGAACATCAGGATACTATAATTTGTCCTTTCTCATACTGTCACTATGGGGAAATATTGCAACCAAGTAAACATTGAAATATTTGATGACTTGCGCGTTTCGAGGCCGAATGATTTGAAAGATATTGTAAAAATGCCTATAAGTGGGTGGGTAGGTGTGTGAGTAGGTGGATGCGTGGATTTACAGCTTAAATTTTGATCGATATCGGAAAATCTTTGTGGGTGATTTTTTCGGTTCCGCATTTTTCTGGAAAGAAACAAATATATCGTGTGACCGCTGAACGTTCTACTAGGCAGAATTACAAATAAACTAATGATAATCTTGGAACACAAATAGTTCGTAGCCAACAGCGCTGAACGGACCTGCTAAGCGACTCCGGAGGAGGGGCGGGTTAATATTATAATGATCAAAATCAAATGAGGGCTCCACCAACTTGCTTATTCAACAACTCGCGAATCTAAGTTGGAAGATCTGGCAATCGCAACTTACACTGAAGAGAGATATCTCAAAAAATAAATTTATCAAACGTAGGTCCTTTCATAAACTGTAGCCTGTTATAGAAAGAAAAGGGCAGAAATACGGCGCAATGAAAGTGATATTCATTTTCAATAAATGCAGAAAAAGAACATAAAAGGGCAGTGCTTCGTACAACAATCAAATATTGAGTGAAGGTACGTAAGTGTTTGAGGCGAACTGAATACCAACCGGAAGACGTGTACACGTAGCGTCCACGGCATAAAGTATGTATTTTAATTTCAAAAATAAACTGATATGCATGTATAAACAAAGTTCAAGCCACGTAGGAAATAAATATATAAGTCACTGATAAACTAATTCATTAATAAATTGTAAATCCAGCATAAATAGGAAAGCATCGAAAATTTCTAAACTTATTCTCGCTAACACATTTTGAATTGCTGCAAAATATTTATTTAAATTAAAGCAAGGTTGTGGCTTATTTGTTCAATCCGGCGTTTTACGAAAACCAAACCAAAAAGGGACCAAAATCGCAACTAAACCTCCAATCTAGAAATCCATACTCATAATCCAGACACCCAAATCCCGTAAATCCATAAAACTCAAATACAAAGATCCATAAATACAAAGAAGCATAACTACGATAAAAAGCCTTGAAAGGAAAAAACGTACGTCAGGTGTAAATCGGATTAGCGATTTATCTCCATTTTCAGGTAAAATAATAGAATTGAAAAATGCGTAAGAACAAATTACCAACATGTGCTTGACGATAAAATTCACTAGACTATCTCCATTGAATCCATCAGGTGTTGTATTTCCCAGATTCCATTTCACTAACCAACGATAAAAATTGAGAAAATATAATGCAGATACAGCAATCACTCAATTACAAATTCCTCATGAGGGGCGAGACGCGAGGTTCCTGAAAATTACAATGGTTGGTTGTTCGATTGAAAAACAATAAAACCGATAAGCGATTTCACCACCTCAGTGTGACGAAACCTGACCGTAGAAGAAAGTTACTAACCGGGCACGCTAGGACTTCACACGGCAAGAAAAAGTAATTTAGCGAAATAAAAGAAACGTAAACTCTAATAGAGAACCCCTGAAAAGATATGGCAGTGCGATATACACTCGCAGATATGATCAGATAACATAAGTAGTGTCACACCTGCATGACGTGATACACCGCCTAACCCGATAAATGGCAGGCTTAACAGGTTCAACATATACACCAAAAATCACTATCGGTATTTTAAGCGAATACCTAATCTTGAAATTTTCAAAACAAACACTTCGGGTCCCAAACAGACAAATATTACACAGTCAGAGCTAATTCACCAGAATAACGCATTCAGAGGGGCTTAACAAGACCTGGAAACATCACATTATTCGTAAATGAAGAATGCCAGAATCAAAACCAAATGCATAGTTGCAACTAAACTCAACGTTAACCGTAGCAGATAAAACGACATATATGGTTTAAATTTACATAATAATTAAGTAGCTTTTATGGAAAACTACAGGTACGGTAGATAACTAGGACTAACGTTAGAAAATAAAGAAAAAATATATGATTTCACTAAAGTACACAGCTATCAATTGGCTGAGATTAAAGTTAAAATTTACTTTTTAAGATTTTTGGAAATTACATTTTTTTTCGAAAACTGGTCATATTTGCTTATTCTTTTAAATACAGGCCTAAATATATATTCGTTTTGTACAAGTTTATTTGTGAAATGTTTGAGAAACACTTATAATGCTATTTTTTGTCAAACTCACGAGTAATTTATTTGTCGAATTCAACAACTTCCAACCATAATTACATTTCTACAATTCAATTAAAATGTAATCAAACTACTTTTGCAGTAATTTTGCAGTTTTATTTCAAACTTGACATTTTTTTAAAGCGGTTTGTGTACTATTGTTTAATATACAACTATGTAACTAATTAAAATACTAAACTAATATTTGCAATTCTAAACGAAAAAAAAATGTGGAACATCTGCACAGATTAAAGTGATAAGTCATTGTACATATATATGAAGATGAAAAGATGCTAGACATGACAAATGGTATGTTAGTTAGGGTCGTCACTAATTCTATATTTTATCATATTAACCATTTAGAAATTGATTAGTTCTATATTTATAATTAATTGCGTGCATAGCTCCTAGTTGACATGTTGAAGCTAATCTACCGAATTGTTTCTAACTTAGTAGATTTAAAAATCCATGTGAGTACTAGTATTTCTTTATTATACACATACATTTAATGTTAAATATTTTATTAATTACAGTCCAGCAAAGAGGGTTGCCAGGGTGTCGGTAGTTGGACTTTCATGTTTTTCTCTATTGTGGAAGGCCCAGGTTGTGAATTCTATAGTCTCCAGAAGTAATAACTTTTTTTCACTCCTTACCCTTATTAGAGGGTTGTAAAGAGCAACTTTTGCGTTGAATTTAGACGTAGAAAACATCGAAATTGCCAATTAAATAATTAATTAACTAAAATGCAGTTCCTAACAACATTTTTGATGGATATTCCTCAGAAAGCTCTACGATCCTTAAAGTACACTTTGACTTCACAAAGGTGCGATACAGCATATAAGTGTCTTATGAAGCATAATTATGCAATAATTACCAAAAAAGAAGGGTATTCAAGTTGAAATAAGACAATTTGCAAGTGCAATTCAGATTTACAGAGTTACAAGATTATTCGTTAAAAAGTTTAAGAAGCTAAACATACGATTAATAAAAATGAAAAATAAATATTTGATGTTTAGTATAATTATTTATGACATTATTGAACAAGCTAGCAGATGTGTTATAACATTTAGGAAAGTATGCATCAGTACCATTGTAGCATACTATAATATCTGTAAAGATAATACGTAAAATTTCTACTATAAAAATGTTCAACTTTCCGAGGCAAATAGTATTCAAATATATCTCTAATTCGCGTATTCCCAATACAACCCCGATTTTCTCAGACAGATTTGCAATAGAATTACCGCACTTGCTTGTGTTGAGAAATGTAATAAAGAACTTTTTTTGAAAAAAGCTGCGGCATTATGACATTAGCATAATTCAATATGCAGCAGAGGCCCTAGGCACTACAATAATGTAAAGAATTCTATGGGATCTATTTTTAGGATAAAATCAATTACGCAAATTCATAATCTAGAATTAAGGCTTATAGAAACGAGAGATATTAAAGAAATAATTGTTGTACTGGGGCTACAGATATCAATGACTTTTTCTAGTAAACGTTGGTTGCAGGAGATCGCCGACATCCAGCCTCAGAGACTAAGTAGTTTTGGCTTGGAAAGCCATCTCCTGGGTTAAGAGTTGAGGGGTTATGTCGGTGTACAGCTTCATACATCAAGTTTATGGTGTGGATAGTATACCCTTTGTCCACGTTAAATAAGCAGAATCATATAGATGAATATTGTTTTTTAATTGTAAAACCCATTCCTTATATGCAAAACGATTTTACATTGTCTGCGCATATAATTGAACAGCGAACTTTCTAACCTAGTAACTTATCGATGACTTTATAATTAAAGCGCTCAAATGAATATTTAGCAAACTGTTGAACTTCGTTGGCTTGCTTCAGACATGGATTTCGAGCCTTAGTGTGTAACCATGGCCTAGTAATCACAAATCACATCTTTTATAGATGACTTACGCACATGTTAGGTTTTGTAAATGTTTACAGCGCCTTTGGTGTTTGGAAGTGCAATTAAACCAACGAGCGGCAATTTTGAAATGTAAAAAGAATAAAATGCTATGGTGAAAATAAAAAATCTCTTTACATTAACATGACTATTGAATTTGACAGTATTATAGCTGACGTACAAACAATTACAAAATTATTACGTTAGAAGAACCTAAGGAAAGCAAATCATGGTCAAGCCGTATCCTCGTAATTGTATGACACGGTCCTATTAATTGTAGTTATTCGTTATGTTTAATATTATAATCTACTTACAGTATTGCAATGCACGTGGTAGTGTTATCTAGTACGGGTAGGACTACCTTGTTAGGGTAATTACTTCTCTAACGTACACTACGTCTGCATGTATAAAACGGTATCAAACGTACCATGGGGATTCTGCTGTAGTTCTGAATGGGTTTGACTGAAACCTTTGCAAAATGTCAATGTTAGATGAGCTGCAACATCACCATCGATAACATAGGTCCAGATGATTTATATACGAGCGTCTCCGGCAAATTCCTCGAATGCAATTGCTCGAAATCAATTGCTCGAAAATCAAATTGCTCGAATGTAACTTTTCTCGAAATACAAGTTCCTCGAACCGCAATTTCTCGAAAATGTTTTGCTCGAATTTATGTGGTCTTAACATCTGGAAATTTATTTCGGCATTAAAGGGAGAGCAGAGTTTGAACAAATTACGGATAGAACAATATGTCAGCGGTCAACAACACACCATAAGTCGAAGAATATATCATGATAGTGCACAGAGACTTTTAAGATTAGTGAATAATTATGGACATGACAGAAATATATATGATTATGTTCGTGGAATAGCACATAACATATCATATTAAAAACACATAACATTAGGTTTTCATAATTTTTAACTTAATCACATACCTATACCTATTTTTTATTAATAAAGGTTATAATTTGTAATTTATGTTTTTTTTATATTTGATATTAACTGATTCGAGTTAAGGCTATTTCACAACTTTATTTTTTCGAGAAACAGATAATCGAGAAATTGCTGTTCGAGAAACTTGCAATTCGAGCAAAGTCACATTCGAGCAAGTGACTTTCGAGCAACTGATTTCGAGCAATTCGTTTTCGAGCAATTGCATTCGAGCAATTTACCTAGAACCATATACGAGTATGTTCTCTGTGGATAGGGGAATGGATTTCTACCTAGGAGTCCATTTCTTTTCTCTTCTTTTGAATCAGGCTGCTGTCTAGGTGTATCTATAAGTACTTTGATCGAAGCGTTGTTTACGACTACCTGTGAAATTATTTGTCCTTGGAGGCTTTCACGGCCATTGTCATTACGTAAACACGACTTCCGAGATTGGACCGTGTCATTATTGAGGTCGAATAACTCAACGTTTCGCCCACTTTCGTAGGAGGGTTGATCAGGAGAAAAAGAAAAAGAGCAAGGTAATTCAACCACGCCAGAGGCGAAACTTTTTTAGCGATCCGAAGGAGAAAGACGAGAATTTATAGGCAGTTGTCGCGGTTATTTGACAATGGGCGGAGTTCAGTAATTAGCACTTTCCACATAGAAGAAAGGGGAAAACCTTCGTCGCGTTTGATATTATTAGGGTGTTCGTAAATCTCAATGGCTTCGCGAAGCTTGTTAAAGAAGAATGGGGATTTTCAGATAATAGGAATTTCTTCAAAAAATACATTTACACGTTCAGTTACCGTGCTCTTTTGGTTTTTCTCCCGATAAAGCCCCTTACTAAAGTGGGCGAAACGTTGAGTCCTTTGACGTCAATAATGACACGGTCCTATCCCGGAACTAGTTTGTTGCGAACTTTCATTTGTTCATCCAGTCGTAAATAATGTTTAGGCGTCCTTGTAAGCGCTGGCTGTATCATCAGCATATATTCCAGTTGTATTTGTTAGTAGTTTAAAATCATTATGATTTGGGCGAACTTATTAAGTTGGGTCGGCCGACAGGATAGGGGCAGGATGGAGTAAACGTTACAAAGCCAGAAAGGCATTAAATATATTGCTAGCATGTACCAAATATTCACGTTTTAAAATTTCGATTGACTAATCACTAATGCAAATGGCATTTCAAATTTTAGTAGAAAATTCAGTTTTCATTTATTGTTCAAAAGCAGATGGTAGAAATTTAGTGGACTTATCATTTTAACAACACTTATTGTACATTGTTCCGATATTTTCTCTATTTGTGTTCATATCTCATATGAAAAAAATATTTAAATTATTTTTACTGTGCTGGAATAAAAAGTAGCATACAAAGGCAAGCCTTACACAATAATAATAAACGTACCTGAAATCACTAAAGCTCCCGCCATTGAACTAACGAGCAAACGGAACTGTGCGAATGGGGATGTCAAAATCAGGCACTCAGACCAATTACAAGCGTACCTAACAACAATTCAATAAAACGAAAAACAAAGCGACGTAGAAATTGAGAACTTGCAAGAACGAGTTTTGGAGTTCTCCTGACAAAGCATATAGCTCATTACTGTATCGGTGGCATACGCAATACATTTATTTTAAAAATTAAGGTTACTTGTCAGGCAAAACTTTATTCGTTGTATATTAAATTTGCACAGCAAATATTAAGTGTAATGGTAATTCCATAATGTGCTTTAACTGAAATTGCAGCAACTAAATACTACTGTAGTATTGATTTTCTTATAAATAAAGCAATAAATCATTACACCACGTAAAAGAAAAATTTGAAAAGTGAATTAGCTTGAAAGTAAAATCAGCATAAAACACAAAAATTTCAATTAGTCGATCTTGATTACATTTGGTCAAATCAGTAGATGTTAAATTAACGTAAATTAGTACAAGGAAAACAAGGTAATGTGATTATTTCAATATTGTTACATAACAATGATCGTGTTCAGTACCACTATAGTGAGACATATATTTTAATCATTGAAAATACTAATAGGTGTTAATGAGCACATAACAATGAACTGAATGTCGCAATAATGACTTCCAATCTTGTGGTATAATTAAATATTGTTAAAACATGTAATTTTAAATTAAAATTATTCTAGGAAATGGAACATAAGAAGTACATTCATTGTAGCTAGTGTACAGAAAGAATGTGTAATATTGAGTAACAGTACGTTTAAGATGGTTAATGTAATTATGGCACGCCTGCTATAAAAATAGAACATTGAAAAACGAGTTTTATAATATGTAGGTTTCATTGCAGGGGGTCCAAGTTTAAAACGCGAGCCGCGCAGCGCGGAGTGTCCTCAAGGACGAGTGCGATAACTTAATTATGAAACGGGTTTTTTATACTATTTTCCTATTTTGCCTCTGTTATGTTTTCAAATAAAACATCGCAGTTCTAACATTTTGGGAATGTTGTGGTTGTTGGACGCTGACGTGACAACTGAAATTTTAGGTTTGTGGATATGTAAACTTTCTTTTGCACATTTTTATTAAATGTAATTAAGAATGAGTGCAGAAGAATATTTTTCATGTCAAAAATTGGTGAAAATGCAGGCAGCAATTGGACGTTTGGTTTGACATTATGAGACTTCAAAGCTGCCAACTTAGAAATAGTAAATTGAAACAGGATATTAAAGCACTCAAGAGTGCTATAAAGGCTTTATTTTGAAACAGGTACTTAAAAAACAGAACCGCCCCCAAGGGGGCAGCGGTTAGTTATTTGATTTTACTTTATTAATAAGCCTCTCAATGGCATGTGAAATATGATGTATAATTACTTTGAATGGTTGAATTTTCCCAACACAGATGCTTAGACATGTATTAAGTTATGCCGACTAGTGGCCCAGTCGAGACAGTAGGGTGATTTAGCTGAAAGATACGTTGGGGTTAGAAAAGGGCCTGGAAATGGCTGCCTTGGAGCCAAGGATACTGTACTAGAATTCATATTTGCTCTCATAGACTTCGAGATTGTGAACAAGCGCTGCTTTGGGTCGAGGTATGCGATAGAGCTCGCCGCTAGGACTTACCTTTGATGATATTGGTATTCTGATAGTTCAGCGTCGATTATGATGGAAATACTACTTGTAAATACATTTCCGCGAACACTCACTCAGTACAATATACCATGTAATTTCAATTACCTTCACCAACTGGCAGAACGTCATAAGACCAGACGCAGTGTGAGAATGCCAAAAGAGGTAGCTAGATGATGTAAAGAAAACGGTGGGGCGACACTGGTTTCAATTAGCACAGGACAGAGGTGAATGGAAGAGTACAGGAGAGGCCTACGTTTAGCAGTGGACGGATAAAGGCTAACTATGATGGTGATGATGATGATGATGATGATGATACGTTGATGTAGGAATTTGGTCCTTGGAAAGCGTCGTCACAAGCCCAAGGGAAAAGACGGATAGATCGTGGGGACTTTATAGCTGCTGCGATGAAACAGTTTGGGAAGATGGCAATTGATATCGGATTCCGTGGGCGCAAGAAACAGAGTAGTCAAACAAATCCATTATGTGTAAAACAGAGAGTAATCCCATTTAAGCGGCCATATTGGCCAGTTAGTACACTCTGTAGCTGGCAATATGGTAGGAGGAACCTTGTATATATCCAGATTGGCCGTAAGTAAAAACGTAATTTAACAATATTCGGCCTCCTACATTGCGTGACTAGCAATCTCCCTCCCGTTATACTGCACTTCGTTCAAGCAAGTTCTCGAGTTGAATGCTGCAAGAAATGCAATAGCCCCGCTCGCGCGCGGGATGTAACAATATAAGAAAATTTCCAACGATTCTGCAGATTTTAGCTGCCTAAACAAGCGTCTCCCTGCGGTAAGCTAACATTGCGCGCCTGACTTTGTGAAAACGAACGTACATAGACGGCTTTGACCAAGAAGGCTTAAAATTAAATAGGCTACCAGTAGCATTAGAAATTAAAATTAATCTAAGTAGAAGATTTGAGGTGAAAACTTGTTGACCTCGGTGAATTAAATATGAAAAGGGCGAAAAGGCTTTAGATTGTTTTATAACTCGAATAGTACGTCGATCGTATTAAAGAATAATATGTAAGACATAATTTCACTGAGACTAACTTGAAAGTATTGATAAAACAACAAAAACACATTAAAAATAACCATGTAACGCTTTTGTGTACTTAACTGGTACTACTTTTTTTTTAATATCCCTAATTTAATTCTTAACTTTAATTTATTTCTGTTACACCATGCGTAGACAAAATTCAAATTATTTTATAGAGGAAAATGTGCAATTACGTAATTGTAATTGTCTTACAAATATATCGTATGACATGTGATTATTATTATTATTATTATATAGAAATTAAAGAAAGTGGTAGGGCCTTGGTAGGGTAACTTTGAAATCTAAACGCCGCCGCATCATATTTCGCCCCCAAGAAGAAGTAGGGATGCATTTTGTCGGTGCGTCCAACCGTTGCCCCTTATAACTCACGGGGACACAGTCCTTTTCTCGTTCTTAAGCAGAGCGGTTACTTCTGAAGCGAACGTTTTTGCACTCGGTTCGCACCCTCTGGTGCGAGCCTGAGCTAGTTATGTTCCTTTATAGAAATAAATAAACTAAGCAAGCCATCGCACGTATAGTACCGCGAGGATAACTAATTTATCGGTTTTAGTGACATGGCGGTGAATTCCGAGTTAGTTACAAGTCTACGCAATGCGTTAAACCCTTGAACTTCTGTTCTCGCTCCTCGAAAATACTCCAAAACATCAAGGATCGAATTTTTCGTAGATACCACGCACAGCCTGCCCTAACGTTTCGAGCCCGTAATCTCCCAGCTCTTTCGTCGAGCTAGTGTCTTGAACACATTCATCATGGGGATTGCCCTATCGAGGTGGTAGACGCCGCCATACCTTTAGTGTTGGGTATCGTTGAATTACTAAGTAAGCTATAATCACGCATTTACTGTGTATAATTCATGCATATACGTACATCGTCCTGCATCTTAGATACAATATTTACGACACTTTTGGTTGCAGTTTCCATTTGTACTGTACATATGTGCATTTTCACAAGTATTTCTCTAATGGACACACGTTTTGAGGCTTACCCCGCCAGGGAGGTTGAACGTCATTACGAACTATCAGCATCGGCGTCTGATGGATTGCGTTTAGTCTACGAAAATTACATTCCTTTAAAGTGTAACCACCGTGAACCACCCTACGAACTTCCCGGTAATATTAGAGGTTTACGGGCCAGCCCAAAGTTATCCGCTGAGATCTGTTACGTGTAAATATGATGATATGTTCAATGTAAGATATCAATTTACATTCTATGTATTTTTCATTGTAACGCAAATATGCAACCGCGTTTGCAGGTGGTATAACTACCAACCCAATGAGGGTGATGTAAGTTCGTCCAGCAAATAGGACATTTTCACGGCGCCTAGGGACGAGTTATGAGTTGCAATCGTCGCAAAGATCTTAAAATAAACAACTGGGTAGCGCCTAACATCTAATAATAATCCTTTTTGCCTTTTCAACGAACTGACTTTTATGTGAAATTACCTGCGTTTTTAGAGTAAGACCGCGCCCATTTACCACTGTAGCAATCGGCGTGCCTCTCTTAGTCTCTTACAATGTCGTAATTGAATTTTCTAGTCTAACCGTTTGAATCGGCAACTCCATATTTTGGAGTAAATGTTCCAGGCGTCTATTAATATGAGGTCATTTAATAGTTGTGAGCGTTATACATTTTTTAAATTGTAGTATGCAGGATATCAAATCATTCTTCATAAGGAATACAATATTAAATAGTAAACTGCTAAAAGTGTACATATTCAAATCTTCTAGAAGCAAAGTCTGGTGTTTAGGATGAAAACTTTGGAATATATAAATCACATAGATTGCTTAAAAGACAATAAATTAATGGTGGTATTGTACTACCATGGACAGATTGATGTGTGCGATAGTAAAGAGGAAGTATTTTAGAATATCTAAAACTTAAAATCTTTTACGTTTTCTACGTTATTTGGGATGAGGTTTAATATATTGCACTGATATACACAGGGGTATTAAAATCTATTTTACAAATGATTAAAGGAGTACAATGGTTGAAAATAATCAAGATCTATTCATATATGAATTGGGAACGTGAATAATTATTATGCAAGTAGAAAGTAAAAGAGAATTTGTAATTGAGTGGAGTATGGCTGTTTGAAAGGCAGATGGATTAAAAAATAATATAATATTTTAAAAATTAAGGTTTGAAGGGAATGACAAATACTTAATTGTAATAAATTATAAAAATAAGTAGATATAAATAAAATATTATGAGATAGAGTGTAAAAAGTAGAAAAATGATATCGTTAAGCACTTTGTTTCGATGATTAGTAATAACAAATTTTGAAAAATGTATCTGAAATAATTTGGTGTAATTAAAATATTAAAATAAACCCTAATTTTATTGAGAAATGTTTGAATGATAAAAAGGGTAATATACTAAATTGGCGTGGTGAAGTTAAAAAGGAAATTTAAACCGAGAAGAATAATTAAAGACATAAAACTAAGGAAGATTACAAGTATGTGGTAATAAACTAATGGCAAGCAGAATTAATCTACAAATGAGAACAACTGGGGTAAAATACTAAGTCAAGTTTATTGTAGAATTACATTTGACATCATATATTAATCGAATTGGATTGCGTCGAGATGTTTGGTGCTAAGGGAGAGTTCCAGAGGAGGACCATTAGTTAAGGAGGCACTTTCCAGGAAGTTGGCAGATGCAGTATTGGAAGTAGGTAGCTGCAGATTTGGTCTGTTTGATTGCACACTGTGGGGAATGTTTGAGTTGCTGATTCTGGACAGTTGGGACTTCTTGTCTGTCAGTGGGGCCTTTCATTGCGGGAAGGTGCTTGAGAGGTTGGATTAGTAGGCGAAGAGGAGCAGGTTGGTTGACATTCAGAACATTGTTGAAACCAAGTGAAAGGTGAGTGATCTTGAGTAGCAACATAATTACTAGAAAAGGAAATAAAGAATAAAAAGTTATTAAAGAATTACTTACTGTTTTTAATATTGTTGTGTACTCGTAAAACGATCTGGTATTTGTCATTTAAATTTCAAATCTATTTGACATATAGTTGACATAAGTTATATTGACTTATGGGAATGATATTTAAAATTAGAACATCAAATTTCAGAAATAAGCAATCGGGAGCTAGTACAAATAATAATTATTGCTATTCTAAACATAAATAGGGCAATTTTAACTTGATAAAATAAAAATATAATTCATAGACAGATTAATATCACTATACCTGAAGGTATTTAACATATTTAAGGATCATTGTGATGGTTATTGACAAGCCACAACATGGGTGCTCTTATTGTAATGGAAATAGCTATTTTTTTTCAAATTGAATTATAAATAAAGAAGTTACAGAAAAGAACAGTTGTTGCATCTTGTAGTAGTACAGTTTGTGTCATTGCCCTTAGATGGACCCACGCTGACGCAAGCAGGTAAAGCATATGTTCTTTTTCTGTCTTTTGCAGGTTCCTCTTTCGTTTTCTACGGATAAACGACCCTTAAATTTATTAATCAGAAAATAGCTACTCATCTCGTCTCTTTATTTAATTTCAACAGCCTGATGATCTTGCCCTGCATAAAATATTGTTTACGTTTAACGTTCAAATCGAAACAATGTCTCGGGACGTGTCATCGATAAACATCACAAATGTGTTCTGATCACATCCCCATTTTTTAGTGCGTAGAAAGCTTGACTCAATCACACTGATGCTCTTCTAAAAATTGTATTTGTCATCCCTCAAAGCTTTTCTTGAAGTATTCTATAAAGTTACATGCCGGATTTCCAACCTCATGCCGCTTTAGGAAGTTTAGCATTACCATATGCGTTGGAAATGGACGAAATAATTAATTTTTCGACTAAAATATGGAAAAATATTGAAAGTCATTTATTTATGGAATTAGGTGATAGACTAGTGTATGTTTTATACATTTTTAATTGACTACCTTGCCGGCCCCTTGTGTACGCAACTAGATGAAACTACAAATATCTTTCAATGTGCATACTGGCATTAGCAAAGGTACATACTTGTTTCCTGATTTTTTTTGGAAACTACAAAAGGTATCGACATTTTATAAATTGTTAAATTGTCATATCATGTATTATGGCCCACAATATTTGTTATGATACTTTAGTTAAAGTTGAAGCTTTGGTGTCCTCGCCATGTGCATTTTTATAGAGACATTAGAGGCAGAGGTTGACATGCCAGATATTTTTAACCATATATATGAAATTTAACTTACAATAATACTAACAAATAAAACACTTTGTTGGGTAAGCTATTCGGATAGAAGAAGAGAGCAGATGCATTTGCCCTTGCAAACTTTCAAATGCCGGAGGAAATACTTTGCCATGATAGAGTTGAGATACCAAGTTCCTCGTCAATTTCGTTGGAAAGCGAAATCTACGAACACCTGGAAATACTTTATAACACTTCTAAGAGCTCCAGGTGGCATTAAAGTTGAACCTGTAGATTAGGAAAGGGTTGTTACGATTGGATGCGATTTCCATGTCAACTTTCGGCTCTGTCACCATATTGTTGCAGTCCTGAATTAATAAAAACATATTTTAACTATGAATTGTTAGCAGAAAACTATGCTTAGAGAGCACGGAACGGGCCATAAATAAGTTGAAGTATTTCGATGTTCGCAAATAAGTTAAGCGCCACAAATCAAACCCAGCAATTCCTGTGGGGTTCGTTATTATTTAACTGCATCAAATATTCACATCCATTTTCCACGTCGCTATTCCTGACACTTTAAATAACTAAGTGCTTGCTACCTGCCCGTTTATATCCGCGCGATTTAAACGCGATCGCTTATGGGTATTAATTTTCCGCGCACGTAAAGACAGTTTGAATTATACCTATTTATGTAATTGTATAGAGGCACAGAGCACTGCAATAAATTGCTCGTTGTATTTATTAATGGGAACGAGGAGGGCACGGAGCCGTCGTGTATTGCCGCTTTTAGAAGCGAACAGATGGAAAGATAACCTGCGTTTATTTACTGATTAAGGCATTGCCGATGGGCCCCTTCTCCTTACGGGCGCTTACTTTTAGAAACAGATGGGGAATGACACAAATATTTACTAACTATCGGACAAGGCGCGTATGTGCCATGAATTTTAAGTAAGGAGGTTTATTTATACGAGCAGAGTTAACAAATCAGAAAGATAAGACTGGCAAATTAGCATTCCAAAGAAAGATGCCGGCTAAAAAAGATGTTGATTTTTGACGTTAATTTAATGTCTTACGGCGCCCAACTAATTAGCGAATATGGATACCTACACACATTTTTAGTTATAACCTGCTTGCTAAAGCAATCGGTTTGGAAAAATGCATTATTAACTGCGTGTTGTGGACAAATGTCCGCAAATTAAAATTGAATGTTTCATACATTTTCTGAATATTTATGTCCAGTATATGGATGAATAAATCATATGAACCTTTTTGGTGGCCTTCCAAAGCTCTTCTTAGCAGTTCTAGGACGCCACTGCAGCATATTTCTCATTGCTCTGATGTTAAATTGCAGAAGAGAAAAAGAGCGTCTAAACTTCTATAAGTAAAATTTTTTCTAATAGTACTATAATATTCCTTCACTCGAATTTGTTATAGAAGATTTTCTTTTAAATAGTAATGACTTATCGAAATACAACTTTCCAAACCAAGCTTTTCTTTTAAGCTTTCTGAGTTGTAGTTAACACACCACAATTAAATTAATTTATCGGATTTGATTTGGTAAGGTACTACATTTCTACATTCAAAATCGTTTAGAAATGCGGTACTTTTCTGCATTGGCAACACTTTTATGCATAGCAACGGCGATTCGTTTGGCAGTACTGTCAAAGTTGACGCAAAATCTAACCTGCTAATCTCGAATTTAACATAGACTTACAGTCCCACCGACAATGCACCTGAACATTCTCAAACGCATAGCATCAACTGGAGCTGCTTATTGTACTTTAGTACATAAAAATGAGTTCTGCTCAGCTTGCTTATGTTTTGACATTTAGTGCCACTTTTATGTAAAAATTTAATATTTTACATTTCTTTTGAAATGCGATAAAATAGTATACGCAACACGTTAGAACAGTAGTTTTACTGCATTCGTATGGCCGTGTAAGTACTCGCTAGCGCTCGTACTCAAACCAGCCATACTGGTCTAGTAAAACATCACTTTTCTAAAGTTATTGCGTAATATACTTGATATGACTCGGACATTTGATCATGCGCCTTTCATTATTTAAATTCGATAAAGCCCGGCCCATTTAAAAATTTCGTTTTTTCATCTGTCAGCGCCACGTCCTCGGCATGCGACGTGATTTTTACAAGCGGCTCCAATAAAATAGCTGCCGCCCGGTACAAACAAAACGACTGACCAAATTGTGAAATTACACTTTCTGTTTTAAAACAAATCCAGAACACCGCTTTACAGCCCCAAATCTCCAGAAATGCGAAACTGTTATGTTTAAAAACGAAACTCGAAATTGCCAGCAGGTAGTCGACCGTCGACCTAACGGCTTTTCAAAATATTGTAATCTCGACCCTAAGCGCGTAACAAAGGAAAGACTTACAAGATGTCGAATTACCCTTTGATCTCGAGCAGACCGATGTAAGGAATTAGACGGTACTTCCACGACGCATCCGCCCACACCTTCCTCGTACCGCCGAAGGGTGCCCATCCCCAAGTCTGCTCTTGCCCGTGGAAACGCCCCACCTCCAAAGGACTTCGCTTGGACACGAGCCCCTGGTTTAAGAAGCTCTGGCCACCGCCGCTAACGCCTTCAAAACCGGCCTCAACGGCCCCCAAATCTCGCCCTAATTATAGTAAATTCCGTGCAGCTCCCACTATAAAGATTATATTTTATCTCTATCTAGGTTGCCTTTGTAAATAATAGTGTGCATATTATTTTTAGATTTTAAAATAAACAAGCTGTAAACCAATCACTATCTTTCAACAGGAGCTCCAATCATCACACTTCGTAACACCCTCTACCGTGAGCAAAACGGGTGAATGGACTTACAAACTCCATTCTTAACACCGAGCACGCCTCATGCACGTGGGCTCTTCACCGAATTATGTTATACTATTAATGCAAAGCTGGAAGTGCTGTTTAATAATATATTTTGTTATTAATCGTGAATGGTTTCAAATCCCGAATCGATTTGGATCGTGAACTGTGAATAGACTCATTTCAGTAAAGTATTCAATTCGATTTATCTGCGAAATCAAATCGATGTATCGAGTTTTTGCCTAAGCTTGGCAGGCAACAAGCTGCGGCTTCGCCTTGGCTTGTACTTTCCTATCTCAAATGTTAATACGTCCTTACAATCCTTGTTACTGACAATCAGGGGCGGCGAGTAGACGGGTGCACGGGGGCGACCGCACCCGATCACAAATTGTTACGGGTGCGACGCACCCGATGAATTGTAACAGTAAAATAATATCTTTCAAAACTATTTATTTGGAATGGAAGCAGCATGTGCTAACCAGCATCAGCTAGGGGGTGTAATGACCGGACTACCTGTCTTGGTTGGGACCGGAAGTACAATTTAAGGCTTATCGCCTAGGTACCGGCTAGGGTAACTACTACCTAAATATTTGCAAGAATTCAATGTTGCTTATTTCATGACGGATATTTGCAATTAGCTGAAGTAAACGCCTCAGTTGCCAAGTAGCATTTGCGTTGTTCGCTCTACGTAGTTGTCCGCCTATACAATGGAGAAGTTTTTGATAAAGCAGGAAAAATCGACTAGTGCCGGAGATGGAAGGCCGCTTCAAAACCCATCATGTTCAAACCTCGATAAAATAAATGGTATGTTATACATTGTAATTTATATTGCCATTTTCGATATGTCAATCTAAAATATTGTATTCTAGTTATTTATATATTTAGAATAATTCAATGTAATTTTAATCACAAACTACATAACTTTATGCTGGGATTAACTAAACTTAATTTTACCAATATTGTATTTTAGAAATTATTATTAGTTATTTCATTAATTACAAGAATTTTTTAATTGCAGATATTGACACAAAAAGAAAATCCACAAGGAAATTTTTGCATAAGCATCTTATCAGTTTAGGTGGATAGATTACAATCTTCAGGCGGATAGAGTATTTTGTAGGACATGCTTAGAGGCAGCAAAAACAAAAAAACTTAATTCGAGGCCGCTACTGGGTCCAACAAAAATGCCTATAAAAGTTTTTGTGGTAATGGTTTTTCTTCGTGGAATAAAGAAATAGGGCGGTTTAAAGATCATGAACGTTTAAATTTTCATTTCCAAGCAGTTGGTATAGGGGCGTGTAGTGAACGTGGTGTTAATGTCTTGACTAGTCTTAATACCGAAAAAGAAAGTCAAATGAAACAAGCTAGAGTTGCTTTGCTCACGTTTATTACTAGTTTAAAATATTTAGCAACGGAGGGTCTTGCCATTAGAGGCCACTCCGATGAAAATTCGAATTATTTCAGGCTTTTAAAGACAAGATCTGAAGATGTACCGGAGTTGCGCTTAAGGTTACAAAGAAATCAATACAAGTGGATTTATATACTCTTTATTTATTTCTTTAAAAACCTGAAGTTTCCGAAATGTGTAGTATAAGGCACCCGATTGAAACTGTATAACTCGCCGCCCCTGACTGACATAGCTATTAATAATGGACGTATAATACTGCGGCATTTAATACAGAAATGTGATGTCATACTGAAGAATTAAGGGGCACAACGCCTGCGTTGAAAAATGTTAACCAGCATCTAATTATAGTTGACCTTGATAAATTATAAATAGAAAAATAATAATTACTCACTTTGTCTGACACTTTATGCCCATGTATAATAATTTTAGATTTTTAAAGTACCACATGCTGGTTATAGACTGAATGAGAACACATTAATATGTTGGACATTTACTTAAGTAACTAACAAATACAAAACACTAATTAGAACAGTAACCATAACTTTATTGCTTAAACGCAAACATTTATAATACATCTACCACATATTTAAGTCTAAATATTTACTTTCACTAAAAATACTGACAGAGCGTCTCCTACTTTTGTTTTGTTTCTGAAGATCCAGTTTAACTCTAAGCTATACGTATATAAATGATACTTTTACTATTAAATGCATTAACATTACTAACTTAATAATTATCGCGTAAATAATTATTCAGGATACAGGAAGAAGTATGTGGTGATGACTGTCATCAGTTGTCTTCTTCCTTTCAGCAATTGGGAAGTGCCAAAGAACGACGGTAACAGTTTTCGCACCCATCCATCCCATGCACGGAAACCCTGCTGATTATAAACTTTCTTTGCACATGCTGCATCATCTTCAAGGGCGTCATTGAGCAAATCTGAAAAGTATAATTATTAGCCTTCTTTATGCGTTCAACCTTATAAAATATAAACTAAACCCTTAAGGTATAATGTTGATGGAAAGGGAGTATTCGTTTTGAAAAATAAATTTATAAACTAGAGCAAGAAAAACCAGGGTTGTAATTCTCGAATATCCTCGAGCACTTGAAAGTCAATGGTAATGTCTTATGTATAACCGTTAATTTTTAAAGCAGTTATCCCCAATTCAGCTCTGCAGACGAGCTTCGGATTCGCAATTAAGGGACTAATTCCAGGCATTATCTCTCTAATTATAAATTATCCCAATCAAAAGATAACTAATTTGCATCGGGAGCAGGATAATTTACCTTCGCATTTCATGCCGCATTTTCCTCCTTTCTTGCCGAACGTGCACCAGTCCTTGCTGTTGATCTGAAAGTGAAAAGGCAACGGTATAATAGCGCCCATAAAATTATGCAGATTGCTCTATTTAACCAGACACGAACGTTTGACGAGGAATTACGCTTTAGGTGATTTGAATACGAATTATGATTGTTCTCCGCGTTCGCGTTTCCGGTCACTACAACGGCGTACCTGAAAGAGGCCGAGGTTTTTACTTCCGTTAGCCTTGTTTGTCACTTTTCCCGTGTCTTTGCCGCTCTCGCTTTCGACCAGGCAGACCCCTGAAACAGACGAAAATAGAAAATGGAACAACAACCTAACTGAATATAAATAATGCATCAGAATACGTGAGGTTGTTAAAATGTATGCACTACATATGGAGTAATCGGTAATTTTTTTTTTCATTACTATTGTATCTGCTAGTTCTATTTATAGCTGTATAGTTTTATTAGAACCTATTTATAAACTTAACTATAGTCTACGGTTGCTTTGTTTATTGTTATGGTTAAATGAGATTAAATTAATTCTATTTAAAATATATTAAATCTACTAGCCGCGTAGCGCAGTTGGGAAAGTGCTAGGCTTGCATTAAGCAAGTCCTCAGTTCGAATCCTGCGGAGGTCGGAATATTTGCGCAGCCTTGGCAATTGGGATCAGGTTCGATGAGACCATTCACAGTTGGGCACCAAATTAACTGTGCTCTACTCAGAACCACAGACTTAAGAGATAGAGTAACAAGGTCAACACATTACTAAGACACGCCGCACACAATGGTTGCTGCGGAAGCACAGAAGGCGCGATCCATCTCTGTAACCCGAATCTGGGGCCAGTTGAGCATTGTACCGCCAGATGCTAGCGTACTAAGCACCAGCCTCTACACCGCAAGGTAAATGAGGTTACAGATAATACGTACATTAAATCTGTCTACTTGCAGTCTTAACATTTTGAATGATGGGAGGCTTTTATAATTCTACTTTATGGATCTGTTTGATAGCCAAAACCATACACCTAACTTTTACCTCCAGTGAATATTATAAAAAGATTTATACCTATTTCCGAAACATTAGGTTTTCTTTGTGAACGTAGTTTATGGTACTCTGGCATGGTTTCAACTTAAGGGCGGATGGGGCCGACGGGAAACTGAGAAATATCTTACTATAAAATTAATAAATTTAATAGTCTGAGAAAACTGATGCTATTAAATCTATAAATCATGGCAAAACGGAAGGGCGGACAAGAAAAATTCTCGAAAGAAAGAGAGAAGGAAAAAATTGCAAAAAATAACACTTGTGGGAGAGAAGCCGGGTAGCGCAGTTGGGAAAGCACTAGGCTTACAATAAGCAAGTCCTCGGTTCGAATCTCGCGGGGGCCGAAATTTTTTCGCAGCCTTGGCGATTGGAATTAGGTTCGGTGAGACCATTCACAGTTGGGCACCAAATTAACTGTGCTCTACTCAGAACCACAGACCAAAGAGATAGAGTAACAAGGTCAACACATCACCAAGGCACACACCTCACACAATGGTTGCTGCGCAAGCACAAAAGGCGCGCTTCAATTTTGTAGCCCCAATCCGGGGCAAGTTCAGCATTGTACCGCCATACTCAAGCGTATACAGCACCAACCTCTACACCGCAAGGTAAAATAAGGTTAACGACAAGACATACATACTGTAATGATCTTTAATATAAGGGTTTAATATCGGATTAATAAGGTTAAAAGAATACAGTATTAAAATTACAAAGATGAATTCAAGTATGAAAAGGCTATCAAAATTATTAAAATGCATTTGGTAAAGAAAGGAAATATAATTTCTATATAAGAAACAGTAATATTCTAACATAATTTAATTATTATCTGAAATTAGATGGAGGATTAATGGCAAATACTCATTCGAGAATTATCATTCAACATAGTGGGTGTTAGATAAATCTAATAAAGTTAATATAGAGTGTTGGACTTTGAAAATATATGCTAAACTAAATCTCTAAGGAGATAATAATATTTATGAGTATGTAAAAATAATTGGTACAAAAACATGTAATACATTTGTAAGCGGTTAAAATTACGAAAATAAACCCTTTATAAAAGTTAAAAGCTGTTTGGTATATAAAAGAGTTGTGAATTAACTAAAATTGGCGTGGTAAAAATAAAAAAGTCAATGTTAAAAGATTAAAAGATGTGAAGACGATATGGATGAAGAAAATGGATGTGGTGAGAACACCTAAGTAATACAGTTATAATCTACAAAAGCATATTTCTGGAATGGGATGCCGAACTGAGTTTATTGTCAAATTATATTACAGCATATGAGTTGGATAACAGGAAATGGTTTTACTGGAAGTGGTTTACATCGAGATTGTTAGCGGAGTGAGCGTTTTATGGGGTGGATAGCAGGTTTTCATCTAATGGAGTTCTAATTCGACAAGATTTTCATTGAAGTGACATCTTGTAATTTGCATGCAGTCGAGGTTCGTGATACTAGGTCGTCGGTGGCTTGGGGATTTTGGTAGGAAGACATGGATGGCGTTTGCTGCTTACAGTACTACTGGAGAAAGTTGGTAGGTGCCTTGTCGTGTTTTGGATAGGAAGTCTTTGCGGATCCGGGTGTTTTGGCGGAGTTCGTACTAGGATTTGTTTGGACGTTGGGAGATCTTTATGAGATTGCTGGATGCGTTTGGCTTGGTAAAGGAGAGTATCGAGGTCCATGAACAGGTGAAAGAATGCAGGTATTTAAATAAAAAACTGAAAGAAACAGATAGAAAGAGTGAAGTGAGGTAATTTTAAAGAGGGAAGTACTTAATATTTGATATTTGTTGAATGTAATGTAATGTAACAAGAAAGTATTTGTAATTGATTTTGCACTTGCATAATTCAACGTGACAGGTGACAGACGTACAAGTTCTCATGAAATAAGAGAATCAAAGTTCAGGAATAGAAGCAGTCTAGATTACAAGCGAATCCGACCTGCAAGTTAAGAGTAAAGTGTTTCTACCGGAGTTAGCGATTTAATAATATTGATAATCCATAATTATAAAAGGGCAAATAATTTACTAAAAATTGAATTTTAAAAGAGAATTGATTGAAAATAAACTAAAGTATAGTAAAAAGTCAGATGTAATAGCTAAAGTATAATGATTATTGTTATAACATAAAACCATTTTAATATATAATAGCTATTTATGCAACAAGTACTAAAAGTCGACGTTTATGCACGAGACAGGAAAATTATGAAATGAAGCCGAAGGCTGAGTTTCATAACATGTCTCGTGCATAAACGACTTTTAGCACGCGTTGCATACAATATTTTATCTACGACCTTAATTTTACCGTTATTAATCTATAAATATCGATTTAACAAAGGTTTGCATCTGCGACACTTTTAATTTAGGTCATAATAAACAGTAGGCCACGCGCGGGCGAATGTTTGCGAAGCCAGTGCTGTCAAGGTCAGTTACGAAATGTAATTATTAATACTCCACATCTGAGTGTATTCATTACATAACGCTTTAATTTATTTCAAAAACACTTTACCTGTAACGCAAGAAGTAACTAGAATAACTTTAGAACTTCACTTCCAGTTCGAAATTGTACTTTTATAACCTCACTTCACTTTTAGCACTAGAGCTAAAAGTAAACAGCTGATTTCTTTAACCACGATAAACTGTAAAACGTCACTTTTAGTGAAACAAGCTAGCGCTAAAAGGCCTACTTTTAGTGGTGCTCGTAGATAAAGACCATTATTACAATACATATGTACCACTTGTGAGATAGTATGGTTGCTCATCCCTCAACTTCTCGAATTCAAGAAAGCAAGAAAAAATGTATTACCGGTACCGATAATTCAAATAAGAAACAAAAACGAACGGTTGGAGGAGCTCGAAAAGTCAGATAAGAACGCAGTACACGTGGTTGAAGAAAGATTAGATGATGAGGATAATGACAATGATGATCTAGAAGAGCGGGTCTCGTCTTATACTAGATTAAACATAGAGGATGACGCGCCGGAACCACAACAAGAGCCTCGGCTTCACCCCCAACATGATTATGATGACGATTTTTTGAACCGTCTTGATCGAAATAAATTGAATTTATCATTTGAATGCCCACCTGCCGCTCGAAAATATAATACTTTTCATCTTGAAAAGGTATTTACTCGCAGATAGAATATGGTTGATCTACAGTGAAGAGAGCACGGCACTTTTCTGTACAGTTTGTTTGGCATATGATCAAGATCAGACTTCAGTTTAGAGGTACCTACGTCTGATTGGAAACATGTTTATCGGCGCATAGAGGAATATAAAGTATCCATCAGTGATGAAAGGTACTGTGAAACGTATTTCATGTATCCGAAAGATCAGACAATCGAAAAAATATTTTTCGAGTATTTAGTTGAAATGGAAAATAAAAACGTTGCAAACAACCATTATGTTATTGAGGTTTTAGTCAATGTTGATAGGAGAAACTCGCTGGTGATCGAAGGAAGCAGCGCCAACTTAAATTTTTGGCAGCTTTAATAAACCAGATAATCAAGATTTTATGTATGTTGACTTAATCGATATTCTTATTAATGTCATCAGAAATAATTCTACTGTTGCTGGTTACAAAGTAAATTTATTAACGTGTGATCATGTTTTAATTGCCCAGATATTTCTCAAACTGGGATTAGATTTATTGAAATGTAACTTGATGGTTAAAGACTCCATACTGAAATTTAAAAAAATACAAACAAAATGACTTAAATTGAAGCCTCTTCAGATAAATTCGCAGGATGATCGAAACTTGATTTTGTAAGAAGAGGATTCGAATTTATTATTGAGAAATAATTGGCTAAAACTCGGTCACAGAGGAGAAATAAATTCTTTGATGGAAAAAGCTTCCGATAAAGCTCCGGAATGAAAATATAAATTCACGACCGGCTTTTATAACGTCATAATGAATACTGCAGTAGAGTCAATTACCAGGAGAGTTTCAAACAATGCTGAGTTATGTAGGGATCTGAAAATTTTAGACCCAAATAATTTTTAAGAAATCGCCAAGTGAAACCTGAAAACTCTGAAAGATGTGCCGGAGAAATGAGAAATTTTTAAAGACTGAATTTACATCTGAAAAGTTAAAAGACGAAACAACAAGCTTTGCCCATAAATGGAGGAGCATCAAATTCACAATTAAAGACATATATGAATTGTACTAGATTATACGTTGATTCAAATGGCGTTTATTCAGTATAATCCGACGTTAGCGAAGAAGGAACTACTGAAAGCAATGAACTAACTCTTAAATCATCAAAAATTTTGAAGTAAAAATCATGCGCAGAATCTATAAGAAATGTCAAAACTGCCTCCTCTGTTATTATGGAGTAATTTTCAAATATAATTCATCCCAAGCGGTTTATTGTACATTGGAGTTCTTCTATCAGTATGTATTTTTATTACGTATTTCACAGGTAGCTTATGAGCCGTAGTTTTCTAGTTTGAAATTTATTAAAAATAAGCTACGGAGTATGTAATCTGATAATCGCCTAGACTCATTAATGCTCATGAATATTGGAAGTAAAGTTCTAAAGGATATCAAGAATGACGAAATTAGTAACAGTTTTAATCAAAATGGCAACTAGATGCAGAACGCTTTATTATATTGAATTTATTTTGCTGTTCAAAACAATTTATTATATTAGTTTTATTTATTATATTTTTATAGAATTTCTGATTAAATTTTTGCTTATTGCAACTGGTTTATCAATGCAAGTTCGTGCTTGATAGGATAATTGATAGGACGCGTTATATTTTTTTGTGGCTAAAAGCTTACATCGTTCACTACTATTTTATTTTTTCTGTATTCTAGATATGACATATAAACAAGTTATTTTTTAGTTGTTGGAAGTATGCTCTAAATTAATTCTTTTATGTCATTTGACTTCCACATTTTTCATAGTTTATTGTGGAGTTTTACAATATTTGTTGATTATTATCATTATTTTTGGGACGCGAACTATCAATTTCCCGGTATGATTTTAGGTATCCCATCTGTCCCTGTTTCAAGTAAACGAATGATTCCATAACTATTAGCTGTATTCCAGTTTCAAACACTGGTTTACATTAATATCATTTGCCGATTTATTATTAAAAATAATTGGAAATTGCAAAATACTACTACACAACTGTAGATATTAAATAACTTTGCTTCGTTTTTAACTATACCTTACACCAAATTCTTATATAACACATACTTAGTACATTACTTTCATTTTCCCAGTTCTTTCTCTAGGAAAATTAGATTATTTTCCATATCAAAGCTTCACATTGATACAAGCGGAAATAAAATAGATTAAATTCACCTATATATTTATATAAAAATATTAAATTCTTCTTTAATATCATTTTTGCTAAATTCGACGGATGTAAATTGTGTCCTTTATTTGTTGGCCATTTAGATTGATGATTGTATTTTATTAGTTGTAATAATGTGATCAAAGTGTGTCTAATTTTTACGTGTTTATGTTTAATTTTTGCATACATTAGATTTTTTTTAGAATTGTTTATAAGTAGACAACTTTACACAACATATTCTGTACAGAAGGTTTATACAGGGACATCAAAGAATATTGAAAGCTCACGCAATATAGGCAACCTACCTAACACTGTTAACTATTAACAACCATGTTTTAAAAAAAATCTGCCCACAGCAGTGGCGAGCCCCATATTACAGGGAAGTGCGTTTTATGGAAAATAATAAAAATCCAATTTTATGTACACCAAAGCCCACAAAACATACATTCAAATACAAAGAAAATAAAACGTGTACGTTAGAAAATTAACACAACGTGAACATTTAAAATTGTCATAAAAACGTAAATGCTCATAAATCTCAAATCATCGCTTGCGTACAATTCAGAACAATTTTACTAATCCTCAAATGTTACTGCTCATATGGTCATCATTTGTGATGTCTCTATATATTAAAATACAAATATAGCTAACATTTTACACTTGTATCACTGTATCAGTACATAAATTGCTATATTAATCTAAGCTAACTTTACAAGGATAACTATTTGCATTGCAGAATTACAAACAATTTATAGAGGACGTTGCCTTCAACGTTTCGTTACAAGTGTATACCAAATATTATGGTACATCAGCAGCTATAAGCCTACCAAGATTGAAGAAAAGTGACAACTTAGTTTTTCAAGTTGCAAAATTTTGAAATTGTTTATAATTTTCATTGAGCTGTAGAAAACAAAAAAAATCAGTAACTGTCTAATCCCAGAAGTAATAGACCAAACTTATAAAATTAGAGTCGGCACTAGGGTAAATATTGTATATAAATTGAGTAAAAATGTTGTTAGCTTTCCAATATAATATTCTGGATATTTCAAAGTTTGCTTTTTCCTTTCATACTACTGCAAAGAAAAATATAATGACTAGGACATCTTATAGTATTTAATATCCCTATATTTACTCGTATAAATGAAAAAGAGTATATTTACTGTATTGGATGGACTCATATAACCTTGATATTTTTGCAATTTTTTACTACTCTATATGGTGCATCTTAATTAAAGCTGATTTATAATGAAGATACTTCGTACTTCGGTTTGCAATAAATATAGGAAAAAGTTGTTTTTTTTATAGCTCATGTTAAACTGTGCTTTTATCAACTCAAAACAAAAGGTCAAGTTTTACTTTAACAGCAAGGGTAGATAAAGTAGCACTTTAACATCAAGGATAGATAAAGTAATTTAATTTTCTAACTTTTGTTTAAATTAAATATGACAGATTCGCATTATCGTAGCAACCCAGTTTAGCTACTGACATTTCGAAATGTCATGGACTGTCTTTATTTTCTTTTGAAATTGTTAAAGTTCTTGCTATAGCAAAAATATTGTATTATACACGACGATAAAGTTATTTCTATCCACTCGTGGATAAAATTTAACTTTATCGTCTTGTATAATAAATTACTATTTCCTAAGGCAAATTGACAAATAACACAAATTGTTTCGATAAAACATTTTTGCATAAATAAAGCGTAGTAGTTAGGTGTGTAATTAAGTTTATTTTTTTATATTTCTCTTCAATGGAAACTTTTTTTTCGTAACAGAACCTTAATTTATTTGAATTCCATAAATACACTATCTCTATTTAAAAATTGTAAGGCGTTATGTGATTATATTAGAAATCAATAACTAATTTTCTACAACGCCAAGCCTGAGGTAAAATTCGTATTGAAGTATTACAATCTCGAACTCAGATTTCGATTTTTCAAACCTCTTGGTATCCTGGACTGGACCCTTATAAAATATTGCCATCTCTAGGGATCTCCGAGACAATTAAACGAAAGCGAGATTGGTTTTTTGTTTATATCTCAGACAGAAGGGAATTTTACTTGTACAGCATTCGCTATACCTATGATACGCATCATATCAATTTATTAGTACATTTTGTAGGTGAAGTTAATACAGATAATTAATTTATATAGATATCAGGAACACATGTTTAGAGCCAATTATATCTGGTAAAATTAGCTGTTATGCTTATAGACCAGTTTTCATCTATATGAGCTCATTATGATTTATAGGATGTAAACAATGTGGTTTAAGGGTTTGACAAACATACGAATATATGCATAATACCTAATTTATAACAGATTTAATTGATTTAATTACACATAACCTAATTAATATTCAACTAAAGCAGTTTTAAAGGGGCTATTTTTTCGCCTTTCATTCCCTTTTTGAATAAGAGTCACTTTCACTTTCTAAATTACAAAACGCGTTTGTGGGGTGAAGCTCTGCAAGCGGATTTAATTTCGAAATATTGATGATGACCTGGCACAGGTTTAGTTTTACTGGTTTGGTGAATTGTTGCACCCATCTGATTACTCCAGGATTTGATAGTATTTTGGAAGTAAAATTCAAGCATCTACTGGTTACCAAATGTCATTTGCTTTATGTGTTTGCTGATCTCGTGTTGTATCTTTTATTTGTTAAGAATAGTAGTTTTACTGATATACGTGCGCCATCTGGCGATTATGCGAAGAGCAATTTTTTCTGAATACATAATTTGTGCAATATTTATATCTGCGTCCGTTTGTGTGGGGGAGCGGGGTCTCGTCCTGATGTATCATACATTGATTTTATTATTAAATAGCATTTCAATTTACATTTTGCTAGATTGATTCTGTGCGTTTTTATTTAGTCAAATCCGTTTGCTTGTACGGGAATACCGTATACTATTTGTGCGTGTACTACTCATGTAATTGTTCTCTCGTAAATATTTACATAACAACATATCTAAACCACAATACCCAAGCGTTGTGGTGTAATTTAGCGCTTCAATTGAATTTGTGCTTGTTGGGAAATAACTGCTTATATGAATACATACATAAATACATAATGAAAATGGCATACGAACAAATGCATTTAGTACACAGTAAAATTAATGGTTAAGCATTATAGAATTCATTGCAAACTATTTTTATTATGTTTTAATTTCAGCTCTACTTTTTTTGCAGTAAACGATAACGACGGAATGAATTGTTGCATCACAGCTGAACGACCCTGCATTTTTAACCTTTCGCTACCAAAACGGAAATTCGTGATAGGCGATTTATCTCCCACGTGTTTACTGAATATGTTTACGCACTGAAAAATCGCCGACAAGAGATGTCCATTAAATCCGTTTTAGTGTCCTTATGTAACACCTGCCAAGGTGGATCTGTTAATCAAGGCAGTAATTATTGGCTTGACAGATCTGGGTTTCCACGATCAACTAATAGTTTTGCCATAGTCGTGGGTAGGAGGTGTGAATAATGTTTTCTCACAAATAGTCACTTATGTCTTCGAGCCGTAAATATTTTGCAGGGTAAGGGCAGGTATGATAAATAATTGAAAACTGCCGCTTTTTATGAACTTCTGCTCAGAGCTCGCGTCGAATTCGGAACAGCTTTTTAAAAAATGGGAAGTCGGAGTATTACCAATTCAAATCAGCGCGTGTATATTCCATGTTAAATCGTATCTGTGTTTGAGTTTCCCTTGAAAATGTAATACGGCCGGAACGGAAATTACAAAACCGATGCAGGCCTGAAGTGAAGGAGAAAACTTCGGCGATTACTCTGTGACTTGAGAGCGACGCGGGGAAGAGCTAATTTTTATTGTGTACAGATAAGATATAATTAGTTGGATTAGTTACTTAACGACAGTGTGGTATCTTTCGTTATTAATTAAGGAAACTGTTTAAATTGCGTTCTTGCACTGTAGTTTATATAAGCTTTGGGTATGTTATCAGTAAATGATGCGTTTGGTTTTCGACATGCTGTTCTTGCAAAATTGATTAACAAACAAAGTACATTATTTTGATAAATAGAAAAATTTGGAGAAAACACGCGAATAACAAATAATAATTTCTTAGTAGGCAAATTGTGGCCAGTTAATAATATCAAAACGGCATACGCTGTAAACATATAAAAGAGCTATTTCGATTGCCGTCAAGGTTTAAGGTGGCGTTCATAACAAAAGAGAACTTGATTTTAGCTTGAGATATTTAAGAAAAATAAAAGATGAAATCTCCAGCATAAAAAAATTAAGTAAAGTCTCCGTAAAATATTACGAACACTAAACTCTGTAACTTGACCGACATAGTTTCCTTTAAAATAATCCAGATTTCCAAGATTTAACATGTATACGGAGTGACCTAATAAAATTGTTATGGAAATAAACTATGTACTCATAGTTATAATATTGGATTATGTTTTTTATATCATTCGGTGCATTTTATATTTTCAAGCTATAAAAGCTAATGAGAAATACACGATTTTCTTTTCGGCGAGAGAATAAAGTACAGACATCCCTTCACAAGATTTCTTTGATCAGAAAAAAGTTCGGTAGAGTAGTTAGCACAGAAACAATAGAAGAAGATATACTTAATCGGAAAAATAACATAAGCAATATGGAATGAATTCAATGATAGAAGTCGAAATACATATATACACATACACTCAAACCTTAACCGAAAGGATCTCTCCCGAAATACTTGCATAGAAAGCTTGCTGACCGTATTGCCGTCGCGAGGCTTTAAGCAAGCGCTGTTGAAAAGTTACAAGGTATCGGATTGAGGTGGAAAGGCAAGTATTCGGAGTACATCCGGGATTCGAGTGGTGCGATAGCCCGATGGGCGACAGTGCTACAATGTTATTAGTCTTAAGTTGGTACTAAACGTTTTTATTGATGTTTTTGTATTTTTATTTGACATTTTAGATAGACTTTGGCTCTATATTTTAAAAAATGCCCTGGTATATCTTTAGTCATCTTTGGAAATTAGAAAACTGATATTTAATATATTTCCTGCCAAATCGGCTACCGGTGATGGAACCGTGACAGTTATTCGTGTCTTCTCAGATACCAGCGCTAAGCAGATGTACATGTTATATATTTTAGCATCTTCTGTGTCGACTATGGCGTTAACTGACATCTTAGAGATCTTAGAGATTTGTTAAAAAACAATCTAATTTTAAAACAGATCTGCTAAAATTACCGCTGACCAGCAATATTCTGATTTTATTGGTTAATCCAATTATAAACGATTGTTTTCTTGGTATTACTCAGCCCCGAAGCAAAAAATATTACACCCGAACTTTATTTATTGTACAATATTTCATTTGTTTATTTAAATCACAATATTCAGTTAATTTTCCAGATCACTGAACGTTTACCCTCACGTCGGTTGTAATTTTTTATACATACACAATACAATTCCAGAATGCTAATCCTCATAGATTTTCATATGATATAATTACAACAGAAAATTTGAAAATGAAACCTGGTTGGTGGCATATTTACCATACTCCTTATGGTTTCATATGACTGATTTTGTTGTCTTGAAGATGGGGTTTTTTATACTAATGTAATCTTAACACTTTCTTTGCTAAACAAAGATTGAAAACTACGAAAGATCAGAGAATACGATGAATCGAGTCACAGTAGAGGATATATTGCAGGAATATTGCATTTACCTTAACGGACGTGGCCTACCAACCATCTGTCATTAAACTGACAAATGGCAACTTAATATTTCGCTCGTCTGGTTTTAGCTGTTGTCTTTTGTAAACTTGCTTTTTGCACTTTCTCGCAAAAATATAACGCTCAAGACTGTGTACAAGTGGTTTGATCGATTTCGAAAAGGTTTTGAATGGAGGAACGAAATGGACGTCCTCCGACTTCATGCACAGAGAACCAGGAGATTGATCATTCGAGAAATAGCTGATGCTCCACATCTCATTCGGTTCATTGTAGCAATTGTTAAACAAGGAGTGGGTAAGTGTAAAATTTTTTCTTGAATTTTGTCCCACAACAAAAGCAAAAGCGTCTGACCACTTTGTTGGAATTGCCTAGCCGTGTGATCCTAATTTTGACAAAGTGTGTAATATGGGATGAATCTTAGGCATATGGCATACCAACATTTAAGGTTCACCATGAAAAGCGTTCAACTCACCTCATGGCGTAATTTGGCGAGGTGGGAGCAGGTAGACAACAAAGGAAGCAGTAGCGGCATAGAGTGACGCAATTATAAAAGGATAACCATAGAGAGCTGCAGAAGCGCACAGTCCAGGTGCTACAAAACTGATAATCGGCAGACACCACTGCAGGTGGGCGATTTAATGTTTCATTTGGGCATGCAAGAATAGTCAACGAAGAAAGCGAGTGAGTCATAGCGTTCCAGGATGCGTTTGGGTGCGCGCTACGCCTGAGCGCATGCGCAGTGGTCTACCAGTTGTTGAAGCAGCTGCTAGAGTGACTTAATATTATTTTGTGGTTTGGATAAAAACGGATGTTGACTGGGTGGATTAATTAACGTTAATACCAATGCTGAGTAGAGACAGCTTTTCACTCATATATTGACTAGAGATAGAGTAGAGAAATAGCTATTCGCTTCGTGGGTTAATATTTAGGTTTATTGTTACTTATCGTTGTCTTTTACAGGACAATATAACGGTTCGTTGTTGATTTGCATGTAAACAAATTGGCTTTTCATTTGCGTAGCACCAGTATAAGTTAACTTCTGGTCCATTTAAACAAGGACTTTCCTTAGCCATGATTAGGGGTAAGTAAAATAAGAAAGATTTCCATTGCTATTGAGCTAGCTGGCAATAAAAGAGAACAAAGTAATTAATAAAAACGCGGGGGCGTATGGGATGCCTAATGACAGGGAATAAACTGGAAATGCAGGTCACGAAACTAATATAAGGAGATGAAGAACTGATTTCTCTCATTCCAAAAAGCAAAATCGCCATGAGAGAACACCAATTTGACTCGATAGAAAATGTGGAACCTACCATGACATTGCAATTAAAAGCATGTAGGAAGGATGATTACCAGAAGTGTTTTGAGAAGTAGCATGCAAGTTGAAATAAGTGTGTGGCAAGCCAAGGGTAGCACTGTGAAGGGGATTAAGTTGAGCACACTTCGTATATTAATATGGATAATTTGAAATTAAAATAGTTACTCAAACAAAATCTGATATAGACAGTGTAGTAAATATGCAATATACAGGGTGTTGAAGTAAATGGGGTGAGATTTTTAAAGGGAATATGAGACGATCAAAAGGGTTTTAGCATATATTGCTCAACAAATGAACTGGACCATTTGCATATATTGGTGCAATTTTTAGAAATATTTTTCAAAAGGACAGTCTCGGTATTTTTGGTAACCTTTCAGGATTATGTCACTATAAAAAGCATTTTTCATAATTTGGTTTAAATAAAACTAAGGCCATTAATAAAATATTATCATTTGAAAATTTTGAGTTTTTCCCAAATGTTGATAGCACATTGCATGCAAATTATGCCAAATCGTTGCCAAAAATTTTTAAACGTTCCGAGGAGGCTCAAAAAACTATTAATTTCCATTCTTTGCTCTTCTTATTTTTGTTAAATAGAGTTTTTTTATAATTTTTTAAAGATTTTTATTTTATTAATATGATTTTGTTAATGAGTCAGTTAATATTTGAGAATAGTGAAATTAAATATGTTTAATATGACTATACTATAGAATAAACACTTTTATATATGTATATTTTTTGTGATGTAATGTAACAAATTTTTATGGGTGGTGCAGTTCATTTGTTGAGAAGTATATATGGGTCCGCAAATCAACTGTATTCGAGATAAGAGTGGTTTTCCTTATCCAGCTCGGTAAAAGAAAAGCACATTTACTTTTGGATTTTAACATTTTTATTTTATTATTCAATCATAATTGATTAGAGTGCCTTATTTCTTGTATAGTACTGTCCAATATAACTACATAGAAACTGGGTATTGATAATTATGTAAGTTTATGTAACGTGTTGTATGAGCATTCAGCTTGAAATAAACTATGTTGAGCAGCAATCAAAATTTGGAAACACAATAATAAATTGCAATAAACGTCTTAGATCTTTTGTTCAGCCCGAAAACTATCTTGCTACAAAATTAAATATGCATATCTAGGAAACGATGCTTTTTCATAGACACGTACATTTTCAGATAAATAATAAAATATCCCTTCGTCCAACTAGTAGGGTACATAAATCACTTTCAAATGCGCATGACGAACAATTTCCAAATTTTGCTGTCATGTAAGATAAACTAGAAGCAGCATTGTTAAAGTTGAATTTTTTTGAATTGTAAATTCACCTTTCAGTTTTCCCTGGAATTTCCGAAATTCCTAATTCATAGACATAACACCTGCTTTTTCGTTTCATTTTAAAAGGGCCTTTATATTACCCAGATAAGTTTTTTTTAACATAATTAGTAGCATAAGGTAATATATAACTTTTTGTTCAAACTGTACCTACGTAGGTTGTATTTTTGCCCCCTACGTTGACAAGCTTTTGCTAGATCTTTCTGATAGTGTAAATTAGTTAGTATTTTAGTAAATTGTAGGAAAGTTTATTTCTTGGTAGGGGAGGAGGTGTTATAGGTAATCATTAACAAAAAATTAAATCCTCTCAGATAGTTATGTTAATTTTATTATTTGAACCTTGGTAAACTGTATTTTCATCTGCAAATTTTAAATTTAAATTGCCTTCTAATTCATAGACATACCTATGATTCGTAGGAGACATACGGCATTAAAATGGATCAATTCGAATCGGGTAGATAACAGAGTAAAAGGAACGATCTAAGCTGGCACATGCAGAAGCGTTAAACATTTTCTAAAATAAAAAATGGTCGAAATAGCGTCCCTGTCCAATCAATACGTATGCCAAATTATTATTAATACGGTCCTATTAGTTTGTGCAACTTCTTTCCTAAGAGGTGCGAGATCGCTCACATACAATCAACGTTTTAATGGAACTAATACAGAGCAAAAACCACAAGCATAAGCACAAAAAATGTTATGTGTGAATGTGTGAAATTGCTAACATAAAACTGGTACTACTTAAATAATTAAGTTAATTTTGTTAAAATGAACCTTGAATTACCGAAATTGTCTTCTAATTCATACGCGTATGTCCCTTTAAAATAAAGTGGAAGATCAGTAATTGTGTCTATGAATTACAAGACAATTTACGAAATTAAGGGGAAACTGCAATGAAAATACAGCCTCAAAAGCGTATAATTTAACAAAATTCAGGAAAGTACATAATTAGGTGGCATTATTTTTATATTAGTGTAGTAGTGGCTCGTGAAAAATTTTGATGGTAGAGCGAACCACCGAAAGTAAATTGCATTTCACACTCCCGTCGGCATATGTCGGCATCCCGAGATTTATATATTTCGCATATGGACTAGCAAAAGTTAGCATCAATGAACACTATTACCAAACTTTACAGGCTAATAAAAGATGACGAACTGAATCGAATATCTCTTTTTCATTTTTCCTATAATTCGGTCAAAAAACTTACATCTCCACTGGTTCAGATACATAGATGCATACGTGAATAGCGTGTATTATGTCAAGGTGTGCGACCATTTACCAGTAAATTGTGAGCATAATAAAATAGATCATAAATAGCTTAGCTATTTAAGTTATTTTGCTAACACCGCAATGTCTCTTCTGTTAGAATTATACACAGGGCCTTCCAACTATGCTCCCCAAATGCGGCGAACCTTTCTTCATCTGAACTCGATGAAGTCAACGCATGTGCAAACATTGTAAACGGAATCGTGATACGCGATTCTATTGAATATTAAAATATCCTTATTTTTGTACCTACTGCTTGCCGCTCAACCCTCGTTACAGTCGAAAAGCTGAGAAGGGTTTCGATCTGGCACAAATGCGATGAAAGCGAGCAGCGTTTATCGTGCAGTTCATATTCACGAAGTAAAAATTATTCGTGTTGTGGTAGAGCCGTGGCTGACATTGTTTAAAAAATATGATATTGTCACGTAGTACCTCAAAAGTGATTAGAAATAGTGAAGTAACTTTAACATAGGCAATATATTCAACATTCTGCGATCTTTTTCAATTACAGTGTATGTTATAACACGGTAAATTATTATTGACTTACTGGTTTTATTTTTACAACAGACGTAAAAAATAAACAAATGAAATTGTTTCTGCCATAGCAATACATTTTATAGGACTCTTAGCTTAACCTATTGTTACTTAATAATTGCAGTATTGTGTTTACTTGTACAATACTTCAATTTCAGGTGTAATTATTATCTATTGTTACCCATTTTTGTGTTTGTTACCAAGTGTTGCTTTATTCTGAAACCACGAACGTAAATTCCAAGACAAGACGTCGTCAAAAGCGATTGTTATTTATTTTAATCGTAACCATCAGCTGTATTTATTTTTTTAATTTGCTGCCAACAGCTCTGTAATTGTTCTTACGTTTTTATCTCTTTAAAAAATCATAGGTAAATATTATTTACCACTAACAATAGCAACCATAAATTAATTGGAATTGTTTGAGGATGGCCGTTTCGTGCGTAATAGAATCCTTCAACTATGCCATTTTGTTACGGCCTAATGAAAGATTTAATGGTGTCAACATGGTTAATACCGTTTCCTTAACTAGCAATTTCTTGTCTCTAATTACCCGTCAGTTACATACACGGTTTCAGCGGAAACTTCACAGACGCGCTTTTTTATTACGAGTCGAATGTTTTTAGACAAAATGCTCCAATTGCACCGAGGTGTAATTTGCCTAATCTACAGCTTCTGGTTAATACAGTAATTTCTCACAGGAAGTAGTTGACGAGAGGCTAATTGCAGCTAAAACCTAGTAGGTCGCTAAATTGTAGATTTTCCAGACGAGGCCAGTAGTTTCGCCTAGCGATTTAATTATATTTCGATTACGATTTGATACTCACAGTTGCCAATATATGTCCTGGGAAATTCCTCCTAATTAGTTCTTCAGTGAGCCCACACCTCGTGAAAACTTTTCCTTGGGCCAATAAAGAAAGCTCTCCGAGGAGAGCCAGTAATAAAGTACGCAGCAGCAAGCACTTCATAGCGCACTTGAGTATGGTGTGAAAACAAATAACCGACTAGAGCGTTTTGCGTTTTTATGTAGCCGGGTTATGCAATTCTAATAATTCGATAAATTTCGATTTTATTTTTAATCGCCGGCGCGATTGTGTTCCGGGAACGCAGCACTCGCTCTGAGAGGAATTGTCTTATCATTTGCTAATTATCATTCATTCGAGCAGCTACGTTGCGGTAGGACTATATAGTTTGAACATGAGTTGCAAGTAAATAGCTTCTACACTACAGTTTGCTATACGTTAGCCCGCAATATAAGGCGTCAAGGACTCGCACTTCGTCCACGGATCCGATTTATTATTAATTTCATGTTAATGAAGCAAAAAGATTTAATTCGTAAGTTTGTTTATTTGTTTCGCCAGAATAATTATATACTTGTTTTTATGACAACTGCGTCGCAAGCACGTGCTTCTGGGAGTTCGAAAATATTCCGGATTCGCGTTATTTGCTTAATGCTGGTGTAATTGAGTTAAAGAAGGGGTTGACGTTCTATTAAGGAATTTCCGGGATTTTCGAACGGATTACGCCTGGAAATTGCGTTATTTATAGCTGTGGTTTTGTTAAGGTCGATCAACACTGCTGCCGCATTCCCTGCCCATGGATGGTTCTGGACAAATGTCGGCGTTTATGCTGGGACAGTGAGAAATGCCAGCCATTGCTAAAATTCGCCGCATATTTTGCTGTCCAGCAGCATGACTTTTTGTTTTTGTTTTGGTCGCGCATTGGTACAAGTAGATGGAAATGTTTGTAAATAAATTGCGATGAAAACCATAGACAATATCTGCGAGTAAATATGAAAAGACATTATTGTGCATAGGTGGGAAAAGATTTAATTAAGAAAGTAATAATAATCAATTATTACTAGTGCAATTTTATAAACATGGAATGAATTACCAACCACAACCTTCAATTTTATCTCTCACTTATATGCAAGTTTATTGCTTGGTACTTAAATTGATTATCTGCAA
The DNA here is from genome assembly GCA_940337035.1 of Agriotes lineatus. NCBI lineage: Eukaryota > Metazoa > Arthropoda > Insecta > Coleoptera > Elateridae > Agriotes > Agriotes lineatus. Next base: position 43,752,375 of record OW679195.1, on the reverse strand, counting down.
TTCATTAATAACATTTACTATTTATAAAAATATTTTGCGAAATGTAATATGTAAAAATATCCATAATATACTACTATTTTATCTAGTTACAGTTACTAAAGCAATAATATACTGTATAATTTGGCATCCAATGCAACTATACAAGTAAAAGAGCACATTTTTGTACATTCAATTAGTAACCGATATCCGCGTCCAAAACCAAACCAAGGCTATTTTAATCATTGTGTACTCTAGATGACAAAGGTTCTGGGCCAATTTTAGACAATAGTCTGTAAAATTGTTTAGAATAACAATGGTGTTACTGAATGGTAGTTTTTGAAGGACGCTGCTCCTCTAGTGAATATAATAACCGTATACCTCTGTTATACCTACATACTGTGTCATCACGAGAAGAGGTGAATACGGAATAACTTTTATCTTGTAATGCAGAAAAAAGTTTTGGTAGTTTTAATTCATTCAGCTTTTCAGTATTCTCATTTTTCAGAGCTTACCTCAACGCATAAAACAACGCCAAGTCTTTTTTGGATATCATTAGAATTTTACATTTACCCGAAATTTAAAAGTTACAAATGAAATTATTAATTTTCGTATTTCAATCTAGATTTTTAGTTTTTATTGGTCATTTTAAGAGAAACGTTTCTTACGCATGCATAAGCAAAATTATTAGTAATCGAATGTTAGTTTAATGACCTTGTAACATAGTCATCCCACTTTTTTCTGTTTAAGTGTTTATGTACGATTTACAGATGCATAAGTAGCATAGTCAGTACCTCGTTTAATCTCACTGAACTTTGATTTACTGCTTTAAAACCACTTTAATAGACGATAGGAAACTAATAATAGGCGAGATACTATTGATTTTTATCGTCTGACTTTTAAATGTGCAAATCGAAACTTTTGAATGTTGAATTTAATGTTCGGTGATTATTTATAATAATTACGACGGATGATTGTACGCTTATCGCTCATTCTGATTAATCAAGTGACAAAATTAAAGGTTAGCTGATAGGAACTTCATCTAAGAAACGTTATTTTGTATTTAATTCTAGTTATTTCTGCTAAATGCTATGGGCTATACAGGGTGAGTTACATCAGGAGGAGAAACACTAAAATTTGTATTCAGGATTACAGTTTAAGCAAAAAATAGATAACAACTTTTTTCCGATTGGCGTTTATTGTGGATATTTCGAGACAGTACATTTTCCGAACTGAAGAAATAGTCTCTTGCCGCATTGTATCGTGGAATTCCACCACTTCACCAGTATGACGATAACCATTTCAACATTGTCGCAGTCTTTAAATTTCATGGGAAATTATACAACGATATGGCCGACGTCTTTTTGGGAATCTTCTTTAATACTCCCAACAACTCAAAATCAAATCAGGATATTCTTCATTGCTGAACTGCATTCTTGGCAAAAGGTTTGTCTTTTTTACACTAAGAATTAAGAGCAACACGCAAACTATGTGAGAATTGTCAAACACTACTAAAGTGTTTTGTTTCCTAGAAACTTCCATAGTATACTATTTCTTATATGGAAAAAACGAAAAGAAAATTTTACGTCCCAATACCTACAAAACAAAGGCCGATCGAAAAAATCTGTTTTATATGTTTTGCATAATATTTAATCCTAAACACGAATTTTTATTTTACCCCCTGGTGTAAATTGTTATGTATAATATACTGTGTTTTACTTAATCACTAATATGCAAATAGACCAAATTTTGCCGCAATTGGAAGCAACCCAAAAAATAATAAACATTGGATAATTTTTGCTTAATTATATTTGCTCATTCACTTAATTTAGCCGTAAGAATAGCTCTTAATGCCAGAGTTCGATTCGTACTCAAGTATCTAAACGAAGTACACATTAAATATAAAGTATATATTTTTCTGTAACTTACAAGTCAGGTTCTCTTAAATTAGAATTACTTATACCATGTATGTACAATGCTAAACAAGAAAACAACACGCATTCGGGAGGATGCTGTAAAACTGGACTTGGACAGGACTGCAACCCACGGTATATATGATATATTCTTGGTAACCCTTGGTACGGACGCCGCGGAATATTCGCCTAACTCTGCCAGAACGGGCGTTTCTGGAACTAAACGGTTAAATATTGTAACGTTACGCCCAGCGCGAACGCGATTCTGTAAATTAAAAATTAATTAGCGCGTTCCCCCTTGTCGTGCACCACGTTAGAGACCGAAGCTCCGCGCCGAGAGGACGACGTGACGTCACCGCAAGCGATCGTCCTAACACCACTGCGCACGAATCCCCTCTTCAACGACCTCCGATTACGCTCGCACCAGGTATAAAAGCTGAATTCGGAGCGCAGACAAGACAGAATTTCCTAGTATTTTTCCCGAACCTCTTCCAGTCCTGATTCCGCTCAGGAGAGCCTCCGGGCTCTTCGAGCATCTTCGAGAATTTCCTAGAATTTCCTAGATCTTCCCACTCCTCTAGTCTCACCTGTACTCTCAGGAGTGTCCCCCAGGACTTTTCGAGGGTATCCCGACCAGCTACTTGAACCCCTGAACGTTTGGGTTGTTACGTTACTTCCCACGTTACTTCCTCGAATTCCTGCACGTTTGGATTGTTATTTACTTTCCGACGTTATTCTTTTAATCTCCTGAACGTTTGGGTTGTTACGTTACTTCCCAACGTGATTTCCTCGAATTCCTGCACGTCTGGATTGTTATTTACTTTCCGACATTATTTCCCGAGCACCTAGCGACCTAGAGAACTGCCCCAGGTCCAACAGCGACGGTGTCAGACACCTGGACATAAACAGAGTATTTCCGAACTCGCTGACGACGCCCTCCAAAGTTTAGGCACACGGGAGGCCAAGTCGTGCTCGCCGGTGACGACGCCGTCCGCGAAGCAAATTTCCCGGCACCAGGATGGCGACGCAGACGTAATTAGCCCCGATAATCGCGTCTGGGGCGACTTTCGTATCCCCGAGGCCGAGGCGCGTGCACCAGGGGTCCCGGTCGAACGAGCCCGAGACCACCGTCCATAAGTACGCACTCGCGGAGCTAGGGTAACCCAGCGGCCGCCTTCGTCAGCAAGAAACGGTGCACAGTTAAGCAAAATTCACTCACCTGGGGGAAACAAAATAGTTGGCAAGTAAAGCGAATCAAACGCATCGTCCGCCACTTGAACGATGGGAGTTTCACCACCAGACGCACTAGGTATGCACACAACTTAGTTTGATTTCGACTGCAGTTTTGTTTATTGAACGATTTTAAGACCAAGTGTATTGTTGTGGTCCGCCATTACTGGCGGTCAGCTAATCTGCCAAATTACCTGTTTAGGACCGGCGTGTTGCCAACGTGACGAGAGGACTGATGTACAGGCTGTTCCGCAATAGTGTGCCACTGCTCAACTGTCGAGGAACGAACGCCCCGTTAGAAGAGTTATTTTATTTTTATTCTATTATTTCGTGTTGTTGTAATACAGTTTAATTTAATGTATCCAGTTAAATATTATTATATAATAATAAGAAATTATCCTGTGTTTCTATTCCACGTTACTATCTGAGTTTATTATTCGGATCTTGGCTTTCTGAGCTAACCTTGGGCAACCAGTTTTCAGGCTGGTGATTGTAGCATTTAAATTAAATTAAACTAGCCCGTCAGGCTACAATATGACCCTAATGGCTGCTTTGGTTATATTTGCTGTCAAACCAATATTGCTAAATTTCGACAAACAGCCCCGGGACCTTGCAGTAAGGCATGTAAGTGTCTTTCTATACAGGTAGGCCGTGTTCTTAATTCATTTTGGCGATAAATCGACCTGGTGAGCATTTATGACGTAGAAATCTGCATGTTTGCCGCGGTCTCTCTGGGAGACTATTATTGTCGTTTCTGCGGTCCAGTGTTGGATCTCTGACCCTTAGGGACACAGGGAAGGGTAACTGCAGCTCAGATCTAGGTTTCAACAATCCATGAGGTTTATTTTGAAGGTTGTTCTGAAAGGCCGCTATCACTAGCTGGACCCAACAAGCCACGAACACGACATGTAGAGCGGTTTCAAGGAGATATTTGTAGGTGCGGGGCCTCAACAAGCCACGCAAATATGCTAGCAGGTTTTGCAGTTTGGAGTCGGGTGTTTTTAAAAGGTTTTCTAGGTGAGTCTAAAGACGCAAGTGTCTTTCGGTTTTGGACGGTTTCTTCGGGTAGGTCTAGATTCCGAACGAGCGCCTTTGGTAATCCCAGAGTGACCGGCAGCTCCTCCAGTTAGAGCTAGATAAATTGGGTGTGGATCGAAGTATCTACAGAAAATCGGACATTCTGGTTTTATACCTGTTGGGTCTTTCTATGTGGGTAATTTTCTAGAAGAATTTGAGAAGGGTTGCTTGAATCTCTGCTATACGCATAGTCGTGCATCATTGGGTCGGTTTAATTTATCATCAATCCGCTCATGGAAGACGTACAAATTCCAAGCATGTTATGTATGCATAAATTGCATGTCGTGCAGGTGATAACGTCAAAAAACCGTATTGGAAGTATTTTGGGGTGTAATATTCGGAACGAACTACCTATAGCTAATTATAGATAAAAATATTGAGAAGATATATAAGAGCATTTAGTTAAACAAATATTTTGCTTAGATTCATAAAGCAATTGCTTGAATTTTCCCGTACTGGCAAAAGTATTTAGAAATCAAACTTAAATGCAATTCTTGTGACAACACTTTAGCTGCTATATGTACAAGGGGAGGGAACATAACGAATATTTCAGTATTAGAGAATTCGTTGTCGTGGCATTTTCGTAAACATAAAAGTAAAAAAACTGTCACTAACGCCATTAATTAATTAATTTACGGTGGTACTTAGGTTAACCTTACTTAGGTCATCGAGGCTGGAGAACTTCGCTTGTCACATCGAAAGAAAACAACGTTATGGATATTTAATATTCTTTATTATTACCAAGTAGATATATATGCACTATACACTTTTAAAGAAATTGCGGTGTTTCGCAGCTATAATGCCGTCAGACGATTGTCGGAGGCTCGTCTAGCAGCAAAAAAGCTAGCTGACAGTCTGGTGCAGGTTACTGCGGTGTGGGGCTGTGTTACACCTAATTAGGTAAAGAAGACAAAAAGTTGGTGCGCACACAATCGTACTAACAGGTTTTCCTGCGGTGTCGGATTGTGTCACACCTAGTGAAGTAAGAGAGAGGCAAATGGTGCGCACGCAATCGTCTTAACAGGTTTTCCTGCGATGTGTGACTGTGCTGCACCGGGTGAAGTGAGAGTTAAACAAATTGTGATCTGTTACAGCAGTTTTCCCTATTACGCGTAGAACTACCACATGCACCATACTTGACTTTCGTCCCTCTTCTACCCTATTTAGACGCGTTTTATGTAAATTACGAAAACCCCTCCATTCCGATTCTCGGAATGTGCAACCAATGAACAGTTTAACTTTTGTTGTCAGATCAGTGCTGCGCTAATTGGTGGTTGCCCTTCTAAACGCCACGACTGCTTAATCCTTTTTCAATCAAGCTAAATAGCAACTTCATACATTTTAAACTAAATTAATTCGCCGTTTTGGGCTCTTTGTTTCGACTACCGGCCGTTCGAATTGTACCTAATCCCTCTGTCCTAAGATTTAACATAATTTTCGGCTCTTTTTGTGGCATGCCCCAGAATATCCTGTTATCACTACAAGTTGCGCTGCATTTCTAATAGCTGCAAAAAATACTGCCTTACACCCTATTCAAATCAAACGAAAGTTTTCGTTTAACACCTATAATTGTTTATTTACAAATGATTCCTTACATCTAGCCCATAAAATGCGAGTCTTTTATTGTCTTTCCTGAAAATAACCTATATAAAATGTTTGTGCATACCCGAACCTTACATTACATGGTACTAAGCATGCGTACCAAAGTTGAAATAGATATCTTTACATTTGTGGAAATTAACGTAAAAATTAAAAAAAAAGAAAATTCGACTTCAAGGCCTTATAACTTCCTACTGGAGGGACTTTATACTAAGGTTTAAATCGGTTTACTATCACTTAAGCAGTATTGCTCATACAAGTTGATTTTACCCAAAACCGTTGACTTAATCTCACAGCACCTTCTTTGGTGAGAAAAGAATTCATAATAATTTACAAATAAAAGATTGCTTGTTATTTTAAACACGTGTTTAAAAAATCAGACAGCCTGTGCTGCAATAGCTAGCACCCCCTCAGAATTCAAGAAAATGAGATTATGAGTTTTACTTTGTTAGGCTTGATAGACTAAAAATCCATATACATTTTTTACAGCGGTATAAATACTTTTCAGGTTTTATTATAAATGGAGATGCGGTTTGCAACGATTTAATATTTATTTTATATTTGTATTAAAAGTTGGGGCAGCCACTGTTAGTGATATTTGCTAGTTCAATAATGCTACATTTGCAGTAACGTCATGTTATTTTGCTTATAATTAATAAATAAAGCTAACGCTACGAACCTTAATCCAGAATAGGTCTAAATTTGCATAACTCATTTCATTTTAAACTGACAATGTAGCGACTTTGTTTTCTGTTAGTTCTCATAATATTGGTGGGTAGCTCGACGGAGCAGAAAAGTAATAAACAAGCAGCTGTACGAGTACAACTTGAGAGAACAAGAAAATTAAAACATACAGCTAATAGGACAGTGAGTAAAATGGAAACATGCCAACGGTAGGACTTGTTAACGGAACATGTTCGAGTTGGCATTTCCGAAGGAACAATAATTTCAAGTTCTGGTGCGTAAGTTGTAATTTAAGTTGTGTAAAGGTAGAATTTATATGATTAACAAGAATACGGAGATGAACCATAAGTGCATCCCTGGAATTTGCTGTTGAAACGAAGAGAAATAGATACAATTGTGTAATTTGGCAAACTATGTGTGATATGTATAATTAAAAAGGGTATAAATAGAGTCAAGCTGGACAAGAGTTTTCATGTTCAAAATGATTTTATTGAGCTAGCACAAAAATTATCATCAATAAAACATAATTAATACACCGGGCAATTTAATAAAACAAAAAGTGTATAACCATCAATATGTATACAATCAGAGGTTAAGTCAATCTGACGTTTACATAGTAAATATTTGAGTAAGGATATGTGGAGTTTTGGCAATAAAAATAAATAAAAAATTCTCCAAAACAAATATTAATCACTAAATTATATATAATTAGTTACAGATTCTACTTGTATTTTAATTTCAGAATTCTGTTTCATGCCTTAGATAGGACCCTGAACTTCAAACCATCAGTCCAAATAAAATCCAACCGCGTCAGGTGTCGATATCAGCACGTGTTACGTAAGCGAGATACGATAAATATTCATAATAGCGGTTACCTGTCTTTTTAACGGTGAAATCTTGCCATTATAAACCAATAAACGCGCTGAAAATATCACATGTTCGCTCGCATTCGTAAGATCGCAAGATAACAAAAATCGGGAGCAAAATGAGGGCCATCAACTGCAGATTGCAGTAGATTCCAAGTGGTTGGGCGAACAAAGGCCATCGCAGATGTATTGCTTCACCGACCGATAAATATTCATTGATTTTTTAGCGGGAATATTCAATTATTCAATGCAAAGCGACTGGTTTCTGGTTTCTCTGTCCCAAGAGTCGATTCTGCACTTCGAGCACCTTGGCGATGCCGAGATTGAGAAAGTCTTCCTCCTTCGAACTTGAGCACATATGGTTCGTTCCGGAATATGATTGCTGAATCAGCGAGGATTTTTCTCCATGCAAATGAGCGCAAGAGGAAGACGTTCGGTGAAATTGCATCCTGGTTTTTTTGGCGGATAAGGTTCGCTCTTTGTTTTTTGCGGTTCGAAACAAAGATAAGTGGCGTGAACTTTGACTAAAAAGGTTAAAGGGAAGGGGAATGATATCATAGTCCTGTCGTGTGTTGCCTTCGTGCAAACGTTTTGCAAATTAACGGATTCCGTTAAATAAAAATATACGATTTGACAAGTAAGGTCTAATCTACATCTTCTGCTGATTTTATAATTTATCTGCTACGCCGAATTCGGAGTTTTAAGGAACCAGTTAAAGGTTATTTCTTGCGTTGTATCTCTTACCAGATTTTTTTATTATCTTTATTGTTATAACGCGATAGAGGAAGTTGTTTTTATTTTTTACACTATAAAATATATGTAGATTTTATCAGTTATTAAGTTATTAAGCCAACGCTTCATCAAAAACTTTATTCTGTGTAACAAGCGTGTAAGCGATTGCTGCTATCTTCCTTGGGTTATTCTAAGACGAAAAGTTCCTATGAACATGGGTCCGCAACTTCTTCGTTTTCTAAATATAGGGTGTTAAATTTGAGAGGAAAAAAATCGTAAATTTTGTTAATTTTTGAAAACAGGTAATATTAACTACAAACTTTGTGTGTTTACATGCGGCACTAAGAAAAATTTGTTGTGTTGGAAAGCCAGTTTCGTGAGTATGATAATAATGAAAATAATTTTGTCACAAATATTGCGCGAAAAGTGGAAGAGCAGCGGGGCTGACCGCTGACACGACACCTGGGCTGAACGTTGCCTCGGATATAAATAAATGTTTTTTGTAGTTGGAAAAAAAAAATTAAAGGCATTAATAATAATAATAATAATAATAATAATATGAGTCCCCTTCACAAAATTGCATAAGAAAAAGGAGACGCCACGTGGACTCCAGTTTTGGTAACTTTTCTGTATTCTTTGATTAAAATAGGTGCGCCCTATTTTTTTGTTTATTGAAACACCAATACATTCAAATTAAGAGAAAACGAAGTTTTCAGAAAAAAGTGAATCAAAGAAACTGTTGCAAAACACTACCATTCGACTTTCGACATGATGTGCTCTTCAGCTTTTCGTTTCATTGAATTACCCACACGCTCAAAAACACCTGGTATAATAAACAAATACATTTTGCAGCAGTTCGCTAAATTTTTCTAATTTTTACAAAAAATTAAGGGCGAATTTGAACAAAAAAAAACAAAAGGCAATTTTGTAGATTAAGGGATTCAAAAACCTTATCAAAACTGAAAAAGAACCAGTAGCGTCCACATAATGTCTCGTTTTTCTTATTCAATCATGCAAGGGGTACTTATACGCACGCGAATTGATGGTTTACCGACATAAAAAAATGTTCTTGGCGGCATATGTACACACAACAGACCAAATTTGTAATTAATCATCCAACACGCTTTCATAAAATTTACGATTTTTGTCCTACCAGTTCCAACACTCTCTATTGCACAAACGAAGAACTCGAGAACCCATGTTGTTAGAAACTTTTTCCCAGCCAATTTTCTACACGTGCTTAAGAAACACCCTGTATATAATTTCTTATAATTGCTGTCCCGTATACTAGAACTTTTAAAAGATCTAAGGGCAACACGCCGAGCTAATTTTTATTGCAGTTTCCAATAAATTTGTTAGGACAATTTTCTAAAGGGCAATTTCTCACTCTTGTAAAATTATGCCATGAATCACAAGTGTTGATATTATAAATTGGTTTAATGGCGCTGGAAATACCTTTCAAATAATTTTAAAAATAATTATAAGACTGAAGTAACAACTTGCAGCAAAATGCTTCTTATCATTATGCGATGCACCAATGTCTCATTTGATCAATAAATGCCAACGTTCAATGTGACACGTTGTCGACGTCGATTTTAATAATTTCAAAGTCAACTCATAACAGACCAAATAAGCTAGCTCATTATGGAGATTAAATATCCTAATTGGTAGATTTACCTTATTAAGATAATTACATTAATATTTAGTTTTAACCAATAGAAAGTTGCTAAAAGCTAAATGACTATATGGGAATACATTTTAAACTTATAAGATATAGAGAGGAATTTCGGCGCGCACGTCCATAATTTCGCCCCGTAAGTGAGGATGTTAAACGTCAGGGCTGTAAATAAGACCCCCCCCCACGCTTCAGTTCCTAACCCACATCGAAGCGGAAGCTGTTGGATGAGCTAGCGTTTTGACGAGCGCGGGTCCTACGCCTCGGCGTCGGTTGGTGACTACTTACCTCATCTGAGGAGGCTGTTACGTTAAATTGTTTCGCGGTTTTAGGGAATTTGAATGATGGAAGTCGACGTAAGAACGATCCGGGTAGTGAAGCCAAGAAGTCGCGCGGTGAGAGCTGTCGAGGGTTTGTTTTTACGTGAATCTGCCGTGGTAAGCCAACGTCGGTAAAATTACTGGATTAAAGTATCCTAGAGCTGCACATGTTTTTTTTCTTTGAAGGGTGTAGTGCCGTTGAGGAAAATTCAGCGATTATAGGTGGAGGAAAAGTAGACACGCAGTGTAGTGGTTATATTAATGACAGTATAACCAATTTTGGTCAACTCTCTTATTGGCTGTTGAGATGTCCGCCATCTCGAGTTGGTCGCGGAATTACACACGGTCAAGCTAAATGGCTGCGATTTTGTTTATTATTAAGGATAAACCCAATATCAAAAGGACTGAAATATTCCTCATAAAATTCTACACACAAAATGTCTGTATAAGGGTGTGCTGAATTTTCATTTATAGAAGTTAATGTCATAATGTTAATGTCCAAGTGCAAACCAACATTGTTAATTTTAACAACAGTGTTTGTAATAAAAAGAAGTGGTTTGTAAATAAACACTTCTGAAAGTTAAATAGCGCCTACCATGGTAATATGGGTGTTTATCCTCAATCCTGCGTTATTGAATTTAATCCAGATAGTGTAAGATTTCCGCATCGCTTTCTAGATACGACATCTAGGAAACCTTGGGTTTCCGTATGCTGGCTCTAGAGAAATGACTCAAAATGGGGACACTGTCCTTATAGAATCACTGTAGTACGCATCTGTCAGATTCTACGACATCGACAATGCCGAGGCTGTTCTCTTCTGGGTTAGGAAACGTGTTTTTTTCGTTATGCAATGACTGATAACCCCTTGGCGTACGAAAACGTATTATCATGAACTTTATATGTTCTGGAATTAAGTTAGACAGAATCACCTACGCTCCTTAGAATAGACTCACCACGTGTTCCATTCAGTTAGTTGTCCCCTTTGCATGTGGTAAGAGGTATTTAAAGCAACAAAATACCGAACAGGGTATGCCATGATTGTTTCCAACCTTCGTTAAATGGAGATGGAACCTTAAGAAGAAGAAGAACAGGTATTAATTAGCGTTTTTACTGGTAACAAGTAAATTTACAAAATTATTTTATTAAGTACGCTTAATGCGGTCCTGGCTACATTAGCTCGAAATCAGCTGAAGCGGTATATCAACAAGATGATGCAGCACTTAGGCCTAGCTCTGCCAATTCAGCAAATACGCGCACGTATCCTTGTCGGCGCGTCCTGGCTCGTTGCACAATGCATTGCAACAACAGCTAATACCTCATTACGGCTTTGGGTTGTCCCAATCTTCCTAGGCCGTACATTTACTCGTAAAATGTAATTACAGTAACTAAACGTGCCTTTACTTCGTAGCAATATGGCCAGATCAGCTCCGGGTGTTGACAAAGTCGACCGGCTTGACCGACCGGCTTTGTTGAAGCCCGAACGGCAGCTGGAATAGCAGCTTCTGGCAATGAGCTGCAGCTGAGTCTCGGAGATGCTCCCCTAAGCTTGCACTTATAAGACTTTGCGTAGCGTCCCTTTGATTTTGGGCGACAAGCACAGCTCGCTTGTCGGCAAGCGACTGTCCCCCGCGTTTTCACTCGCGCACAATTTGCACCAAACCTTTACGTCACTCCGTCGCATACAGTTCTAATAATAACACAGGGAATCAGTATTCTGCCGGCTTGGACTTTACTATTCGAGCGCACGGAATATTCGTTGCAAGTGTTAACTACACAATACGTTATAATCTAATTACTACAATATAGAAATACAGTTTAGTTATATACTTAGCAGAATAATGGTTAAATAGCAAATTGATTCAAAATTGACATGAACTCGACCGTTACATATTCTTAAAACAATGTTGGTTATGCCATTTTGTAAAATTCTGTACCTTTGCTCCAATTTCATCAATATCGTATCTGTTAAGATGAGCTACATCCACATGAATAAACTAAAAAAAAATGGGAATGACGTATATTACAAAAATTAGAATTTAAGCCGTAATAAAAATCGAGGATCTGCTACACGCCCTTACATTACACCAGAGTAATTATTGTAGCCACACATAAACATTGAAAACGATCGCTATTGTTGAATAATGGATGAAAAGCTGTAAAAAATGGTAAACATTATTGCAACTACTCGGAAAAACGCTATTTGAATAGAATTGTGGCTATTGAATGGATTTCATGCTAGCATTGAAGGGGCAGCAATGAAATAGAGCCTTTCAGAATCTCTACACCGAGAAGCGCTGACGTCAACAGTAGAGATGATGACAATCATAATATTCAATGTAATAATGTGTTACAGTTACCGTACGATTTACACTACTGTGATTGCTAACTTTGATAATGTGTGAAAAAAACTGAAACTTTCTTAGTGAAGTGTTAATTTTGCTGGACAATGTAAGCCGCCACATTCCCAATACTGTGAGATCTGACTAAAAATATGAAAATCCCTCCACATGCTCCATACAGCCTGAGCTTCATAGTTCGGTGTAAGTATTATCAAAACTAAAAAAGAATCGATGAGAAATAGACGTTTTGCAACAGAAATCTGTTTGGAAGTGATCAGAGTTATTTGAGAATTCGAGACTTACTGTTTGTTACTAAATGTTATTTATTTAGTAATAGTTATTTATATACAAAAACGTAAGAAGGCGTTTATGGTCTGCGACGTGAAAATTAGAGCCCCAGGCGTAGCCCTGCAGGCTCTAACACGGCAAGGGCCATAAACGCTAATTATGTACAAGGTGCACACAACATCTTATGTACAGGTCGAAATATTCATGGTTAGGACCAAATTTATAAGTTGTCACTACTTGCTAAATTGACAAACAAGACATTAAGCGGGCCGTAATAGTATATTATGATACGAGTTTTATAAGCAGCATTTTGTAGCACGCACGGGTTTAGGGTACGACGAACGAAGCGAGGAGTGCTCTAAAGGAGTAACTACGACAAAATGCCTTATAAACGAGGTATCATACAGTATTTTATCTACTTTGCCATTTTGTAAGCAAAAAAATAAAATTTTTGTTATTTTTATTATAGCATCGCTTTTTGTCTATTACGATACGCAAACGAGTATCGTAATAGCCTCAGTACGAACGCAAAATAGATAAAGTACATTATGGTCTTAGAGCCGTACGCACTACGCCCTCAAAGATAGGATATAATGTGACTAATTCCGCCCGATGGTTATTACATGTATTTATTTTATTTTATTTTCGCGTGTAAATTAATTCTGAAATTACCTTCATAATTGTAAAAAATTAATAAAATATTTATTACTTACCAATGGATATTTAACCAACTATATTTATTAATATAAAAGAAGGTCGTTTTAGTTAGTTACATTAAGAAACGTCAACCTGTTGTCGTGAATTTTAGCGAAGTTTTTGCCATCGTTGTTGAAATTGTTCCAGGATTTCCACATTTCCTGTTGCCTTAATTGCTACGACCCATCCGGGAATATTCCTTGATGTAAAATAAAATTCTGCTTAATTCTTTTGGTTCTGCTCAAGAGGTCGATTAAAATGCATAAGGTATCGGATCTTTCTTTTTAATTGCGAAAGGGATAGGGTGGAAGGCTTTTATAGTTGTTTTTACTTTATCGAGCAAGGGATTAAAATGTTGATAATATCCCGAATTAGTGCACATTTTCATACATAAACTGAGCAGCGCAAAGACGTCGCATCGGGTGGGGTATTCTCGTCGCAAAGCAGACCCTTAATTTCCCACTGGATGCGATTGCCTTAAAGGAGCCAGTCTTCTAGAAAAGATGAAGAAGAATGGCTAAGCATATGAGTAACATCATAAATCTACTACAAAAACGAAAGGGATGTAGGTCGCCGGTCGGAATATTAGTCCTTCAAGGATTCGTCGCAAAAACGTACGATTGAAGTTGAGAAAAAATGCAGCCAGGTTCTTAGTTGATTAAAGCAAGATAAAAGCAAAATACTTAGATATCGTTTTTCTATAATTATTGTACCTATAGTATAAATAAGTGCATTATTGAAAGTAGTGTGATAGTTGACAACTGTAGGGAATGGTAGACGTTCTCAATTACTATTAGTAGAATTGTAAGTGGTCATTAAGGCACTATGTCATGGCGTAAAATATCATTCAGGATAGTAATTGATTCGGTTTGCTAACAGATAACTTAAATAACTTCCAATTAAAACAGTTTTAAATTAAGTTTGTGATATATTGACAAAAAACACTTACTGTTTAGATGTTATTATTCATTTAAACTAAAAATACAACAGCACACAAAGTTTTTTCCAAATTCAAGTCTCAGAATTAACCACGACTTGTTTAAATATAGAGCAAATATTTTTGTCAATTATTTTTCGTGCACAAACATTTCAGCTACTCGCATTGTTCACTCTCCGCTTCTACATCGCGCAACTGTTTTACTGTACAAAACGAAGAGTCGAGGATGTTCTAGATCCGAAACGAGTAACACGAGTGTAAGTTTCCTGTTTCCCACGCCTTTATATTGCAATAGAAATGCTTTTGCATAAAAGGCACATACATAATCAATTCGTTGCTGTGACTTAACCGGCCGTAAGTATTTCTGAATGCATATGATTAAATAAATGTAAGAGCTAGGATAGCTTCTCATGCTCGTATCTTATGGCTCAACCGCTCGTAAAGGATTACGGTGGTGTCCATCTGGCATTACCTCGTGTTAATTGGGTAGTAAATACTAATTGCGTTTAAATAAATTGGAATATTAGACCATATCAATTAATGAAATTACTGTATGAAGCTCGCCCGGTCGATGCTCTACGGATTAGCTGTTTTTATTTTATTTTGTGTATATACAGTGTTATTGATGATTCGTGCGCCAGTTGATATCGTCGTTATTAAAATATGTAGAAGAAAAATTCAAGAAACAAAACGAATTTTTAATTAAATGTATTAGTTTTTCGTTAATATTATGAAGGTACATCAAATTATCTTTACAATCATGTAATCTGTGAGCAACAAAATTACATTTAGAAGTAATCTGGGATACAATTGAATTTTTTATGAACTTTGCATATAATAGGCGATGAAACATCATTAACACTCCATAGATGTTGAAGTAAATATTAGCTCTGTTGGTGCACTTTATGGTATACCTAAGTACTTTAATTTAGAGAAAAATGTTATATTGTCTTTCATTCAGTGAAAAGGTTGATTCATTGTGGTAAGGTGTACCAAGTGTGTGAAGTACCGTAACTTTCATCCTGATGAAAACAACTACATCTAATTATTCTTAAAAGCTTGAAAGGAATTGACCAAAAAGTGACTGTTTCAATCCTGGATTGGTCCAAAGATATAGAAGAGAAAGTAAGATGGAGGAGGAGCTCGTCCGCGAAATCCAATAAAAGAAACGTTTTACGATGTAGGATGCACCTACTACAAAATATCTTTCATTTAAAAAAAAGAACACGATAAAGCCGTATCACACGAAGTTAATGCAAAGTTCAAACCATGACGATCGAGAACTAGCTGGTCGATAATAAGCATTTAATATCTTCAACAATCTAAACAGGCCAATCTAATTATTAGAAAAACGGAATTTCTAACACAAAAATATCACTATTGGGATAGTGATAATTCATGACAATGTTAAGATATTTTACATGTTTACGCCACCCTAGTGGATTACGGCCACTTGTGGTGGAATGTATTCCTGTCCGCTGTGTTTACGCTGAAGTGGGAGTTGGTAGCTGGAGGCTCGCATGCCTATCTGTATTCTCTTAGTCGGGGTTTATCATTTGAGCTGGCATGGTGTCCGTGTTCGAGAAAAAAGCGCTCGAGGTTAAAGGCAGCTGGTCGTGCGACGTGCCGGCCCGAAATGTGACGCGTAGGAGTCGTAGCCGAGAAAATCGTTCTCGTCATTTTAAGGGTGATATCCCATTACGGTTGAGACCGGATAAGAATTTTGACTTCTTTCGTATGTTTGAAGTGACGCGGTGCGGTGTTTTTCTTGCTGACGTGTGCTTTTCGTCAACCTCTGCACTATTGTGGATATAGACTTCTTTCGAATTCCCGTATCTTTTTTGGATCGCAGGGTTCCTCGCGGAGACTTTTTTCTAAGCTGCTCATCTTTCTTCCAGTGCTAGCAGAAGCACCCGACAGTCAGGAACGCCCATTGTACTTCGATACTTTGCCATATGCTGTCAAGTATTTGCACGTAACAACAGTGTATTGGATGTTGCGTCTATGCAGGCTTGTATAGAAACTATAAAGGCAAACGCCGATCAGGTTTGGGTGCTACCGTGTTCAAATTGAGAAACCCATTCAAAGCCGTTGTTTATTGAATAAAGTTCAATCCTGCACTGGCTGATGAATATAGTGATAATAATACGACTTTATTAGGGAATTGGTTCAACTAGTGGCCGTTCTTCCACCAATCCCCGATTCCATCTACATAAAAGAGATAAGATGAGAAATGAACAATTAATAAGTAATTATAGGTAATTAAGTCCTAAAATCTATGTAACAGCTTCTGTTTATTTTTAAAATGGTATAAGTCAATTTGATTATAAGGTATACGAGAAATTTTCAAAAGGAGCAGTGAGTGTTATAGTCCGGGTGCTGCAGCAAAGACTGCTTCATGCGCTGTCCAGGATTCCCAGTTCTCATGAATTGGTCGTTTAAGATTGGGGGAGTAGGCCATATAGCTTTGGACACACATATGAGAAGCTACTTTGAAATGCAATGGTGGAGTCAGACGGGATGTCAAGTTTATTCTTACATCTGAACTGGTGCCGATGCAAATCCCGTCTGAAAGAGAGCGTATTGTATAGATAGGATGGCTGTTTATATTTTAGTAGATTGATGACCATTTTATAGTAATGAACAATTCTTCTCGACGGCAATGAAATGTGATAATTTTGAGGTTTAAATTCATCTTGGGTGTAGAATGACCAGTTGCAACCAAAAAGCATTAAATTGGACTTTTTGTTGTTGATCACTAGGCAATGGGATGCTGTATAATTCGAAATATTTTCCAGGTCGGAATTAATTAATGCAAATGCTGTTCGCATACCAGCTGGCTCAAAAGACAAATAAATTCGCGTGTCATCCGCATATTGATGTCATTTACTGGAATTTAATGAAGGAGGCATGTCAACACAATAGATGCAATAGAGTAACGGACCCAAAATTGATCCTTGAGGAACTCCACTTGCAGCTGCAAGAATAGGCGAAAGGTCTCCATTACATTTAGCTCTTTGTGACCTATTTAGAAAATAATTCTTGAAAAATTTAACTGCAAAGTTATCAAAATCAGCTAAGCAAGAATTATTTGATGATTAAGTGTATCGAGTGCTTTGCTAAAATCTAACAAAGCAAGAATAGGAAGCTGACCTTGATCTCGAGCATCAATGATGTCAATAATTGACAATAAGGCTGTTGAGGAACTGTGACGTGGTCTAAACCCAGACTGGACCAAAGGTATAAAAGTACACTACGTTGCTTGGCGAGCACTTTTTCAGAATTTTAGATAGAAAAGGCAAAGTATTTATTGGACGTAGATCATCTGGACTTGCAGGGTTACTGATTTACCTCGTTATTTGAGCGCTCCTTTGCTTTTAATGTAAAAATTTACAACAGCTTTACTTCAATATTAAAAACAAAACCAGTAATGTCATTGCGAAGTTTATATTTTCAACATCTTTTTAATTTGCAGTGACTGTTTTTGCCAGCTACATAGCGTGTATTTAATTTGTTTTACTTATATTATTTTGTAAAAAATACAGCTGTTTCAAATTATAATTGTTTGCACTCCTAGTTTCATTATTCATTCTTAATTTAAGACTTAGTTCGTTTTATTTTTATTTTTCCCGATTGTTAGTGTTAGGCATTTATAATAGAGGGTGATTCAAACTAGTAGTGTTTTTGGCGCTGATTAATATGCAATTAATAAAAAAAAACAATCGAATAACGAGTTTGCGACAAAATTAAAAACTTTTAGTTTTTTTTAATGGAACACGCTGTATATATTTCAAAAGCTTGAAATAAAAATTAATTTGTGATATAAAAGTCTTAATACACTATTGTCTTAAAATGAATATTAAATAAGATAGGGGAGATTTTAGTTTACCTATATCAACAATACACCGTACTTACGAAAAATTCATAGTAGGCTGCTACTAAAAACAGAAACAATAACGTAAACATCAGAACTGTCAAAATCAATTTGTCGTACGTTTGGTTGTCGAAAGTAATTATTGTTGTTTATTTATTTCGTATTGTTTTGTTACTGTTTCTGGTTATCAGACTTAAAACAAGCCTGCAATGAATTTTTATAGTAGAATAATGTATAAGCCGTTCACGACCTTTTTGGGACAGAGTTGGCTGTGATTTTTTCTTTTCATGTTGGACTAACTGATTTGATGATGTAGCGGATGCAACTTTTTTTTTCTGTCAGTGTCTGTTCGACATTTTCTTGCCACCACATTGCCAGATTTATTATTTTAATATTCGTAACAAAATAAATGATTTATCAAATGTGTAAAAATAATTTTAATTTCCGTCAAAGGAAAAGTCAAAATGCCCAAAATAATTTTGTTACAACAAATTATTTCTATTAAGCGATGCTACTTCCAATTTAAAAAGGACAGGCCAAATTTAAAAGAACGCGAGTTGATGTGGAGACTAGAGAATATCCGGCAACAATGTACCTATTCAGAAAATATAACCTTAAACTGAAAACAACCTAACCTAACTCAAAAAGTGTCAATTTCCATGAGGGAGTTTAGTTGCAACAGAGGTTCTGCCAACAAAATTACTAGATGGTCATAGCCTCACCTGACCCAAAAAGATCGTGAACGGCTTATATGTATTTATCTATAAATTGAAACTTGCGATACCTTCTTTAGTATTCATTTCAAGACAATAGTGTATTAAGACTTTTATATCACAAATTCATTTTTATTTCAAGTTTTTGAAAAATATACAGGGTGTTTCATTTAAAAAGAATATTTTTTAAAATTTTGTCGCCAACGAGTTATTCGATTGTTTTTTTATTAATTGAATATTAATCAACACCGAAAACACTACTAGTTTTCTAATTTAACTTACTTTGTAAAATCAATAATAACAAAGATAGCAATGGTGCGCACTTAATTTGAATCACCCTGTATAATATAATTTAACTCTTTTCTTTATAGTTAAGTGTAAGGGCAGATTTATCTGAACTTCGCCATATGATTTTGTCATCATTGCATTATTTCGATATAAGTTTAATTTATTGTAAAAGATTATTATTAATTTTGTTGGTTCTTGATGGCAAAATAAATACATTATTATTATTATTATTATTATTATTATTATTATTTTAGGAATCGGAATCATTTTAGCCATGTTCCAAACGTTGGGGAATGTGCATTTTTCTATAGAAAAAGTTATAATATTGGCAATTTGAGGTAAGAGCTCCGGAATTATCAAAAGCACCATTTTACTGGAAATTCCGTGTAATCCAACTGAATCTTATTTTAGTGAAAGAACAATTTTTCCAATGATCTCTTCATCTACTGGATTTAAAGTCTTATTAATTGTATAACTTTGCAAGGTTAAATTATTAGGAGATAGAACTGGCACTGCGGATATGAAATGATTATTTATTTGCCCTTTACATTCCAGTCCGTAGTAAGTTTAGTTCTTTTATATTTCAAAAATGGAGCCAATATATCAAATATAGTATTTATGGCTCTATTAAACATATTTAGTTTACGATTAACATCTATTTTAATGTAAAATACTAATGTTTCAAGTTATACTATTCATACAGTAAGGTCACCTAGGAAATTTCTAATTTAAAATATGTCTGAAAATGTGGAATGAATTGTGAACCCAGAGGTTTCCATTTCGCAATTTGGGAAACCCGATTTTGAATACGTTTAGACTGCTTGGCGCCCTTGGACATTAATTTTGAGCTATCTAACCCCCCTCCCCCACAAGCCTATCGCTAAAGAACATGACCATTTCTCGACTTTAGTTAGCTGGAGCAAATCTGGTATTGCAGGACTAAATAGTTTTATAGGTTCTCGTTGTATAAATCTTGTTTGTGTTTTAATTTACCATTTTTCTGTTGTAATAGGTTTTGGCTTGGCCACGAGAGACTTGTTTTGTATCTCAATTTCGTAAACGCCCTGTAACAACAAGTAAGAGTGTTGATATCGAAATTGATTTTCAATAAAATAAACTAGTATTGAACGGATGCATATTCGGCTTCTATTTTACTAAAGGAGCATTAAATGCTCAACGCTATAGGCGTTTGTTTGCTATGAAATAATAGCAGTTTATTATCGAGGGAGCAAAGGTATTATTTTCCTTCCGCTACGTCTCGGGCATTAAACACACAACACAACAAATTTTGCTTTAAGAAATCATTACAGTGACTATATTTCTGTAGTGACATTTTGCAAATTTCCAGATCAACATAATATTGTAAAGCTTTGGTGTGGTAAATGGTGAGATAAATACAAATGCGGGAGGTAAAAAATATTGGCTCCCGCTGGGAGTTAATAAACGTTCCCTCCCGCTGGTTGGAAATTGACAGTTTTGTTTCCTAAAACTTAGGCGCAAAGGTCGACAAAAAAAAACGCAAACATAATGTACGAACAATTTTGTTTAAAAAATTTTGAAATGAGTTTATTGGCAATGGTACTCCAAATCTTCAGATCTTGCAATTTTAAACGTTTTCATATGAAAGCACAGCAAACAAAATGTTTAAGATTGGCTTCATTAAAGTGCTCCAGTCAGCTAAGTAGTGTAGGGGTAGATTTTTAGCTGTAAGAAATCCTCACTTGATAGGCCTAACGTGTTGTTACTGCCGGAAGATAAATTGGTAACTAACAAAACTTATTCAATTTAGATTTGGATTGTTGAAATTTGGCCGGCGTTGGCAAACGTAGTGGGTGCAAAATTTAGGTGGCTCCAGTCTACGGACCAAAACTCGAAAACGCCTAGAAAGACCGATAACTTCTTTTCGGAACGGTTGCGTTACGCGGAATGGCCACACTAAACGACGCACCCTACGCCTACTCTGCGCTGACTGTAATGTTTGCGCGAGAACTCCCAACCCCTTTTCCTCCCTCGTAAAGATGCCGCGACGTTTACTAAGTATAGTGTCAGTTCTAGTTTTTCTCATGTTTTTAATTATTGTTATTTAGAAACGATTTTTGAAATCATCTTTTTGGTTCACCCTCTACTCTTTGTTGCTTTTGCATTATAGAACTACGTAAAAATGTGAAAAATAAGCAATTTACTTGGATGGGTACTTGAAAAGAAAATGGATAATTTCTTTACGAAATACATTTGGAGTTTTTATAGGATTTTAAAGAATCTATATTTAAAAAAAGGTGTACTACATATTTTAAAATTTTAACTTAACTTCTTATAGTAGTTCACCAGTTATTTACAATAAAAAAGTATCAGAACTGAAAAACATTCACAGTGAGAAGTTTACTAAAATTTGAGACAAATTTAAAAATAAATTTGAAAAATATAGAACCGTCTAAATGGGAAATGAAACACATTGTATATAATAGAATTTGAAAAATTACTAAAACCACGAGTCGAGCTTAACTCAACTTCTGCGCTGTTGAACATCATTTTGCTTATATGGCATCTCATGATTGACTAGGAAACAAGGAATCAAAATGGTAAACAGCATTCCTGTTTAGGTGTCAATTTCTCACTTAATCAAAATGCCTCCAACGCCCTACGCGTGTTCTTTGGGCCGAATTCTCACGTTCCATTCACTATCTACCGCTTAATTACTCACTCGTTAACCTTTCATGTTGGGCTTTTTATATATCACTGTTAGTTTCGAAATTGCTTTCATGCAGTTGTGCAACTCAGCCAAATATTCAAAATTTGGGTTGGCACCTCCGCGCACTTAATTGTTTGTTTAACGTTCCGCTCCTAAATTATCTCGCTCAATATTTTCCAAGTTCCGAGTTTCCTCCGAGTCGAAACTTTTTTTATTTCCCCAACGCTGTCGAGAATTAACCAAAACTTTATTAATGCATCAACGTATTTGCATATAACCATGAGTTAAGTAAAGTTTTTAGTCGGTGGGTAGATATTATGCCCAAGGTTTAATATTTTACTGCCTATTTCATAATGCCTGCTCTTTGAGCGCGTTTGCATTAGCTACATATGAACTAAAACAACTGATTTCGAAACTACGCCCATGCAGCTTGCATTTTTAATGTGTCACGTCAGTGGGAATATGAATACGGCTCTTCAGCTCATCGGGTTTTAACATGTCAGATCTGATGCTATTTGTTATGTTATAAGAATTTAATTAAGTTTTGAGGTAAATTTTAATAATGAAATGTATGTTTATAACCTGAAATTGATCGGCTGCTGTCTTAAAAATGTTTCAAATAATTAAAATAACGAATTTATTTAAGTACGAGGATAGGTCAGATAGTAACTGGACTGTTTGTATAATACTGTGTAGAGGCAACGCTAATGTACATTTCGAACTTAACGTTTTTGCGCCATATGCCCAGTAACTTCATAATACCTCCAAAATAGACTCTTGACCGAGTGTCCAAATTGTACAAAATTCTCTATTCAATAAGTGTATTTTGGGTCAAAATGTCTGGCATTGTCATGGAGGAGTCGAAAAAAATCTATAAATATAACATACTGTAGTTTGTAACAAAAGCAGCCGCACCTTTCTAGCAGACGAGTACGTTTTGCTTTTTTGGGTGTTGCAATTGCGTGTGCTTCCATCGCATATTTTGTCGTTTTGTCTGGGAATAAAATGGTGCACCTAAGATTTATCGCACGTTAATATTGTGTAGGCACATGTTTTCGGTGCCTCGGGCTAATTTATTTTTTCCTGGATTCAGATCGGTTCACATGCATAAATTTACAAGAACTGGCGACTTACCCCGAAATTCCATAACGCCTCTGCGGTTTGGGGTTGTAAATCAGAAACATAATACTGGGGGGTGCAAGGCGGTCGGCGTGCCCTTTCATATAGCAGGTGGTCACACACGCCCGATGCGAACACAAGCTCAGCCAATTCCGCAATCAGTCATGCAAGCAAAACAACAAACATTCAGCTTTTAGCAGTAATGTGCTCATTACATAATACTTACAAGGGGTTTTATGCCCCCCCCCGCAGCGTTCCCACGTCGCAGCTCGAAGAAGGCATCGTCAGGTATATTCTTCGGTGCACCTTCGATGATGCACCTGCAATAATCCTGAAAACACGGATGCTTACCGCATGTAGTACGCATTAACCGAACGTTAACTGCATCAATGGGTCCAACCCTTGTCAATGTAACCCGCAGTTACGGTGGCCGCATGGACCGTAAAGGCACAGGTACAAGGCATCCTTGGGAGTTGGGCTTCCCAAAACTCACTGATAGGCACAGTGCTCATCAGGTCAAGGATCGTGGGCCATCTCGCCGAATGGTCACTGATCCAGGCACGAGGGCACCCTCTACGGCTAGTTGAGCCTTGGCCAACGATAACAGTGAACAGCGACCCAATTAACAAAGATGTCTACAATCAGCATCGATGCGGACAATATCGAATGTCCGACTTCGCTGTACAATAACTACATTCACTAAGCTACTCAAGCACTAGTATTCTTTTTACAGACCTCATCGTTTCACCCGCTCTCTTATAAGTAATTCAATCACTTCAAAACACATAATCGCGGTAGAATTACACCAGCGGTGGATTAACTTCCACGTACACACAAGTGCGACCTCGCCTACCGATTGACCAAAAACATAAGAACCCTCGCATTCTAAATGCAACCCCCAGTCGCCTCGGCCTTTACAACATTCCAATATGGGAATTTTCGGCCCATAGATATTTAAAACTACCTGCTAAAACGCCGCCCGATCTTAAAAACGGCCTTCGTTATGGAGATTAGTTTTAGACTCGTTCCGATTCTGTGCTAAATTTAGAACGTATCATATTTCAGTGGCTGGTTTAGTCGAAAGCCCATAATTATACTAATACAAATAAAATAATAGAATATTTTCAAACAGCCCCAAGAACACAAAAGTAAATATTACAACAATTGACTGAAAAAAATCATTTGATTACTAACCGTTGCAGAATGTCGTTTCTGTTCTGTACTAAGGAGACGTGGAGCCCAGTGGCAACATACTTCAACATATTCATATGTGTTAATTGTTATTCAAAGCTTGGATTGGTTATTAAATGTTTGTGTCATTAATAGAAGTTCGGGAACATCTTGAATACGATAAATTCTTAAGAAAATAATGTTCTTGGTGAAGGTTGCTTCGTGGATTGAAATTTGTTTCACGTTATAATTTGTTCAACATATTCAGGGTTGATACTATAACGACCTCTATGACAAATGTAATAATATAATAGAAGAAATAGAAGATCAAATAATGGAGGAAGAACGCTCACTATATCGCTAGAATCCTCTGAAGATTGGAGCACTGAGGCATTATTACACCTAAAGTGAGTATTCATTTCCTGATTACGTTTTTAGTGCTGGGGAGAGAGAACGCTAAGTCGATTTATGTCGGAACTGAGTTTTATAAAGATGCTTTGCGTCTATATGCTAATACGTACTATTATTGCAGGGATTTTTCTTTTTTCCGTTTCTTTTTGTGTGTGAGTTCTATTTGGGATTTTTAAATTAATGTATCAATGGAGTTCATACGTTCTGGACTTGTGTATTGATTGTCGAAATGCTGGATGCGGATTTATGGAGTTGGTTGGGCTTTATGGATTTGGTTTTACATTCTGTGGACTACCTTCTTGTATTTTAATTAGATAATTGATCGCAATTGAAGGTACATTTACGAAATTTGAGAAATGTTCGTGCTAAAGTCAAACTTACTGATGTATTATTACTTTATGTGTAGTACCTACATACATTGTGCTCTGTATTTTTGTGTGTTAAACAGGCATTTGTGATTAGCATGAGATTATAAACATTGCGTCATCAGGTCACTGCTTTACCATTTAATGTGCTTCCAATCATTTGCATTTAAATATCATAGAGTCAATACTATACGTCGGTATGGAGAAATTGCTTCTTTTACGTCATTTACCTGCATATAGTAAAAATTAAGTAAATAAAGTATAACTTTAATTGCAGCACACTTATGTCTTGTCTTTGATATAACGGGTCATAGCTTATCAAAGAGTCTGCGTTTGATAAAGGTAATTTTTAGAAATGTTTTCCTTCAGTATAAGTTGTGAATACCATATCACCGGGAAGTCGTCCAACTTATATTTGCGAGTAGTCGAATAATTAAATTGCTGGTTACTATATTCGACTGTGATCAATTTAGTGTTAACCCATCTCTTTGTTCGGTGTAGTATGGTCTGCTCGCTGAACGTTATTAATCACGGGATTATTTCAAGGGTTATTTTAGTTATTTTTTTAGTTAGTTATTTTAGGCTCGCTATCCTGCTTATATTGAAGTTTAAGATTATTATTGTTGGTATATTTATAATCGAAAAAGCTATAGAGTTCAGCAACACATCATTCTTATGCTTTATAGACCTTACAAGATCTTTCGGCAGGATTCTATTGAAAGAAAACCGACTGGCCGACCACGAAGGAGATGGAAGGGGAGAGAATTGGACATCTACCTCACAGGGAGTAACTAATGTACTGAAGATATAAAGCGCGTCTCTATATAAAACAAGAAGAAGAAGAAGAAATAGTTATTTATGTAACAAGTGCTAAAAGTCGACGTTTATGCGCGAGACATGAAAATTATGAAACGAAGCCGAAGGCTGAGTTCATAACATGTCTCGCGCATAAACGACTTTTAGCACGCGTTGCATACAATATTTTATCTACGACCTTAATTTTACCGTTATTAATCCATAAATATCGATTTATGTCATAATGAATAGTAGGCTACGCCGCGGTGGCGATTGTTTGGCCACGCCCGTGCTGTCAAGGTGAGTTACGAAATGTAATTATTGATACTCCACATATGACTGTATTCATTAAATAACGCTTTAATTATTTCAAAAACGCTTTACCTGTAACGCAAGAAGCAACTAGAATAGTTTTACAACTTCACTTGCAGTTCGAAATTGTAGTTTTGAACCTCGCTTCACTTTTAGCACATGTGCTAAAAGTAAACAGCTGATTTCGTTAAACACGGTAAACTATAAAACGTCACTTTTAGTGAAACAAGCTAGCGCTAAAAGGCCTACTTTTAGTAGTGGTCGTAGATAATAGTAGTTTGTACAACGAGAGTGGATATGGACATTCCACTCGAGTTGTACAGTGTATTTTTTCTACGACCTATCAATGGAAAAGAATGGAAAATTAAAAGAAAATTTATTCAACGCTAATTAATAAGATATCTTACAACAAAATCACGTTTGCCACAAACAGGGCACAGCAGGGCGTGCCCATTGCAAAACAAACAATTAATGAAAGTTGCCTAGGTAATCACGACTAACGTGGTTTGTGATTGGTGTATTTCATATCCACCCTTGTGTGGATATGAAATCATATACGTTCAGTTAACTACAATTGCCTAACTTTTCCATTCTGTAGATTGTGAAGAAAACAGAATATATACATGCGGGAGTAGAAAAAAGCTATTTTAGGTCACATGTTACATTTGCTTTCGACTTACTGCGTGGCCTTCCTCTTGGGCGCTGTCTATTTGGACCATTAGAGAAGATCTTTCCCACCATTTGATTAATTTAATTTACTTTGCTAAATTTTGTTCGCTATTCAATTGTCTTAGTACAGTGTTCATTTATTTGTTTAAATTTTATCTCTAAGGCCGCATTACGGTACAACAGGTTGCAGTTCGTTAAGTGTCCTCATCTCAGGATACTTACATACATCTTTAGCGAAGGTTGTAACTTGGTATCCCTTGTTTTGTACAAAAGTGTGCCACATGGACTAGCATTTATTCCTAGCATAATTTTATGTAGTGCGTGATAAGGTAAGAATCATGAACAACAGCTCGTCGCCTTGCTCCATGCCTCTATTAATTTGTAGTTATTTTTAAACATCGTTTCCGGGAATATGTATTTTTGGAGTTTTTGGTAAGATTTTAAAGTTTTATTTATGGGTGACTTCAGTGCGCTTGCTTATAATCAACAATCTCGAGAGATTTAAATTTTACTAGATATTAACTTGAATACTTTTCCTAAAACAAGATGTTTGAACGTTAGAAGCAAAATTTTTAATCTGATAATCGCATTACTATCGGAATATTAGTCCCCAAAATTTTACCTATGGTTGACTATCCCCTTTTAAAGCTTTCTTGATATTCTCTTGTTAGCTGATGATATAGTTATTTATAACACCTCTCAAAACTTTAGGATCCTTGATATTTAACAGGCTGAAATTTCTACAATTTAGTTCGCTGCCTTTTTGTGTAAACTGGACATAGCTCGAGCCCATACTCGTTAGGAATGTCTTCATCTTTCGACAATCAAACTGTGTGGAAAACTTAAACTTGCAATTTAACTATGAAAATGAACAAATATTAATGAATTATGTTACTAATTTTGACAGTAAATAAGATAAAGTTAGAAGCATTTCTTGGAAATGATCAAATTGTCACGTTAAGGGAGAGTTTTTAACTGAAAACTATGAATTTTGCCAATTCCAGACATCTCTTGAATTAGACACTTCCATTAAGTGTTTGGAGAAAACAACGATCTTGGAGAGACAGAAATTAATTTAGAAGGGTTAGGAATTTCCTTCGTGTTCTAAGCAGCTGAAAAATATCGTACACGTAAAGCAAAATACTATTTTCAATTTCCAATTAATTACGGCGGATATTATTTAAGGCACAGATGACGGTAGTCTAGAGATTTGTTACAATTACTATTATTTGCTTATATTTATATTAACTAACAGTCAGTACTAATATAGGCACATGTGATTATTTTATTTGTCACAACAATTAAACTGAAAGTGGCAGTTCACGCATTTTAATTCGCAAGTTTTGATAGACGTGAGTATTGCAGTTTTTAGAATTAGAAAAAATTAATGACTCGTTTATCGGAAAAGCGTCGTATTGAAATTTTAATGACGCTGATACGTGAAGAAAGAGGCAGGAGGTAGAATAAAGTTGCAGTTTGTTTAACAACTTGTCTCTCGACTATTTGTTGACGTGTTGGTACGGGTGAAAACAGAATTACAACCCTGCAACAAAGCCCAAGTGCTTCAGTCAGCTCAGTGGTATAGGAATGGGTTTTTGGCTAGAAGAAATGCTCGCTCGCGGTTGTTGAAACAAATTGTACCTTAAATATACTGGTAAAACTTCGGGTAATTGTTAGGTGCCACTTGTCGTGTCTGCTGGAAACTCAATAGGAATTTGCTTGGCTCCCAAATATGACCAACCTTGTTTCGTATTTGAAATTGCTTGTCTTACTTCAAAATTTACGTAACTTTATTCAAATTCACAAATAAATTAGAAAACATTAAATTCCAGAAGGGCTACATTTAAAAGAGCACACACAAATACAGTTACCACGGGTCGCAGTTGAAGGCTGGAACTGTTGCAAATCATTTGAAGAATTCTACCTGCGTTGTGACGTTATGTTACGCTATACAAATAAGAGACAAGTATAAATAGCCTGGTTACAGGTGCGTGACAATTCGCTTACGGCGCTTCAGCCTTTTCTGCGGAGATGTGCTCAAACTTTGGTCCGAGTAAGGCGGTTAATTTTAAATATAACAACATATTTTAAAGCGTATATAATTCGCAACATGCAATACTTAACATATTATTCAACTTAGTTTGGAATGCAGCAATCTGGCAGACGTCGGCAAACGTCGTGAAGGCACAATATAGGTGTCATCTTGAGCTATGGAAGGTCGTGCTCCATCTGGACTGAGTAACAGGAATCCTGAAAAATGGTCGAGGGTCGATCGGCAGTTCAACATCGGTAAGTGTCGCTGCAATGCGACCATACGGGATGAGACGTTTCACAATTTGTTCTTGAGAATGTCACATCCGATAGCAAGTCGAATCGCATCGAAAGTTCTTAAAATTCTTCCTGGACTAACGCGGGACCGTACGTTCAACACATCCTGTCGGACAAATCTACGTCGATTTTTGCTACGCCAACTGCCATAGGACTTTCTAAATGATCTTTAAAAGGCCTAGCAGTATATAGATTAATAACTGTTAAAATGAGCTTGCGAACATTTTTCTAGATTTTTTTTGTTTTAAAAAATAATTAAAGTTCCCGTATGTTGAAGTGTTTGAAGTAATTTTCAATAAAAACTGTTTACTAACGTATGTACACACCCTGTGTACGTTTTAGGGTTTTAAGGTTAGATTTGTTGTGAAAATGTTGTATATTACGATTTTTTCCATGCCAAACTTCAATTATTTATTTTTGATTTTTCCTAAGTACCACATTCATCGACTTAAAAAACGAATCTAGTGTATTTACAAACGCATTACAAGTAGCAAATATATTTTAAGTAGAGTGAAAATGCTACATGTATTTAAAATATATATTTTACATCTCAATCATCTGGCAACAGGTAGCTTAAGTAACTGGAATATGTAAGATTCATAAATATGATCTTGACAGCAAGTTATTTATGACCCATAACTGCAATGTCTGCTAATTGCGTTACTAACAAGATAGACTGTGATTATAAAAAATAAATTAAGAGATATTTTATGATTTTTTTTCTTTATGTTACAAATAGTTGTTGATTTATGGTTTCCGTTAACCATTAAGTCAATTATTAAGCTTCTTATTTGAACACCCGTTTTATATAACAATAATTCGTGGAGTACCACTTCTGCATACGAACTATTATGATCATGTGGTGTCACATCTACTAATTGTTGTTTACTTAATTGATGAAGTTTCAACTCTGAAAAGGGTTATATAACGTACCAAAGATTGCATTGTCGGAGTGCATTTCTTTATCCGAAAAGAAGAGTTTTGTCAGATTTTTCCAAGTAAAAATCCCATGGTGTTCAGTCGGGTTTGAACTCGCGTTCTATGCTCACATTTTTCATCAATGTGACGTTTTATATACCAACAACTGGAATTTCCCAAAATGAGTTCCTGAAGTCAAGCATGTGTTATATTTTCCTCTTGGAAAATTGTAAAATATTTTTCGATAAGGTTATAGATTGTAGATATAACAAAATGTCTAACTTTGTAATTTTCAATAACACAGCATCTCCACAGAAGCGCATCGTTTATCAGAATGCTTAAAATATATTCCATTAAGACACAATTCAGCTGGGGAAGTTTCCACAAACCCCAGCTCGCCGTCGCTGATAGCTATCTTGTATCAACCTAATGACAGATTTATACGAAGGAAGTCTGGAATATCAACCGGATCTGTGTAAATTATTCAGGTTCGAGATCGTACGCGTCACGTACTTTCGTTAATTTACCTACATGGTCTGCTACGTGCTTCTGCATTCGCATTCAAACTGGAAGCGGCATCGTGCATATGATTTAATCTTGAATAATGCCCTTTCGTTTCCTCTTTATTATCTTTTAGCGCTGGTTTTACGGTTTGTTGGGAAATTTACATGTCATCTTCTTCAATTAAACCTTTTAGCTGCATAAATTAAGTGATCTAAATGTGCTTGAAATTAAAATAAAACAAATTAGTATCAGTGTTAATCCCCTACTGGATTACTTTAATTTTTAAAATAAATGTATTTTGGAATTGTACTGAACAACTTTCTTAAAGAAAATCCATGAAAAGTCCTCAAATCCTGAAGAAAAGACAATAATAACAATTCGAACTGTATCACCCAGAGTAAAGTATAATAATATCTGTATGGATGGCCTTAATTGGTTTTAACAAATTTTTAGACACGGTTAATTTTTGAAAATTATAATAACGTTGAACTACTAAATTCAGTCAGAGATAAATAAACCTAGTAAAACCGATATACGAAAAGCCAACACTTAAAGCAACAAATCAGAAAGTGAGAGTGATTTAAGGTTCGGGGATGATATCTATTAGAAGATATCTATTTGTTTTTCTTTTATTTCTGTTATAATTCTTTGTTTCCCACATTCCACGATCTTATGTTCCAGATT
This sequence comes from Agriotes lineatus, assembly GCA_940337035.1. NCBI lineage: Eukaryota > Metazoa > Arthropoda > Insecta > Coleoptera > Elateridae > Agriotes > Agriotes lineatus. The sequence goes on along the minus strand of OW679195.1, from coordinate 43,721,204 downwards.
GCAAGTTGAATAACATAGATAGAATCGGAAATGGGGACGTAAGAGAATAATATAACATAGCACACATAGGAAACTTAATAAAAATAGAGTAAAGAATTGAATCAACACATTAAAAGCATAGACAACATTGGATAAACGACAGTCCAGAAGGCCACCGAAAAGGTGGTTAGACAGTTGGAAAATAACTTAAAATAAAAGAAGAAGAAGATAAGGAAAACCACAAAAGTGGATGACATAGTACAAAGAGTGAGTTTCTTGAAACGCAACACTGAAGTATGATAGCTAGAGACCGTGGAGAGAAGGACGAAGTACAGGATATCCATAACAAAGAAGGAATGATGATATTAAGAAATTAGATCTGAATTATTATCAAGCTGCATAGATCAGAGATACAGGGAAAATGTGAGAAAGGCTTCTATCAAAACGGTAGAAGATGAATAGCTTCGATTTTTATTAATTAATTTTACCCTCCTTTATTGTCATCTAGCGCAAAAGCAATGAGATCTCTCTTACTTTAAATAACTCCAGTCGTGATTACGGAAAGTCCCTATTGAAATGAACGAGAAGTTGACTTGTATTGGTGGTAAACTGAAAATATTAGCTCCAAAAATTTATTCAAATAAAAAGACAGTTTGTTTATAAGTTAATCAAGAACGAACATATTTTCATATATAATGCAACTAGTGGGTTCTTGAGTATCAAATAATCATTTCTGTTTACATGAGATATATTGTTTGGCAATTACACGAGTCCGAAGGACGAGCGTGATTGCCTAAAACAATATATCGAGTGGAAAGAGAAATGATTTGATAATCAAGAAGATACGGGTTGCATTCGGCTAGATTATATCACGAGTCAATAAACAACGTTTGAATAGTGTATTTTAAATATTAAAAGTACAGTTAATGTGGTTGTTATGACAATTGTACTGACAGCAGGTAACGCGATGTCTGTGAAGGCGTGTGATTATCACCTATTAATCAGGAAGGTATGCGATTGCCAGTTGCTATGTGCATTATCAAAAGTTAGTACATGCGTAACTATGCATTTTGCCGTTTTTCATTGGTTGATGTTAGAGGGAGTGGTAAAATCTATAAAAGACAACGGTAACTAATATTAAACCTAAATACTAAACCTACACAGCAATATCTCCTTCTGCACTGCATTTAGTTTAAAAATAAAGTTAATCTACGCTCAAAGATATTTCTACTACGCATTTGTATTAACAATAGTTAAATACACGCCAAAAGTTGTTTTTACTCCGCATTTGTAATTTAATTCATCCAACCAACAGCAGTTTCTATGACTTGTCCATGCTAATAGTGCGATGGCACACATACGCACCGGGGTGACACGTCAAGCACTAACATTAAATCACTCTCGCAGCTGCTTCAAGAACTGATAGCTCACTACGCATATGATAAAGCGCAGTAGAACACAAGAAAAGCGCACGAAAATGCACCTCGGCTATTACTCTTCGCTAACTATTCTTGCATGCTTAAATAAGGTATTAAAGCCACCACATGCAATGATGTCTGTCGAATACCGGTTGTGGAGCACGTGGACTGTTAGCTTACGCAGCTTTTCACGGCGATGTCTTTATAATTGCGACGCTCGATGCCGCTGCCGCTGTCTTGCTGCCTCCAGGTCGCCAAATTTCCATATGCAGGACTTCGACTTGCTCTGTGTCGCTTACCGGCTGCTGTGTTGTAGTTCTCCAGGATTAGTTGGAACTTCGCTTTTGACCGACCCGGTGTTCACCTTCAAACTATCGAAATTTTATTCCTAACACACTCAGGTGAGTCAGGTCAAGTTGCAGTTGTAAACATTGTGTTTTAACATCCAGTAAGTTTTTAGAGCCGCGTTGTATTTTTATTGAAATGATACAGAAATTTAGTACTTTAAAATCACAAGAACTGTTAGCTGAGACAGAAAAGCAAAAGTGTAACTCGCACTGAAGGTTTACTTCAAGTGCATGAATTTCATAAGAATTACCTATAAATAAGGAGGGCTGAACGGCTCCAGCCAAAAGATTTAGGCCTTTAGCTAACGAGCATTTAGCAAATATATATAACCCTACGTAAGTATTCTCGTATCAGATCTGCCTGACCGTGGACAAGGCAGATCCAAACAACCAAGGGCTGAATTTATATCACGTTGACGCCTGGCATTGACAATTTTGAATATCCTGAAACGGGGCCGGAGTTTACGAATATAGTGAACGACGCCTATCCGCGAGCTAGCAATGGGCATTAAGTGCGGTAAGGTTATGTTGTAAAATATAGATTATACCGTAACAAGTATTGGGGCAATGTTATGTCTTGATGCGTCGAGGTATAGAGCATTTTACATCAATAGACAAATAATTTAGTACAAAAATACCATTGTTATTAACTTTTTGATTCATTGCCAAATTAGTTCGTAACTTCTCTTAAACTATCTCATCTTTAAGCGCTATATCTTCATTTTGGCTAATCAAAATTAACGTGTTAAATTAGAGAACTACTAATTATAGGTAACTAGCCCAGCGTTGCTACCGATTCTTTAACAGGAAAATTAGGTGGATGTTTTTTTTCAGAATACAGTTTAAAATTATAAACTAAATCTGTAATACGGCATAGGACAAACAAGTTTTAGTCGAATTCTCTGGGATTTTCGTGATTTTATTATTTTCGTCTCATTTTTCCTTTTATTGGCACTATCTGTTCTTCAAAGCTGTACTTTTTCCTTCCTTTCGAGACCTTTAATCTCTAGGTATTCAGTTGAATTTATTTTTGTTTGGATTGCTTTAAATTACATTTTTTTAATGTAATCTCTGGTGGAGAGGGGGGAGTTGTAACGGGCATGCATATATAATTACAGTCCACATTTCAAGTTTGTAAAACCCGAAAGTTTATTCGGGTACTTTTGAATAAAATATTATTTATAGTAATTTCGCACCAATAAACACAAAGAGCAATCAGTCTAAAGATAAAAATAAATGTGCCTGTGTACCCAGCTCACCAGGCCATGGAAGATCTAGCATTCAACTTGATAATTACGTTTTTTTTCGAAATGTTTAATATAATTATCCACTGCTTTGTTAGTTCGCTAGTTTTAAGTTTTTAATGTTGTACTCTTCATTCTTATTGAATTTATTCTTCTTTTTGATTATTGTTTGCGATTTTTGTTTTGTTTACCGTAATATTCATTATCCGATTTGACTCGTGACTCGTTACAATATAAAGTTGTTTTCTTTTTTGAGATACACAAATGTCGCCTTTGCTGTTTTCGACTCTAAAATCTTCGTTATTAGATAGTGGACCGTTTAATTTGATGGTTTACAGAATCGCAGTTCTAGAATGCCCGTTTCGGCATCCATAACTAAGAAAATTTAAAGCATTTTTGCGAAAATATAAATATACATTTATCAGCTGCATCTGTCTCGTTGCTCATATGACTATAACAGTGCTTGTGACGGTATTAATATTAAACCTTGTATCGGAGCAAAGACGATATAAAACAGTAAAAAAATATGGTCCCGACAAGCTGCGGACCACGTAACATGGAAGGAACTTGAGGAGGCGTATATCTAGCAATGGACAAATTAGTCGCTACATGATGATGATAATCGAAGCATGGCGGAAATAGCTTGAATTACACATTTTTATTACTAGCAGATTTTCCAATTTCTCATTTATCGACCAGTACTCAGAAACAGAAATTGCATACAACTGTCTTGTTGGTACAGAATGAGCTTCATTTGCAAAGGCAACATCAGTACTATCAGTCACCAATTGAATACAAATTATAGCATCCACCGTGCGAAACTGTCACAGTTAACAAGTTTTAAACTGGTTCGATTCAGATGTCAATAACGCAAGGGTTTTTTTAGGTAAACTTCCGAGACGGTGACACATGTCCGCGATTTTAAGTGCCTTTGTAACATCGGAATTCGCCCTAGTCGTACTTTATTCTTGTTCGTCCTCTGCCTTTGTGAGCTCACCCACTGGCAGTTCGAGTCGGAAATAATCTTCTGTGGTTATACAGAACAAAAATATATGCAGACTAAACTGAGGAAATGCCGGAATTCGGCGTAGCAGCTGCCTGCCCTTATACATCGGCAATATTATTTTGCTGTCGTATGAATTTATTGGATTTTCATTCTGATTATTTAAGCCCTACCTTATAATCAGATAGCCATGGCGGTGCGTAAAGTAAAACGAAGTCACGTGATTGTATCATTAAGACATTGTTTACGTGGTTGCGATTTTAAAATGGTTACTAGGGAAAAATGTGTGAATCACTAACCTTTCGTACTGACAGTGAGCTTTTAGTAGGCAGTTTTAGAAGAGACCGTAAAAAAATAATTTAGGCATTTATAAGCAAAGCATAGTTCAAAATAGTTTCTTCTGATATCCATCAGATGAAAACCAAAATACTGTAATATTTGAAGATAATTGACGTCTTCAAAGGGAATTTTACATTTATAGCAAAGTGCTTTAACCATCTTTTTCTGTACATTTTCTAGGCACTTTAAAGGCAGGTGACCATATAATACAATTATAATCGAATTTTGATCGTACCAGAGATACGTAGAGTATTACCAAACATCGTATATTAGTGAACTGTAGAGTAATTATTTTAATGAAACCAGACATCATCAATGCTTTAGCAGTTATGTGCTCAATGTAATCAACAAACGATAGAGAGCTGTCTAATAAGACACCCAAATTCATAATTACTGGGACATTTTCAAGTAGTAATTCGTTATCAATACAGTATGTAAACAAACTAATCGCCCTTTTTCTACTAACTTTAATGGATTTATATTTGCTAATATTTAATTGCATATCATTGGCAACACATCAATTGTGTAAACTATCTAGATCACTTTGTAACGCTAAACAGTCATCTTCTGTTTCTATTTTTCTACACACTTTTAAATCATCAGCAAATAAAAGAACGTTTGAACTTAAACAAGCAGCAATATCATTAATAAATATGGAAACCAAAATGGGTCCTAAATGGGAGCCCTGTGTAACTCCAGGTAACACTTCAAACTGTGATGATTTAAAATTATTAACTTTTACCAACTGTGTTCTACCTGTAACAAAAGAATTTATCCAAGATAATAGTCTTCCCTGAATACCATAACCTTTCAGTTTAGCAAGTAGTAAGCGATGATTGACTCTATCAAATGCTTTGCTAACATCTGTATAAACAGCATCCACATCATGCCCTGACTCAATAGAATCACTAATAAAACTTACAAACGGAAATAAATTAGTTAAAGTACTTCTTCCAGGTAAAACCTATGCTGATTTTCAGCTATGATATTCATGAAAAGTCTTTGAAGCAGTTTACTGACTAACATATCAAAAATTTTAAATATGCTAGATTGTAAACTTACGGGTCTATAATTTTTCAAGTCGCAACGATCCCCGCTTTTAAATACAGGAACAATAAATGTGCGTTTCCAAATGGACGAAACTGTACCAGTATTAAGAGACATATTATACCGTTAGAAGAGCAATTCTTAAGGATCTGCGCCAGTTATGATACTCACATTCCTAGATATGTTAGTAGCTATTAATGTTTTTAATGATTTATCAATTTATTACATTATGTGCAAAATGATGGAAAATGGTATAACTAGTAGACTGTTTTCACAAAAAACGTTCCTATATGGTCGAATGAACACATTTTCAAATACTGCAAGCTCTTCTTTAGGGTAATTCTACTAGGGAACAATATCTTCAAGGGGATGGGAGATTATCGTGATTCTATATAAATTTTATAGCCACTTAACAATGAAACCACTAGACACAAACTATTGGTACATCAATATTTAATATCAATTTATTCAATAAGATTGATTGCTAACAAACTAAAAGTTATACAAACATAACATATACTCTATAAAGATAGTTTATAGTGAGATATTCCAAACCATTCTCATAAATGTTAACCAATTAAGTTCTTATATGGATGCTGTATGGCTCTAATAGGGAGGTGTTAGACTTCATGTGTATCATTAAAGTAAATTCCTCATAGTCATTTGATTGTGATCTGTACAGAAACATTAATATATTTTGTCTATTTCAAAAAGACAAATTCAGATTTAATAAATCATGAAGTTAAAACCTGATGATCAAATTAAAGCTTTAAATAGTTGTCCGAACCTTAAGAAACAATGTACAGATTCAGTTCACATGTTTAAAATTCCCTAAAGAATAACAGGAATTACATGCACCTAGAGAATAGATGTGTTTAAGCTGTATAGATGGGAACGGGTGTCAGAATTTCCACAAACTTGCCGAGAACAGCGAGTGCTGCTTGAGTATCGTCCGATTTAACCCCGAACAAACCATGAAGTTCACAGAAATGCCACTCTTTTTGCGACGTTATCCAGCCTGACAACTTAGCACATGATCGCAATATATAATGTTCATCAACGTCTGCAATGCTGCATTGAACGGATTTTTACCTCCGAGGGCAACGAGACGTTGAGTCTGTTTCATTCCCGTCCCGGATTACCGCTGCTAACCGGAGTTTATTTATGTGACGGAAAAATCTCCTAGATGAAAAATGGGCAATACTTCTTAAAGTTGTCTCGAACTCCTATTGCAAAGGAACAGACCGCACTCGCCGTGAAAAGAAACGGCATTTTTCAAAGCGCATTTGCTGAATTTTTATTTCTTCGCTGTTGCGAGCTGTAGATACCTTTTCAGGGGCTTTTTGTCGCTTTTCTAAGCGCCTAAAAAGTTCGACGAGTTCACGTCCTGCTTCACAGTGCTTAATCGCCGACGTTGTTAGTGTGCTTCCGCCTTTAGATTCATCATTTAGTTCTAGATATGGCTGACTTATTCACACAGATACAGGACTCGTTGAACCGATTTTGTATGGGAATCCAAGTTATAAATGAATTGAATCCAACACCTAATATGGAGCACTGGGCTGTTTATGGACAGCCAACAAATTTATTAATGCGAGCCGTAAAGATCGGTGCAGCAGAGGCAAGCATTCAGCCTCCCATTGTCTCAGTTTATTCAGTAGAAACGTAATTGCAAAACGTAGTTTAAAGCCAACTATATTGCCTTTCCCATGTATTCACATTTGATTTGCCGTTCGCAGATTAGCGTTTCTAAGGTTCGTTTTTCTTTCAGAATGCTTTCGATTCATGGGGTGGCGATGTGGATAGGGGTCATGACACTGGCGGCAGCTCCACGACCGGATGTATGGAAATGTCCTGAAATCAATGAGGAACCAATCGAATCGTGGAGTGCAGTTGTGATATGCCTCACACTTTGAGGTGCACCGGAGATAGATCTGCCATCCAAGTTATTGGTGAGTTGTGTACCCATTAATATTTCTTAAGAAAGTCTCGCCCGTGAATGAACTTACAAATCGAAAAAATATTTATTCAAATACATGTAAATGCATCAAATATATAGAAAACTGTTTAGATATGCACAAATAAGTATCCATAAGTATTGCAATATTTTGCTTAGTAGTCTTTGACCTAAATGTTCATTCTATCCTTATTGATTATTACAAACATTATTTATCTAAGCATGCAGAAACTCTTATTTTTCGAATATAAATTGACATAATCCAATAGGTTTATGGTTATGTCTTACTGTCATCTTCATATACATATACCCGGTTAATTATATTTGCTTATATAATTTTCATAACTAGCTCAGTCAATAATTTCTTAAGCATCATTCTCTTTCCTTCAAGTTGGGACGTGCATTTTTTATCATTCTCAATTAATTATTATATTTGACAGTTCTTGATTAATATTCTCGTTCACTTATTTCAGGTAATTGTCATCAGGAATTAAATAGTTTATCTTTTATACCGCTTTCTGGTTTTAATTCCTGTATTTTATCAGATTTTGAGCAACATCACTTGACAAACTCTCACTTATCCTCAGGAATACTTCTAAACAACCACCAAACCAAGATATTGACATTATTTATTCTTATGTAGATCTTTCCGAAATTTCTCTATCTACCACTTGTCCACAGCTATGTTTCCATACAGCGAATGACCACCAAACCCGTCCTTAACACTCCTGTAGATCTTTACAATATCCCTCTGTCTACGTTCAACTTAATACTCAGATCTCCACTACTTCCAACAGTACTTCTCCAATCTCACCATAAGAATACACACCAAAAAACCAACGATGCTGACCTTGACACTCCTGTAGATCTTCACTACTTGGTAATTATCACCTATAAAATATATCAGTAGATAAGACTTCTCTTCATTACTTAATTTGTACTTTTATTAACAAGAATCAGTGTTGGGTAAGTTACTCTAAAAAAGTAACTAAGTAAGTTAATCAGTTACTCGGAAAAAAGTAACTGAGTAAGTTACTAAGTTACAGAATTGTAACTTGAATAAGTTACTAAGTTACCATAAAGTAACTCGTTATTTTTTAAGTTAGCTTTTTTATGAGAGGTTACTAATCTACATGCAACTTAATACCAACAGAAACACATATTTATAAACAATTGTTTATTAGGAAATATTCTATAGGGTATAATCTTTGTTACTAGTAAATTAGATTCCTAGTTCTACATTTCTGTCTGATTGCTTATGCATAAAATTTATTGGTTTTTAATAATAACTGCATTTCAAAATTGTTATCAGTTAATTTTGTACGTTTGAAGTGGAGAACGGCTTTTGCAGTGCTGAACAATGGTTCCACTGGAGCACTGGAAGGGAGGGCAGTATTATCTATATACCGGGTGTCCATTCTCAAAGTCGAACATAGGCTATTAACTTTAGTGCATTTACTCATTCTTCATTGAAATATTTCATTTTTCTGCAGATAATTTTAACAGATGTTGACAGAAAATACCTGATTGACGCCAACTAATTACCAATTTTTTTGACAAATGCTATCGAACTTGAAAAGCAGACATGGCATATTTAAAAAATTCAAAGTTTTAAATTAGTATTTTAAAATAAAAATCGCATCTTGAATATTATTATTGGTATCATTTGATGCGCAATAATTGTATCTTTCCATTGATACCATTACCTTCCCTCTAAGTTGAATTGGCGAGCAGGAATCGGCAAAAACGTTCAATACAATGTTAATCGCCTATGTTCGATTTTGAGAACGGACACCCGGTATATAAAAATCAATCGCCGTGTGTTAGTAACGCAATAACTCGAGAACGACCTGACCGATTTGGATGACTTTTTGTTGTTGTGTTTGTCTTACTCCCGAGGTGGTTTAGCAAAAAAGAAAATTCGGAAAAATCTAAAGGGAAAGCCGGAAAATTTGAAACTATCGAAAGTGTGTTTTTCTATACACTGTACGACTTTCTATTTGCAGTCATACTTTTATGATTCTGTGCTTAATGGTTTGAAGAGTTTTCCCCATCATGTCATAATCCAAAACAACGTTTGCCGGGTGAGCTAGTATTTAATAAATATTTCCTTAATCGTTGGAAATTTATCTGTTTATAAAGTTGTTAAATTAGATGAATCGCACTTCATATATGTTTCAGTTTCGTCCATATTTGTGGACTGCTTTATTATTTTGAAGGAAAAAAAATGGTGTTCTCCTTTGTCTCCATTATTATTTTGTGGACTGGGAAGTGGACAAACTGATGAAGTAGAAGCACGTTTTGTGTCTTTTATGCATCACATATCCACTCAAATTTAAACCAAGGATGAGTAACCGCAGCCAGTGTGTTGCGAATTTCTGCAAATCTAAAATACAAATTGGAAACAACAGTCAATATTTTTGTTAATGCATTCCTGAACAATCACTTTTCCAATGTGTTGAACATGCAATTTTTTTGTGTAGTTGACAAAATTTTCTTTTTAAATCATTTTGGTCAAAGTATGGAAGTGCAATGTTTACTGTACCGTAAAATATAAATAACCATTATATATTATAGACCAAAATTTAAAATGAATGAATCTGTTATTAATTCATGTAGTTTAAATTTAAACTGCAGTATCCTACAGCAGCTACATCGCGTATTCGATTACTTTTTTCAATTTTTTGTTAAAATATTGTTTCGTTATTATTGAAATATAGAGACGGTGAATGTATTTTCGTCTGAATTAGACACCCCCAACCTGCGCACAGGCGTTAGGAATGTACTCGTACTTCCCAGTAATCCACATACCTGCTCAGAGAGCTTCTAGTTGTTAAAGGATTAAAGATTACTGGAAAAAGCTGTCACCACCCAAATAGGATCCGTCAAATATTATTTATTATCGACTAAGTACAAGAAAGTATTCCTGTGGTCGGTATTAGCATTTGCATACTAAAGCATTCGAAATTTCCACAAATTCTTCAGCTTCAGGTACAACTTCTTAAATACTACACATTAAAAACCGAACATTTTAAAATGTTTTACATTTGTAGCATGAAAATGTAACTTGTCATATTCAGTTACTTAAGTTACTAAATAATTGTAACGTGTTATAGTTACAATTACTGAAAACACAAAAGTAATTAAGTTACTGAAAAGTAACTAGTTACCAGTAACGAGTTACTTTTACTTAGTTACTACCCAACACTGACAAGAATATAATCTTCTTGGGTTAAAATAGCAATTTTGTTACATTTTATTATAATTTTTTCTTCAGGCAAAATAAAAATCGTACTTGTTATTTTTATATCTTTCTTATCACCCAGTTACCTAGTTTAAAATAACACTTACGAAATTTCTTATTGTTATAATTAACAAGAATTACTTTTTATATTCCACTACCTTTATCCTTTTAACTATGAATAGAAAGATGAACATAAAATAAAGTGATTGTCATATTCTACTAAAATGCAACTATAACATTAATCTCATACTAAATATTATTAATGTCTGAAGTTTTGCATATTGTTACTGTCATTTTAATGTTAACCTTTATTCATATCTTATGCACTGACGTTAGCCCTAGCGTTTCACGCAAAAGCTATTTATGGGCTATGCAAATTTAAAGGATATAAGTTACGTTGAGAATTGCAGATGTACGTTTAAGTTGGATTTTTGCATGTTCCATCCTCGTGTTATGTGATGTTTCTTAGTTCTGAACGAGGTACATTGGTTACTTGGGGGCTTGATGCTTATCTGACAGATCACTTGGGTGAATTTATTTAACAGTCCCTTTGCGATATTACATTGTGTGGCTTATTTGAGCTTCTGTAGTGTTTTGACATATTACATAACGTGCTCCTAGAAGCGGTGCATTTGGTTGTCGCGAGCATTGGAACATTAATTAATGCCAATGAGGAAACAAACAGCTGTTTACAAAATGTTAATTAAGAACTACTCGAATGCAAGTCTTTACTCTAAATGCCTTCTGTTGCAGTAGTAGGAAAATTTCTGGAGGGTAAAATGTTTTCAAATGTCAGATACAGACTTTGAAAGGCCATAGTCTTTTTCTTATGAAAGATGAGGGTTTAAGTCTGAAAAGGCAGCATAAATAATATGAATGAATTATAAAAATATATCCCGTTGATCAGTCCAACAGAGGAACGGCGATATATATTAAAAATTATTACAATAAAAATGGGTCAGTAACCTTTATAAAAACTATTCCCGAAATTGTATTACTTTTTTTGTTTATAGAAATTCTTTAAGGTTATAAAATATTTTTAATAATTTAAATTGATCCTCCCGTGAATTTACATAATAATGTCCTCTGCATTTCTATGTTTAGTTCACAAATATTTTGAACACCACTTGTAATGAGTAGTAATGCATAGACGTATAATTTAGGAACACAAATGAAGTAAAATACATTTTATGTTTAATTTGTTACATAGATGATGATGATTAGTTACCGGGTTACTGTATTTGATCTATTAAAAATAGTTAGTGTCTGGGCAGCATATCTCCTTCAAACTTGATGATATGCTGATAACATCTTCAGTGAAATTGATCTTCCGAGGTTTTTCATTCTTCAGTTCTTCATTATATTTTATAACCTATTACTAAAGGTTTATACAGAATATACATATGCGTTTCCAGTTCCCAATGAATTCTACATATCTTTATTCATTTACTCATGTCTTTAAGAAGCAAATACATTCTAACTTCCCAATAGTCACTTTTGTGTGATATGCATTCTGATCTGTTGACTTGGTAGTGTAAAGGAAACAATCACAAACAGTGGCATTGCGGCAATAAGTAACTACTAATTAAAGGCCAAATATCACTAACCAATGGTGTAAGCAAAAATTGTATGATCGCAGAGCTTTTGCGCACTTGTTTATCAAGTGCCAACATAATTTTGTTTCATCTGGTGTGGATTCAACCTTAGATTGATTATCTTACTCCTATCTTAATTTATCACTCCGACTTCTTTGGGATTTATTAAGTTTCAGAAGACTTATAGTTTAATGGCCACAGTTTTCTTCACAGATACTGCACTAATCTACCGTGAAGCTGAGTAGGAGGCCAATTTTATTTTTCGTAATACGCCTTTATTAATTTTGAGGATAGCAATTTTATAAGTATTTGTTGTTAAAAATAAATATATTAGAAAATTAAATTGTCTAAGGAATTTTGTATTATTTTTATCTCAGAAATATCTTTCCGGAATATTATATAACTTGCATTTCAAACTTAAGTACTTAAGAACTTTATTTATTTATTAATATCGCACTCAGCCAACAGCCGTTAGGCCAATTATAGGCGTCGCTGTGCATTTATGGGGACTTCCAACCCCACTAACGACTGTCGTGATGTTGTTATGACCGCCGGGACCAACTATTTCCGTGACAGCCGTATCACGAGGTGCCTGGATTTGTATCGTAGGAAGTGCATCTTTTCGACGTGTTGTCTGAAATAGTAATATTGATAATATTAAACTAATATTCAAGTTAGATTTAGAATTAAAAAGAACATTAACAGAATCTTAAAGAAGTTCTTGAAAGTGATTTATTTGTCTCTTAGTCATTTGACTTCTGACAAATACCTAATATATATTAAGCTTACGATTAACTAGTTGTTTCTGTTCTTTGGCACTTTGGCAACCATGATGTTCATGATAATAATAAAAACATTAGTATGAGGGTATATTAAATTTTAGTAACTACAATTATCTACTAATTACGTTACTAACGCTTTGAAATGTATTCCCATCCGTTCTATTCTCCACATCCCTGTTGATCATTAATTAGCCATTACTGAAGTTGAAACAAACTGGGTCTCGTTTATCAGATTTTCGGGAAATTGCTTTAGGGTAATTAAACATTATGCAAATTCCAGCAGAAATTTATTGGATGCGAATATTTCGTCTTAGGATCCACTTACCTCGTCAATAGCTGAAAAACAAAATACTTCATATTATTTTCTAAAATATATTTTTTCTATTTTCATAGTCATAAGTGCGCGTTGTGAAACCTAATTAGCTCTCTGGGGATACATAATATAATAACACAGGATATGTTATAATTAGAGCAGTAAATTCAACCGATTCTAGTAACATGAACATACCCGCACAAGCAAATTCAGTTATGCGAGGAGCGTCTAGATGTCTTAATTGCGAAATTTGCAATTTGACATTAACATGAGGGAATTAATTATTAACCACCGCTAATTTTACTTTATCACAATCTCCGAAATCAATTAAACATTATTTGTATGCACTTAAGCGATTAATAAACTAAACCATTCTGAAAGTAAAAAAAGTCGTGGGAATAGTATTACAAGAAACTGTTGGTAGAAATTAGGTCGGAATATAAAAAAGAGGAAGACGCACATACAGGCACAGACCGAGAAAGCTATTGATGAGCACAGTACTAAAAAAGCGTAAAATGATTTAAAAAACAGTTGCTGCTACTACTACTATTAACCATATTGAAAAAAACAACAATGGAGGAAACAGATAGACCGGGGAACAGCTAAGTTCATCCCTGTGGAACAGGCAAAGCACCAGGACAAAACAAAATTCAAGTGAATAATAAATAAAAAGAACAAGGAAAAGATCAATCAGCAGTAATGGAGTTTTGGAGGAGACGCTTGGGAAACACGACAATAGATATAATAGCCAATGAAAAAAAGCAGATGGAATATAGACATTAAAAAGATACGTGACAATACATAGTAGACAAAGGATATGCCCAAAGAACGGGAAGGGAAATGTAGAAATCACAGACTGACGTCCAATGGATAGAAAAAACAGAGGGAGGCATAGAAGATCGTGGAGTGGCAAAGTTGATGAAACTATGGAAAAGAAAGATATGGACTATGGCGAATTGTAGAAGATACAATTCGATCAAGGAAGGTGACACAGTCTAAGCTGACTTGTTTATCGTCAAAAATAGGAGTGTCTAAGCTAAAATAGTTTTTTGAGTGAATACAACTGAAGCATTCTAAAAAAGTGATAACTGATGGAAATTATTAGAATAACTTGTCAAAACGGCAATAAATATTTGTAATTTGAAGGATATCATTATGCATAATACGGAAATAGAACAAATTTATTTTTTCTAAGTTCATTAAAATGAGTGTTGTGCACAGAAAGTTCTTGAATATCTCATTGATTGAAACAATTAAACGGAATGCCCTTGGCCTCTTATCTATCAATTCAGACTGGTTCACAAGGGTTGAAAAGATGACCAGATCATTTTTCTTGACTTTGGAAAGCGACGCTCCACATTTCTCGCCCTTCAAAAGGATACGTTATCATTTGTTTCCTGGACTCTAGAATTGCTATAGGATTATAATTTGATATAGTAATATGTTATGATATTTTAAATTTGCAAGCTACTGCGAGGCATCTCAGCGCGCACACCAATGATCTCGTCCCGTAAGGGGGGGATGAACGCTAGACTAGCAAATAGTTTCCTGGCTGCCGACATCTCGGGCCGTGGCTATTTGCCTCCTTGGAGGAGGCGGGTTGTGCGTTCATTGCTTCATGGTTTTTAACCTTTTTTCAGAGAGTGATCCGGGTAGTCAAGCTAGCAAGTCGTAATGTGAGAGGGGCCGAGGTTTTTTATGTGAAATTGTCGCGTTAGGTAGTAGTCGGTAAAATTACCGGATTAAAGTATTCTCATGCTGTATCTACTTTTTCGGTGAAGAGTGACGTACCCTCAGATAAGCAGCATTGAGGGAAATATTGCATTTGACGTCTCGTCGGATTAAATGTCGCCGTCGTCCCGCTAAAACTATTTGGATTTTGCCATTGTTCATCGCTGTGATCTAAAAATACCGGGATTTCGCCATTGGTTACCTTCTTAGCCGCTTATTTAAGATTATTGTGGTTAGATTCTCCCCAACAATGGAAGGCCGCGAATTTGTCAATAATATAGGTTGGATTGTGTCCAGCCTAATAGATTTAAACTATATGTGGAGGTAAGGTAAGTACGCTGCTGCCAGATTCCATGACATCATTTACGCCGAGGTCGTTCTCTTATGGGTTAAAGAACGTCATATTTTACCTTAGACATCTGATAACCTGGTGGTGCGGGAAAACTTAATATTATTGACTTTCTGTGTTTCTCCTGAATTAAGTAAGACATCACTTACGATCTTCAGATTAGACTCACTCCGTGTCCCATTGAGTATGTTGTGCCCTTTTCGCGTGTCAACAAGTAGTAATTAACGTTTTTACCGGTAACAAATAGTCGCCAAAATATAATTTTTCGCATTTTGTAAAATAATGTCCTATTATACTAAATTCAAAATCAATTAATAAAGTGGCACTTTGGTGCATAGAAATGTCACTTTACTATATGATAATTGTACTGTCAAATTCGAGGTTAACAGGTTAGGTTTTGTGTCAGTTTGCGTCAAAACTGACGGAAAACCTAACTTGCTAATCTCGAATATGACATAGACCTACAGTGCCACCAATATATTATTCATACGTTTGAATTTCCACAACCGCCTCTTTTAATGGACATGTGGTATAATACTTTTATGTAATTGTTTGTTTATAAACACTAATACAAAATGCGAAAAAATAGTATACACACTTCGTAAGAAAAGTAATTTTATAAACTTATATAGCTTTTTATGTTACTCGCTCGCTTCGCTCGCTCGTACTCAATCAAGCTATATTAGTTCAGTAAAACTTTACTTTTCTAAACTTGTGTAATATACTATTATATTAATAATACGCATGTACATACCAAGGGGATGTAGAGTTTTTGGTTTATATTTCTTTTAGATAACAACCGATAAAAACGTTAAATTTTTTAGTTTTCAATTAACCCTGTTGACCCTCAAACACACTGCCTGATTTTAATTAAGCTTGAAAATTTTACTTTACCCCCCACTATTTATGATTGTTTATATTTATTCCGAAATAAGTACAATACAGTAAATATTTCCAAATTGCAACAAATAGGATGTACATACGTCGAGACTTATGCAATATGAACTTTTTAAAATACACCTAATATTTCCTGTGTTAGTTACAAACTTCTTGTTCAGAACTACCACAGTCAAGGGCAATATATTTTATTTATATTACGTGTTTTTCAGGCAAACTGCCATTTTTGAATTTTCAAAGATAAGAGTAACCTCCAGGGCCCCTTAACGCCAACAGACGAAACGCACTTTTATCTCGAAGCCCGCCATTTACTCATATATCTTTGCCATCTTCCAATCCACTCAAGTCTTGACAGGTCTACAGCCCAATTTTCGTCATGTATATTTTCCAGCTAACCTTGCGTAGCTTAACTTATGTAGTTCGCCGTTATTTTGTGCCTTCCCCTTGCACACCTTTGTGGAATTGCTGACGCTCGTGTTCTAATGTGAAAAATGCTCTTGTCAGCGTCGGGTGGCAGCGGTATAGATGCCATTTGGGGGTAAAGGCAATATTGTAAAAATTTGCTATTCAAACAACAAATTTAAAACGTTATCACATTTTCAAGATTGACCAACCAAGGATTACTAGTTTTACTTTAAACAGGTTTAAATAAGATACCAAAAACTTATTAAATAGTTCTGATAAGTAAAAAAAAATTTTTGAGTTACTTTATATAAATAATAAAAGTAACATTACTGCGAATATTTTTCTGTGGTTATCAATAAATATAAGAATCCACTAGAACGCTATGTTCTATCTTATTCTCTATTTGATACCATGTACACTATACGCGCCGTGTGCTTTTTTCGATAGTCAAAACAAACTGTTACGATATTTAGCCCATTAAACACCCATAAGTATTTTTTAATTAAACAAATTTTTCATTTTTTAGAAGTCTGTGTTATTAGCTTCAGTCTATATTTTATAAAGTAAAGCATAGGTTTTATTATAACAATTTGTTAAAATACAGCGTGTTTCAGAATGAAATACACTTCGATATGGTGTTCCAATTTGTGCAAATTAGCTGGCAAGCGGTTTAATAGGTATACATTGTTAGAGGGGAAACCCCATTTATGACAGGTAACAAGCCGAAAGGATCACTAAAATACTACCTTCTCGTAATGCCACGTTGATAACCTTCCTATGTATTCTCCTGGGAAGCAATTCTATAGGGGCACTCTTGGTAAACTGGCTCAGAGCATTTAAGGCTTTACTGCACTACGAACGGGGATCAGCCCCAAACTTTCTGCACACCTGCAATCCTATTTATAATAAACACATATACTATAGGCGGTAGTTTACGCATGCAAGCTTAGTAGGGATGTTCCGAATATACAAATATTTAATATTTAAAAAAAATGTTTTATTTAATGTATGAATACCTGTTTTATATTTTTATTAAAATTCTTATCTATATTTCTATAATTTTAATGTCAAATACTCGTATAATATTCGTGTTAATTTTGGCGAATACGATTACGAATACAAATATTTTAAAATATAGCGAATACTTGCGAATACGAATACGAATACGAGTATTCGGAACATCCCTAAAACTTAGCTTAGTAGTTACATATAATAATCGTATTCAAAATTTGCCATAAATCAGGCATGCAATAAAAACATGTAATATAACTTGTGCAGTAATTCAATCGACGGCAATATGTGAAAATCAAGTGAAGTCATTATTACCGGTGCTGAACGAAACTCTTTTACGGAAAGCAAAGCCACACTAGATCAGGAAAGTTCGCCTGGAATTCGATGAAAGGAGGTTGGACAGCTCTAAGACTAGCGACGGACGAATTGGCGTCGTTCTGCATGCGATATGGCGGAAGCCTTTTCAATGACAGTTCAATAGTTGACTACGAGCAATAGGTGTTGATCAACACGCTGGTAATGAGAGGACCTCCAGAGCTGCGTCGGGTTGTCGAGTAAGGAATGGAAAACGGCAGTTCAGAGCGTTAGGATACAGAGCGTTGATATACAAAATGTCGATGGGACTATAAGGGGGTTTCTTTAAATACAGGGTGTATACGAATTCGACCGACAAACTTCGAGGGTGTATTTACTGACTAAAGATGTACCTAAATTGTTCGTATACTTATAACCAATCTCCTTTCATTTCAAAGTTGGAACCTCTTTTGTGACTTTTCTTTTAATCTAGCATTGAAATCGCCGAATGAAATTTTACTCAAATGTCGAACTATACTAATTAATTAATGACCTTAGGTACATATGAAACATGGCATTTATAATTAATCAGACTACCAGTGGAAATAAAATATTCAAGTATATATGTGTAGGAACACTAATTTTTAATGGTTTTTGGAAGTCCAGAATTCTTTAAAGAAGATAGCTAGGCCATAGCTGATAATAAATTATATTCTTAATATTCAAGCTAATGGATTTCTTATAATTTTTATTTTATTTAATAAAATAGATCTTGAAAAATTCATAGTGCTTTTTTTCGAAGTGTTTTGACCTGTGCAGAGTTTATCTTGCAGATAAGGATCAAGGTTATCTAATCTTTTACGCTGTATTTAGTGAGAGAAATATGCACCCAAAGTTTGTCGGTCGAATTCGTATACACCCTGTATATTGGATCTGGGGCGTCGAGATGAAATTTCGCTGCATTTAAAAGAGAAGGAATCGAAATTTGAGATTGATAAACCGTATTTTGGGAGCTGGGAATATCCGACAACGGTCGTAATTGAGCAAAATTGGCATTTTAAGGATTTTCCAACTAGCTACATTCACGGAACGATAATGCTCACGGAACGCAGAAACTCTTTGTTTCATGGCCCCTTGCCAACTGAAGATCGGTTTCCCGCGCTATCTGGGCTCGACGAACTCAGCAAATTGCCAACCCTTATTCTTTGTGCACAAAAAGCAGTGGTGGCGTCATTTCTCAAATCGATGTAACAACCTACAAAAAGAAACGAAGTGGAATCTGCAAGGTCTTTTAAAAGACAATTAATATTACTCCTTGAAATAATTCCCTTATGATATCTAACAATTTGCCGTATCACCCGCCGTCTGGTCTTTTTAAGCCCATTTCCTGGTAATAAAACCGTCAAATAAATATCTAAAGCTTCAATATACAATGGAGACTATTGGTGTAAATGTCTAAAAAACAATCATGATGTATTGTACATATTACAATCCTTCTTCACATGCTTCTCCTATAGAAATTGGTTACCATTAGGCTTAATTCCACTTCTGACGTGGCTAATCCAAATAGTGATAGGTTACCTTTCCTATACTGTTCGCATAGATCTTTTAGCTAGGAAAATTTTGTTTTTCCTAGAGCTTTTCCCCACTACCGTACCGTGAATTATTAATTGCAAAATTTTTCGTGTTTCATAATAAGTCCAATATATTCTAGTTTTCTTTTCTCGATTTCAAACATCTCGACCTAAAGACATAATATCACATATAAACTATGGTTTCGATGAAAAGATTGCATGTAAAACGGAAGCCACTCGCCGATAATCGCATCAGCTTCTGGAGAGTTTATATACTGTAACGGTGGTTGAGTGGCAAGAAGTAGGTCCAAAGATAATAATTATTTAACATTCAATGGGAGCCATTTCAGCGTAAGCTCAACGTTCATGCAGCCTCAGCGTGGTTTCACCCCTGTGATAACGCGCGCGTGTCGAGTTTTTTATTAGAATTTCACGTACGCTAACAAACAAATATCTAAGCAAGGAAAGAAAAAGTATAGATACATATATAAAGGAGCAATAAAACTGCTAGTAACGTATGAAACAGACACTACCAGAAACCACCAAGATAGAGAAAAGGAACGACTGGAGAAGTGTTAAAATGGCAAGAGATGGACAACCTCGAGGCAGAAATATGAGACGCCCGAACAAACGATGGAGGGATAGTTAATATCGCAAAAGGACAAGCACAAGCTTAATTTAAAAAAGAATCTGGAGAGGGAGGGGGCGAAAAAGAGCCTATGCGACCGGCACCAGAGTGATAATTATGGTGAAATTTGTTAGTAAATTAACAAAACATGAAGTGGTGAAAACGTTTATTATCTTATGGATTGTCATGGCGCAGTTGGAAGTTTAGCTGCTACTGGACCACCCTGAGTATTTCGAAGAGATGACACTGTATGGAAAACAGCAACCATTTATTTAATTACACACAATTTACTACATACACATTAAGGCAACTTTATATGCTAACGGATAAAGCTTCCTAGAAACGGCTAAGTTAACGAATGGATTGAAAGT
This sequence comes from Agriotes lineatus, assembly GCA_940337035.1. Taxonomy (NCBI): domain Eukaryota; kingdom Metazoa; phylum Arthropoda; class Insecta; order Coleoptera; family Elateridae; genus Agriotes; species Agriotes lineatus. The sequence goes on along the minus strand of OW679195.1, from coordinate 43,700,676 downwards.
GATGCTGGTTCAATACATGCCAGAATACTGGTACAGACAGAGTGTTGAAGGTTGTTAACAGAATGCACTGGAAAGAATTGCTCGGACTAAGTTGACTTGGATGAGTTAGCTGAATCTATAGTTCCGCGCTTTCGTGTCCGTCTTTATATAGCTTCTCCAGTTGCGCAAGTAGATAGTTATTTATTGCTCGTCGATGGCCTAATGGACCCTGCGTTTTTTCGAATATGCAATTAGCCATTGTACAATTGTACTCCCTTTCTTATACCAGAGATTTGTAAATTGCTTTATTACCCTTCTGCTGCAAGTGGATGTCTTATCGGCCGAAGTGTTAGGTCCCTTTGTCCGAACGGCTTGCGAGACCCGAGGGTTTTATTGCTCGGCTCTCCATCTGCGGGCAGTTAATAGAATTGTCCTGATTCTTGCGCAGCCGTTCTTTGCTCCCCAAACGGTTGGAGCGGCTATCCAGGATCCTTTACAGGTCGCCGATGGCGTAGGGTTACTAAGGATCGGAGTTTTAAATTGCGTGTCCTTTTACACTGAAGTCGCGGATGCAATTTGTCACTCGCGACACTAATTACTCAGTTTATTACACTCGTCACTAAGTTCCTCGTAGCGTGACATTTAAAATTAGTCACTGTGTCAGGCTGCACAGCTTGTTTATCCGAAATTTCCATATTTTTTGTATTCCTTCTGTTGCTTTAGGAGACCTTTCCTGGGGTGATTTATGAACGCTGCACGTGGACTTATATCCGCTACATACGTTTTCCTTCTATAATACGCGTGTTCCGTATGCGGCGATAATTGTGTTGCCAATTCAGTTTTTAGTTACTAGGTGCGCCATCTCTGTGGAAAAAGTAGAACTGTCTAGTCGGAGTGCGCGCAATAGACACTGCAAGACCGAGACCGGAAGTGACGCTAACATGGCGGACGACCTGTTTTATGTCGGCAACGAGTTACTGTTATTTTGGTAAAATAAAGTATTTTAAAAGTTTTTATACAGTCCACTATTTACTCAGGGTGCATTAGGACTTAGTGTACCCTACAACGCGTATCAAAATACAGCTGAGGTCTTTGACGAATAATGTATCCATTTATGATCAAAATCCTACTTGAACGAGAAAGTAAAGGTTGTTCAAACTAGAATTTATGAGTTCAACAATTTAGTAGTATTTAATAGACCTTGTGCTGCATTTCGTTTGAATATTCTAGGTGTGAATTCAAGTTGTACAATCCCTGAAATGGATACATTTTTTGAAGATGTGCAGAGATTATTTACAGTCTTTTTATGGTGTACTTAAATATGGGAGACCTTAATAAAACACGCACAATACATGCAACATTAAAAGGGCAAAGGATCTGACTAAACAGAATATTTTTGGTGCCTTTGAAATTAAGAAATGAAGAATTTTTCAAAAAAATTATGAAGACGATGCCATTAATTTGCTTAAATGAGCTTCAATCTTTCTGATTGCTTATGATAAGGAGTAATACACATTGACAAACTACCAATTTGCTTTTATAGACAAACGAGTCGACTGTTCATACGGCAGCAAAAGGGCTTAATTAATGTAGCTACTACTTCAAACTGTCAGAGAAGAGCAAATTGGAAAAGTGATAAAAGATATGAAACTAACTCAGAGTATATTATATTTATAGCATGTTGTCAATTTTTTCCTGAGAATAAAATTCGATTAAAAAATATTTTTTCTACGACCACTACTAAAAGTAGGCTTTTTAGCGCTAGCTTTTTTCACTAAAAGTGACGTTTTATAATTCAGCGTGTTAAAAGTGAAATCAGCTGTTTACTTTTAGCCCATGTGCTAAAAGTAAACAGCTGGTGTTGAATTTAGAATTTTGAACTGAAAGTGAAGTTGTAAAGTTATTCTAGTTACTTCTTTCGTTAGAGATAAAGTGTTTTTAAATAATTAAAGCATTATGTAATGAATAAAGTAAAATATGTACATTTATAATTACTTTTGATAACTAACTTTGACAGCTACCGGCTGCAGAAACAGTCACCTGCGCGTCAAGGCCATCTCTTTACTATGACATAAATTATTATAACTTCATAAATGCAAACCTTTGTTAAATCCACATTTATGGATTAATAGATAACAGTAAATTTAAGGCCGTAGAAAAAATATTGTGTGCAAACTCTTGCTAAAAGTGTTTATGCACAAGACATGTTTCGTGTATAAACGTCCACTTTTAGCACTTGTTGCACAAACAGGTATTATGAGGCACTACTACAAGATGAATCTGTTAACATCGACGATGAAGTGACTAGCAGGACTATAACTTTCTAATTTTAAAAATATAATATGTAAGTCCATAAAATAATTTTGTAAAAACGTTCTTGCTTAGATTGGAAATAACATGTAAATCAGTTTATTTTACATTTAAAATTCGTAAATGTAACATTCAATAGTTTTCTGCATATGATAAATTATCTGTAAGTATGCTTTCCCAATTTCCAACTACCCCTTTTGTTGCAGGGCGGACGCTGCGGTCACTGGACTCCGCATCGGTATCTCTTCTTGACTGCACGGTACAAAATGTGAGTTCGCTCCCTGGAGCCCTCCTGGAGGGTGTCGCCCTCCATGGTCTAGTCATATCCTCCGGGGAAATCAAAGACGTTCACCAAACGGCCTTCCAAGGACTTGCTGCGCCTTTACAAGCATTGGGCCTTCCAAACAACCAGTTATCTGTGGTTCCAACACTAGCCCTCAAGTCACTACCAGAGCTAGATCGACTGGACTTGTCGGGCAACAAATTGAGGAGCTTGGATGTCGAATCGTTCAAGGTAAATATTTTCTCACTAGATATCAGTTGTACAAAGTTATTATCCTTTCAGGGTCTTTACAATCTGTCATTTGTGGACTTAAGCAACAACGTGCTATCTAAAATTGGACCAAATACGTTTTCAAAACTGCCCCAACTTAGAACGCTGAGGCTACGGGGCAATCGCCTGACCATTTTTATGTTATCTAAGTTGGATTCGTTGCCAACTGTAGAAGAACTAGACCTCTCCGGGAATTCCTTTGTTGGGCCTCTAGACTCGCACACATTCCCCAAGATGCAATCACTGAAAGATTTGCAATTATCCCATAACTCGTTCAGCAGTATTAAAATGGGATGTTTGAACAGTTTAAATAATTTAACGTCATTGTCGTTACATCACAATCAAATAGATGTCATTGAAGACCATGCCTTCATTTACTTAACGAGCTTGGTAAATCTAGACTTGTCTCACAACAGGATTGTTGCTGTTTCTGGAGCATCTTTAGCCCATTTGCCACATCTAACAGACTTGGACTTGAGGCACAACTTTCTTAGAGCTCTAACAGCTGATTTAATCGTACCATTAAAGAGCCTGCAGACACTACGTCTTGATGACAATGACATGTCGATCGTTGCAAGCGATGCTCTCAAATCTGATACCATCTTGAAAAGGTTAACACTATCAGGTAAAATACGTCCGAGATCTGTTGTTATGTTTGATTATATCAATGTTTCTTTCAGAAAACCCTCTTAACTGCGACTGCAGTCTTTCTGAATTTGCAGCATGGCTTGCCAACTCGTCACTTTCTAAAGAAGATAAATCTAGTGCGGTTTGTGCTACGCCACCATCTTTAGAAAACGGACTTCTGCTGGAGATACCTGAAAAAGATCTTCTGTGCGGTGATGACGAGCAAGAAGCGTTGATGGCTCCTTTACCGGCTCCTGTTAAAGGCCACATCAACTTAAAAACCTTTTACTACGATGGGGAAAAAGTTATTCTTCAGTGGAATGTTGAAGAAAAGGCTATCCCTTACACCTGTGACGCGATTTTTGTATATGAAGAAGAGGGATTGAATGAAGTTTTGTTAGAATCCACCCCACTGAAATGCAATTCTTCCACATTAGACGACCCTAGAGTTTTAAATGTCACTGTACCAAATTCGTCGGAGTTAGTTCAAGGGCGCAAATATCGCTACTGTGTAGTTTTACTAGAGTCCGCCCAGAATACAGACGAACTATCATTGGTATTGGGTTGTTCAGATGTCATTCCATTGGCTGTCGACTATTCCAGTGCTGCACAACAAGATTCGACTAATGTACCAAACGTAACTGCAATTTTTGCATCAATTAAATCTGACGGTTTGAAAGTTGCGGTTGTCATTAAACCGCGATATGAGTGCGAACTTAACGTAGCCGTTTTTCATAACAGTGGTCTTTTAACACAAAAAAGGCTAAATTGCAACTCTCCAGTGCATATTTTTGAAGGATTTTGCGACAATTCGTACAAAGTTTGTGCAAATGTTATTCATACACGATCGAACGTAGTGGATACCAGTCAAAAGCCAGTGTGTGTCAAAGTAATTGAAAGTGCAATGCCAAAAGTATTTGATATAAGTATGATTGGATTAATCTTGATACTGCTGTCGCTAACTACCGGAATATCTTTTATCACGATTGTATGGGTGCTGTTTAAAAACTCGAGGTCGAAAGCTTCCACACACCAGTGCTTCCTGCCACCAGAAGGTGAAGAGCAGCAACATAATAAATATATAAAATTACAAGCCACCACGAAGCTTTAAATTTTTAGCAGAATTTTGAACATACATTTTTATACCTAACTGCGTACAAGGTAGAACTGTTAGACCTGAGCAATCGGGTTGCATTCTCACTCATCAAATTAGAAGTGGGATATTCTAAGTCCTAAGTTTTAATTGTGTGTTGTGTTTTTGAAAAATTATATATGTTTATGTGCCATATGTTTCCTAATATTTGTGAATTAACTAGTTGTATCTTTGTACTGCTATTTATATTTATGAAATTAACCAAATTTTATTTTTAATAGTAGATTAAGTATTTGTATATAGATGTTAATGTTAACGACTAAATGCCATAGTTTCTAAACCGTTTCTGATTGTAAATAATTTATATTACTTAAGATTGATTCATTTGTGGAATTTTTGCCTACATTTGTACAAAACAGCACCAATTGCTAAATATGTGTAAAATACGTAACTAACGCTTATTGACATTTTGTTAATTTCTGTTGATTATTTTTGCTGACTGTGAAATTAAATAATGGATACACTGTGAGATTCATTTCCTTGATTCCCTTCACCCAAGTGATAATGCAAAAGGAAGTTGGATATGCTGACAGATAAACGCAAAGTTCCAACTGCAGCAAGGTTGTTGTTGCTTTCAACTGGTTTTAGTGGCAAGATGTGGGTGTTTATTTGTATGGTTCTAGTTCTACCTAACATTCAAGCAAAATTTTACAAGAGCAACATAACAGGTAAGACGGGTTTTCTAATCAGTGCAAACGCTAGTATTAGGAACTATTTTTTAGCATTATGTTTTTACCTGGGGCACTACATAAATGATTCTTGTTTATTACGATTGTACAACCAAATAAATATAGTATACCATTGCAACAATATTTTTAGGTGTTCAAACCATCAGAAATTAAATAGAATGTACAAAATTTAAGATTTGCTTATGAACAGAATTCCTTCTAATTGGAAGTTTAAAACGACTTCCAATATTTTCGCTTATAATTATCCTAGAGAACGGAATATATGCAGCCCATTATTATCAAAATATGCACATAGATATGTACCCTATTTTGTAAAAATATCCAACAAGTATGCAGAAAATTTGAGAGATAAGCATGTGCTTACGCTATCTCACTTACTTTATGGAGAATTTAAAACTTTGAATTAATGGTTGATTAAACATAAAACTGTAATAAAATTTAAGAAAAAGAAAATACATATTAAATGTTTTATTTTACTCATTTTAATCATTCCTACAATGATTTACTTCATCATAATTAAGCCATTATTTGAATAAAAGACATGGGAAATACAAACAAAATTCGTAAATAAATCATTGTTATCAAAGAATCCTACAAGTAAATGCTTTTAAAATTTTCTAGAAGAAACTTGTGTCTTTTGTTTGAAAACATGTACTTAAATATTGACAATGATCTTTCGATGTCTACAGATGCACAAGGAGCATTTACAAACATGGCAATAACATTAGAAGCTACGTCACGGTCCTTAACAAATTCACCATTCAAAGCGTAGCCTCTATTTTTTAAGATAGTATAACCGGGGGTTTCATTTATTACCTACTGTATTAAATTTTCCTAAAATTTCTCTGTCTTTTTTTTCTTTCCCCCCTTCCTTATACTCATTTGGGTGTCGGATTTGGGTTGGGGTGGCTTCCTTTATCCTTCCGTCCATTTCTTAAATTCTTTTCTGTTTGATGTCCTTTTTTTCATCGCTTCTATTGTTTTACCCCTTTCTTTCCCTATTTCTACTATTTTCTTCCCATTGCTTCCTTGGTCTCCCCCTTCTTCTTTTCTTGTGATCTTTTGCTTCCTAGACCCTACTGGTCAATCTGTTTGGGCTCATCCTTATAATGTAGCCGAACCAGTCTTTGTATTTTGCTCATTATTGATTCCTGTTTAGTCATCTCTCTAATTGTTTTGTTCGTTAATCTGTCCCATTTTGTTTTTCTCGCAATTTTTCCTTGGTGTTTCATCTCCATAGCTTCTATCTTCCCTACGTGTCTCTTCTGGACAGTCCAGTTTTCACATGCATATAACAGTGTTGGGATGGTTATGGCATTATGGATCTTAATTTTGTTTCTTGTTTCAGTTCTTTTTCCCCTAGTAATGCATTCAGTGCATAAGAGTTTGGTTGATTTTCTCTCCCTGTTTGCTATTTCTGCATCTATGTTCTCATCATTCATTATAACGCTTCCCAGGTATATGTAAGTTGTTACTTTCTCAAGTGTTGTGTCCTTATATTTTATTCTTGTTTTATTTACTTGTTTCTCATTTATCACCATTATTTTACTTTTTTGTGTATTTATTTCCATTTTCATTAGTTCTGTTTCTTCCGTCCATATGTCCACTTGTTTCTGCATCTTCTTTCTTGAGTCTGCTATTAACACAATATTGTCTACTTACATTAGTGTGTCTATTTTTTATCAGCTCCAGGTTTTGATATCCTATTGTTGTTTGCAGTTGTTTCATTCTTTTTCTAATGGTCTTAATCAGCTTATTCATTACTAGTATAAATAGTAGGGGGCTAAGCCTATCCCCCTGCTTGATTCCTCTCTTCCAGGCAAATTCTTCTAATCTTACTTCTCCTGTCTGGACTTTTCCTTTCACTTTATTGTAGGTGGATCGTACTATTTGTATGAGTGATTTTGGCATACCAGTTTCGTTTAGGCACCTCCAAACCACTTCTCTGTCTATTGAGTCGAACGCCCCTTTAAGATCTATAAACGCCAGAATAAGTTCTTCCCCACTTTCTAGCCTTCTCTCTATTAAGTTCCTTACAATATAGATGTTTGTTGTTGCTTGTTCTTCTTCCGAAATGTCCACCGGTTATCTTATTCTTTTCTCTATTATTTTTGTTTATTTTTTAAAGCTTATCAATGATAGTCATATAGCTCTGTAATTATTGCATTGTACTCGTTCTCCTTTTTTATATTTAGGTATTATTATATTTTTTCCCAGTTTGTTGGTATTTCTCTCATTTCCCACCTTTTTTTACATATCCTCTATAGCCAGTCTATTCCTTCTCCTCGATATTTTATCATTTCTGATTCAATTTTGTCTTCTCCTCCTGCTTTACCCGTTTTTATGTTTTTATTGCTTTTTTTATTCCTCCTCCTGTTCATTGTTTTGTTCCTATTCTTCTGTTGTTTTGCTAAACTTGCCTTCATAATATTCCTCCCACACCCTTATAATGTTGTTAGTGGTTACCTGCAGTTTATTCTCTTTGTCTTTTATTCCCATTATCTCTTTCCCTTTCTCTCCTTTCATTGCTCTTACTCTTGCCCAAAAGTTCCTGTTTTTCACTATTATAGCTTTCCTGCAGTTTTTTCCCATAATCCTCCCACGTTTTCTTTTTTGCATTCCTGACAGCTGTTTGTACTTGTCACTTTAATTTATCATATTCATCCTTGTCCTGTTCGTTATTAGTAATTAGATACTTTTTCCATGCTTGTTTCTTCTTTTTTACCCCCGCCCTTACTTCGTCGTTCCACCATCTGGTTCTTTTGTGTGTCACGTTATTGGATTTGATTCCACAGATTTTTTCTGCTTCCGCTTTTATGGTGTCTCTAAAAGTAGCCCGTCTTTCTTCCACTGTCCATTCTTCTTCTCAACTTTTTGTCTGTTTCTTCTTTGTATTTTTCTTGGATTTCTTTCCTCTTAAATTTGTTTACTTTTATTTTGTAGTATTTCCTTCTTTCTTTTATTCTTGTGATTTTGTCCCTTAGTGTTGCTGTGACCATCCTGTGCTACGTTGATAATGCTGGCTCATTTTCTGTTCTTATATTTTTGACCTCTTGCTCCATGTTTCTTGTATATATTATATAGTCGATTAAGCTTCTCGCATTTCTTTCCTGAGCTACGAAGGTATATTTTTCTTCTATTTCCTGCTCCCAAAATGTATTGCCTATTAATAGATCGTTTGTTTGACAAAACTCCAGCATCTTCTTTCCATTCCCATTTAAGGTTTCTTATCCATGTCCTCCTATACTTCTTAGGCCTCTATTTACGTCGCTAGCCACTCTTGCGTTCCAGTCCCCTATTATTATGGTTTTTTCTTCATGTTCTCTTGCTCTATCTATTTCCATCTGTAGTTCTTTATAGAATTGTATTACTTTCTCGCCAGCTGTTCCTTCTGTTGGTCCGTATATTTGTATTATTACTATCACGCTTTCTAATTCAATGTGCATTACGATAATTCTGGAGGATATTGGTTCGTATTTAATTATTCTTCTATCCATTTCCTTATTCATTATTAATCCCACGCCCCCTTTTGCCCTGTGTTCTAGTGGAACGCCTGAGTAGTATAGACTAACTTTCATTCAGTTTAATGTATCTGCTTCCTGGTTTTTTATTTCGCTGATTCCTATGAGGTCTATTTTTATTTTTGTTAATTCTTCTGTTGGTTCTACTTCTTTGCCGGTCAATGTTACATTCTAGACATATAGCTATTTTTATTTCTTCCCTCTCGTTTATTCCGTTTTCATTGCCTAAGTCGTTACCATTTTCATCATTGCCTTTTTAAATAGTTTTTTGAACGGCTAATTTTTGTTATTTTTCTTAGTTTTTCCTCCAGTGCATTTGATTCCGGGGATCTTCCATTAACTTTTCTTTTTTTTTGGTTGTGTCAGTTCTTAAAACTGTTAATTAATACCAAATATTCATTCCTCGAGTTTCAAATTGCGTTAGCGATATAGAAACAAAACTATAACTTCTTTTGTAACGAATGCCAGTTCTTGGAAAATTTTCGGAGATTTAAATATCTCTCTGCAATTTTCAATTGAAATACTAGAATCAATCAATTCCAAAACCAAGTTTTTCTAATAAACTAATGATTAGCTTGTTTTCTTCGAAAACTGTGAGCAAATAGATACCAATTTTACGTTATTTTTTGTATAAAAACTCGTGAAGAATCGCTTGATGATGAAAAATAGCCTAAAGAAAGTAACAATGTTTTTTAACTATTTTATTGAAATTGTGAATTGTCAACTTGACAGTTGTAAATTCTGAAGTCCTTTTCAACTAAATATCGAGTTACAACTATGCAAAAAAATAACGTGTACAACACGTATGAAAGTAACTTTTTAAACTCGCTACGCCCTCGTTCAAACTGCAAATTCGCGGAAAAAGGTATGAATTGTACAACATACCTACTATTTTTACATTCCGAACATCTGAAGGCAATTTTTGCCAAAAATATGCACGTAACTGCTAAGATATACAAAAAACGTAAATGTGCAAAATAGGCATCAATTAGTTAGTGTCAATTAACTACAAAAGTTTTAATTCGTGCACATGTTTAATCATATCCTAAGATATGCATAAATTTATAGAATATGCAGTTTTCATAAAATGCGTTCTCTATAAATATCATTCAAGGGCGAAGTAATCTGAATTGGATTAAATGCAAAATTCCTGTGAACTTGTAAGACTGTCAGATATTTGCTTAAACTGCAAGTGCTTTTCGTTCGGTATTTGCGTATATTTATATGTGCTTCTGTTTTAGATTTTTCCAGATGCAAAGTACATTATTCGCGATCTCAGGGTTCCTACAAGGAGTTCTTCGAAATCGCTGACGAGTCCCGCGAGAACGACACCATCTTAGACTTCCATTTTTCGGTATTAGCTCCAAGTGACGCCCATATTTTACTGTCTCCGTCGAGTAAAGTGCAAAGATCGGATCCCGCTTACGAAATAGTCCTGGGAGCTGGAGGCAACGTGTTTTCGGATATTAGGAGGGCGCAAAAATCTGCTGTTAAAGCATCCGTCAGGCTTAAAGACGTTCTATCCGCTCTTGATATTCATTCTTTTTGGTTACATGTGTCTAAAGGTTAGTAGCCAATGTAGGGCATAAATGAAGTTTTATTTCTTTCAATAATCGTAAAATTCCGCTCTCCCTACCGTTTTTGTGAGCGGTAAAATATTCTTAGACGAGGACGCTGACATTTAATACTTACTGAGCGACCCTTGTATAAGAAGTATCGGCGCTTACTTTATAAAGTGAAAGTCTCCTGTTATCTCTAGATGGGCTAATTGAGGTAGGACGAGAGGGCGAGGAATTGGCCTTTTTATCTTGGCAAGACCCGGATCCTCTACCCTTAAAATACTTCAGTTTCGGCACTTGGCCTGGAGTGGAAGCGAAATGGTTTTATGATTGTCCCCGAGAAGACGACGTAAAACGGAATTCTAAGGTCATGATTACTATTGTCTCACTAAGATCGTCTTTCTATAGCATTCATTATGAACTAACAACAAAAGTTAGATGCAGTTCGTCCCAGGAATCTTTTTCTCGACGTCATATGCGTATTTAGCAATCTCGGAAATGGCGTAAAAGTAAAATTGTGTTTGCATCTGTCTCACCTTGTTAGTAGAAGACAACATTCTAGATAATTTGCGTATTTGTGCCGAAAGGGCATGATGTCAGGTGAAGATCCCTGAGGGAAACTGAATGTATTTGCTCAATAATTACGTGAAGACATAACTAAATGATGAAGACGTTTTACTTTCTTTTACCTATACGTAAAATAAAATATAATAATTTGCGGAAATCCCTATCTTTATTTCTAATATAGATTCGGAGATCTCATTAATTTTTGTTCAAAGCAGAGTAACTCGAAGTAGCACTCTATCTACTTTATCTTTCTTTTCTGTTTTCCGGGAAAATGTTATAATTGTTTGATAAAAACAATATTTTATAGAACAAGATCATATGTGGTGTGATTATCTATAACTTTTTTTAATTTTTTTTTGTAAGAAGTACAGTTTTTTGAAAAATTGCAAAGTCCAGAAATTAATAATTTTGATATATTTTCTATAACTTTTGTCAAATAACGTGATTTTGTGAGAAGTATAGTTTTTGAACAATTTTTCTGAAAGTCCAGAAGTAATGGGAGGATATATTTTTTAACTGTTATATATTACGTAATTATCTATAGCTTTTGTGAGAGACGTTTTTTTGTTAGTTCAGCTTTTGAAAGAATCGTGTAATTAAATTTTTGCACGCTTCACTTTTCTCATACAGGTTTTGCCTAATACTAAAATAGAACAAAAAATGTAAGAACCTTGTAGAAAATGAATTAATATTTTCGAATTATCGACTTACGACATTACCGACTAGAAAAAGGCCGAAATACTCTGATGTCATTGGGATACGGAAAGTTCGTTCCCCACATTTCGTTCCCCACATTTCGTACCCCACATTTCGTTCCCGGGATATTTCGTCTCCCCACATCTCGTACCCGGAAACTTCGTTCCCGAGCGAGCTCAATTAGTATCCTAGATTACAGGGTGTTGGAAAACGAGTGCAGCGATGGGAATACAGTTACAAAATGAAATATATTTTAATTTATTTATTTATTATAATAAACTTATAAGAACAAAATAAATTGTATTTATTAAAAATGACGGTTTAATCTAAGTATCGTCCTGATATTTTGTATAGCGCCATAATTTCTTATTCTGGACAACTTTTCTTAGTAATATATTGCCGTATCATGAACAAAAAGGGTAGTTTACCTGAAAAGAAAATAGCTTTTGCTTAACTTTCAAGGCCGACTAGTTTTTGAAAAACCGAAAATTTTATTAAAATTCTCTACAAACCAAGCAGGAATTATAATTCCTATAACATTTTTATGTAAAACTAAAAATAAAATTTAATTCCCTCTTGTAAACTCAAGCCGGGGTCATACTGTATATAGTTCTTATATAGGTTTATTATAATAAATTAATTAATTAAAATATCATTTTTGTAACTGCATTCCGATTGCTGCACTCGTTTTTCAACACCCTCTAATCTAGGAGATAAATTGAGCTCGCTCGGGAACGAAGTTTCCGGGTGCGAAATGTGGGGAGACGAAATATCCCGGGAACGAAATGTGGGGTACGAAATGTGGGGAACGAAATGTGGGGAACGAACTTTCCGGAAACCGATGTCATTAGCCAGTGACGTCGCTTGAAGTAGGTTGGTTAGTTAATGGCTGCGACCTAAAAACGTGCACATCACCGCTACACGTTGATTACAATTATTGTTTATAATTGAGCTTTTTGTAATATACAAGTAACTTGTTACCTTCGTTAATGTTCGGTAGTGTGTGATGCCAGTGATTTACCGTCAGTTTTGAAGAATTAAACACGTAAAAACCGTTACAAAAAGGTTATTGCATTTTCCAATAACGGCTAGTTGCTGGCGCTGTAAAACATTTTCCGCGGAATGAAATATATATAGTGTACAACTGGATGCCATATTTCTGTAAGTGTTCTGCAAACAAATATTTTCATACAACCAATACTCTGATTAAACATTGTTGTTATAAAATTTATATATAATTCGAAGTTAAAGGTTGCCTTATCTTGTCACATCCCGAAACCATAAAAACTGTCTATAATTAGTTTTTAAATGACAGAGACAGGCAAAGTATGCTTGAGATGTGTACGCATTATTATTAACTCTAAAAAGCCTAAGTGCCCGCTATTTTTGTGTTTTTTTGGGCTACAATTTCTTTAGTTATGAATTGGCATGGCTGATTTTTTAAATTGTATGTCAGCAGTTTTACGGCAGCACCTTTTAGTTCTCAAATATGTTTGCCTTTTCATCTTAAAACAGTACTTTTTCTACGTCAGCTTTTGAAAGTAGGCTTTTCGAGCTGTCATTTGACGACAGAAAGTTGACGTTTTCCGAAGAATAACAGGTACATCGCTTTTCCGCTAGTCTCCAATGGCAACCAGCGGCAAAGAATATTTTCCGCTCGCTTAGACCAAATGAATACGGACGCATGGCCACTAAATACAAAAGCTATAGATGCAGTGCAATTGATTATGTATGAAACAGTAAGTTTATTCTTCCTTCAGCTATCGTAGAAAAATTGTATGTGTGCTTCAAGCGTAAAGAGACTTTTGTGCTCCAACACGTTTATAGTTATAGCGCTCGTCTTCAGCTCGCGATACAATTTACGTGTGCGAGCACAAAAGTGTCTCTTGCTGCTCTTAATACAAATGTGCCATTACGGCCCGCACAGGGTCCTGTCTGACTTAGGGCAAACCTTATCGTGTTACTGCAAACACTTCTTGTAGATCAAGTTATCTGTGAATTCCTATGGGTATGAGGACAACTGCGTTACATATTGGCTTGCTCTCGAATTCCATCATCCAGTCTTTAAATGCGTGATGCGTGGAAAATTACTACATACAATGCTGCGGAGAATTACTCTGACGGCTGGCATGCACCCTGATGACTGCTGATGTCATGGTTTTACCTCGATGACTGCTGACGCCATGGTTTCACAATGGAGGCCTCGAATGCACTTTTGAGTATTGCTCAAATCGGTTTACTCACTTCGTACACGGTGAAATTGGCGTTTGCTGTATGCGAAAACGCTATCTTGATGCACTTTTTACTTGTAGGCAGCAATTATTTACAGCAGGTTTCCAACCGCTGCCATATATTTCGCCTTAAGGTGATCATGCATGCACTATGAAACAGCAGGTACATTCGCCCTTAACCAAGGTGAGACTGCGACTAAAGCTAAACTTAAAAATGTCAGCGAAACATGTTTCGAAGTTGAAGATCACTTCGTCTAGCGAAAATGCTCTGAAGCTGCATTTATCACTGCACCCGCGAAAACAAGCTTTACAATTTGCGCACTGCAGCAGGATCGGGCTTGCACACGTTTAATTATGCTAGAGTACAGCGCTATATTAACTACCAAGTGACTATATTCCTAAACATGAAAATAAACACTACAGGCAAGGGATCTAGAGACACATTTCAAGCTATATATTTTAACAATCTTTAGAACTGTCATGGTCGACTTGTATGGAAAGGGCGATACAAACTCATTTATTTACATTGGATGACTTTTATTTTTTTTATAACATCGGCTATAACACCTTACTTTCTTGCTTTGTAATTCTGCTCAATAGTATAGAAGTTACGGACTCTTGTGAAACAAATTGCACTTAGAGGCCTATTTAAAAATAATCGTAGCTGCTTTGTTTTTAATTTTAAAACGGCAAGGTTAATTATATTAGTCAAGGGTCTCTAATTTGTGCTGACGCGAACAAAAGTGGATTTTATGACACAGTTTGGATTTCCACTTTTTTATTTTTGAGCCGTAACTATTTTTTTTAATGGAGTGCCTGTATTTCTTTACTCAGTTAGACTGGTGTTTTGACTCCCTTTAATTTTTATTCACCATATACAGTACTAAAAGTGAGCAGGTTTGAAGATAATTTGCCATTTTTACAAAATTACTTTTATTTGCACAAATGAAAATTTTTTGTTGACCACGAAAAACTAAATTTTGAGGAAGCCGTAGCTACTTTTATTAGTAAACTGTAAAAATAATTGATTGTGGTAAGTGATTTGTTTCTTTACTTTAAAAACTGACTTTTCGAATGAAGTTTATTTGTGAATCTTTGTGGTCCTTTGCATCAGCAGCAGATTTGCTTGCAACACAACAATTATCTCTTTTTTATTCCGCAAATTACCGACTACGTAACACATTTGATTTTCGAGAATCAATCACCTACCCAAATCAAAGTCAGTATTACTCAGTACCAATATATTTTAGTTATTGAAAAATATAGATGTATGTATACCAAGTGAAAACTTTGGGGGGGGGGGACGAACACTACTAATATCAGTATACCTTTTATTATGACATTTTAGGTGTTTTACTATAATATCATAGTTAAAGGTATATTGATAAAATTACTAGCAGTGTTTATCCCCCCCCCCTCCGAAGATTTTCCCACGGTATAACTAATAAAATCCATTCACAATATTTATTGGATATACTGCCACATTAAAAAATTAAAAACATTTCAGGTTAACTAGTAAACTTAAATATTACCGCACCTTGTAATGATTTCATCCTTCAGAATTATCAGCCAGCTGGTAAACACTTCACAAACACAAAAACAATTTCACAAATTTTGTAAAACATACACAATAACAGCAAACATCCAGACTTTGTAGAGAAATAATATTGTAAGGTGTATTTTTTGCAATATTGAACATAAACTTGTTCGCGATAACCATGAGAATGCATCCATCTGCTGTTAGTACTGAGCTAAACATTACTTTTGTTGCACTTGGTAACGGTAATTAAACAAACCCCAAGATCTTAGATATGACTACTTTTGACTATTACAATTTCCAACAATTGAATGTTTAACCCTGCACAATTTACCCAGACGAGGGTCAGTCGAGATAAAGGGTGGTTTTTTAAATAATAAGTTGTGTTTATATAAGGGTTGAGTTTTAGTCCAATTTAACGCACCACGCGCTTTAGACTTCAATGCTAAAGCGCGAGACACGGATCAACCAATTCTTTGGTCGGTGTTTTCAACGGCTTTTTTGCACAGGAACTTACCTTTGATGTATATCATACGCCTCCTGCTAGTTGCTTACAATTGAAAGAACAGAACGCAAGTGAAACAACAGCGAATTTTTTACAAACATGTATATATTGACTATTCCAAATCTCACGAAAATACACATGTACAAGTCATGTAAACCTTGGTAGGAAACCATAAATATAAGCTAAAATTATAATGTAATATAAACCAGCCAATTCCGAATTAAGTTGTTAATACACAAAAGCCCTGACGGAACGAAATAGTTAATGATGCTATTTAATTTTGAATTAAACACACATACATTTTAATAACAAAATTTACGAAATCCAGTCAGAAGTTCTAAATGTAATTCTGATTTCATGACAAGCGGTTTTAATCTCCAGTTTTGCTGCGCAAAGCAACGGAAACCTGATCAGCCTGATCAACAGGGTATTACGATCAAATTAAAGCCATATACGGCGAAGCAAAAAGTTACTTGCAGAGCTGTTCAAAATCAACTGAAATTTCCAACCCCTCCGTAAGTAAGCAAGATGAAATGGTGGCCAATCCCGAACAAAAGGTTCGTATCCGGAAACTGCAGATTCGGATTCAGAATTTTAAGCAAGCGATGGACGACGCCGAACTAACACAAGAATTAGGGAGGCCCGCCATGACGACAAGGGAATTAAGAGAAAAATGGGATCGTGTGGTCGAGATGGACGAAGAAGTTATATCTAACGACATGGCTTCAGAACAAATGCACTTCAGTCCTGAATATACTACGTTGGAAGATAGGTATAGAAATTTAATTATTTTATTGCAAGCACCCACAAGGAACGAGCAAGCAGCAGCCATCTCGCTTCCTCAAGTCAAAATCCCCATATACGAGGGAAATTATGAGGAATGGGCCACTTTCAAGGACCTGTTCACTAAATTAGTAGATGACAACCAGAACATGGACGATGTCATCAAGATGCAATATCTAAAGACGCGTGTCAAGGGAGAGCCAAGCCGACTGATCCAGCATCTAGCTGTTACCCAAGCAAACTACAACACCGCCTGGAATCTGCTGCAACAAAGGTATCAAAATAATCGCCTTATTCTAACTAAATTGCTAGACACCATATTCGATCTGCCGGTCCTCTCCAAAGAGTCAGCCCAAGGGTTAAAAAGATTGCACGACTCCATCAAGGAATGTGTGGAGGCAATCAAAAATTTAGGCATCTCCACCGACAATTGGGGTCCGTGGATTAACAGAGCTATCGCTCGAAAATATGATACTAAAACCAACAAATTATATAAGCAGTCGCTTCAATGTCCAAACGCAGTTCAGGATCACCAAAATTTAATGGCTTTCCTGCAAGTGCGGTTCCAATCCCTGGAATCCATTGATGGAGCTCGAAAGCCAACGCAGGAAAGACCACAGAAGAATTACACTTACGCATCCCTAAATTGCAAGCTGTGCCATGGAGATCATTACATCGACAACTGTAGTCAATTCCAGAGGCTACCTACCCATGAAAAACAAGAAGCAGTAAAAACCTATCGATTGTTCTATCGATGCTTGCGGCACGATTCAAATATACCATACAGTGTCTATTTTAATTGTAGGATCTGTCGCTTCATACACTGCTTCATAAGGCGCAGCCACCATCAAGGCCGCTCCCTGCCCAAAAGATGAGGACATCAGCTCATGCAGCAGCCATGAAGACTTCCAACGCTTCAGAGAAGAAGCCGAAGTCGAACATCATCAATCATCACCGCCAATTTAGGCGCACAGGAGAGCCAAGTTCTACTTGCCACAGCAATGGTTCAAGTAAAGGCAGCATCCGGGATGACATTTATCACGGAAGCATCAGCCGAATTATTGGCGTTACCCAGGACCAAAGTTCGAGCTGAAATCACAGGAATCGGGAACAGCGAGCCAAAATTTGCTAAATGAAAAATTCCAGGTTTGATCACACCTAGATTTTCAAGTAATTTTTTCCTACCTGTCAATTTACTAGTACTTCCTAAACTTACAAAAGCCATGCCTTCATCACCCATCCTAAATATAAATATCAATTCCTGGAGCAATATCTTCATCGCCGATCCAACCTTCAACCAACCTGGTCCTATAGATATAATTCTAGGCGCCGAAGAATATTCCAAAATAATTCTAGAAGGAATCACTAAAACAAAGGATGGCATCTTGGGACAGAATACCGAGCTGGGCTGGATTTTATCTGGAACCATTGGAAGACAACATAACGACAGAATTAAAGTCAACACCAAAATTGAAGAAGACGAGCAGTTACAAAAATTCTGAAACATAGAAGAAGTTCCCACTCAACGAAAAATTTCCCCAGACGATCAGGTATCTGAGAATAGATTCACAGACACAGTGCAGCGAGACGAAGATGGAAGATACATAGTGAAGATTCCATTCAAGCAAACTCCAGTGAGCATGGAAAGGTCCAAACCCTCAGCATTGGCAAGACTATTGAATCTGGAGAAGAAGCTGGGACAAGATCAAGATCTAGAAATCCAATACAAGAAATTCATGCAAGAATATCTGGATTTAGGACATATGGAAAGAGTAGAAAAGAAACAGGAAAACAGTGGCAAGTATTACATCCCACACCACGGCGTAATCCGAGAAGCAAGTTCATCAACCAAGCTCCGTGTCGTCTTCGACGCTTCGAGCAAAGCATCTTATGGAATATCCTTAAACGAAGTCGTGTATGCTGGACCGAAACTTCAGCAAGAGCTGGTCGACATTCTACTCCGATGGAGGACTCACAAGGTCGTCTTCTCTGCGGACATTGAGAAGATGTACCGACAAATCAAGATAGACAGCCAAGACCAGGAGTATCAAAGAATCTTATGGAGATTCGATCAATCACAGCCAATCAGGGAATACAGGTTATGCGCAGTCACTTATGGAACCGCATCAGCTCCCTATCTTGCCATCCGAACCTTGCACCAATTAGCAGAGAACGAGAAATCTTCATTTCCATTAGCAGCAGAAGTTGTGAAGAGAGACTTCTACGTGGAAGATGTGCTCTCCGGAGCCGAGAAGAAGCAATCAAGCAGCAAGGTCAGTTAATTTCCTTATTAAAACGTGGAGGTTTTACTCTACATAAATGGTGCAGTAATGAATTGGCCATCATACTAGAACTACCCGAAGAATTGAAGGAGCAAACATACCTCGAAATAAGTGAGGACGGCGTAAAGAAGTCATTGGGCGTCCATTGGTCTCCGTATGAAGAAGTGTTTTGCTTCAAGGTGGATGTGAAGCAAAAGGAATCCAAAAAAAAGGGACCATATTATCCGAAGTAGCTAAAATTTTCGACCCATTGGGTTGGTTAGCACCCATCATTGTCACTGCTAAACTACTCATCCACGAGCTATGGCTCGAAAATATCAAGTGGGACGACCCAGTTTCAGAAAGTATCCAGGGCAAATGGGAAACGTTCAAATCTCAACTCAAATCGGTGGAAGAAATTACATTGCCAAGGTGGCTTTTTACCAAAAAAAGAAGCCCAAATGGAACTGCACGAATTCTGTGACGCTTCCGAAAGAGCTATTGGGGCCGTGGTCTACACCAGAATCATCACGTCATCAGGCCAATCCAAGGTATCATTATTAATAGCAAAATCCAAGGTGGCACCAGCTCGAGCAAAGACAACTCTACCCAGACTGGAACTCTGCGCAGCAGTACTACTTTCCAATCTGTTACAAAGGGTAATCACAGCACTGGACATTCCTAAGGTATCTACCTTCGCCTGGACAGACTCCATGGTCGCATTAGGATGGATAAAGGGAGATCCAGTAAGATGGAAGACGTTCGTCGCAAACCGCGTAGCCGAAATCAACCATCTGATTCCGGCTCAACATTGGAACCACGTCAAATCCGAAGAAAATCCTGCAGACGTCATCTCCAGAGGCACTAGTCCAGGGAAATTAAAGGAACATGTACTATGGTGGGATGGACCAAGTTGGTTAGTTAACAAAGAGTTATGACCGTGTCAACCAAACACCGCAACAACCAATGAAGAAGCAAAAGGTTACACTGTGCATCAAGCTACAGTTCATCAAGACGAGAACGAAGTTATTCATCGCTTTTCGTCTCTGACAAGAATGGTACGAGTCGTGTCCTACTGCCGAAGATTCATCAACAAGTGTAGGCGTCTTCCCATTCAACCAGGATGTCTAACAGTTAAAGAAATGGAAGACACCATCCTCACACTCATTAAGTTCGTCCAAGGAAGTGATCCTCTTCTGAAGGCAACAGGATCTCAACTCCAAAAGAGAAAATGTGTGGAATCCAATAAGAAACTCGCCAATCTCAATCCATTCATCGATCAACATGGAATCATACGTGTTGGAGGAAGACTAGAAAATTCAACTTTATCCTACCATGAAAAACACCCAATTATCTTTCCTTATTCCAATCATGTTTCCAAATTAATAATCCATGAGGCACATTTACGCACTTTACACGGTGGCACTCAACTCACACTGTCCTATGTCCGAAGAAAATATTGGATCATCAACGCGAAGAAAGCTGTCAGCTCCAGCATCAAGAAATGCTTTCGATGTATCCGATTCAAGGCAGAGGCAGCCCAGCAATTGATGGGGAATCTTCCATCAACCAGAGTCAATTCAACCCCACCATTCTTCCATTCAGGAATGGACATTGCCGGTCCAATACAAATTCGAACATCCAAGGGAAGAGGGCACTCTTCATCCAAGGGGTACATTGCTGTTTTTGTCTGTCTATCAACCAAGGCAATACACTTAGAAGCCGTCAGCGACATGAAAACTAACAGCTTCCTAGCAGTCTTCAGGACGTTCATCGCCCGAAGAGGACGCTGTGCACATCTTTATAGCGACAACGGAACAAATTTCGTCGGAGCAAGAAAAGTCTTGGACAAGGAGATCCGTCAAGCAATGGAAGGCCCAGTTATTCAAGAAAATTTATCCACCATTGGTACCCAATGGCACTTCATCCCTCCAGTAGCCCCACACTTCGGAGGGAAGCAGGAGTGAAATCAATGAAGCATCATCTGAAAAGAACCATTGGCAACGCTACTCTAACATTTTATTTATTTATTTATTTAGTTATTGGAAAACAAACAGGCGTAGGCCCAATTACATGTTTTCTCTTAAAAAAAAACAAAGGATATGAAATTACACAATACAAAGAAGCTAGTCTAATACAGGATTGTATATAAAAGAAAGTTAATTATGCTGTAGTAAAGATTACAAACAGTAAATTGAGAAGTGATTCTTTAAGAAGTTGAAATACACATTGCAAGTAGTGTTAAAAATGTCAATATGGAGATGACAATGTATTTTATTGTAACGCATCATACGGCTCAGAATTGAGAAATGACCTATATTATTTGAGTGCGTATTAATTGAAAACAAATATGAATGTCTGGTTGTCCAGGTCCAGGTACAAAAGTCTGTCTCTATAAGGATTAGGCGGTATTTTAAATTTTAAAAATATAAGCTCTGTGAAGCGATGTTGAACGGATTCTATCTGATTCTTGTATACACTGTAATTAGGTGACCAAATAATGCTTGCGTACTCGAGTTTAGATCTCACAAGCGCACTATATAGCATTTTATAGGACTGCATGTTGCTGAAGCATTTCATTATGCGAAAAATGAAACCTATCGTCGAGTAGGCTTTCTTGCATATTTGATCAATGTGATTTTTAAAACTAAGACTATGGTCTAACAATACCCCTAGGTCTGATATACACACGGTTCTTTGAATCTGTGCACCACTGATTTTATAATTTACAGTGATAGGATTTAGTTTTCTGTGGAAAGATATTATATGACACTTACTAAAATTCAGGTACATTAAATTAAGTGTGCACCATTCATTCACCGTGTCGATATCGTTTTGCAATAATGTGGCGTCATTAATATTATTGATTGTACGGAATAATTTCAAATCATCAGCATATAATAAAGAGTGGGATTTTAACTTAAATGCAAAGTCATTAATAAATATTATAAATAATTGGTCCTAAAATTGAACCTTATGGGATTCCAGAAGTACAATTGATAGGCCTCGATTTGAAACCGTTCAGGACAACGAACTGCGTTCTGTTTACAATGTACGAGCTGAACCACCTATATTTGAAGAATTGACAACTCTGCTTTGCCAAATCGAAGCCTACTTAAACTCACGTCCTCTGTGCCCACAAGGCAACGATATTGAAGACACCATTGCATTGACACCAGGCCATTTCCTGATAGGAAGAGAGATAATATCACCACCGGACCCAATCAGCACACCAATATCAACAAATCTGTCAAATCGCTGGAGAATAATCCAAAAAATTAAGCAAGAATTTTGGAAATCATGGAGCTCAGACTACCTTCATGGATTATAGCAAAGAAACAAATGGAAGAAACCGGTGGAGAACTTAAAAGTTGGTGACCTAGTGTTAATCAAAGAAGAAAATATCAATCCTAGTAAATGGCCCTTAGCAAGAGTTACCGACACTCATCCTGCAACCGATGGATCCGTACGAGTGGCAACAATCCAGAAATCAGGAGGACATCTTTTAAAACGGTCCATAGGCAGTATCATTCCATTACCAACAACTAACGAAGAATCGCAGGAACCAGAGTCTGAAGAGAAAATTTCGGCCAACAGCACCCAGTGCCAAAGAAAACTGTCACGTCCAAATGGAAAATGTTTCTACTCATATTTACTCTCCTTACTACGAATACATTAAGTAAGGCAGAATTCAACATCCAAAACCAGACAGCGGGTACTATGTAGAACATATTGGACACGGGAAGATTGAATGAGGAACATTCAAGATCGAAATCCAGTTCGAGAGGGGGAAGATCGAAGAAGACTTCGAAACAGTTACCGACATGGTGGAAAAATTCGACAATCTCTGCAACTCTGCAAAAGAACTGTCCGAAGATACATTATGCAAGACACTGGTGCATCATCTTCTGGAACAAAAAGGGCATATGGAATGGATTAAAACTGGTATGGAAGATATCATAACAAGACGAGAGAAACGAGGAGTGCTTGGGACTGTACTCACGTCAATTTTTGGAGTAAACGACGAAGTCTATCAAGATATTGATAGACTCGACAAAAATCAATAGGAGTTAATAAAAATGGACAGTCAACAATCCAAATTCTTGCTGTCAGCACTTTCAAGATTTAATGAAACCGAAAAACGAATCGATTAGAAGCTGGAACATTTTCAAGAGAAACCAAACCAAGGAATCAGGGCAATCAACAACATGGACAAATGGTATAAGGCAACCGACTCCAACCGATTGATCATCCACATCATCAGTGTGTACCAAGTCGCCACAAATGTCATTAGTGAGCTGTGCAATTACCATACAAACATTTTGAACGTTCATTTCCAACAAGGTAATTTATACAAGCTAATCACGCCTGCCCAAATCAAGCAAATCCTCGCAAATGCAACCAGTAAACTCTCGCCAAACTTAGAAATTTTACCGGCCCCAATCCTAAAGGTCGACATCGGACATGATGACATCTACATCAACGTTCAAGGATACTGCATCATAGTAGAAAAAACTGAATATACCTTAATCAAAGTGACATCAATTCCTCTCCAAATTAACAATGTCACTGTCAACACTACAGGTGTAATTCAAATCTCGTCAGATTGCATCATCCAAACTGCAAAGAATACGTTAACCCCCAGGCATAACAAGAAATTCAAGATCCTAGCAGGATATTCCAAGGCCGTCAGCATCAATTTTACCAACACAATAACACCCAACTCCTTTTCAGAAATTGCAGAGGAGCCAGTACTAAAACAATCAGATCACTTCGAGGATCTACAAACTTCGCAATTGGAATTCCAGCAGCACCTAAAAGACATTACTTGGAAAACCATCCGCCACCACTCCTATCTATCCAGCGGGATCACAGGCAGCCTATTGGGAGGGGCTGTTCTAATAGGAGCTTTCTACTGCATTCGGAAAAGGATCAGCCGAAGGAAGCATCAACCCAAGCAACGCCAGTCAGCCGTAGAAGAATATTCTCTAAAAACTCTTAATGTGGAAGAAACAACATAGCTTTTTTCTTTTGCTTTTTTTAGCCTAAAAATTGGCAATATGTTTAATTTTGAATTAAACACACATAAATTTTAATAACAAAATTTACGAAATCCAGTCAGAAGTTCTAAATGTAATTCTGATTTCATAAACAAGCAGTTTTAATCTCCAGTTTTGCTTCATAATTTCGCCAGTTTAATTTAGATCTGTTTAATCTTGAATTAAACAGGCAAATTTCAGTTCACGTTTACGAAATATTAAAAAACCAATCTTGTTTCGCAAGCATCGAGTTTAAAGTTCACCGCTCTGGCTTGCAAACGCACACGGAAATACAATCGGCTTACAGTGCTGAATTGCTATTTCGTACCTTTAAACGAGCTCCAGTAATCTACACAATAATTGAACTTTGTTTTGTGTCTTAGCTTTGCTATTTTGTTTTGTATAAATATACCATTTATTTTTATAATAAAATCAATCTGCATCTAATCTCTGATTCATTCACTACGTCGCTACCCTGCTACCAAGCCATAATATCATTGGAACGTGAGGCTGCGTCCCCCAGGGTAGTTTACTGTCGTTCCTTTAAGTGCCATTGACTACATTGGCTTAAAACATAAATGCAGTCTCATTTATGTGCTTAAAATTAGGGATAGAACCAGCGCAAAGCAACGGAAACCCGATCAGCCTCCAGGCAATTCTGTTCAATGCCTTAACGTATGAGATGCAACTTGAATGTTCACTTTTAATGTGACCGAATTATTTATAAATGCGATGCACTGTTTCTCGAACGTACAGTATACATGTATAAACAATATTACATCTACCTTGACAGTTGGTACAGCATTGCTGCTTTACCACCAGCGTTCTCGTTGAAGAGCGACATCAAACACGCCGGAGAGAAAAAGATTGGACGTCCTTCTGTAGGTGATGTCCAGATTGATAGTTGTTAAAGTTGGTTAGCGAGGAAAAATGACAATTTTTTCGGGTAGAGGATGTTAAAAGCGGGGAAAACTAGCCGTAAAATCAACTTAAAATAACACGGAAAGTGTGAAAAAACTGCTCTACTACAAAACACACTCCATGAACTTTTACCTCCTCAAGGAATCCTTGGGTTGATCCGGCTTGAGCCGTTACAGAATTACTCTGCATAATTTAAACACGACTGATTGCCCCATAGTTAACCACCATAACCGAATGCCAAACTACTGATGCACCATTCCCACCCGCGCGGTAGGTAACGGTGGCGGTAAATTACATTGCAGACGTCGGCTACCTGAACGGACAGAATTAAACTCAACCACGGTAACTTTAGGGCGCAAGGAAAGTTCGCCACGAAAAAGCAACATCACACTGCATTGTACCTAAGCAATAAATTTCAAAATTTAAGTAAAATGGCCTATTTCAATTTTATTGATTAAGAATCATTGCAACGCTGCTTTATTTAAATTATGCAACGGAATTTTATTAGCTCTTTATTATTCTGCTGAATCAAGTAAATGTTGACACTGGGGTGACTGTATTGCAACTCTGCTACTGACATCGATTTAGTTATGTCTTGATGTAATGTTTATCTGTTGGTTTATTATGCAGTTTCTTGGCAACTATTTTACGTGTTGTTGTCATCTTGTCTGAATTACAACTGGATTTTTCCTAAACGAGGAGTTATAAATGAAAACAGCTAATAAAACTATTTTCAGGAAGCAGAGCCAACATTGTCAGAACAGTTACGATTGCATTTATTGCGATACTATGATCCTTATGTACGTCCTGTGTTGGATTTTACCGATTTAACGGTAGTCACGATGCAGTTGGTCCTTAATTATATTTCACTGGTAAGTTTTTTGAAATATGTGACTATATTTTTCAGTTAGTACGAGTAGAACTATGTGACGACAAATGTTATCATTTTAAAATGTATTATCTCCTAGTTGACAGCAAGTTCTTTCTGGAAAGGAAAAGCTATCCCGTTGACTTAAATTCAAAAAGGGAAAAAGAATTGGTGGAAGCTTTTAATTTAGCAGTTATTAAAAATGAATACTAATATTATTGTGTTTTGTAGGTAACGAGTTTTGAAAACCTAGTAATATTAATCTCGTCGTGAGATGGGAAACTGTTATTTCATTTAATCTTGTGTCGAAGAGTAGATACGAAAATTGTAGATCGTTCGTTTAAAATTTTCAAAACGACGAGATCGACATGGCGAGTCTCTTGACTTACTTCAAATGAAATACTCGAAAAATTGCACACGTGTGTTTGTTACAAAACATGGCATCTACGGCATTTAAACATCAAAATTTTCTGCTTAGTGAAACTGATATTCACATCTACTGTTCAATATATAAGAAATACAAATCATGAATTACAGAAAAGAATGCTTTTCGATGAATTAACAACAATTATTATTACTGATTTGTTAGTTGAACTAGAAGACTAACCCACATTCGCCCATTGACACTGTAAAGGAAAATCACTCACCAACTCTGTCGTTGTCACAGTGTTGGTAAAGTTGTATAGTCCACCTCCAAGGTGAATGTTGCTTCCATTTTGCTAACTTTGATAGGACCGTCGCGCGTCGTAACCTCTTTTGTCAACATGTCTCTTCCAAAAAGACTGATACAGCTTCTATTAATTTTTACGTCGTCCATTTTCACTACACTTTAAATCACTGTGGGCGAAGTTAGTTCAATTATATTTGAACTTAGAAAATCAGATTTATTCCCCGAAAGCAGATTCACGACTGGCGTTATAAAAATTACAAATATTATACCCAATACATTAAGTAACTCATTTGCATAACTTGCATTGCATGATACATACTTTGCGTAACATAAGCAACGATGATTTAGCTGTGCTAGAATATTTCATAATGAATGTACATAATAGCCTACACCATAAATACCCAATATTAAATTACTACATAGTATAAATTTAACTGACTATTCAACTCGCTTGTCATCTATCAGTAATAGGGCGGCACCGAAACTGGAGCAATCAAATTAATTGACCTAATTGAATCCGCGAATTAAATCCGCGGATTGACCCAATTAAATCCGCGGTTTGATCTAATTAATTTTCGCGGTTTGATCTAATTAATCACATATGAAGTTTGATATGTAATTTACATATGTGCTACTCATTAAATTACGCATTAGCTTCTGATTAAATTACGCGCGGTTATTTTTAATTTGCTTCTGGAATTACGCGGCGGCCATCTTGGTTTTCTGGCGCGAATATTTGAATTTGAAATTTTTCAGATTTTTTTCTAAGTTCAATTTTTTGAATTTAAATTTCCCGGGTGTCGGCCATCTTGGTTTTCTGCGTGCGCACTTCCCTCGCTGGCATTTATTTAATTTAAAAAAGCTTTTCGTCACGGACACCCGCACGGGTTCGAACCGAGTACTTTTGTATTGGCAGGCAGAGTCCTTACTTCAGAGCTACCGAGGCGCTCGAGGTTAAAAGAATTAAGCATAGTCACTTGCGTAGCAAGTATATTATAATGCATTTTAAATGTTATTTTCGATTGAATTTAGTCGGTAGTTCGTAACCCTTTTGTAATATTATAGCTCTGTTATATTGTGTATGTTATTAAAAGGGTATTTGCAATTACATTTGTCCCTCGAAGAAATTTCAAAAAGAGGCCAGTTTAAAACCGTTTAATAGATGTGGCTGTCTGATGCATTTAATTTTAAATGTTGGTTTAATTTTTGCACCTATGTTTCAAATTTACAGCTATGCAATTATAACTTCTATGAAAATATAACATTTTTAAAGCAAGTTTTAAAAACCCTTAACCCTTTTCAAATTTTATTTTTGTGTACGTGATTTGCGGTATATATAATTTTATGATTCATAAATTTGACCGTTGTAAAAACGCCTGCCACAACTTGCACGGAAAACGCAACGGTTTTTGCAAAGCATGTTGTGACGAACAGCGATGAGTGGAATTTTTAAAATATTGCCCATCGAACAACGGAATAATTCTAGAACGAATCGAAGCTTTTATTTGTATAAAATGGTGGTCCGAACACGACGCTGCACAAAACCTGGATTTATAAAAAAACTGCATCTTGATTTCCAACAAATCCGTGCAGGTTTGATGGCACGACGGTCTTTTTAATTTGTAACACCGAGATTGACATGTTTGGCTTTTATTTTATAAGTGAGCGCCTGAAATTGTGTCACTATATCGATCAAAACTGTATTTTAGTTTTAAAAATCCCTGTATAAACGCAAACGGACGAAAATAAAAACGCAAACACTTTGTAATATTAGACGTGTTTTAAAAAATATATGCATAAGCGTTTTGCGATTTTCTAACGATTTGTTTCATATGATTTTTGTCGCTTTTAAAATAAATAGACCTTATTTTATTTCGTACTTGAGTTTTTATAATTACGCTGTGCCTCTACAAAAACAGTATTTGGCGTGGATAGGCATCGATATGATATCTTAATAATTTTCAAACTACGTAACTCTAACTTGTTGCAATTTTAGTAAGATTTGAATAAAACCACACAATTTCGCTGAAAAAGTTCTAACCAAAAACGACAAAAACAATATTTTTATACGACTTTAATTGAAAAATCTTCTATCACAAACATTTCTAGAAGCAAAATTGCCGTAACGTAGACTCGCTGTGCATTTTATAACAGAAATTCTTATACTTTTGATGAAAATATCTGCATGTTGACCACAAATTAACATAGAATTGAATTAAAAACACGCACTTTCGCTGAAAAATGTTCTGGTCCACATCATCTCACATAAATTTTTACAAAAACTGACATCATGTCACTTAAAATTATACAAAATAATGTATGTTGTCCACAAATTAACATAAATTTGAATAAAAACACGTAATTTTGTTGAAAAAATGTTCTGGCCCCGTCATTTCACTTAAAATTTTACAAAACTGACATCATATCACTTGAAATTATACAAAATATATGTATGTTGATCACAAATTAACATAAACTTCAATAGAACACACAATTTCGTTGAAAAATTTGCAAATGTTTTACACTTTTTATAAAATGTATCGCACAAAATTAAAAGAAATCACAATTTCATTGAAAAATCTGCTACCACAAGCATCTCGATAAGCAAAATTTCAGTTACTTAGGCTCATTGTTCATTTTTATTACGAAAATTAACTCAAAATTGAACAAAACTCACACAATTACGCATCATGTCACATACATTTTTACAAAAATCGACATCATGTCACATAAATTATACAAAAACTGACATCATGTCACTTGAAATTATACAAAAAACGACATTTTTACTCAACACACGACGAAAATTGAACAAAAATCACTCAATTACACAGCATCTCACATAAATTTTTACAAAATCGACATCATGTTACATAAACTATGCATAATTTTGGAAATGTTTTACACTTTTTATAAAATGCATCGCTCAAAATTAAAAGAAATCGCAATTTCGTTGAAAACATCTTCTAGCACAATCATTTCGATAAACAAAATTCAAAAATTCTTGTACTTTTGGTGGAAACATATGTATGTTGACCACAAATTAACATAATTTTGAATAAGAACGCGCAATTTCGTTGAAAAAATGTTCTGACAACGTCATATCACTTGAAATTATACAAAAAACGACATTTTTATCCAATAAGCGATAAAAAATACACCATCTCACATTATTTTACTTAAAAAATGATCACAATTCGTTTTATAAATCGTTTTGTAGAACGAAAATGATGTAAAAGCAGTTTTTAGAGTTATTTCTAAGTATAATTTTGCAAATGTTTTACACTTTTTTATAAAATGTATCGCTCAAAATTAAAATAATTCACAATTTTTTAAATTATATCACACCATTATGAAATCGTAATTGATTTTTTGAAATTTTACACTTTGTAACTGTAAAATAACTTCAAATACTAATATTTTAGCTTTAGATTTTGTAATTATTGCAGATTCGTGAAAAAACAAAAGCAGAGTAGAAATAAAAAACACAAAAACAAATATATTGTTCTTATTTCGTATAATACTTAATAATATAAAAATAAATGTACAGCTGAATGTCTTATTTTCTAAAATTTCGCTATCAATTTACAACGTAGAACAAATTTCAGTGTGGCATTTTAAAGTTTAAGATGCTCCCAATCTAGATTTCCCTTCGTTTTTGATGTTGAGGACCTCTGCCTTAGAGGCGCTTTTCTAACAGCCCTTTTTTGGAGGCGTTTCCTTATCGGCGTTCTTCTGACTGAACCTTTTTGATGTGGAC